>OZ010605.1:33167965-33240465 GCA_963932145.1 Acanthosepion lycidas
GGTTTATAATCTCAAGTAACTGGAAAAATAAGATTTATTTTTAATTTAGTTTTATTTATTTCATTTACTAATTTGAAATACCATATATGCTAGCATACAAAGCAACTCAGCTTATAAGACAATCCCCAAATTTTCAAGTTAAATTGTAGGTTTTGGGCTATATTTGCCATACAAGATGACCTCTTTCGAAATCATATTTTAAAATGTATTGTATTGAATTTATTAAATAAATTCAGTAAGCATATACTTTATTTTCGTTCAAATTCTAATGTAAAAACATGGGGAGATATTTTCAATTAACTCCCACAATATACAATACCTCATGAGTGGATGCTGTATTTTTGGTAGGCTATTATAGCAATTGCCTGAATGACTTTTCCCTCCTAGCCATTTTTCTTGAATTCAACCATTAAACAGCTTGTTGAGACACACCTCCAGTTGTATTTTTTTTTAAACATCATCAAAAAAAGGAGATGAGATGTTATCAGTTAACTACCACAGAATTTAAGGTTCTCATTTTATACCTGGAGGTTTTGGGGGTACTTTAAGTTTAAAAGATTGCTTGTATGCACACAGATAGGGTAAGTAAAAGGAAAATCATTTATAATTCTGTTGATGGCCTCTTGTTAAGTGATAATCAATCACAAAGTAATGGTCTTACATACTTTTCTTTAAAATTGGCTGAGAAATGAACTTTTCTGACCTTTTCTCAGTAAGGTTCCCTGTCTCATTTTGAATGTTTTGTACTCTGGAAATGAATTTTTTCAGCAAGTTAAAAGTTTGTTCTAAGCTTACAGTTAGCAATATTGTCTTTTTTTTTTAATTTTGCAGTTGTGTTGTCATTTCCTGCTATGGAATCAACTAAAACAATCTTTTTTGTAATCAAGATCAAGACGCATTCACTTTGAAGGTTTTTAAAAGAAAGTCAACAATGAAGAAATGCTAAAGGGCAATTCATTCAAAACAGGCTCTTTCGTATTTCACAACTAGTACTTGCAGTTAAAAACAAGGATATTAAATGCTGATTTTCAAGGCAAGCAAGCTTTCATCTTATACAATGCTGAACCAGAGGTTAGTGCTTGTTCTCAATCAGAAAATCAGAAAATGCTGATTTTCAAGGCAGACAAACCCTCTTTGCATGGTAGATTGTTGCAACACAGTTTTTGTGTTTCCATTTTTTATTGGTAAAATTAACATATCATTAATATTAATGTAACTATCTCAGCCTGATGGCTGAGATAGTTACATATTTCACATTAGGATTGGTGACTGATGGTAATGGTGATCCTAAGATTAGCCTTTTCCTTAGATGAAACAATCATCATCTTACAGAATGGTGAGGCTGGATCAGGATGGTGAGTGATTCTTCAGAATACCTTGGGGACATTGAATTCTGACAGTGATGGATTGCCTTTGTCTCATTTTTGGATATAAGACTATAACATTACAAAGCCAACAGAGGGCTGCAAGAATTTTGCACTACCAAAATGCATTCTGCAACCAAATTTTTTTAGAGAGGCTAGCCTGCATGTGACAAAATGCTAATCCAATGAGTGGGTATGCATTCTGCTGAAGACCTTTCTCCTGCTACTTATCAGAATCAATGCTACCTGCTTCATCCTTCTCGTATAATAAAACAAATTCATTTATACAGTATATGAATTGGTATTAAAATGTAAATGGCCAAAACCAGTTGTGATGCAGAATACAACCAACATTTTTGATTTAATATTTAAATTTACTTTTGGTTAAAATTTATAAAATAATTTCTCTATTTTCAGGAAAATAGGGGCCTCAAGTTAACTAATAGTCATTACTTTTTCTGCTATTAATGTAAGTTTCCTTCCTAACCTTTTGTTTAAGGTGGTGTGCAAAGTCAAGATCTTGAGTATATCATTATTTGCCATTCTATTTATATGTCCTATCCATTTTAGTTGTTACTGCACTTGGAATTATTCAAATGATGTGGTTTTTGTCATTTGGTAAAATTCTTTGTGATTTTGTAGCACGAGTCAGTAATATTGAATGAAGGTTTCATTCACTTGAAGCCATTTTTAATGATTGATTCAAGAAAACAGTTGTACACATGTAACAGTAAAATTGTCCAAATTGTGTAACAGAAAAATTGTACAATTGTTAGATAAAGCCTTGAACCATTTTATCTTAGAATGATTAAATACATCTTACATTTTATAAAACTACTGAAATCTACTTTCAACAATAAAAATATATTTAGCTCTAAGCTGAAATGACGATCCCACTTGCTGTTTTCCTTGCTAATGTTCCCTCTTTTTTAAACTTATTCACCATTCTCTTGATGGTTCTTGAATGGATTTTGAAGATGGAAAGCAGAGTATGAATGTTGGTACCATTGCTGAAGGCCTGAATGATCTTTGTCCTCTTACCATTGCTCAGTTGGGAAGACATAGTTGACCTGACACAAAAAGATTTTAACCTGTTCTATTTCTAGCTGAATAACTCAAAAGGGTTTTTCAGGGATTCTTACGACAAATGGTGTCAAAATGGCTAAATGTCTTATCTGAAAATTTGAAAAAAAAGAAACTCAATTAGGTTAGTGGTTTTTTTAGATATTAAATATTTTGTGGAATGGACAATTATCCCATGCTGTTACAGGATTTGGACAATTTTGCTGTTACAGGATTTGGACAATTTTGCTGTTACATGATTTGGACAATTTTGCTGTTACATGATTTGGACAATTTTGCTGTATAGCTAGGAGTTTAAACATTTCTGAATGAGTTGGATATGAAGCAAGACATCTATATGAGAGTCTAGATCTGATGAAGCAATTTGAGAACTTACCTCAGGTTCTTACGTTAGTGTTTTCTTTTTGTAGAATCTGGTACTGTTGGACCAAACTGTTCCTGGTAGAGTCTACTGTATCTTCAATTTCCTTATCCCCAATACTAAATTTTACTAATACCAATTCTAAATACAACAATTTAAATTTATAGAAAATCTGGGTGGAGCACGTAAAGAGGGGAAAATATTTTAATTTAATAACTGATCTTGTAATGTGCTGAATATGCTTCTAACTCTTAGCATTTAAATTTTCAAAATCTGCTCTTTTTGAATAATCATGTATGTCTTTAACACTCCAACGTACAGGCCAGTACACATAAATTTATAGTTTGAAAAGACATTGATGCCAACTCAAGTGTATTCACTAAATACAATATTTAAAACAACAAATAATCTTAGATTATAAATTATTTTCATTAATTCCTTGTAAGTTACAGGTTTCAGATATGAAAGAAAATGCAGATATTAGCTTGCAGAGATCCAAACAAGAGATGCTTTTCATCAATAGGATAATTGAATCTTGCTTGACTGCAAAACGTTTCCATAGCTGAGTGGTCTCAAAACATGACTATTCCCCTGTAAGATGAACACAGGTTCAAATCCTGTCAGAAAGCACATTTTCATTTTCTTTATCAAAAATAATGCAGACTAGTAGATGTAAATTTACAGTTTAAAGAACAGGAATGTCTTAGCAAACACACAGCCACTATATATTTTGTGTATTTAGGCAACAATCCCTCTTTTATATATATTTCATTAAAGATGTCTGAAGGTCACTAAACCCAAAATATATGCCCACTGATCCATGCAACAAAGCCATTTGAAGTACTTAAAGTTTATTAATTAATTAGTTTATTAATTAGTTTATTAATTTAATTTTTACAAAGTTTTTATATGATGTCCCATACAAAATCTGACATTACATTACCCACCTAACTCAACCAAACTTTGTTTTTTTATCATAAATATTCATTTGATGTGACAGTTAATCTTCATACACAGACCCTGGGATTTGCTAATAAATACAAAAATTTGCAGGGTGACAAGTACAAGGAATTAGTGATTCTACAGAAAATTGAACTTTCACCTATCATGATGGATGGGTGCTCTCTCAAGGAGTTTTGAACATCTACAGGGACTTGAGCTTTCTCCATGCACAAGTTGAACTCATATATTAGGTTGGTGCAAAAATAATGACGTAATAATGTCGTTTTTTGACGTTAAAAAATACGTCAAAAAACGACATTATTACGTCATTATTTTTGCACCAACCTAATATTTGATCTATTTTGAAAGATGCTGGAAAAACAGTTGGATCATTGTACCATACCAGTAAATGTTTGACTATCCCTGCTCTACTCTATTTTTACAAGAGCCAGATAAGAAGAAAAGTGGAGCATTGATATCATATCTGGGCTGGAGATACCCACTCCTGACTTACCTGAGTTCAAAAAGCATCTATGCAGTTTTGTGGGTGATGAATTATTTTCAACCTTACAACCTGTTTCCGACAGACTAAACATTGTGATCTTCTTTCATCTCTTTTGGTAGTGCCATGGTATATATTCTGATGAACTACTTTTCTTAGTCCCACCATCCCTGACCATTACAACTGGAACCCAGCAGGCTATGTACACAAGGGTGAATCATCCCCACTCCCTGTGTTTTACTATAAGAAGAAGTAAGTTCTCTTCAGACAGCTTCTTCCTAAGAACTGCTGCTTTGGGGAATAGACAGGATGTTTTTTCTAATCACTATAATCTCTTCATGATTAGGATTAATCATTATCTTTCCTGCATATCCCAAAGAACATCATCTACCGCAAGGAAAGTTGGCTCTCTGTGTCATGCCAGAAAGTTTTTCTCATCTTAGTCCATCCTTCAAATCTATAAATCAACCATCCGTCCTTGCATGGAATATTGCTGTCATATACACTCTGGTTCTCCTGCTGTATGTTTCAAGGTCCTTGACAAAATCCAGAGACAAATATGCAAGATAACAGATCCTGATGTGGCATCTAGTCTACAATCGCTATCCCACAGACATGCTGTGGCCTCCCTCTCTCTCTTTTACAAATATTCTCATGGCAACTGTTCTGATGAGCTACTGTCACTGGTTCCTGGACTTCATGAATTTAAACGTGCTACCAGGCTGGCATCTCAGGCTCACCCTTTCACTGTCAAAATGGTTAAATGTAACTGTCTCTTCTTCTCAAATAGCTTCTTCTCCCACACTTCCCGTCTGTGGAACTCCCTTCCCCTTACTTGCTTACCCAATGACTATAATCTTCAAATATTCAAGTGTAATGTCAATTGACATCTGAAACCCTGAGCTTGTTCCCTGTCCTCCTCTGTATCCCTTCCTCAAACACGCCTATTTATTCTTCTTTTCAGTTCTCTGTAACCCCTTACATGCTAGTGGCACTCTTGCCTTGCTTGCGGGTGAATTACCTTAACAAAAAAAAAAAATTCACTTCTTGCCTTTGCTAACATTAATACAACACTGGATCATAACCCTCTACTTTGACCATCGTGGGTATGACAATAAACTACATCCGCGTCCTGGGTAAGACGATAAATTACGTCCAACAGCAAGGCCTCTGATCAGGGGGTTTTGAGGAGTGTAGAACCACTTCTTAATTGCTTGTGTTCCCAAGTCCACCCTGACATGGGGTGGTAGCACCTGTTAGGGTCCCAGCTATGGGCAAATAGTTGACACCCAAACTGGGGTCAAAAAACTATGAAAGTGTTAAAATAGGTTTTCATACCAGAAATACTCTGGTAAAAAAAAAAAATTATTACTAGCAATACATTTTTGGAAAAAAAAGATATTACCCGCTATACATTTTTGAATTAAAGGAAAAAATATTACAAGCAATACATATTTGAAGAAAAAATATTACCAACAATACATTTTTGAAGGGAAAAAACAATTACTAGCATTACATTTATAAAAAAAAATATTACCAACAATATAAATTGTTGGCATTAAATAACCCATTGTGGTTGATATGCCGTAAAACAAGCCAAACCAAACTAAACCCTCTACCTTGAGAGGCTCTTGGGTTTTGTATTAGATGAACTTTAGCATATAAATTGTTCAATAAAGATTAAATTTGTTGTCAATATGAGATCAGAATTATTTTTCAAAATATTTTCTTTTTACATACAAAGATTCTTTCATAATGAGTCAGCAATTTTATTTCTACAATAATTTCACAGGTGTCACATTTCTATATTCAGAAAAGAAGACTAAAATTTCTACATACCAAGAAGCTGCACTGGATATATGAGTCAAAAAAAAATGTCCCCCAAAACAGTTTTAAGAATTCTGCAAATGAAGACAGTGTACGGCAGTTAAGTGCCATACGTGATACACACTTATATCTTTTGATACATGACTGATGAGAAAGATTTTTGATGGCAGTAGGTTGCCATTTCTTTCTGTGTTAGACTAGTTGCCAACCAAGACTAAAGAACACAGTCTATCCTGCTATTCAACCCATAGCTGGGGGAGAAGAGCTGGATTAATACCTTTCGAAAGGGTGTTTGTGCATAAGTTAATCTAACAAACTTCACTAGAATTCGAACTCAACTCTCCGAGTCCTCAATCTGAGCCAATATCCATTACACCACAATACCCATCCCCTCCCACATATACTTCCTAGAAGTACTTCTATAGGAAGGTACCATTGCCACTAATGTTTTACCATTATGTGGGAGGTATTTCTGGGAGGTAAATGTGGGAGATATTTCAGCTACACCTTGTATTTACTATTTCCTTTTTTCTCTTAAGTCACAAGATTTATCTTCTGATAGACTTAGAAAACAAAAAGAACTCTTAGACACTAATGGAAAATGACAAAAGAGGACTATTAAATGTAAAAATACAGAATGTATGGTCATCAGTAAAATGTAAGCTACCAATTAGAGATATCAGTTTTAAGCAGGTACAGCATAAACTGTAGGTTGGCAAAAATAATGTCGTTTTCTCACATATGTTACTATGTGAGAAAACGACATTATTTTTGCACCAACCTAACACCTGGGTAGTGATGTAACAAATGTCATAAAATGTGATGTAGAAATCCAGCGGTACATTGGAAGAGCAATGGATACTTTCCATAGATTAAAAAGTGTTAAGAGATAGGAAAATATTTTAAGATGTCTGTTTTTTTTTTCTCAACCAAATAATTATTATTACTCAAGTCAGTATTTCTGTTTTTTATCCACCAATCAGAATTATTATTTAATATTTTTTCTCAACCAATCAAAATCAGTATGTCTGATTTTCTCAACCAATCAAAAATTTCTTATTGCTGATGTCAGTACATTTGCTTTTGCAACCAATCAAAATTTTTTATAGGTAAATTCAGTATTTCCATATTTTTATCAATCAATCAAAATTTTTAATTGGTATAGTCAGTATTTTTCCAACCAATTAAAAATTTCTTATTGCTAATCGCAGTACATTTGTTTTTTCTCAACCAATCAAACAGTTCTTATTGATAAAGTCAGTATTTCTGTTTTAACTCAACCAATCAAAATGTTTAATTGGTATAGTCAGTATTTTATCCAATCCAGACTTATTGCTGGAGTTGGTATTGTCCAGGAAAAATGCAAAAATAATAATTTTTCATGCAGATCATAAAAGAAAAATTGTTAATAAAAATTGCTTTCAAGTCTTTTCCTTCATAATGTTTTTATATTTATTGAAAAGATTCTTTTTGACAACACATTTGTTAAGACTAACAAAAAATTTACAAATTTCTTTACATTTCAAATCTCCAACAACTTCATTAACCTTTTAAGAAGCTTGACATAAGATAACAACCTGAAATTTGAGGCTTTATAACATAAATAACTCATCAATGATATGCCGTAGATGTTTATGGCAAATGTTTATTGGTTTTGAAGGAGTCATTTCAGGGTGTGGCAGTAGAAAGAGAGAAAATCTTTTACTTCCCTTAAAAGAATGGTAAATGGAAATATTTAACTTGGGGTGGCAGTTACTTCTGCATTAATAAATCTGAGAATTGTGATTCCATTAAGATAGAAGAAGCCTGGAACTTTCTGCTATGCATTATGGTCTTTAATAAACATCTTAAATTCAATGTTTGGTTTCCCAAAATTTCTAAGAGATTTTACATTAGACTTTTTCAAATGAAAATATCATCATGACTCATGCTGGAAATAGAAAGAAAAAAAATTCACTAAAAAAGCTTTTTTCTCCCATGTTAATAATACAGGTTGCATTTGTAAGAAATATTTGTAAATTAAAGCAAAAAATACAAGCAAAGAAACATCATTTGTACAAAAATATTTTCGCATTATGGCATTTTCTCCAGTTATATAACTGAAGAAAAATTCCAGAATGTTAGAAATAAACAATTATTTTAGCTTAAAAAATTATTGGAAACTATTTTACCATAAAAATTTATTGGAAATTATTTTACCATAGAAAATTATTGGAAATCATTTTCTATAAAAAAATTAACTGAAATGATGTCATGTTATAAAACTATTACAAATTATTTTACTATAGAATTTTTTGGAGATTAGTTGATGATATAAAAGCATCATTTATTATTTTACTATAAGACTTAATTGGAAATTATTTTGCTTGAGAAATTCATTGGAAATTGTTTTACTAGGAACATTTGAAAATTATTTTACTATAGGAAGACATTACAAATTGCCTATAAAATTTATTGAAAATGATTTCATGATAGATATCATAAATTATTTTACTATAGTATCTACTGGAAACTATTTTACTGTAGGAATTAATTGGACATTATTTTTACTATACAAATTCATTGGAAATTATTTTATTATGGAAATTCATCGAAAATTATTTTACTATAGAAGTTTTTGATACAATATGTTACTGTAGAAAACCATTACAAATTTTTCGTCTATGGATTTTATTTGAAATTATTTTACTATAGAAAGTATTATTCATTATTTTAATATAGGATCTAACAGAAATTAGTTACTGAGAGTAAAGTACGAAGCAGGAATTTTAAAAAAGATAATGTTTGATTGTTAGTACAAGAGACAAACCAAGATGTGAGCTAGTAATTTTTTATGAGTTCGTTAGCCTCAAACCCAGGTGTTTTTTAATTAATAATTGTTTTTCTCCTAGACTGGTTGCCAGCCAATTTTTGCGAAAGTGAATGCAACAGCTTCAGCTGATACTTGAACTTGGCAAGCCAGTTCCACTTTCCACACTGATAACTGCTATTTGTCCATATAATTTATGAAATGGCCTCCAAAAATAAGAAGTTGATAACACAAGTAAAGTCAGTTCACTGTATCATGCCAGAAAATTTCTTGTCAGAATCCATCTTGCAAATTTACAAATCTGCTATTTATCTGTGAATGTAATACTGCTTCCATATCTAATCTGATGCTCCTGCTGTATAACTCAAGATTTTTGACAAAATTCAAAGAAGGATCTGTAATGTAATAGGTCCTGATCTGGCATATCAACTTCAGTTACTTTTTCAGCTTGGTGATGTGACTTCCCTCTATCTTTTCTCCAGATATTTTCATAGCAATAGTTCTGATGTGTTTTTCTCCTTGGTGGCTTGACTCATTGAATATAAATCTGATACTAGATTGACAATTAGGTCTCACCATTTTACTGTTGAACTAGTTAGATGTAACCGTATGTTCTATTCTAATAGTTTTGTTTAGAAAATCTGTTAGACTACTAAAAATCCATTTAATATATATATATATATATATATATATATATATATATATATATATATATATAGATAGATAGATAGATAGATAGATAGATAGATATGCAGATTGATATAGAGAGAGGTTAAGTGAAATAGATATGAAGACTGAGTTAAGCAAGTTATATAGACACAGAGAAAGAAAGGGAAATGCATAATGTAAGAAAAATGCAGTGAGAGAGAGAAAATAAGTTACTGCAATAGTTATATATATATATATATATATATATATATATATATATATATATATATATATATACAGAGAGAAAGAGAGAGCAATTAAAAGATAGTAAGATACTAAGATAGTTATATATATATATATATATATATATATATATATATATATATATATATATATATATGTGTGTGTGTGAGTGTGTGTGTACAGAGAGAGAGAGAGTGAGAGAGATAAGCAGATAGTAAGATACTGAGATAGTTATATATATATATATATATATATATATATATATATAAGAGAGAAAGATAAAGAGTTAATAAGATACTTCTTGCTTTCCAGTCAACATTGATCTTCAAAAATTAAAATTCAGTATTTTCTGTTTTCTTAATTCCTGTTCTTTTATTGTTCTCCAATGTTTAGAATGTTTTCTTTTTCTCATGTTCCATAGTATTCCGTAATCCCCTTGTGTCTTAGTGGCTTTATTACCTTGACTGAAGGGGAAATAACTGAAAACTATTGAGAGGGTTTATATTTACATTTAGGATAGCTTTTTCCCCTAATTTACAGAACTGTACTTAGAACAAGAATAAGAGTATTATCGTTCATAAATTTACAATCCTATTCTTCCTGCTAATCATAGAAACCAGGAAAATTGTTTACACCAGACATGATTAATCATAAAAGCTTGATGAGTAGCAGCCTACATTAACAGGGTAGGCTATCCTCAAGGACCCAGAAACCAACCTGATTCAATTGCCTGGTACAGTGTCATGCTACATGGTGGCATGTTAAGTGTGCTAATGTGATGATTGAATCACTGATATGTAGATATTTTTGGTGACATCAGGATTCAAGCCAAACACAAAGTTTGATGCAAAGCAGGTGATACAAAGTGATCAGAGAAAGTGATGGAGTCAATCATGTATGACTCCATCACTTTCTCTGATCATTTTTTTTCCTGTTTCTTCTTCTTTCCATCACACCATTCCTCCATCACCCCCATCATGACCCAGGATCTTGGCAACACACAATTCGAAAACCGTTCTTGCCTGTCACACTATGCTTGACATCCGGCTGTACAGAAAGGATCACATGTGTTATATTAAACAATGAGGTGGCACAAAGAACTATTAGTTCTTATCACCTTCCACTTTTAGTTGGCTGCTTTAATGAAAAAATGGATGAGGCATCATGGGATAGCCATAATGGATTAAAACAAAACAAGAAGGAAGATTGATATTCATGATTATCACAATTTATGTTTTAACGAGTTTAACTCTGCTGTCAACATATGACAGCAAGGATTGTGTTTTTGATATTTTATGAGTACAATGTAATTACAAAATGACTGTCTGGGAGATAAAAATAAACTGGGAGTTAAAAATAATTTATGACTTAAAACAAAAATAAATTATGGAATTTTACTTCTCAGGTTTAAAATACTGAAGCATTCTGTTTCTACTCTCATAAAACAAGTTCAAAACAAAAAAATGGGTAAATTACCTATTTTCACTTGCTTTCTTTATTTTCAAATTTATATCCATAATTTCTTTTCTATATACAACATTTGTGGTAATGATAATAGTAACATTAGCTGTTTCCTTATAAGGAAACATTCAATATTCATTGACTGAGCTGTCAGTGATAATTGACTTACACTTTTCTTCACTTCCTGGCAATTGGGCTGAGATCAAAGAGTAGTCTCTGTTCTCCTTATCTCTAATGGTAATATCAGCTGTTTCCTTATGAGGAAACATTCAATATTCCCTGACAGAGCAGCCATTTTAATACCATCAAGCACTTTCCATGGACCAACTATGATACCTCCAATTATACCAGCCCAAATCGTGATACCCACTTTGTGTTGTCATCTCAAGCACTGATAACGATGTTGTCTGCTTACGACCGACCACTTGCTCCATCTGTCAGGGCCATCAGTGGTAGCTCAAGATTCAATCATGAACAAAACCTTTGAGAAATCAACTTTCATGTTATCTTCTGCCCATTTAGATGCTTTTGTATGTGGCTTTTTGGCAATGGAGGCATTGTCACTGATTTCAATAATTTCCCAACCTTTTTCACAACACGATATTAAGTAGTTCTGGACACAGTTGTTTCAGCAATGCACCTGAAAAGTTCTTTACTGGTCAGGCCTGGATTATTTACAACTTCACGTTTAATTCAGGACAGAGAACATTGGGAAACAACCCTTGAGTGACCCTTTCAACCCTCTTATATACCTTCATAGGAGCTGCAGCAACCCTTTTCACAGTTTGGTGATATCATCCAATCATTTGGGATATTTCTAATGCTGATTTACCTTTTGCAAATTCAGATGTTATAACAGACTTCTCATAAGAGGTTAAGTCACAGTTACAACCCATAATTGCACGATTATGAAGTCACTTGTTAATAATTTAGAACACTGAAATATCGTGTTACTCATTCAAATGGCTGAGTTTTGTTTACACTTGCACAGAACCTTACAATTTTGACATAGTATGCATATATAACTATTGCCAACATTGTGTGAAAATTTTGTTAAATTCCAACGTGTAGTTTTTGTACACGTTGGAATTTAACAAAATTTTCACACAATGTTGAACAGTTATATATGCATACTATGTCAAAATTGTAAGGTTCTGTGCAAGTGTGTCCATCTACGTCAATTTACTCATAACTATTTCTCTGTGTTATTCTCTATTTATCTTGCTCTCTCTATCTCACTATATATCTTTTTATATCCACTTCACTCTCACTTCTGGTCACTTTTAAAAAATCCCATATATCGTACAATTAACACTATTTACAATTTCAGGCTGTTCTCCCCATCTTCACTGTCACATTCACAAACTTTCTGACCTTACCTACTGGAATTCTGAACCAAACCCTTTATCTAGTCCAGGGAATAAATTGTTCTAATTCCATTCTTTGGATATCTTAGTTTTTAGTTAATTTCCCTTGATAACTCTCCAAGATTTTGTTTGCTTCACTGACAACAGGAATTGAACTCATAACTCTTTGTGTCAAGTTACCATGAGTCCTTGGAATGTGATAGTAAAGATGAGGACAACAGTCCGAATAATATAAATAGCGTAACTTCATCTACTGCAAGGAAAATTGGGTCACTCTGTCATGCCAGAAATTTCTTACATGTCAGAATCCATCTTGCACAGTTACAAATACATTCATTTGTTCATGCATTGAATACTGTTGCCATATCTGGTCTGGTACTCCTGCTGTACATCTTGAGATTCTTGACAAAATACAAAGAAGAATCTGTAATTTAATCGATCCTGACATGGCATCTTGACTTCAGTCATTTTCTTACTGATGTGATGCAGCTTCCTTCTGTTTTTTCTACAAATATTTCCTGCTCTGGCAATTTTGTTTTCCTGGTGACCAGATTTAAGTGTGCTGCTAAATTGGCAACTAGGTCACAGTTTTATTGTTGAATAGCTAGATGCAACTGACAATTCTACTCCAACAGTTTCTTTTCCTACAACAGTGAAACTCCCTTCCAGTTAGTTGCTTCTCTGATAACTACAATCTTCAAAATTTGAATGCAAAAACAATCACCATCTTCTGTCTTCTTAAACCCTGTTCACCTTTTGTCCTCTCTTTAATCCCCCCTATACTCAGTCTTCTTTTCCTGTTTCACTTCCTGTGACCCCTTGCATATTAGTGGCATTCCGGCATTGCTTGGTGTTAAATTATTACCTGACAAGCTTGAGTGAATGGATGGCAGAGCAGGGTTTGGGACAGATGAGATAAAAGTGATAAAGGATAGGAAGTTGGGGAGAGCCATGATCACCAACGTCCTGAAGGGACATGTCACATAGAAGAATAAAAAGTTAATAAATGACTGGGAACATTTAGTTATATTCTTTTATTGAAATAAATTTGATCTTCATTGGATGCTCACTATATGTGTCTTTGTGCCAGACTAGGCATTGTAAAAAAAATTCTCTTTCTTGAAGGTAAATATAAATTATTTGACTCTCAGAATCTGTGGCCGTTTGCCAGACTAGGCTGTGTAAAATAAATTCCCTTTCCAGAAGGTAAATATAAATTCTTTCAATCTCCTTTGTTCTACTGAAATAAATTTGATCCTCACTAAATGCTCAATATCTGTGGCCTTTCTTTCAGACTAGGCTTTAAAATAAATTCCCTTTCTTGAACAATTTTTTTAAATTTCCTTCATTCTACTGAAATAAATTTGATCTTTAGTAAATGCTCAATATATGTGGCCTTTTACCACATTAATCTTTTAAAATATCTCAGTGAAGAATTATTTTTGCTGTTTTCATTTCACTTCATTTTACAAGTGAGGAATGTTCAGTGTCCAGAATATTTATTTACTAATTTGGTTTGTCTTGGATTTTCTTTTATTTCCAAATTAATTGTTAAAGAGAAAAATATTGACCAAATGTTATCCATTTGGAATTTTACCTGCCAAACATTGTAATGAAGGCACCAAAAATTGACTGGTGATCAAGTCAAAATTTACTAAATTATTTTACATCATCAGAATATATTCTTCAAAATGTGTTAATCCAAGAATTTATTATTTTCTAAAAATATCCAAATGAAAAATTCAGTTATCTGGATTCTCTTAATTAACCCTCACTAAAAGCAAAGACATGAACATATCTCCTGGCATTCTTAAAGAGGAATTAGATTAAACAAATTTTATTTGTGATTTAAGAAGTCTTTGATATGAATACAGATTATCACAAATCTGGTTTAATCCTTTGTCTACATTTACGGGATGGATTAACTGACATTTACAAGAAATCACCTCATTGCTTTGCTAACGATAAAGATATAACAAGGACATATATCCCTTTGATATATATATATATATATATATATATATATATATATATATATATATATATATATATATGTATATATATATATATGTATGTATGTATGTATGTATGTATGTATGTATGTATGTATGTATTGGCTGCACCCCTGTAATTGAGTATGGCTGTTTTATCCAGTGACTCACAATGTTTGCCACAAGCATATATATATATATATATATATATATATATATATATATATATATATATAGGTATAATTGTGTATTTGGGTAACAATCCCTCTTTCCTACAAGTTTCATTAAAAAACAACTGATAAGGTATTTTGCTTAGGTTTTTTTTTTTTTTTCTTGAGTTCTTATAATTTTCTCCCTTTCTGGAAATAAATTATGTAGAAATTATCTGAATGTACTTTATGTCGGAGTGTTTTTGGCTATACTATTAGCCATTATCAACGATGATTTTATTTTTACTTTTAACTTTGTAACTGAATATATATATACAGTTTTATGTAGAAAAATATGACAAACTGGAAAATTTCTTGTAATGTATTCATTGGACTGGGCTTTGTTGGTATTACCACGCCTATATGAAATCCTAACAGAAAAATGTGTCACATGAAATTTTAGTAAGTGCTTTGCCAACAATAAAGATGTAACATATCAGGATGAAGTTATTTGAAAATTAAGAAGTAGCTATCATATTTATTTAAAGATTTTCTGATGAAATGGATTAATATGTTTATATTTATATTGTTTTTCTCTCCCATTCATATATATATATATATATATATATATATATATATATATATGTATATATATATATGTGTGTGTGTGTGTGTGTGTGTAAAACTGCAAAAACTCCTGCTTATTGCTAACCTAATATACTACTGTACCTCTATCACACATATATATATCTATATATCTATATATATATATATATATATATATATAAAAGAAAGAGGTTGTAGTGGTTCCAACGAGAGAAAAGTATGTATATTAAAAAGAAGAGAAGAGAGGTGCTGTAAACGTTTTTGGTTGTAATGTGGATTTATTTAGAAAAAAATATTATGCTTTGTTTTACATAATGTTCCAACACGTGTTTCTGGTCTCGTGACCATCTTCAGGTAAAAGCGGAGATTTCCACATATTATTAAAAATAATTAATTTTTTCTTTTGTTTTTCAATGTTAAATATTGTCGATATGAGACATTTTCTGTGTTTGTAATCCAAATTTCTTTCTTGAATTTCTTGCTATATATATATATATATATATATATATATACACATTAGCTGTCCCCTTCTAATTAGTATAGCCATTGTTTGACATTGATGGTTGAATATGGCATTTTGCACTGCGAATTGCTCACATCATTTGCCACAAGTCCTCTATCAGCAACAGCATCCACCAGCTGAGATGAAACATTTCCATAGCATTTGGATCAATAACATTGTTAATCATCATTGAGTTTGTTGCCCCTTCTGCCTCTACGAGAATATATATATATATATATATATATATATATATATATATATATATATATATATATGATACGAGAAGGAACAAATAGAAATCATTTATAAATCTAACGTTTTACTTTTATGATAGCTTCTTCAGAGAATGACATATTGAGGAGTAAAAGAACATTCTGGTATTTTTAATTATTGTGTAGTTTATTTTTCATTAGTTAAGCAAGGCTCTTTCTAACTCTTTCAAGTAGACTGGCAATGATGGGTTAGAGAGTTTTTTCCACTATTCTTTCTGTTCTCAGATATTCATCCACTTTTGCATTTCTTTTCATTCTGCTGGAATGGTAATATTCATAATTTGACAAATTTCCATTTCCTTGTTTCTAATAAGATTTGCTCTCTTGGCCTGGATCAAATGATCCATTTAAAGATTAAAAAGACAAATAAAAATTTTAAAGTTCCATTTACTTTTTCTATTCTATAGGATAGACTTTACTTTGTACATATTAGTTTACATTGTTAAATCCCAGGCATTTATACAGTTATCAATAGATTAATGTTCTTACCCAATCATGTCTACTTTTAGAACTCATTCAAAACTAATTTGCTATCATAAGCAGCAGTGATATAGTTAGCATTACTGGTGTTATTATGATTGTACAGATCTGTCTTGCATCTACTCATAATGTTTCTTCCAAAACTTTAATCCGATGACCGATATTTTAAGGTAATCCAGGTGAAAAGTTCATTTTACTGGATTTTCTAAATTATCAGAATTAGGAACTGAACCCCAGTATTGCTCATCCACAGAAGAATTAAAATCATTTATTTTCATTCTGATTTTACAAGACTTGATTAAGATTTTGCTTATCCCCAAATATGTGTTAATTCTCTGTTTCTGGAACAGATTAACTTAATTTCATAGAAGATCCCTTAATCTGAGTTCATATCAAAAGTGGGATAATCCAGGCCTTTTGTTTTAATTCAGGGGTGAGTTATCATTCTTACCAACTTTTATAATCTCTTGTAAATATACAAGAAAAAACAAACACATATATCAAATAAAAATTATTTAAAAAAGTAATACTGTATTTCTTCAGGGAAATTTTGATGTCATTGGGAAGTTTTACATGCAAGCAATCTAATTTTATCTTCAATCTTAACCAATTTGATAATGATATTTGAATAATAGGAAAGATTTAAAGTTTTCTTTAGGATTGGAAACTTTTGCTAGACACTGAAGGAAACACCTTTAATGAGTCTGTCTTTATTAGTTGTCAGATTTGGATAAAATGATTTAAGATGTCATGAATATGTCAGGTTATGTTTAGTAGAGTGAGAATAATTTAACAATGAAAAAGAGTAGAAAACACAATTACACCAATTTTTTCCTTGCGTCTGTCAGTGGGCACATGTCCTTTATTAAATTTGCTCAAGTAGACAAAAAATAAAAACTGTTTAAAAAATGGAGCTTCTACTCAAGTATGGGAATCCAATAAAAATAACATTTCAAATGATGAAAATATGTTGGAAATAAAAAAACAACTAAAATCCATTATTTCTTTACAAATTGCTTTGTTTACGTTTTGGATATGACATATAGATATAGCCTTTGATATGATCTGAATGAGTGAATGTGTATAAAGGCAAATAGAACCTTGCTTGACTGTGAAAATCTCCATGGCTGAGCAGTCAAAGTATGCCTGATCAGACAGTAGTTTCTTCTGTAAAGAAGGATGCAGATTCAAATCATGCTGGAGGACACAGTTTCTTGACTGAACATGCCAGTAGACAAAAGAAACAAGGTTTAAAAAACTGGCATCTACTCAATAGGGGTATCCATATAAAATGATATTTGAAGTAATTATATATATATATATATATATATATATATATATATATATATATATATATATATATGTATAACATATAACAAACTGGAGTGGTATTTTTTACGTGTTTCATTCATTAGGATTTCATCAGACTGGGCTTTCAAGTTGGTCATATATTTTTCTAAATATTGTTTGTTGATATATAAAATTATACAAAAGTGGAGATCTGTGTTCGAATTGCTACCAAATTCATTATATTCTCTGAGATGCTAATACCCTTGGGAAAAGTATGAATCCATTTCTTCTTCCTCCAGTCATGGGTAAAAACTGGACTGACTGGGTCTAATAGACTCGGTTTATCCTTTGTCTAGGAGAAGGACAACTTTGAATTCAAAACCTGTAGAGGGCCGTTTGGTAACCTTGTGGCATATCGTGCATGTGGTTGGTTCTACACAAGCCTTCACCACCATAATCAAATGACATGCGTGGGTAGCATGGCTGTTGGTTGTGAAAGAACTGAGCTGCTTGACCCTCTTACCATGAAAACGAATTCCGACTGATGCCATTTGGTTGGGTTTCAGTCTTCAGTCTCAGCTAGAAGCAATCAGATGTCTAGCCACACTGATACAACAAAACAGGCCTGTATGTGGATGACATTATATATATATATACATACTTATATACATACACATATAGATATATATACATATATATATATATATATATATATATATATATATATATGCACACACACATATAATACACACACATATATATATATATATATATATATATATATATATATATATATATATATATATATGTATACATATAAATACACAAAACACACACAGGATGCACACATACACATATAAATATGCATACATACACACACACATATACATATATATATATATATATATATATATATATTGGCAGTATATCTTCATTCAAGCATGTCATTGAATGATATAGACATATTATATCTATTTACTTTTATAATAATCATTTCTAGTTCCCAAATTAGCTTCTTGACATTAAATTGAAATTCATCGAGAAAGGCACCATAGTTTTCGCTATATATATATATATACATATATATATATATATATATATATGTTGATAAAAACAAGTGTTTTTTTTTTACTAATGCTCACCTAATATATGGTACAATAGCCACTCTACCTTGAGTAGCTCTTGAGGGTTATCAAATTATGTTCACCATATGAATGTAAGATAAGTGAGTAGAAAGTGATGGTTATAAGTATCTGTAGGATTGATAATCATTGAACCTAGAATTGTAGTGGTTAAAATTTTAAAAGGATTCTGAAGCAGTCTGCTTGGTGTCAAATGCTTTTCTTAACAAGGGAATATTTAAGAAATAAGGGTGATTCAACCCTATGGATGTAGCAATATGGATCTTGGTTGTGACAATATGAGCTGATGCTACTAGTTAGATCATTTGCCATAGAAGTAGGGACAATGTAGTGATTAGCTTTTGACATTAAATCTGAGAGAAAGAGGTTGTAACAAAGCTGTAAAAATTGAAGATTTGCCAGTTTCTGGGAAATTGCAAGGTTATTTTTTTAATAAAAATAATTTCTAAACCTTAGATCTTAATCATTAACACATTTTGGATTTTACAAAAACCTATTCCAAACATGGGATGTAGAAATTTGCAAGGCGACTTTTGAATGAATATATTTTCCAAAAATAAAATCAATTTGCAATCGTTTAATAATAATACCGATGCCAGTGTGACTGACGATTGTAGGGTTTGGATATTTTTGTACCCTAGATTCCGAGATTATGTTCTAGAGAAAATGAACTCAAGTCGGTAATTAAGATGGAAAGAATTAATCTTATCGCTTTTCATTAACCTTTATCTCAGCCAATCAAATTTTATTTGAGATTTGTACCGTCATTTTAGATAAGCTGATAAGGCTATACAATGATTAACCCCTTAACTTCAAATCCAGAAGATAAACTCTTTACCTAGTTCTTTCCTAATCTTACCTTTCAGATTAACACAGTTCTTTTGTTAATACTCTGATCCAGTAGAGATAAAGATTATCTTCTCAGTTTATTTCACTTTCAAAGCACATTGTTAAAATTTCCTTATATTTGTTTTAGCAATTTGGTTGGAACAAAATCTTGGAAGTGGATTTCAAAGACCATATTTAGATATTTGTGCATAGATTTATTCAACCTTATATATGGCATTTTCTTCAACTACCTTTCATCATTTTTGAGACAGCTTGATGATTTCATCCTCCTGGAACTTGGCAAATTTCTGGGTGATGAATTATTCTCTACCTTTACAAGAGCCAGATCAAGCCAAAAATAGAGTATTTGTTGTCATATTTTGGTGGGAACTGCTCAGTCCTCACTTTCTGGTCTTAAAAGAATTAAAAAATATCCCAGACAAATCATTTTTCTACCCTTCAACTTCTTTCTCATGGGTGGGATGTAGTGAACCTCCTACTACTCTATTGTTAACTTCCATGGAAAGTGTTCAGGCAACCTACATTCCTTGGTTTCAGCAGGCCCAACCTTCATGGCAAGGACCCACCATGTCACTTACATTGTGTGGAACATACACTTAAGAGGATATTTCCCCACTCACTACAACCTGAACCTCTTCAACCCTAGAGTTAACCATTATCTTCCCCCTCCTATCTGTATAATCTATGTCTTAACGTATCCCTGTAATTAACCCATATCTGGGTGAGGAAATTTGTTGGATTCATATCTTTTCCAAGGGTATTTCCACATAAGTAAATATAATGAAACCAACTGGAATTGGAACTTGGCTCTCTGATTAACAATTCTGAGCCATTAGCTAGGGGAGAAGAGGTGGATTCATACCTTTTTTCAAAGGTATTTGTGTGTAAGTGACTAAGATAAACCCATGGAACTCGGCTCCCCAATTAACAAAGCTAAGCTATTATCCATTAAACCACCCGCACATCCAAACTTAGAGCACCTGATATTCCGAAGCAGTCAACCATCTGAGTACTGACTAGGCTCAACATTGCTTCACATCAGTGATCATAAGGAACAAATGTTCTAACATGATATGGCTGTAAGCCTGTCATTTTTGCTGTTTGTGTAGAGAATTGCAAATGGAAATGTGGTTCAATAAATATATTTTTTGTTAAATCATGAGGTACCCAAAGATAATGTTGGCATGTTTTCTAATACCTTAGAATGTTTTAATGTTAGAATGTCCTTAATCTTCCAGATCCTCTTCAGAAACTTGTAAATTCTTACAAACAGTACTCTCAGCTATGGTACCATTTCTATAAATGACACATAACGTTTTTGCTGTTTCTACAGAATTTCCCCGCTTTCCACAAATAAAAGAGAATCAAATGACAAACGTACATCTCATTTTCTTTCGTTTTCATTTTTAACACAAAAATGTTTAACATTTGCAATTCATACACATATTACATAAAAGGTCAGAATATATATATATATATATATATATATATATATATATATATATATATATATATATATATATATATATATATCATAAATGTGTCTACCAAGTTTTTGCCAAAACTGCATTCAAATTGGGTTTCAGATGCACAGGATCTCTTTGATTGTGTCAAGTCAGATGAAAATTTTTTGAAAGGGTTATAACAGGTGGTGAATCATGGGTCTACGACTATGACCCAGAAATCAAGGCCCAGTCTTTACAGTGGAAGATCTCCACCTCTTTGAGACCAAAATAAGCTACATACATGAGTATACTCCACCTGGTCAGCCAGGAAACAAGGAGTACAACTGTTATGTTTACTGTTTGTTGGAAAAGGACAGAATTACATGCATCCATAGAATGGCAACTGCACCATGACAATGTACCTGTCCATTCAGTTCAGCTTGTGCAGTAGTTTTTGGCCAACAACATTCCCCAGATCCAATAACTAACATATTCCATGCCTTGTAACTCTTTCCTTGTTTCAAAACTCAAATCCACATGAAAGGAAACAAGATTTCAAGACATTGAGATTATACAAGAGTTGCAATGAGGCAGCTGCTCAATATGCCAAAATGGAGTTGTAGGAATGTTTCCATCAATAGAAATGATTGGGGAGAAAATGTATAGCTTCAGAATGGCATTAAAGGAGATTAAATGCAAGCTGAATTGATGTCTTGTAGTTTTCTTTTCATAGCACCATTCCCAATTTTTTTTCATCAGACTTCATATATATATATATATATATATATATATATAAATATATATAAAAGTGAACATTGAAAGTCAACACTCAGAGGCAACAGGCTGTTTCATGATGGATGAACAGATAGAGCTAAGATAAATATAAAAGTAAACATTGAAGTCAACACTCAGACGCGACAGGCTGTTTCATGCTGGATCCAGCATGAAACAGCCTGTCGCCTCTGAGTGTTGACTTCAATGTTTACTTTTATATTTATATTTACATATGCTCTATCTCTGATATTGAGCAATTTATCCCATAAATATAGCACACCTTAAAACTACATTTCTTCATATATATATATATATATATATCATAAATTTCTGTAGTGTGTTAGAAAATCATGTTTAAATTTGATTTATTGAAAAATACTAAAGTAAATAATTTTATTGAGAAAAGAATTATTATAAATAAAACTATTTTTTGCTCCAATCCAATTAACTTCAATTGTTTAAAATCATGTTTATCCTCATATAATTATAATTCATTTTCATTAAAGTAAAATTTTATTTATTTTTTTTTTTTGTGTTTGAGGTTTTCAATTTTTGGTTTTTGCATTATAATATTGATTTAATTTGTTGATGATCTTTCATTTTGAAAAATTTATTCCTTGTTAAAATAATTATTTATTCATTTATTGCTACATATTTTTAAAAAAAATGCCATGATATATTCTTTGATATTTTCCGTGTCTGTGTTGTGTGGAATCATCTTTACAATTAACATTGGCCAAACATACATAAACAGAAAGATATAGAAAGCAAAATATGAAAAGAAATAAAGGATATTTTTACTCAACATTGGTGCATTTCACTTGAAATTGCCTTAATATTTAGGTGTTGTCAAATTTTTCCAGCATCCTAAATTCACAAAGCTAAATTTATAATAAAGGAATTATTCTTGACTAACGTTTTCAACTGACATGAAATGGAAAGCTTATATTGAATCAACTGCTAGGTCAGCTGCTAGGAAAGTTGGTTCACTATGTCAACTTGACAGATTTTTTTCATCTGAATCTATCTTACTTATTTACAAGACTATCCTTCATCTATGCTTTGAATATTTTTGCCACATATAGTCTGGTGCTATTGCTATATATTTAGAGATACCTGATAAAATCCTAAGAAGAATCTGCAATGTTACTGGTCCTGACCTGGCATCTCAGCTTCAGTCATTTTCCCACCACTGTAACATAGCTTCACTGTGCCTTTTCTATAAAGACTTTCAGGGTAACTGTTCTGATGAAATTTCTGCTATGTTACCGAGACTTTAAGAATTTAAGTGCATGTCTTGTTTGGTGGTCAGGTCTAGGAATGTAGCTTCACTGCATTTTACTAGACAATTTTTCTCACCAGAATTTATCTTACATATTGCTACCCTATCTGGTCTTCTGGTCTTGTTACATTATTATGATTTTAAAACTGACATCCATTATTTTCACCCTGTATATATATATATATATATATATATATATATATATATATATATATATATATATATATATATATATATCATTATTTATTTAAAAATATGATTCCAACACGCTACATAAGAGGTCTCATGTTTCAATAGTATAGTAAATTTAAAAAGTAAAAACAAAGATAAAAGAAAACCTGCATTGAAAGAACTACGTTTTTATTCAATCAGATTACACAAAATCTGCTCCTTGATGCGAACAAAAAGAAAAAGATCTACCCAATGTGTACCTAATATGAAAATGCTTAAATCAGTCAGTAAAAGAGGCACTCGAATAGTCTATACTATAGATTCTATAGCATTAATGATACAGAAATAAAATACTACTGCCGCGAAGGATGTTGATGATGTCAATAAGAATTGAAACCTTACTAATATCACAGAAATGCCAGAGTTTTGACCAAACCTGTTGTCACTTGATCTCTTGCGAAAACATAGATGTGATAGGTCTGAAAACTCGACGGGTAAATAACACTGCTGTTCTTACTATAACGCCTACTAATAATATTTTTAGTATAATGGTGGTATATATTCACATATCTTAAAATCTAAATGTAGACGCGCATGCGCACACAAACACTAATATATTAACCCAAATACAGATATACACGCACAAACATTAATGATATTTATGCAAATGTATTTATATATGTATATAATATATATATAAAGCAAATTATAAAAAATCAATATATATATATGTATATATATGTATATATATATATATATATACATATATATATATATATACATATATATATATACATATATATACATATATATATATATATATATATATATATATATATATATATACATATATATATATATATATATATATATATATATATATATATATATATATGGCCATATGGCCAAGAGGTTAGAATGTTTCCTTTCTGACCATAAGACCGGAGGTTGAATCTCACCATTGTTGATTAGGTCAGGAAAAAGACTTCCTGATATTATCAGTCTAGAGGGGGTGACCCCAGTGTGCAGCACCTTTGGAAAAACCATACCACTGGTTGACCCAAGCTTTGGGAGTGAAATTGGGTAGAGGGCACCCTTGGGGGCCATCAATACCTGTGCTAGAAGAAAATTACAATTCATCATGACTGAAGGCTTGAGTGTGATGGACTTGTTCAATGTTGATCACGATAGATAACATGTATTCTCCCAGAAACTGTAACTGAGGTCTTCTCACCACAGTTGCAGTATAAATCATAGTTGAGCTCTGTGAGTGTTGAACAAACACAAATTGTGTCTGAGCAAGCATCTGCAGTAGGGATAGCGATTGGTTAGCTGACCTAGCAGATTGTTATCCTTGAATACACACACACACACACACACACATATATATATATATATATATATATATATATAGCATTTAGTATATTAGGGGCAGCAGATCGATATTTAAACATATATTATAGAATATAACAGACAATGAGTGTCTATTATGTCTGATCATGAGCCGTTCTAATTTTTGAATGTTTGCTTTAATTTCTGCAGAAAATAAAGACAAAAATTATCCAAAATTTGGATATTTTTTATTCAGTTGGTCCTAAGCTTTCGTCTCACATGAGCCATACTCAGAGTGGTTATACAGACATGAAAGAAAGATATCCATCGTCATTCGAACATTAGAACAGCTCATGATCAGTCATAATAGACATTCATTGTTGTATTTAATAATATATGTTTATATATGTATATATATATATATATATATATATATATATATATATATATATATATATATAATACAATTTTCATTAAAGACGACTGACAAGTTCTTTGTGATTAAGGTTTTTATTCCACTTTTCTTGCATTTGTACGAGTGTTTTATGTTCTGGACATAAAGTCTGTAAAACTGCGAAAAATGTTCTATATATCCAAGCACTTTCAGCTATTCTGTTAGCCGTTATGAAGGATTTTTTTTTATAGTGATGGTACAAGGCCCTGGCGCCACTCGAGATAGAGCATTACAGAGTAATAGGCACTGATTTTACGGTTATGTGTGGAAGGTAACAGTTAACCATAGACTTGAATTGGTTACGATTGTAGTAATTGAGAAAACATCCTCTTAGGAGCTTGTTCTACGGAGCAGTGATTCACGAGAAGATGCTGCTCAAGTGGAACTTAATATATGTGTATCTATAGTGATGCAATTGTTTCTCTTTAGTTTCCAAACAGGGTCAACACTTTTCCTGCATCTTTTGCAATTCAATCTATATATGATTTTGATTTCAATTTATATATATATATATATATATATATATATATATATATATATATATATATATATATATGATTTTAATTTCAATGGATTCTATGTATGAGTTTCACTTGAGCTTGGAGTGACTGTAGTCAAGGTTTGAATGATAGTGATGAAATGAAAATGTCTTTGTTTTTGAAAGTTACAAAGCAATTATTTTCCCATTGATCTGTTAGAGACAGAACAAGGCTTTAATGATCTTGAGTTTTGGGAGGCCATCTATAAACAATGGTTTACTAGTGATCTGTGAAACTTTCTTAGTAGATTATTAATAAAAACAAGAAAAAGTGGAAAGAACTTTTGAGCAATGTCTGCATTGGTTTCAAAATCTTCAACAGACTGGCCATTCACAATGGTCTTCATGAGCCTAACTGATAAAAAAAGATTTAATGATTGTATAAATTCTTCTATAGGTTCTATATCTGGAGAGTTTGCGAAGCAACCCCTTATATTACCCCTATATCAAAGTCAGGTGACACAGCTACCATCAAGTACTTCACTGATTCTATGGGTGATGACTTAACTTAAAGGAGTCAAATCTATATTGTTTGTCACTCAGGAGATTATTTCGACACTGGTGTTTGAACATAGATCGCCAGAGAGCAAATACAGGTGATCCCATTATTGAATTAAGAAGATCAAGTGCTTTGGATTAACCCATAAAAGGGGGTTTGGTTAATCTTAAAGGAACTTTAATTAAAGCTAATATAAATATAAAAGAATTAACTGTTACTTTCTTTTCCTCTCAAGGATATAAGTTGCTGGAGAAATAAATAAAACTTCTATGAATTCTAGTGTGACTATTCCTACTAATAATGTCACAAAGAAAGTTGCACTTTCTATAGGGGGTGCTGAAAAGTTATCAGCCTGATTGAGAAGAAATTAAAATATTCTGATGTTTTGTCATTTGGTCAGATTTTTGGAAGTGGATCAGGCTTAGACTTTTTCAGCTCTTCCAGTATTTGACTTAAAGGAGTGAAATCCATATTGTTTGTCACTCAGATTATTTCGGTTGAGGTGAACAATAAGCTCTTTCTTGATTACAGACACAAATTGTTGCTAATAGCACAAAGGAAGTTGATGGAATGATAACACAAATATTATGATGGTACACCAGCATTCTTGAAAAAAGGATAAACAGATGATATCTTCCACAGGATGTAGAATCAATTTAAAATGACCAGAGAGTTGTGAAGTAGTTTGTGTTATGTAGGAATAAAGTACCGCTGCTAACACTGGAGTTTGAACATAGATCGCCAGAAAGAGAAAACACAGGTGATTCTGTTATTGAATTAAGATCACGTGACCATAAATGAAATGTATATATGGGAATTAGTGTGATATCTAAACAATCACCATTTTTACTCTATCCTCTATTACTATATAGATCGCTATTCTCTATACTATTCACTATACTATTTCTCTATACTGATCACTATACGAATTACTATTCGGATCATTATTTCTACACTATCCTCTATTACTATACGGATTGCCATTCTCTATACTATTCACTATACTATTTCTCTATACTGATCACTATACGGATTACTATTCGGATCATTATTTCTACACTATCCTCTATTACTATACGGATTGCCATTCTCTATACTATTCACTATACTATTTCTCTATACTTATCACTATACGGATTACTATTCGGATCATTATTTCTACACTATCCTCTATTACTATATGGATTGCTATTCTCTACACTATTCACTATACTATTTCTCTATACTGATCACAATACGGATTACTATTCAGATCATTATTTCTACACTATCCTCTATCACTATATGGATTGCTATTGTCTATACTATTCACTATACTATTTCTCTATACTTATCACTATACGGATTACTATGCAAATCATTATTTCTACACTATCCGCTATTACTATACAGATCGCAATTCTCTATACTATTCACTATATTATTTCTCTGTACTGATCACTATACGGATTACTATTTGGATCATTATTTCTACACTATCCTCTATTACTATACAGATTGCTATTCTCTATACTATTCACTATACTATTTCTCTGTACTGATCACTATACGGATTACTATTCGGATCACCATTTTTACTCTATTACTATATGCATTGCTATTCTCTATACTATTTCTCTATGCTGATCACTATGCAGATTACCATTTGGATCACTACATAGATCACTATTCGGTGGTTACTTTTTGAGCGAGTATTAGCGAGCAAGTACTATTAGTGTGAGTGTTATTTGAAGGTGTCTGATACCAGTATTTTTCAATGGCATTAGTATAGTTGTATCTTTGACTATAAAGTCTCTACTACAATGAGTATAACAAAAGTGACAAAAGTATTCATTGACATTACAAAAGTTGCAACGAGTGTTCAGTGACATCAAAAAGTTTGATTTTGCGAGATCGGTAGAATCAATATAAAAATGATTTCCGTGTTATGAAGAAAATGGGTTTTGTGAAGATGAAGTTAGGGGCCTTGAAGCTTGAAATTATTTCAGAATATTTTGAACTGGAATTGAGTCACTCAAAAATGCAATTCATTAAGAACAGTAGATAAGAATTTGCTGATGACCAACTGAGGACTTGTACTGAAATTAATCCACTTCAAATAACTTATATGCTCGCATTGCAGAAAAAAAAATGCATATGAGGAAAATGGCTGCCCAGTGAATAAAATAAACAGAAAAAGGAAAATAAGCATATCTTTTTATTTTACTAATTTTCCCTTTCTTTAATATATACTAAGCTTTGTTTATAGTCTAAAGCAGTGTTTCTCTAACATTTTAAGCAATGGCACATCTAGGAGCAAATGAAAATATCACGGTACACTTAGCAAATTTTTTAAAGAGTATACATTTAAACGTTATGAAATAAAACCATAGATTTTAAAAAATACACACACAAATACAAACTTTCAAACTTTCTTTATTTCAATGTTTCTATTCAACAATTTATGCAGCTTATTTAATGTGAAACCTGCACTTACTGTTTTTTTCGAAATTTCTTCAATGTTTGGTTGAATGTGTGCTAAGCGAACTCTTATTTCTTCAGCTGAGTGAAGTTTTTCTCGATTCTTATTTTTGATATTATTTAGTGTTGAGAAGCCTAATTTACATAGATAAAAAGTAGAAAATTGCAGTAAAACTGATAATGCCTTTTCAGCTAGTGTGGGATATTGCTTTTGCATTGAAATACAAAATTTTTATAAGTTAAATTAAAAAAATAAAAATACTTTTTAAAAAAGGAATATTAAAAAAATTATTTAAGATAACATAATCAGAGAATAGTGAAAAGAATTCTTTGAAAAAATGTTTAATACTTATTCATTTATTCAAATACAAATGCTGTACCATTAATACTTCCATACACATATATATGTATGTTATGACAATACTTTGTGGCACACTTAAGAGGATCGCATAAGACACTAGTGTGTGGCAGTATGGCAGTTGAGAATCACTGGTTTAAAGTCAAGAAAAGATATAGGAAGATTGTGTTGCCTCCCTTAAAAATATGCAAAACAAAAGCAAAACCTAAAGAAAGAAAAGTCCTTTCTTTTTATTTAGTTTCCCAATGTTTAAGTGGATTTTGATTTGTCATTTTGACAGATTATCTGGCTGTTTATTGACTACAGATTAAATCCATTAAGTGCTTTGGATTAACCCATAAAAAGGGGTTTGGTTAATCTTTAAAGAACTTTAATTAAAGCTAATATAAATACAAAAGAATTAACTGTTACTTTCTTTTCCTCTCAAGGATATAAGTTGCTGGAGAAATAAATAAAACTTCTGCGACTGATAGTGTAACTATTCCTACTAATAATGGCCCAAGGAAGGTTACACTATATATAGGGGGTGCTGAAAAGTTATCAGCCTGATCAAGAAGAAATTAAAATATTCTGAAGTCATTTGGTCAGATTTTGGGAAGTGGGTCAGGCTTAGACTTTTTCAGCTCCACCAGTATTGCTTTTACTACTACTACTACTACTACTACTATTACTACTACTGACAATGCACATATTAAGAACTGCTTTTTTAAATAACATTTCCCTCCAGGTTATAGCGGTCACGACTCTCCACAGATTTCTTTTCTTTATTATATATAAATTGATATGTTGGGTCTGTTCCACACAGTAAGAATTCTTGAGGAAAAGAAAAATGGAAAAATTCTGGGCATTTTGTTGACTGATTAGTTGTTTTTGTTTAGCAGGATATCAACACCTCTACAGGTTATTTAATGCTGAAATATAAACATTTTGTATATAATTTTAAGGCTTCCACTGCATATATCATGTACATAATTTTATACTTTCAGTGTAAAAGTATGTTTTATACATATATAGTTTGTGAATGCTCTATTGCATGCTTTGGTATAAACCTATTTCTTTAAGGTAAGACATTGTGTTGACAATTTCAGCATTTGCAAATGGTTTTTTTATGTTGTTTTCCTTGTAGTACTTGTGTCTTAGAGCAGCTAAGTTAGTACATTCAATCAAAATGTGTTTCACAATGAGTGCAACTTGGCATATTGTACATGCAGGTTGACCTTCATTCTTCAGCAAGTATGAATGTGTGTGGCCTATGTGCAGCCAAGCAAGTATGAATGTGTGCGGCCTATGTGCAGCCAAGCAAGTATGAATGTGTGCGGCCTATGTGCAGCCAAGCAAGTATGAATGTGTGTGGCCTATGTGCAGCCAAGCAAGTATGAATCTGTGTGGCCTATGTGCAGCCAAGCAAGTATGAATGTGTGCGGCCTATGTGCAGCCAAGCAAGTATGAATGTGTGCGGCCTATGTGCAGCCAAGCAAGTATGAATGTGTGTGGCCTATGTGCAGCCAAGCAAGTATGAATGTGTGCTGCCTATGTGCAGCCAAGCAAGTATGAATGTGTGTTGCCTAAGTGCAGCCAAGCAAGCATGAATGTGTGCGCCCTATGTGCAGCCAAGCAAGTATGAATGTGTGCGGCCTATGTGCAGCCAAGCAAGTATGAATGTGTGTGGCCTATGTGCAGCCAAGCAAGTATGAATGTGTGTGCCCTATGTGCAGCCAAGCAAGTATGAATGTGTGTGGCCTATGTGCAGCCAAGCAAGTATGAATGTGTGCGCCCTATGTGCAGCCAAGCAAGTATGAATGTGTGCGGCCTATGTGCAGCCAAGCAAGTATGAATGTGTGCGGCCTATGTGCAGCCAAGCAAGTATGAATGTGTGCGGCCTATGTGCAGCCAAGCAAGTATGAATGTGTGTGGACTATGTGCAGCCAAGCAAGTATGAATGTGTGCGGCCTATGTGCAGCCAAGCAAGTATGAATGTGTGCGGCCTATGTGCAGCCAAGCAAGTATGAATGTGTGTGGCCTATGTGCAGCCAAGCAAGTATGAATGTGTGCGGCCTATGTGCAGCCAAGCAAGTATGAATGTGTGCGGCCTATGTGCAGCCAAGCAAGTATGAATGTGTGCTGCCTAAGGGCAGCCAAGCAAGTATGAATGTGTGCGCCCTATGTGCAGCCAAGCAAGTATGAATGTGTGTGGCCTATGTGCAGCCAAGCAAGTATGAATGTGCGTGGCCTATGTACAGCCAAGCAAGTATGAATGTGTGTGGCCTATGTGCAGCCAAGCAAGTATGAATGTGTGCTGCCTAAGTGCAGCCAAGCAAGTATGAATGTGTGCGGCCTATGTGCAGCCAAGCAAGTATGAATGTGTGTGGCCTATGTGCAGCCAAGCAAGTATGAATGTGTGCGGCCTATGTGCAGCCAAGCAAGTATGAATGTGTGCTGCCTAAGTGCAGCCAAGCAAGTATGAATGTGTGCGGCCTATGTGCAGCCAAGCAAGTATGAATGTGTTCGGCCTATGTGCAGCCAAGCAAGTATGAATGTGTGTGGCCTATGTGCAGCCAAGCAAGTATGAATGTGTGCGGCCTATGTGCAGCCAAGCAAGTATGAATGTGTGCGGCCTATGTGCAGCCAAGCAAGTATGAATGTGTGCGGCCTATGTGCAGCCAAGCAAGTATGAATGTGTGCGGCCTATGTGCAGCCAAGCAAGTATGAATGTGTGCTGCCTAAGTGCAGCCAAGCAAGTATGAATGTGTGCACCCTATGTGCAGCCAAGCAAGTATGAATGTGTGCGGCCTATGTGCAGCCAAGCAAGTATGAATGTGTGTGGCCTATGTGCAGCCAAGCAAGTATGAATGTGTGCGGCCTATGTGCAGCCAAGCAAGTATGAATGTGTGCGGCCTATGTGCAGCCAAGCAAGTATGAATGTGTGCGGCCTATGTGCAGCCAAGCAAGTATGAATGTGTGCTGCCTAAGTGCAGCCAAGCAAGTATGAATGTGTGCGGCCTATGTGCAGCCAAGCAAGTATGAATGTGTGCGGCCTATGTGCAGCCAAGCAAGTATGAATGTGTGTGGCCTATGTGCAGCCAAGCAAGTATGAATGTGTGCGGCCTATGTGCAGCCAAGCAAGTATGAATGTGTGCGGCCTATGTGCAGCCAAGCAAGTATGAATATGTGCGGCCTATGTGCAGCCAAGCAAGTATGAATGTGTGCGGCCTATGTGCAGCCAAGCAAGTATGAATGTGTGCGGCCTATGTGCAGCCAAGCAAGTATGAATGTGTGCTGCCTAAGTGCAGCCAAGCAAGTATGAATGTGTGCGCCCTATGTGCAGCCAAGCAAGTATGAATGTGTGCGGCCTATGTGCAGCCAAGCAAGTATGAATGTGTGTGGCCTATGTGCAGCCAAGCAAGTATGAATGTGTGCGGCCTATGTGCAGCCAAGCAAGTATGAATTTGTGCGGCCTATGTGCAGCCAAGCAAGTATGAATGTGTGCGGCCTATGTGCAGCCAAGCAAGTATGAATGTGTGCTGCCTAAGTGCAGCCAAGCAAGTATGAATGTGTGCGCCCTATGTGCAGCCAAGCAAGTATGAATGTGTGCGGCCTATGTGCAGCCAAGCAAGTATGAATGTGTGTGGCCTATGTGCAGCCAAGCAAGTATGAATGTGTGCGGCCTATGTGCAGCCAAGCAAGTATGAATGTGTGCGGCCTATGTGCAGCCAAGCAAGTATGAATGTGTGCGGCCTATGTGCAGCCAAGCAAGTATGAATGTGTGCGGCCTATGTGCAGCCAAGCAAGTATGAATGTGTGTGGCCTATGTGCAGCCAAGCCAGTATGAATGTGTGCGGCCTATGTGCAGCCAAGCAAGTATGAATGTGTGCGGCCTATGTGCAGCCAAGCAAGTATGAATGTGTGCGGCCTATGTGCAGCCAAGCAAGTATGAATGTGTGCGGCCTATGTGCAGCCAAGCAAGTATGAATGTGTGCGGCCTATGTGCAGCCAAGCAAGTATGAATGTGTGCGGCCTATGTGCAGCCAAGCAAGTATGAATGTGTGCGGCCTATGTGCAGCCAAGCAAGTATGAATGTGTGCTGCCTAAGTGCAGCCAAGCAAGTATGAATGTGTGCGCCCTATGTGCAGCCAAGCAAGTATGAATGTGTGTGGCCTATGTGCAGCCAAGCAAGTATGAATGTGTGTGGCCTATGTACAGCCAAGCAAGTATGAATGTGTGCGCCCTATGTGCAGCCAAGCAAGTATGAATGTGTGTGGCCTATGTGCAGCCAAGCAAGTATGAATGTGTGCGGCCTATGTGCAGCCAAGCAACTATGAATGTGTGCGCCCTATGTGCAGCCAAGCAAGTATGTATGTGTGCCGCCTATGTGCAGCCAAGCAAGTATGAATGTGTGCGGCCTATGTGCAGCCAAGCAAGTATGAATGTGTGCTGCCTAAGTGCAGCCAAGCAAGTATGAATGTGTGCGGCCTATGTGCAGCCAAGCAAGTATGAATGTGTGTGGCCTATGTGCAGCCAAGCAAGTATGAATGTGTGCGGCCTATGTGCAGCCAAGCACGTATGAATGTGTGCTGCCTAAGTGCAGCCAAGCAAGTATGAATGTGTGCGCCCTATGTGCAGCCAAGCAAGTATGAATGTGTGAGGCCTATGTGCAGCCAAGCAAGTATGAATGTGTGCGGCCTATGTGCAGCTAAGCAAGTATGAATGTGTGCGGCCTATGTGCAGCCAAGCAAGTATGAATGTGTGTGGCCTATGTGCAGCCAAGCAAGTATGAATGTGTGTGGCCTATGTGCAGCCAGGCAAGTATGAATGTGTGTGGCCTATGTGCGACCAAGCCAGCATTACCTCAGCCTTTCTTACTTTTCTAGACACCTGACTCCCTTCTCCCCAGACCAGTTTCATTATGTGAAGCTTATTATTTGTGTTTAACTGCTTATTTTACTTTTAGGTTCTTATAAATGATCTCAAAATTATTATCAGGGATTTCGTTTTGGGCAGATTCACAGCCAAATCTACTTGGTCATTTCCTCTAATTCCTACGTGGCTTGGGGTCTGGCATGGCATTATTTCTTTACTGTTGGATAATGAATCCATTCCACATAATAATTTTATTAGCAGTGGCTTACCAATTTTTTTTATTCTTTATTGCTGTTATAACTGACAGAGAGCCAAATATTATCTATTTTTTGTGTGCTAAAAGGAGATGTCGAATGCTGGTTCTATTGTAGAAATCTCTGCATTGAATACTGAAGTTTCTTTTCACAGACATTTCTTTTTTATACATTGTTGCACATCCTGTTTCATTTTTATATTTTGATCCAGCTGTGAAGATGTATGAATGTCTGGGATAATCGTGTTTGGTTTCCTCTTGAAATATATAAGTGGAAGTGTATTTTCTTTATGTTTGCAGAGTTTTAGATTTACTTTAGATATTCTTGTGATCCTAGGTGTTTTGTAAATTTTGAAATATGGGGGAAAAGAAAATGATTTGACTCCATGGAGGTGGCATGAGATGTCCAAGTATTAAAGGCCTGAACTGGTGACATAATGGTCCGGAGCCAATTCTGTTTGCCTCGGGGTTCTTGATATGCTCCAGTGGTGAATATGCAATATAATTGGCCCTGTTCTGGCGTCTTGTCTACAGTCGTGCTCTCAGAGATGTGCAGTCACCTCTCTCTGTCTTTTTTACAAATACTTTCATGGTAATTGCTCCGAGGAGCTGCATTCACTGGTTCCCAGACTTCATGAATTCAAGTGCCCTATGTGGCTGGCATGCCGCTCTCACCTTTTCACTGTTGAAACTATTAAATGTAGCCGTCTCTTCTACTCCAATAGCTTCATATCTCGCACCTCTCGCCTGTGGAACTCCCTTTCCTATTACTGTTTCCCTGAGAGCTATAATCTCCAACTATTCAAATGTAATGTCAATCGACATCTCCAGTTGCCTTGATCTATCCACTATCCTTCTCCTCATTTTTTCCTCTATCACTCCTATCTGATCTTGCACCAAATCTTCTGTAACCCCTTTGCATCTTAATGGCTTCCCACCTTGCTTGGGGTGAAACACTTAAAAAAACAAAAAAAAAAAAATTAAAGAATGGATCTCATCTTGCCATTTGTCACTTAATTAGAAACAGAGTAGTGACAGTCTTACAACGTCATATCTGTGGGAAAAAGGCAGAAGAATGAAAAATAATTCTTAGCCAACAAGCCTTGATAAACCATTTTGAACTCCATCAAGTAAGGAATGATTAGATCCAGCTTGGATATGGCAGCAATTTTCCATTTTTTGGCTAATGTAATTCTTAATGATAAAGCACAACAGAAGGAATTAGGCATTTCTCCATGTTTTTTCCATCATCGTTACTAATGGATTTTGTATATGAATTCCACTTGGGGTCTGGAATAAACATGAAACCCAATAGATGTTAAAACATGAGGTGTAGAACTGTTCATTGTGATTGGAGAAAAATCAGGATTTAAATGAAAAATCTTCTGAATAAATCTTTTCTCACCAGGTGCAATAATAATTTTGAATTGCTTATTTTGAGTACTTTGAAATTTTTACTGTATAGAAAGTGCTTTAATAACTGAATCATCCACAGTAAATTTACATTCAGCTTTTACCCAAATTTTAGCTTTCTTAGCAGATCTTCTATTGGCTTCTTCCTGTGAACCACTACACTGTGGAACTGACTCCCAAGAGGATGTTTCCCCGATCACTACAATCCTAACTTGTTTAAGTCTAAGCTTAAAAATTATCTTCTCCTACAATCCATATAAACTGTCTATTAAAAATCACAGTGTGGGATATTTAATACGAAAAGGGATGGAAACATGAACAAAATCATAGTGTGGGGATATTTAATAACAAAATTGATAGAAACACGAACAAAAGCAAAAAGAAACTAATAGAAATCAGTTAGACCAGTGTTTCTCAAACTATCTGATGTAGTATACTGGCATTTTTTTTCAACATGCAAGGGAGCAGTTTGCAAAGCTTTCCATTCCTTCTGTATTATCTTTTTATAAAACAATTTATTTTTCGTTGGAAAATGCATGACTGGTAGTCAAGAAATGTCATAATTCTTGCAACATATATCTTCTGACCCTACACACTAGCCATGCATGCAGTTGTGTTCTTAAAAACTTACAGCGACATTTGAAAATCTGCTAGGCAGCTAGGTTATGAATCTTTGGCTTGCCAAAGAATAAAAAAGATAGACATAAGTATAGTAAAGAGATGGCCCATTTCTTTGCATGGTAATTACACCCCACTGCAGGGATACAGTATATTCTTGACTCCAACTGACAAGGTGTACGAGGAATCTTGCATGAGATTTCTCCCTTGGAAAATTCATTTTCTCGAAAAACTCTTTTAATGAAAAGATTTTATAAATTCTAGCAGGCAGACCTATTTAGTCAATGAATGCCAAATGTTTACAGAAACATGTAATTTTACTAAACATAACACTCACCCTAATCTAGGAGGAACAGTGGAGTAATGGATAGTGGTACGGAGCGCCAAATTCGAATTTCAGTCGAATCCATTACATTCAATTACATGATAATACCCTTAGGAAAGGTATGAATCCTCTTCTTCTCCATCCCCAGATATGGGTAAATAGCAAGCCAGACCAGGTTCTGTAGCCTTGGATGGCAACTGGTCTGTCACAGAAAGAAATGACAACCGACTGTGAGAAAAAAAATCTGCCCCATGCATCATGTATCTAATGATACATGATCACCTACATGTGTGTCACACATGGCGCATAACTGACTGAACCCTAATCTAAACCATGATGAAAACAAAATGGCAGATAAAATGTTTCAGACCGCTCACTACTTTATTGTTACTTTTAAGGCAAATGTTCCACAAGACATGATTTCCAAAGTTAAGAACACCACACATGCAATGAACACTGATAGGAATCAACCGCCCAGGTCAACACTCCTCCCCCTTCTCTTGGACATGAGTAGAGGCTTATACCTTGTTTCTTGTTTAGAAAGGGGTTCCCGGTACTCTCTCTCTCTCTGGCCTCTGTATTAGTGCAGCTCTGTTTCTCTGGTGATGTGTGCAGTCTGTGGCATTACCTCTTCATTCTGAGGGTACACAGTTGACAGTTCTCTGGTTGCTGTGTCCGACTGGTAATTAGGAGCTGTAACTCTTGCGTAGCGTCTTGAGCGGCTGCTCTGATCAACAGTTGTATAATACCGGGGTGTTTGTAGTGCCATGTCGGGCATGGCCCTTGCGTCCTAGTGGCTTCCCACCTTGCTTGGGGTGAAACGCTTAAAAAAAAAAAAGAAAAATCAACTCCAGTCCCATTATATTCCATTACATTTGGAAATATTCTTCCCAAAATTGTTGCTTTGTGGAACAGATTCCTGAGAAGATGCTTCCCCAATGACTACAATCTTAACTTCTTTAAGTTTAGGGTGAAGCATTATCTTTCTTACATGTCCTTTTAAACTGCACTTCCTACCTCCTCCTTTTGTGTGCAAAAATCTCAATCAATAGTTCTCTAGCTTGAATGGTTATGTGCCTTGTGCCTTTTAGTAAAAAAAAAAAAAAAAAAAAAGACTGGACTTTCTAATTTTAGAAGGCAATGTAAAGGAAAATTCTAAATTCAAACTAGTAGAGAAAAGGAGCCAGAAACTGCATTCTGCAAAAATTACTTTCTACTGAAAATGCAACCTTTGTAATATTTAATTAGAGGAAGTCTGTAGATATAGATATAGACTCATTTACAGATACCACCATCATATATATATATATATATATATATATATATATATATGTATGTATGTATATATACCGGGTGTAACAGCAAAATTGTCCAAATCATGTAACAGCATGGGATAAATTGTCCATCCCACAAAATGTTTAATATCTAAAAGAAAACTAAACTAATTGAGTTTCTTTTTCAGGTTTACAGATATGATATTTAGCCATTTTGACACCATTTGTTGAAAGAATCACTGAAAAACCCTTTGAGTTATTCAGCTAAAAAGAGAACAGGTTAAAATCATTTTCTGTCAGAACCACGATGTCTTCCCAACTGAGCAATGGTGAGAGGGAAAAGATCATTCAGGCCTTCAGTAATGGTACCAACATTCATACTCTGGCTTCCATCTTCAAAGTCCATTTAAGAACCATCAAGAGAATGGTGAATAATTTTTAAAAAGAGGGAACAGTAGAGATGAAAACTGGATCATTAGGTCACAACAGCAAGAGGGATCATCATTTTCTTGACAGTAAGTGCTACACTGACATTCGTAGAGGTATTGGGGTGGCCAAGGACACATTCCAAAAGATGGGTAGAGTAATACTAGACAGGAGGATTTCTTTGGTAACAAAGAAAAGAACACTGAACTTTGATGTGACATCTGTCTATCTTTACGGCAGTGAATGTTGGATGATTTCCTCAAAGATGAAAAAGAGACTCAAGGCAACAGAGATGTGGTTCTACAGAAAGATGCTGAGGATATCATGGACAGAACATGTGAGCAATGATGAAATCTTAGAGAGGATGCAAACAAGGAGAAGGCTTATACTTAATATCAGGAAGAGGCAGCTGAAGTTTCTGGGACACATAATGAGGAAGGAGAGGCTGGAGAATCTGATACTCACAGGTCGAATAGAGGGAAAGAGATACAAGGGAAAACAATGTGTGATATATCTGGCAGACTTAAGCAAGTGGATGATAGAACATGGTCTGGGGGAGGAAGCAGAGGGAAGGAACTTGTTGGGAGCTAACAGGGATAGAAAGAGAGCCATGATCACCAACATCCTGAAAGAACATGGCACTATAATAGAAAGAATGAGTCCAATAAAATTTTGTCAGCATTAAACAACCCATTGAGGTTGATATGCTGTAAAACAAAACAAAACAAACAAGCACCTTATTCTACTAGATACACATACATTTGTCAAGTTATGTGTCAAGTGAACGAGAAAGTGTCAATACACAAAAGACTGTCAAATAGTAAAGATTTTTAAATTTAGTGAAAAAAATACCTATTGATTAACATGACCTTCATATTTTGTGGCATTACCATTAAAGAATGAAGGCTACTAACAGGAATCTGTGTCAACTAGAGTGTTATGGGGTCCTCCCCTTTTTCATATAAGTGGACTCTACCAAGTGTACCAGGACTGCTGCCGTTAAATACCCAGAGTTACAGTCAGTAGTCGGTAGTCGGATAGTGAGAGGATATACGGAGAGTGAGAGAATATACGAACGGAGATAGTGTGAGGTAACCTCTTGTAGAAGTCAGTTACAAGCACGTAGACTCTAAGGAAGTCCTACTTTGAGACTGTATATATCTACCTGTATTTGCTACTGACCACGTTCCTGGACTTACTAACAGTATTACTCTTTGTATGATTGTGTAAATACATTTTATTTCATATATTTAATTATTGCGTTTGTCTTTCCTTGGAGACTGAATTCATCTCGGAATCCACAACAACTTGGCGAACGAGGATTCGAAACTCACGCGGGAAAAGAAAAACTTTTCGTATGCCTAACCACAACACTGAGTAGACATGAAACCAATTTTTGTTGAAAGTTTCTTATATTTGTAAAACATTAATCCTGTATCTGCTAAACCAGGACGCCAGATATTATCAAGACAGTAGTACCAAAAATGGAATACATTCTTTGATCTTTGTTCATGAAGCTAAAAGGAGCATCCTTCTAGAAGTAATATATTTATCCACAAAAGAATTTCATAAAAAATTTCAAACCCATATTTAGGGTTAATAAAAATGTCATTTTTATTTCAGAAATTAGGAGGTTTGATTTGTACTTGAGATCGGCATATAATTAGTGGTTCTAAGAATTTCAGGTAACATTGCTCTCTTTGAGATCCCAAGTTTGCCCAATTCCTCCCTAACAGGAATTGTCATCTGGTAATTTATTCAACATTTTCAGTATTACACTGACGATAATAATTTATTTTAAAATATATAAATCCAGCATCCAAAAATAGGAAAAAAAAAACTATTTCTAGAGTCTTTCATCAGTATTTTCCAAACCTTGAAAATTGAATAGCACAAAACAGTATTTTTAATTTTTCTAACCGAGTTCACCCTAAGCAAGGCAGTAAAGCCACTAAGACACAAAGTGTTACTGGGTGCGGGAGAATTAGAAAACAGAAACATTACTAAGGAGCAAGAACAAAAGAAAATAAATCATGAGGACAGTATTATTTGACATTGCATTTAAATTTTTGAAGATTCGAGTTGGCTGGAAAGATGGAGCCAGAAGGGTGTTCCACAAGTGAGAAGTGCGAGAAAAAAAACACTGTTAGCATAGAATTTACAGCTACATCTAGCCAAATCAACTGCAAATTGATGATATTTTGATGCCGGTTTAGTATTCTGCTTAAATTCCAAAAGTGTCGGTCCCATAGCAAAGAGCTCATCTGAACAATTCCCATGAAAATATTTATAGAAAAGACACAGAGAAGCAAGCTAATGGTGGCAGGAAAGTGACTGAAGCTGAAATGCCAGATCAGGACCACTAATATAGCTGATTATTCTTTGGATTTTATCAAGGAACACAAGGTAAATAACAGGATCACTGGACCATATGTGGCAGCAATATTCTAAGAATGGATGAATGGTAGACTTATATATGCAAGATAGATTCTGGAGAGAATAATTGTCTTGCACAACACAGTGAACCAACTTTCTTTGCAGCTGATCTAGCAATAGATTTTAAATTTAAAGTAACAGCTCTTTTGTGAATTGTTCATTTCTGATCAAAATTTCAGTTCTGCATATTGCTATTTTAGACAAGTAATGTACAACATACATTTTCTATTGATCATTGGTACATATTCCCATAATCAATGTAAGATTGAAATCGATTTAATGATAAGTATAAATACAAACATACAAGTAATGACTTGAAATTGACAATAATTAAAAATCTGGTTTGAGATAAATATTTTCTATTTTCAAATATTTGTCAAATAACGGCCAGGATAAACAAAAATATAATTTTAATTTTTTCTTTATAATTGACAGGGTAGAGACACCATAAGAATTGGTTATTAAAGATGGATATTGGAGGGCTACAAAGGAATTTTTTTTTAAATAAACAAAGCTAAATCATATATGACTGTCTTAAGGATATAAAAATAATTTTTGTAAATTTATAACAAGCATAAAAAGAAGCCAATGAAAGTCTGGATAATCAAGTCAATGCAAACAATCTTTTCTTTAGCTGCATAGAGTATGTCCTTCACCAGGGTTTTCAGCCTTTCTCGGACCATTCACTTCCATCACACACACACACACTCCTACTCCAACCACAATCCGTCATATTTGGCTGTGGAATTTAAAATGTATCTTAGAGTCGCCTTTAATTTTCACTAACTCACAATTAAAATCAATTCAGTCTGGGTACGACCATAAAAAAAAAATGTCATTTGTAAATATTTACTTTTTTGTTATTATTGTTTTTATTATTATTATTGTATTTTTTGTTTTTCTTTTGTTGGTTTTGTCTCTGATGTCTTCATTTATCCTTCCCTCCCAGCCTTTCCTCTCTATGGCTGATGCTAGCCTCCAGGAAAGTGACTCATTGTGCCTTCTCGTGCTAAAGTTTTCAGTTGACATGAAGTGGAAAGACTATATTGAATCCATTGCTAAGTCAGCTGCCAAGAAAGTTGGTTGACTTTGTCCTGCAAGACAATTTTTCTCTCCAGAATCTATCTTACATATCTATAAGTCTACCACTCGTCCATGCTTAGAATATTGCTGCCACATATGGCCCAGTGACCCTGCTATTTACCTGGAGCTCCTTGACAAAGAAGAATCAACAATATTACTGGTCCTGATCTGGCAGCTTGACTTCTGTCACTTTCCCATCATGATAATGTTGCCTCTCTGTGCCTTTTCTATAAATACTTTAAATGGTAATTGTTCAGACTAGCCCTTCACTATGGCAACTAGAATTTTTAATGTAAGCACAATACTAGACAGGTGGCGAGATCTCATCAATTTACAGTTGAGCTAGTTAAATGTATCTGTAACTTCTGTGCTGACAGTTAATTTTCTCACACCTCACTTGTGGAACTCCTTTCTGGCCCCATGCTTTTCAGACACCTTTAATCTGCAAAAATTTAAATGCAATGTCAATCTCTATCTACTGTCCTCCTGATTGCTCTTTTCTACTCATTACTAAGGTTTCTGTTCCTAATTCCTCCACACCCTGTAACCCCTTGCATTCTAGTTGGTGTACTGCATTGCTTGGGATGATACCAGTTGAAAAAAATACAGTTTTGAATTTAGAGTCTTCCTTCTCCTATATTGGTTGCCACACAAGGCTATAGCACTCAGTCAGTCCTATTATTTACCCATAGCTGGAGGTGGAAGAGTTAGATTCATACTTTTCTCAAGGATGTAAGTAAATGACTGATATTCTATCTCAGCTCTCTACTTCTTCAGTATTATATATATATATATATATATATATATATATATAGTCGACTCTCCCGTTGAATTCGACGTATGAGGGTCAAGCAGATCTGTTCCCAGGAAACTGACAGCCCGACAACAGCATATGAGATTTGATTATAGTGGTGAAGGCTTCATGCAGGACCATCCACACTTTTTGAAGGACCGAATACAGAGACCTGGTGCACTAAGTGCCACAAGGTTCCCAAATGACCCTCTGCAGGTTTTGAATTCAGAGTTGTCCTTCTTCTAAACCAGTTGCCATCCAAGGCTATAGAACCCAGTCTGACCTGCTATTTTACCCATAGCTGGAGGGAGAAGAAGAGGATTCACACCTTTCCCAAGGGTATTAGCACGTAAGTGAATGTAATGGAATTTGAACTTGGCTCTGCGATTCCTCAATCCAAGCCACTATCCATTACTCCACCATGCCTCATATATATATATATATATATATATATATATATATATATTAAAGACATTTATGTTTAACGTTCTTTTTATAGATACAAGTATTTAAGTAAATGCTCTGTTTATAATAAACAGTATTAAATAACATTTACCGGCCTGAATTTCCGAGAACTTTTCATAGAAAATATTCATCCTTGGACAGGATTCGAACCTGCATCCTATACGGAACCGTCATTTACGCTGACGTGCCTTGACCGCTCGGCTACCAAGGATCGTTCGGTAGGCAAGGTCGAATTTACTGCTTATGAACTTCAATCTTCCATGAATCTCGTACATTCATAACTGCTCATGGTGTATTGAATGTAAACAAATGATGTCATATATTACGAAATGGACAAAGTCTGACAATTTATTTATTAAAGACATTTTTAAAAAGAACGTTAAACATAAAAATGTCTTTAATAAATAAATTGTCGGACTTTGTCCATTTCGTAATATATGACGTCATTTGTTTACAACATTTATCTATCTATCTCTCTATCTATCTACATATATATATATTATAAATTGATTTACTTAAAATATGGTTTTTTTCGCGACACAGTTCTAACCATGTTTCAAAAATGGAAGCTAAAAGCTTCGAATTTAATTTTGTAATTAAATTAAAGACATGAGTTCCATTTCATCCTCAAGCGAATAATGGAACTCATGTCTTTAATTTAATTACAAAATTAAATTCGTAGCTTTTAGCTTCCATTTTTGAAACATGTTTAGAACTGTGTAGCGAAAAAAACATATTTTAAATAAATCAATTTATAATATTAATGCTCTGTAAATTTACATTGAGCACTATTTTGTAAAAATAAAAATATCTATAAGAACACTGGATTATATATCTTACTGTTCTTTCTTTTTATTTATATATACATACATACATATATATACATATATATATATATATATATATATATATGAAGAAATATAATTTTAAGGTGTGCTATATTTATGGGATAAAGTGCTCAATATCAGAGACAGAGTGTATGTTAATATAAATATAAAAGTGAACATTGAAGTCAACACTCAGAGGCGACAGGCTGTTTCATGCTGGATTGCATCCAGCATGAGACAGTTTGTTGCCTCTGAGTGTTGACTTCAATGTTCACTTATATATATATATATATATATATATATATATATATATGTATATATATATATATATATATATATATGAAGTCTGATGAAAAAAAATTGGGAATGGTGCTATAAAAAGCATTTAATCTCCTTCAATGCAGTGCCCTTCTTCTCCCCCATCATTTCTATTGATGGAAACATTCCTACAACTCCATTTTGGCATATTGAGCAGCTGCCTCATTGCAACTCTTGTATAATCTCAATGTCTTGAAATCTTGTTTCCTTTCATGTGGATTTGAGTTTTGAAACAAGGAAAGAGTTACAAGGCATGGAATATGTTAGTTATTGGATCTGGGGAATGTTGTTGGCCAAAAACTACTGCACAAGCTGAACTGAATGGACAGGTACATTGTCATGGTGCAGTTGCCATTCTATGGATGCATGTAATTCTGTCCTTTTCCAACAAACAGTAAACATAACAGTTGTACTCCTTGTTTCCTGGCTGACCAGGTGGAGCATACTCATGTATGTAGCTTATTTTGGTCTCAAAGAGGTGGAGATCTTCCACTGTAAAGACTGAGCCTTGATTTCTGGGTCATAGTCGTAGACCCATGATTCACCACCTGTTATAACCCTTTCAAAAAATTTTCATCTGACTTGACACAATCAAGGAGATCCTGTGCATCTGAAACCCAATTTGAATGCAGTTTTGGCAAAAACTTGGTAGACACATGTCTTATACCTGAAAGTTCAGAGAGAATGGACTGATAGATAGATAGATAGATACATACATACATACATACATACATACATACATATAAATAAACAGACTAGGATATATGGATATGATTAGATTAAGATAGATAGATAGATAGATAGATAGATAGATAGATAGATAGATATGAGCAGACTAAGAAAGATAGATAAATAGTTACTTCTGCATTTCATATAGACAGGCCAGGACAATTATTCCTTTGGGAGAAACAATTCACCTAGGACATCCTCATTTCAATCACTTGTGTTATTAAATATTCAGGAAATTTCTTTAATTTAGGCTACCAGCATTCCAGGACAATTCTAGGATAATTTAATAATTAAGACATTATTAAACAATTACTTTGATTAAAATATTCACTGCTAAATCTGAAATTCATCATCTGGGAGCCAAGTGACTCCATTTTGAGTATATTTCTTAGCTAAAAGTATAATAAGCTCATGATCACAAACCCTGTAACTCTCTCCAAGCCAGTTTTCCTTCTCCTAATCTGGTTTCCAACCTAGGCTATAGGATCCTATCTGTCCTGCAATTTACCCATAGCTGGTAGTGAAGAGATCGATTCATGCCTTTTCCAATGGTATTAGCACATAAGTGAGCATAACGGACACAACTGCAATTTGAACTCAGGTTTTTGATTTCTCAAACTGAGCTGCTATTCATTATTCCACCATACATCCACAGTCAGTTAGCAATCCCAAATTTTTTTGTTTTAAGGCCAATATTAATGTTTCTTCATGATAGAGAATTTTACAAAAAGAAACAGGTTCTCTCTGAATGAAGACTATATATTTGATTTTATCTCCAGATATAAACCAGATGGACCAGAACAGATATGTTAGAAATTTTCAATGCATGGTGGATGATTTATAAATGTAAAGATATATTCTGGTAAGAAACCTTGTCTGGCATGACACAGCAAACCCATTTTCCTAGCAGCAGATCTGGCAATTGATTTTTTTTGTAATCATTCCATTTCATGTCAATGGAAGATGTGAGACCGAGAAGGTGAAATTATTTGATCTCATGGATGTTAGCATCAGCCATGTTGAAGGAAGTAAAAAAATTAGTCTCTAAGATGACTAAAATATAGCAGTTTCATTTCATAGGCATTAAAATATACAAGCCATTTCTTGCCCCAACTAACAACTGAGGTCATTCTAGAGCACAAATGACAGTTTTAATTTATCAAACATGTCAGACTTATTATTAGTAGAAGTAAATAGTCATATCATCAGCATTATACCGTGTTGGGAGTTAGTCTCTAATATGACTAAAATATAGCACTTTCGTTTCTTAGGTGTTAAAATCTACAATCCATTTTTGCCCCAACTAACAACTGAGGTCATTCTAGAGAGCAAATGTAAGTTTTACTTTATCAAACATGTCAGACTTATTATTGACAGGAGTAAATAGTCATATCATCAGCATTATACGGAGTTGGGAACTGATGCACCAGGAAATTCATTGATGAAGATAAGAAAGAAAGTAGGTGCAAAGAGAGAGCCCTTGGGGATTCTGGCATTAATTTCTCTAGCGTCAGACCTGGCAATTGATTTATTTTAATCATTTCACTTCATGTCATCAGAAAATGTACAACCAAGAAGGCACAATTAATTGATCTTATGGAGGCTAGAATCAGCCATATTGATAAAAGCAAAAATTTGTTCTCTCAGATGACTAAAATGTAGCAAATACAATAGGTCCAATGAGAGGGACTCCTGCATTAATATGAAAGAATCTAGAAGAAGAGTAGTTCAAAATAACTATCATTACATAAAAAAATAAACACTCGTTCAGTCTGAGTGAAAATAACTCTGTGAGTCTATGTGTGTAGTTGTATAAAAAATGACCTGCATATTTTTGCAGTTTTTAGCATCACAGTTAAATAGAGTAGAAAAACAAAATTACATTAGCAAATCTCAGAATGTGTTTTGCGAAAGACTTGAATGCTTATTTTTGTTGTCATGGAAACAGAGGATCAATATTTATTTATTGCCACAGAGATTTTCAGTCTGATTACACATTTTTCTCCTCCACCTACGTCTTCATCTTCCTTCGTCAGACACCTGTCCTGATTTCTACCTATCCTACTTCAGGTTTCTAAAAATATTTTAAACTTGCAAATATAAAAATATTTACCAGCAACCAAATGCTTGTCCAGACATTTCTACACACATTTAATACCTTTATTCAAAGTAGACAAAATTGTACATATTAAATATTAATATATTAAATATTAAAACATTACATATAAAAATACATGCATCCTTACATACAAACACGCACACACCTATATATTTATTAGATTCTACTTGTGTATGTATGTATTTATATATATATGTGTATGTATCTATTTATATATACGGGGTGTGATGGATAAATTATCGTGTAAATTGTTCAAAAATGAAAATAACACTGACATCTCATTTTAACAGATATATATACCAAAATTCTAGAAAAATGTCTTAAAATACTAGAGAGAAAATTTATTCGATAAAATCACCATTGGCTTCAACGACAACCTCCAGACAACTTCAGAATCTCCTGCGACTCTTCTGGACAGTCACCTTGTTTAAGTTGGTGAATGATGCCATAATCTTTACCTCCAGTTCATAGTTTGTGTTACAAGGAGTTTTGTTGTTCTCTCACTCAACTGTGCCCCACACATAATATCAAGAGGATTGCAGTCTGGAGAGTTAGGTAGCCAGATGTATGGGGTGATGTGGTGGCAGAAATTTTCTGATAGACATGACTGGGGTCTCCTACTTGTGTGGCATGTTGCAGAGTCCTGTTTCCAGACATAGAGTCCTCTAGCAGCCAGCCTCTTGACCCAAGGAAACACTACCTCCTCAAGGCACTTGATGCAGGCCTCACTGTTGAGTCTGAAGCCCTCACCAACAAATTCAGGAGTTTTCTTCGAATAATCAGTGAAATTATCGAGTTACCATACCTTTGTAATCACCATTAGACTCATCTTTCCAAATCCTCTGCACTGTTCTCAGATTGACACCCAAACACTCTGAAATGTTCTTATTGTAGATTCTGCCATGAATGCCAAGCAGTACAGCTTGCCGTTTCCAGATTTCTGGCTGAGTGAATTGCATCATGGTGCTGTTTACCTCACAGACAGTTCTCAACTGACCCTACTAAACTCTGCAGTTGACAAAATGAAAAACAAACAACATACATGCACGAAATTAAAAATATAAAATGGTGATAATTTGGTGCATGCTCTGGCTAAAAATGGGGTTTCAATGATGACAAAAGAAACACTGCTTCGAGACAGAATCTTTCTTCAGCAAGACTTATCAATTGTTATTTGCCACTTGTTATTGATTTCCCTGTTTAAGAAAATAAAATATAGGGACAGCAACTCAGGCACATGTAACCAATAAAAAATATCATTTATAGTAATAAGAAATGTAGATGTATCTACATTATATGGGTATACATACATAATATATATATATATATATATATATAAAGAAGTTAATGGTCAAAGTTGAATTAGACCAAGAAACGGTAGTATTAAGAAAGTGCTCAATACACATAAAAAGATAAAAATTTAACATGTACAGTTTTTAAGTATAGAAATTGGTGGGGATTAAATTAAATAGACATATATTCTTCTTATCCCACTTCAAATGAACTCAAAAGGAACTTTTTAGTATGTATACAACAGGTCATAATTTTCGATCACTGGTTCAAAAGGAATTTTGGGGGTCTGAAAATGTTGTTAGAGGTAATTTTTTTTCTTGTTGATTTAAGGCTTCAGATGTTGCAATGGTTCTTGTAATGATTGTTGCTATGATCTTTCATTTATTTTTTAAAAAAAATATAGCATTCATAATTTTTTTATTTTTAAAGGTAGTGAAATCGGTTGATTATATATATATATATATATATATATATATATATATGTGTGTGTGTGTGTGTGTGTCCATACTTAGAATATTGCTTCTATATATGGTCCAGTACCCCTGCTATTTTTCCTGTTTTCTTGGAGCTCCTTGTTAAAATCCAAAGAAGAATCAGCAATATTATTGGTCCTCATCTGGTGGCTTGGCTTCAGTTACTTTTTCATCACCAAAATTTTGCCTTTCTGTGTCTGTAAATACTTTCATGATAACTGTTTGGATGAGCTTTTCACCATGGTACCTATACTGTATGAATTTAAGTGCAATACTAGACTGGTGCTGAGATCTCATCAACTTACAGTTGAGCTAGTTAAATGTAGCCATAACGTCTATGCTAACAGTTTCTTATCTCATACCTCTCGTTTGTGGAACTCCCTTTTGGTTACATGCTTCACATCCAAATTTAATCTGCAAAAATTTAAATGTAATGCCAATCACTATCTACTGTCTGTTTGCTTTTTTCTTTTTCTACTCATTACTAATGTTTCTGTTCCTAATTTCTCCAGACCCTGTAACCCCTTGTATGCTAGTGGCTAAACTGCTTTGCTTGGGGTGATACCAATTAATATATATATATATACATATATATATATATATATATATATATATATATATATATATATATTGTGAGTTTCAAGTTGTCTTCAAAAGTAATTAAAGTTGCAAACACAAGTAAGAAATCAAAGGCTGAACCTGCTGCTAGACACTTGTACATAAAAACTGAAATCATATATATATATATATATATATATATATATATATATAATTGTGTGTGCCTGTGTGTTAATATATGTGTATATGTGTGCATGTTTGTGTGTGTGTGTGTTTGTGTGTGTATTGAGTTTCTGCAAAACCTAACTGTGGAACATCCTAAACAAACTGTACAAGAATTAGCAAAACAGTTTAACAACCCTACCTTGAGTAGCTCTTGGGCCATGTATTGGCTAAAGATTATTGTAAAAAATGCAATACATATTATTAGCAAAACAGTTTATCACCCCTACTTTGTGTAGCTCTTAAGCCATGTACTGGGTGAACATTTTTGTAAAAAATTGCAAGACAGAATTAGCAAAACAGTTTATCACCCCTACCTCGAGTAGCTCTACAGCCATGTACTGAGTGAACCTTATTGTAAAAAAATGTGAGACAATTAGCAAAACAGTTTAATACAATTCACAATTCTATCATATAGCATCTGCATGAATTTACAAAATGTGTCCTGTTGGAACATTATTATTATTAATAAATAAAAATAAAAATATAAAATAATAATAATAATAATAATAATAAATATGATAAATAAAATAAAATAAAACAAACATTAAAATTTTGTTTAAAAAAAAAAAAAAATAAAATAAAAGCAAAATAATAAAAGTTCTCCCAGAATGCAGCAGAAACATTTCCTGTTTGAAAACAAATTCTTTGCACCTAAAAATGTCGAACTCAGTCTTTTCGCTAAGGACCCTCAAAGGATTAAGATGTCTATTTCTTGTTAAAAGATGAAGTGACTTTCTTCCTCAGTTAAATGAAATCTTAGAACATACAAAACTGAAATACATTCATACCAATAAACAGTTACTAAATCTTTCCTATTCATTGGTTTGTTGTAATGATCTGTTTCTTTTACATGATAACATAAGATCCTATATTACCCAAGTCACTCAAGTAAAGATTATGACACTAAAATTCTTCCTCATCATCCTTACTTCCCTGTCCTTGATCCATATGACTATCATCTTTTCATATCATTACAAAATATTTCAGAGGGGAAAATGTATTTTATTAATTGTGAAGTGATTAAAACTGATATGGAATTTTTCTTTGCGTTGAATAATTTTACACTTGAGGGATCAGCAATTTGAATAATAAATGGGATTATCAAGAAAGAAAATGTTATCTTGATAAAATATACCAATTATAACCAAAGAAGTATTTATTATTTTACTATTTTGAAATTTCTTTCAAACCTAATATATATATATATATATATACAGTGTAACCCGGATATAAGAGAGTTGTCGGGACCGGAGAAGAAGTCTCTTATATCCGGGTTTGGTCTATTTTATATACATTAACACAGGCTCTAATTTGGGACCAGAGAAAATATCTCTTATATCCGGGTTTCTCTTATATCCGGGTCTCTTATATCCGGGGTACACTGTATATGAAATCAAAAATATACCTCTCCCTGACAATGAAAAATCATAAAGATTTGTTATCTTTTTAAAAGCTACAAACAATGTTTTAGTAAATATTGTCTTTTCTGTCTCTCCTAAACCCTCTTCTGCCACCCATTTACAGAACTTCTTAGGTAGGTGATGTCCTGTTTTCCTTTGTCCCTTTTGATTTCAATATGTCTTGGGAATGTCAAATTTTCCTAGCCCTCTTTTTTCATTATGTCCTAGAAATTTCAAATATCTCTTTCTGATGTTAAGTATAAGTGTCATTTTTACTTCCATTTTTTTTTCTAAAACTTTGCTGTTCCTCACATGTTCAGTCAGTGATATTCTCAGCATCCTTCTGTAGAACCACATTTTATTTGTTTCAGTTATTTCTTCATCTTTGAGGAGATTTTCCAGCATTCATTACCATATTGGAGGGCTGATATTTTATAACAGTTCAGAAATCTGTTAACAGATACCATATATTTCATAAAAGATGTTACATAAAATATTAATTTTTGATGTCAACTAATTGTAGATTTGCTATTAGGGAAGTATAAAATTTTTTAAATACTAATACTAATATTTATTTCCTTCTCCCAAAAGCATTATCGGAATTGTATCAGAGGAAGATGTCATAACAGCTTCATTTTTATCAGCTTAGTAGAAATCTTCATCACTATATTACTACTTTCTTTTATACAGTGTAACCCGGATATAAGAGACCCTGATATCAGAGAAACCCGGATATAAGAGAGATTTTCTCTGGTTCCAAATTAGAGCCTGTGTTAATGTAAACAAAATAGACCAAACCTGGATATAAGAGACTTCTTCTCCAGTCCCGACAACTCTCTTATATCCGGGTTACACTGTATAAGCCACATGCAGATGTACCAATGATGCCACCTCTTGATTTACGAGAAATGACCACTAGTCACTGAGTACATACATGCTTTTAATATTGTTTATCCTAGTGAGAACTTATTGTCACTGCATGCTTGTTCCATTCATCTGTGAAGTTGTCTTTACTTTGACTTTAAATACTGTTTAAATTTAGTGTTTGCAGACTAAGTGCAAACTATAACATTTCTTTTTAGACAATACACATCAAATAAAAACTTGATCAAGTGTCAAATTTCACTTAAATTGAGCTATTCTTCTTCTTTATGTGCTGCATCCCATCAGGATCATGGCTCTCTGCAGCTTCCTATCCCTTGTGGCCATTATCAGCATTTCCCAATTTGCCAAGATTTATGACCTTGCTCCGTTCTGCATTCACGCAAGCTCATCAGGTAAGTGGCTTTCTATTTTCCCCTGTCCCCCTTGCTCTCAATATTCTCTGTAAGGATTAAGCTTTCCAAGTCTTCCTTCTTTGTTATGTGTCAAAGAAACTTCAACTGTTTCTTTCTGATAATGAGTAAAAGTGTTCTTTTTGTTACCATTTTCTTTAAGATTATCTTTTTGCTTATTCACTCTGTCCATGTTCAGCATCTTTCTGTAGTACCCCATATCTGTTACCTCCAGTTTTATCTTCATCTGTCAGGAGATTATCCAGCACCCCCTGCCATACATGAGGATTGACATCAGCATCGCACATTCTAAAATGTCAATGTGTATTATACATGAAATTGATTTGTTCCAGAATTTCAAGAGCTACAATGCGAGCTATACATAAGTGAACCACACAAAAATAATTATTACTACAAAGAAAATATCATGGTTTTCCTCTTTGAGTTTTTTGATGAAGCTTAATTTTCACATTAGTGACTCAATAATCTCAAGGTGAATTCTATGACAATAAAATATCTGTAGAAATTCCCCTATCACATCATTAAATATTTGAGCTTAACAAAATATTGCAATAACAATTATAAATATGAATGCTGGTTATTATTTTAAGAAGTAAGGGGATACAAATGAAAAGATTTGAAATTGAGAACTTTTCCCTTCTCACTGAAACAGTTCTTTTATTTATTTTCTCACTGAAATCAAGTAGATGTCTTTTGTTTTTCTAAGTAATCAAAATCGAATAGTCCGTTATTCATGAGATATTGACAAGAAACACTAAACACTTTTTTCTTTCTTTCAAGACAAATCTTCTGGCTGGGATCTAAGTGACAAACTCAACTTAATATGATTCTCTCTCTCTCTCTCTATCCCTCTTTCTCTTTCAATGTCTATCTTTCCTTCCTTCCTTCTTTCTTTCATTTTCTCTCTGAAATCAGGTAATATCTTTTCCCCTTCTTTCCATGTGTTCAAAATACAGAATAGTCCATTATTTATGAGGTACTGACAGGACATGACGATCGTTTTAATTAAAGAAGGGATAGACAAGCTTAAAGGATATTTGTGCAGTGGCACTAATCTATGTATCATGTAGTCATTCATTAAGTTTCATAATTGATACTTCAATGTTATATAATGGTTAGCAAGCTTGTCCTGCTAGATCAGTTATGACTGAAAAGTGAGTTCAATATTTTTCAGTGGTCCATATTTTTCAACCTTGTGCCACATCTATCCTACACTCAGAAAATCATCATTAATCTAACAAGTGAAGTGCAGTATCCATTGAAGATTAAACTGCTTTTTTTTTCAGCCATGTCACTTCAAAATGTAGTCAGACATGGCTTTCATGGATTCCTTTTGTTTACCATAACTCCTGGGAAAGATAATCAAGTAATTTCCCATTGCCTTCTCCATGGTTTTTAATTCTGAATGGTCTTTCTCCAAGATTGGTTGCAATTTCAGCTTAAAGTTAGAGAACCAATTATATTTTATCCCTAACTTTTTTAATGCTACATTTCACACAATACAATGCTCGAGAGCCTCTCAAGGTAGAAGGATACTGTTAAAATAGTTATGATGGATGTAGTGATTCTGATGAATGAATGAAAGAGTAGATTGTAGGAAGTGAAGTTTATGAGGATAGAAAGGATATATTAGCCATTGACTTGAAAAGATTGTAGTATTTAGGAAAGCACTCACATCGAAGTCTGTTCCATAATGTATTTTTTTCACAAAGAGCTTTCTTTTTACATTTAGAATACGGAGGAAATGAGAGTGGTTCAACTCCATGGAAGAGGCAAGCTGTTAATGTCTGCACTAGTGGAACTAAAGAAGGGAGCTTATTTGAACATTATGTCTTTTTTTAATATTGCTCACCAAATACAAGTCTCAAGAGCCTCTCAATATAGAGGGTTACTGAATGAGGTTCTTGAAAGTAGATAACAGTTGATCTGAGACTTGAAGAAGTTCTGATCGTAGTGGACAGGGAGATATCCTCTCGGGAGTCTGTTCCACAAAGTAGATGTTCTTGGGAAGAGGCTGTCCAAATGGAACTTCTTCCTTACCAATGGAATACAAAGGAAATGATGATTATTCAACCTGATATACATGGCATGATAAGGCTTAATTGAAAACTGAACTTGTGGAGTAAGGAATACAGCTCATCAGAACATTTACTATGGAAATAATGATTATGTCACAACAGGCTTGTTACATTTCATCTGTGTGGGAAAGTGCTGTAAGGTAGAAAATAATTCATCGCTCACAAGTTCACACAGATGCTACCAAGACTGGAATGTGAAAACTGAGCTGTTCTACCCTCGATATGGCAGCAAGACTCCATTTTTGGTATGATCTGACACTAGAAAACATACAGAGACAGAGTTGTTGGGTTGAAAATAATCCACTTGCCATGCCTCTTCTTTCATTCTTTTTATGTGCCATGTACTTTCAGGACGTAGGCGATCATGGCTCTCCACCTCTATCCCTTGCAGCTCTCAGCAAGTTCCCTCCCACTACTTCCTCCCCCAGACCACGTTCTATCATTCACCTGCTCAAGCTCATCAGGTATGTCACACGCTGCTTTCCCTTGTCTCTCTTTCCCTCTATTCATCCCGTGAGTATCAGATTCTCCAGGCCCTCCTTCCTCATTATGTGTCCCAGAAACTCCAGCTGCCTCTTTCTGATGTTGAGTATAAGTCTTCTCATTGTTTGTAACCTAACTAAGACCTTATCATTGCTCATATGCTCAGTCCATGATATCATCCATGCTGCTTAAAGGCTTTTAAACATTGTCAATGCTGGAAAGTGGGGATTGGGTACCTCCAGCAATACTCTATTTTTAACCTGATCTGGAAAATAATGATAGGCAAGTTGGCGGGAAGAGGAGAAAAGACAGTTTCATGCTTTTGCTAAGGGAATTAATGAGAAGTGAATATAACAGACTGATATGGAATTTGAACTCTGTACGTAAATTCCACTTACCGCACTATAAACATTGCAGCTGTACTCATCTGTAAATTTAGCTTGCAGAGTAGTACACATATCATTTTGCAGTCAGCACTTAGTTTTGTAGATTCTGACATTAAGTCCAGATATATTTCTTGGTAACAGTGGGATATTTTGTTCCAATTGCTAGTAAAATATTTATTTTTATTTAAATCTACTTTTTGTGTTTTGTTTTTGCATTTTTCGTTTTCTCTCTTCTTTGCCTTCCACTGATTAAAAAGTCCCATTTCCCAGAATGCAAATATATGCTATAAGAAATGATTTTAAGCAAAATGATTTTACTTTTGTTTTTCCATAAGTTTTTAAGAAAAAATGATTTCTTTCTTTCTTTAATTCTTCTTAATGTACATTTTTCAAAAGTGAAAATTTTTCATTTGGCAAATGGTGGGTGGCGGATGAATTAAGCACGAAAACTAATATTTTCCATGTTTTGCGAAATCATATAAATAAAATAATTTTAATTTTGTTTTTCAAAAAGTACTGATGCATTTTAAGTATTTTTTTTACTTTGACTAATAAGTTTTTGATATTTACAAAAGTTTTAACATTATCCATTCTGAGTACTTTTTCCTGCTTTTAAAATAATTGGTTGCTGTTGAAAATGATTATAGGATATTTTATTTCCCATGTAAAAACACATATTTTGAATTCTTATGAATTAAAATGACAATTCATGCAAGTGAAATGTCTAAATTATAATATGCAAATAAATAATATATAAACCTGATATCATATATAAATCATAATTTCTTCAAAAAAGAAAATTTAGGATAGTTTCCATGTCTGTTGCCAGTGATTTCTAAATCATGATTTAATTCAATTATGACAATTCATGCAAGTGTAAATTCTAAATCCCTTTAAATTATAATATGTAAATAAATGATATATAAAATCTTATATATATAAATCATCATTACTTCACAAATAGATATTTGTGACGTTTTTTGTGACTGGTGCCAGTTCTTTGGTATTTAATGTGGCCGATACAGGAGTTGCCTTTCTATAAAGGCTGCTGGAGAGATTTTGACAGACAATGAAGGTTGTAGCCCTGCTGTTGCCTCTTAAATTCTGAACCTCTATATCACCCTGTTGGTAAATCTACATGAGATGATAAACTTTTCAAGAAGTTCTTGCATCTCTTTAGTGAGGTCTGATCAAGCAGAGACTAATCTTCTGACTACAAAGGAGTTTGGAAGACAATAGGTTTCCATCTCTCTTGCCATATAATCTGCCAACCACAGTATACTATATGTTGTGTACGAGGGTGGGCTAGACAGTTTATGGGCTGACTATGAAGGAGTGATGCTAGAGCTGTGATATCTTGCATGCTTTAATTTCAACTATTCTTATTAATAACCGCATTGTTTCTTTCCAGGTACAAGGATGGGAAGAAAATTTTATAGGCAGACTATGGAAAGAGTGATGCTAGAGCTGTGAAATCTTACATGCCTTAATTTCAGATCATTTCATTAATAGCTGCATTGATTCTTTCCAGGAAAACTGATATCAGGCTGTTCAAAGAAGATTGTTCATTCCACCAGTCAAAAAAGTTATCAAAAGCAAATACAATGTCATCATCACTGAAATACTGGTTCTCAGCTAAGTGTTTTTTTCATGTTGGGGAACAGATGATAGTCAGATCAGAAAAATAGGGTCAGTAATCAACTAGTTCCAAGTCACAGTCACACAGAGCAGCCATTGAAACCAACGAGCTACATTCTTTATTTCTCCAAGTTCAGACCTTCACATGTAGGACATGCCATCCCATGTACACAGGGATTAATCATATCAATTCCCTTTGCATATAATCTAGTCAGTTCTATTTAGTTTCTTTTTCTTGTATCCATCATCTTTGTTATTGAATATCTTACACACTGACAATATATATATATATATATATATATATATATATATATATATATATATATATATATATCCAGAGGACAAAAATTAGATCACCATTCTCTACAGTTGTTAGTGACATAAATACACTATATTAAATTCCCCAATGTATTGTATTGAATATATTCATTAATAATACGAGCGTGAGCTGAAAAGATCATAGACTAACTATGAAGGAATAAAACAAGAGCTGTGAAATCTTGTATGCATGAATTTCAATTTTTTTTTTATTAATAATGGCATTGTATCTTTCCAGGTAAACTCTATAAATGCTGTTGGTACCAGAGAGCCTTTTATTACTTTCCTCATGGTTGGGTCATTGGCAACTATACCTGTTTCCCTACCAGTGTTTTGGTGAGGAAGGTGACTAAACATGCAGCACGATTAAAAAAAAAAATTGTCAAATGAACCTTCTTGGACATCTTGAACAATGGGGTGACCAATGTCCATAGAGATAAAAAAAAGGAAAGAAAGGTGTTGCTGCACTTTTTATATGTACCCATGAGTGATTCTCATTCGTTAACCTACATAATGTCTTTTTTTGTCAATGGAAATAAGCATAACATTCAGTTTTTAATTTGCACTAAAATTCACAAGACAAAGAAGAATGTTAAAAACCCAAAAGCCAAAATCTCTCATGTCCATTTTCGTCATTACTGCTGTTAGAAGTTATTTGGTCTTTATTTTATGGTAAAGTTCTTTGTGATTCTATAGCACCAGTGTATAAGACCTGATGGAGTATTTTCTTTAAAACCTAAGAGATTAATTTACTTAAAACCCTTTTAATCATTGATGTGAGAAAACAATTACATATAGCTGATAATTTAAACATTTCTGAGTTAGTTGGATGCCATGAGAGTCTAGATCTGATGAGGCTATTTATGAACATGACTCAAGTTTATAACATTTCCTAGGAGGCACGATGGAGTAATGCATAGCAGCTCGGATTGAGAAATCAGGGACCCAGGTTTGAATTGGGAAAAGGTATGAATTCTCTTCTTTTACTCCGGGTTCTATAGCCTTGGGCAGCAACTGGTCTTGAAGAAGGACAACTTTGAATTCAAAACATGATCCTCCAGGTTGGGGCTTGTGTAGAAGGTTAACAACCTACTCACTTAAAAAACTGGCTTGTTTTAGAAACCGCAACAATATCTTGCAGCCCTATATTCGTCAAGGAATTTAAAGGTATAATATATATATATATAGCATTTTGCTATAATTTCTGACCACTGAAATCCTTTTCTTCCTAATTTGCTGTTTATTTGCCAGACTAAGAATTACAAAAATGATGATGTCTTTTGTAATATTTTCTCTCACTTTACCGATCATATTTCGAAAGATAATTCGGCAAAAGAAAATAAGAATAAATCTAAGAAAGGAAATCAAATTCTTAGCAATAATGACATAGAATAACAGTAGAAGGACTCGTTATAAAAGGGCCAACGTGGATAAGAGAGAATTGAGAATAACAAAAAGCTTAGCTAAAGATAAAACTACAAGAAATGGATGCAGTAAATAGTAGGTTCTTCAGAAAATAATGTACGATTTTCGAATTAACATTTATTGCTGAGTTAATGTATTTAAACGATGTTTAAATCTGTCAAAGTAGGAACCATGATAATCTATGCATTTCTGCCATTGAGTTTAAAGTTTATTGATGTTTTTTATGATACAACTTTAAAGGTTTGGACTCCAAGAAACGTTTGAATACATTCTCTTTTTTGCAATGAAATGTGTTTGGGATTAAAAGTTGTCAAGATAATCTACAATTCATTGCATTGAATACTGATGCTATATCTCCTCTGGTGCTCTTTGTTTTCATGTTCTTGACTTCTGTAGTGTAATCAATCCTGATTTGGGATCTCAACTTCCGTCATTTTTTCTCTGATATGCTCTGGCTTCCCTCAGTCTTTTCTACAAATATTTTCATGGTACTATTCTGACGAGCATTTTCTCTGATGCCCTGAGTACAAGAAATTAAGCATGCTACTAGATTGGCATCTAGGTCCCACCTATTTACTGTTGAAATAGCTAAATGCAACCACCACTTCTATTCCAACTGCTTCTTTTCTTTCACTTATCGCATGTTAAGTTCGCTTCTGTTTACTTGCTTCCCTGATAGCTAGAATCTTCAAAAATTTAAATGCAATGTCAATCGCCATCTTCTGTATTCTTGAATCTTGTTTATCTTTTGTTCTTTCCTCAATTCTTCCTATAACAAACATTTCCTTTCATTTTCACTCCCTGTATCCCCCGTGCACGAGCGCCATCTCCCCTTGAAATGATTAAAGAAAAAAGAAAACAAAACAAAGATGCTTTAAAAGTTGTAGTCAGTGGGCAAGAGATCAAGAAAATATGGTGCATGTATCCAAGTCTTGTACCCCAAGTCGGTGAGCATTTGCAGTGTCCTCCTGACAATATGTAGCTGAGCTTTGTCATGAAGCAGAATTGAACCTTGTCGATTAACCTGTGTTGGTCATATTTTTTTTATTTTTTGCTTAACTGAATGTATATTTCATCCAGGTGCTGGCAGTAAATTTAGATAATGATACTCTGATTAGATTCCAGAAAACTCTAATGGATATCGCTAATGGCGGACCACCAGACTGTCAACATAATCTTCTGTTGGCGCAGTTTTGGTTTTGGAATCAAATTTGAGCCAATCATTTACGATTGTAACAAAGGATCCATTTCTCATCACAAGTCATTATTCCATCAAGAAATGAATCATCCCAATTTCCCAGATGTAGCATTGAACACACTTCATAATACCGGACTCTGACTTTGACTAAATTAATGCAGAATCCATTTATCAAGTTTCTTCACCATGTCAATTTTCTGGTCTGATATTGTTGAAATGGTGATATCTGTTATTTGAGACATTTTTCTCACACTTTGATGTTAGTTTTGTTCGACTAGTGTTTTCAGATGTGGAATATTAACTGCAAGTAGACGTCTTCTATCACTTTGAAATTCAAGACTCGTATCCCCATTGTGGAGCTTCAGAAACCATTGCTGTCTTTTCCGATCACAAGTAGACCTTTCACCTCCTGCTCTGTTAATATTGGCAATAGTTTGAGAAGGATTATGAGCAGGCTTGAAATCATGCAAAAAAATAAATACATGTCTTCATTGTCATTTTCAAGATGAGGGGTATATAGTGATTTAAGTTTTTTTTATGTCTGAAAGTATAAAATGATATAATGATATACTAGAACACAAATGGTTTATTTTAAAATCGGACATTATTTTTCGAATGCCAAATACATTCTGAGAGTATACGAAAATAAGCATGTTTGGGTGTGAAGGATGATCCACTTATATATGCATTAACCAGAATCTGTCTTAGAAAATTGAAAACCCGAAATTCTTTGGGACTTAGGGTAAAGACAGATCACTTTATTCAAACCAGAAGACAGGAATTAAATATAGAGAGTAGATAGGAACCGTATGGTCGATTTATATATCTCAGAAAAAGAAATGACAAACTAATTAAATATACATTCTTCACCAGAAATATAAATAAATTGGGTTGTATGAAAGTAGCTCCAGTCAGTGTAGGAGCACTTGGAATAATCTTCAAAATTCTTGCAAAAGTCAGGAAGAACTGAAAATCCCAGGGAGAACGGTGACCAGCCAGATAGTGGCATTCCTTAAAATAGCTCGGGAACAGAGTGTTGGTCTGTTAAGAAGAGTTGTTGATATTTAGTTTTAAGTGTAACCCACCAAAATAATAAGCTTATAACGCTGTAAAATTGCTTCCCTGTGCGTTTTCTATGAATAATTTCATGGTAATTGTTTGGATGAGGGCTGCTGCTAAGAAAGCAACGTCATTGTGTTGTACTAGACAATCTTTCTCTCCAGAATCTATTTTGCATATTTATAAATGTAACATTTGTCCATGCTTCGAATATTGCTGCCACATCTGGTTTCGTTCCCCTGCTGTATATTTATAGATTCTTGATAAAATCCAAAGAAGAATCAGCAATATTATTGGTGCTGATCTGGCGTCTCGGCTTCTGTCACCTTACCACTGACGTAAATTAGCTTTCCTCTGTTTTTTCTATCAATACTTTCATGGTAATCATTCATATGAGTTCTTCGCTGTGGTACATAGACTTTATGAACTTAACCACATTACTAGGTTAGCAATAAGATCTCATGATAGCTGAATTGGCTAGATGCAACCATAACATATGTTAACAGTTTCTTTTCTCGCACTTCCCAATTGTGAAACACTCTTCCAGCTCCATGTTTCCCAGCCAACTTTAATCTTCAGAAATTTAAATTCAATGTCAATCGTTATCTACTGTCTTCCTGATCACTCTTCTATTGTCCTCGCTACTTAGAAATGTTACTGTTTTCTAATTATTTCGTACTCAGTAACTCCTTGTGTCTTAGCGAGTTTACTGCCTTACATGGGTTGATTCGATTAAAAACAAAACTATATTATGCTTGTAAATTCTTCATTGGTTGGGATCTTGTATTTTCTATTTTAGTCACGAGGCAATTTCTTCACCGAATAAGGAGTGAAGCTTTCTTTAAAAGAACTTATTTTCCTCTGTTCCCATTCAACAATGCTAACATTTTTCACTTTTCTCGTTATCACTTGTAATTGAATCTGCAACAATCTTATTTTGCATTGGATTACATATTCTTCGAGGAGCCGTCGTGTCAAGGGCCCGGTTATCTTGGAAACTTAACAGTATTGCAACCAAATAGGACAACACACGCATTGTATTGCTTAAAAAAAAAAGAAAAGAGGCGGAAAATCTGAGCCATTACTCAATTCCAGCTCGTAAATGTGGAAGTTTTGATAAATTAACAGTGGTTAAGGCACTTATAGAATTTAAATAGTTTAAATATATATATATATGAATCGGAAGTATAATATTTCCGAAATCAATAGACGCTGGGTTTCAAATTAAAAGGAACATCTAAATTTGAAAAATAATTCAACACTTTTACAACAAATATATCTAGAAAGGTTGTGCGGAATAAACAGACACATTTATATGCCTGGAAAAGTGATAATGAAAAGGACAGAATTAGCGAATGTTGAACGATTTCCTCAAAGATGAAGAAGAGACTCGAGGTGACGGAGATGTGGTTCTACAGAAGGATGCTAAGAAATATCATATACCTAGCATGTGAGCAAAGATGAAGTATTACTATTGTGAGACCGGAAACTACCTACACAATAGACTCTTCCAGGCCTATATTAAGTAGGCGACATAGCACTCTACAGGAGAGTGATAGAAAGTGATAGAGAGTGACACAGACACAGACACAGACACAGACACAGAGACAGTGAGAGTCTCGTACGACTACCAGTGTTGGACACTAACTTATAGTAAGCTCTGTTTACACTATCTCTGTAACCTGTTGTTAATATATCTTTCTTACTTCTAATCCGTGTTCCATATTTTACTTCTGTGGTCCCAACTTTGGCACCCACATCAATTACATAGGTTACAAACAAAGAGAAGGCTTATACTTAACATCAGAAAGAGGCAGCTGAAGTTTCTGGGACACATTATGAGGAAGGAGGGCCTAGAGAATCTGATACTCACAGGTCGAATAGAGGGAAAGAGAGACAAGAGAAAACAACGCATGACATACCTATCGGCTTTAAGCAAGCGGATGACAGAACGTGGTCTGGGGGAGGGAGCAGAGGGAAGGAGCTTGCTGAGAGCTGCAAGGGATAGAAGGAGGTGGAGAGCCATGATCGCCTACGTCCTGAAAGGACATGGCACATAAAAAGAAGTGTGCCGTACCAAATAAGCAGCGTGTCGATGGGAAAACTGAAAGGCATAATCGTGCCGGAATTTATATTTGGTACAGAAGTGAAAAAAAAATATGTCATATAGAAATATATTTCGCTTATGTAGATTGCTTTACTGTTGGAAACGTTTAAATATGTCATGAAATTCAATTAGAAAAATAATAAGCATTCCGTACAAGAAAAGCAGCGTTCCGACAGGAATACAAAACGAAATAATCGTTCCGGCAATTGCATTTGGTACGGAAGTGAAAATCTGTCGGATAGAAATATATATTTCGCTTATATAGTTCGTTTCTCAGTGGAAACGTTTGTATGCATTGGACAAAATAACCATGGCATGGGGGCCAAATAATTAGAACATTAATCAGAGTGCCGTTCGAAATAAGCAGCGTGCCGATGGAAAACTGAACGAAATAATTGTGCCGGCATTTGTAATTGGTACGGATGTCTAAAAGTCTGACGGATAGAAATATATTTCGTAAGCGATCCGTCGAAATTGTGTGTTTTGTTTTACGACGAAAACGATATTGGACAAAATAACCAGCCTATCATTAAAAATAATCAGAAAATAATAAGCGTGCCGTACCAAATAAGCACCGTGCCGATTGGAAAACTGAACAAAATAATCGTGATGGGATTTGTATTTTGCGCGGAAGTGTAAATGCCTGTTGTATAGAAATATATTTCACTTATGTTATTTGTTTTCCTGGTGAAAAATATATTATATATTGGGTAAAAAAAATCATTAAAAAATATGATATAAAAAATTTAAAGAAACGAACTTGATGAACACTCTACAAATTTGAATGAGAACTGTACCCTATGGCTGTCATTGGAATCCAAGTATAACTTCCAACTGAACATAACATTTCTACCGTTACCAAAAAATAAAAGAAACATTGAGCAATTTTCTGAAGGATGACTAAGCTGAACATATCATTCCACTATGAAGGACCGTTGCATCTAGCTAAAGAATCCTCCTCACTCTGGACACTATATCAGACATAAAAAATACCTAAACCACAGAAAATTCCCCAAAACACCCCGCAGTCTCCACTGAGAGATTAAAAATCGGTGAGACTACAAAATGATAGGTAACATTTCCTACAAAAAATAAAACAAAACAACAACGTAAGTAGTATTTCTTCAGATTCAACAGATGAATAGAAAACACCAATGATACCAAAAACTGGTCTAAAGTCTCTTCAGAATCTAAGACAACTGCCCTAAACTGAAAAAAAAAGTTATTTCACCAACAGTTCCAAAACCAACAGACAGGTTTACCAACAAGCAAGTAAGCAAACCTGACTCGAAAAAAAATGACTCCGACAGTATATAAGCCCACTTGGTCTACCTATTTCATAAAACAGGCTTGCAAGATGTACAAAAAAAAAATAAAGATAGAAATAATATGCAAAATAATTTGCAACAAGAAATTACGATGGAAAGTCGGCAATCAGGCAAGAACATTTCATGGAAAAAGATGATTATCTTTGTGATTAAAGCATTCCGTTGTTAGGGGGAACTTCTGTTATAGTTCATCATTCTAAAAATAAGCTTACCATCAGTGATGATTAAAAATAATCTTTCTAAAAATAACCTTGTCATCATTGATAATAGAAAAAAAGGATATTTCATCATCCTACCCTCATCATTATAAAAACGACTCTTCCACCACAAGAGAGTCAGTAATGTATTGTAGACTATGGTACCCATAGTTGGCAAGTAGTAGTAATCAGTAGAAACACACGTCTGCTAGCACTCCGGAAGATCGAAAACAGACGATGTCAAACGACATCCTCACAAACAAAAATTCTCGGAACCAAATCAAGTAAACACTGACTTTTAAACACAAGTGACACTGAGAACATTTTTACACACACCATACCAATATTCTGTAACTCACCTCATAAAAAGAAAATAAAAATTCTTGCTATTTATGTCAACACATGTATTAAGTTTTTATTGTTTATATTATTGTTGTACGTTTTAATTCATTCCATTTTCAATATAAAAAAAAGAGAAAAAAGATTCCTCCTACACTACAAACACATATAGCAACGGGGTGATTACTTTAACAACACTCAAATAATATCAAGTCAGGATTACCAATTACTACTAAATCAACCCTAACATTTCAACCCCGTAACATGTGCCGTACGAAATATTCATCGTGTCGCTGGGAAAACAGAACGAAATAATCGACCCGGCAATAGAATTGTGTACGGATGTCTAAAAGTCTGAGTGTTAGAAATATAAATCGCTAATGGATATTGTTTTGCCGGTGGAAACGTTACTATATATTGGGCAAAATAATCACGCTAGCGTATAAAATAATACCAAATAAGGATCGTGCCGATCCGAAAACTGTACGAAATAATCGTGTATTTTGTACACCTAACGGATAAAAATATATTTCGCTTATGTAGATTGTTTTGCCTGTGCAAACATTATTATATAATAATCATGCTGGGGGAAAATAATTAGAAAAATAATAAGCGTGGTGTAATAAGTATACAACGTGCCGATGGGAAAAATGAACAAAATAAACGTACCGGATATTGCATTTATTACTGATGTCTAAAAGTCGGGCGGATAGAAATATATATTCGCTTCCAAAGACGGACATGCAATATGATAACTCCTAACCTGGCAGCTCGATTTCAGTCACTTTCTCAAAAACGTTGTGTGGCTTCCATCTGTCTTTTCTAGAAATATTTCCATGGCAACTACTCTGACGAGATATTTTCACTGGTGCTCCCGACTCCATGAATTTAAGCGTGCTACTAGGTTGGCATCTAGGTCCCACCTTTTACTGTCCATATAGTTAAATGTAACCGCCTCTTCTACTTCAAAATCTTCTTCACTCGCACTTCCCGACAGTGGAACTCCCTTCCTCTTACTTGCTTCCCTGACAATTATAATCTTCAAAAATTTAAATGTAATGTCAGTCGACATCTTCTGATGCTCTGATCCCCGTTCTTCTTTTTATCATTTTCTTAATCCCCCCACCTTGACCCCGCCTATACCCAGTCTTTTCTCTTTCACTCTAACTGCTTGCGTACTAGTGAATGCTTATAGAAAAGAAAAATTCGACGAAATAATCAGGTCAGGGTTAAAATAATTAGAAAAATAAGCGTACCCTACCAAATAATCACCGTACCGATGGGAAAGCTGAACGATTGTATTTTGTAAGGATGTCTAAAAGTGTGACGGATAGAAATATATTTATATAAGCGATCCGTCAGAATTGTGTGCTTTGTTTACCGTTGGAAAGGTGTATATATTGGACAATGTAATCCGACCAGGGGATAAAATAATTAAAAAAAATAATAAGCGCACCGTACCAAATAAGCAGCGTGCCGATAATAAAACTGAACTAAATAATCGTGCCGGTACTTGCATCTGGTAGGGAAGTGTAAAAGGCTAGCGGATAGAAATATATATATATATATATATATATATATATATATATATATATATATATATATATATATATATAAATGTCATTGAATGGTAAAAAAATAATTAGAGAAAACAATAAGCGTACCGTACGAAACAAGAACCACGCTTATGGGAAAACTGAACGAAATAATCGTGCCGGCAATTGTATTTGTTAAGGAAGTGTAAAAGCCAGTCGGTTAGAAATATATTTCAATAACGTTGTTTGTTTTGCGGGTAGAAACGATATTATACTTTGGACAAAATAATCCTTTCATGGTAAAAAGCAATTAGAAAAATAATAAGCGTGCCGTACCAAATAAGCAGCGTGCCGATGGGAAAAGTGACCGGAATAAACGTGATGGCAATTGTATTTTGTAAGGATGCTTAATAGTGTGACCGATAGAAATAGATATTCGCTTATATATTTTGTTTTGTCGGTGGAATCGTTAATATGCATCGGACAAAAATATCTTTGAATGCTAAAAAATAATAAGAAAAAAAGCAATAAGCGTTCCGTACCAAATAAGCACCGTGCCGATGGGAAAACTGAACGAAATAATCGTGTTTGGTACGGAAATGTAAACTCCTAACGGATAGAAATATATTTCACTTATGTAGTTCGTTTTGCGGGAAACGTATGATCAGAAAAATAATAAGCCAAATGAGCTAGCTTAGTCTTCAATAAGCAATTAAATTCAACCTAATTGCAATTAACGGTAGATAATGTTATAACAATTATCCAATGAGAATTTTGTTGTACTTGTCAAAATATTGCATTTCTATTTTAGCTAATTAGGCTTATTATATTTTAGCCAACTCTTTTATTCAATCTGTTGCTTTCTCTAGATCCGTGGTAGATTTTTTATTCATTTCAATCCAAGCAAGGCATAAGTTTACCGAGTGTGAGAAAATACGAGAAAATTAAGGAAGGGACAACGATAAACAGGAGTTTGGAAGACAAAGCTTAATGATTGGCATTGCATTTAAATTTTAGAAGATCAAAGTTGGATAGGAAGCAAGAAACCGGAAGAGATTTGCACAAGCTAGATAATGCTACTAAGATGCAGGGGATACAGAGAGGGAAGAGAATGAGAAAACTTTAGTAAGGAGAAGTGAGAAAAGGAACAAGAATAGAAAATTGTTTCAGGAAGACAGAAGATGGCGATTGACGTTGCATTTAAATTTTTGAAGACATTAGGTAGCAGACAAGCAAGACATCGGAAAGGAGATCCACAGGTGAGAAATGTGAGAAAAGAAACTATTAGAATAGAAATGGCGGTTGCATCTATCTAGTTCAACAGTAAAAATGTAAGCCCAGTTGTAAATCTAGTAGCAAACTTAAATTCATGTAGTCGAGACACTAAGGAAAAGACAGGGAAACCCCGTCATGTCGGTGTGAAAGTGACTGAAGTTCATATACCAGATGAGGATGGATTACGTTACAGACTATTCTTTGAATTTTGTCAAAAATCTCAAAATATAAAGCAAGGGCACCAGAGCAGATATGGCAGCAGAATTCAATGTACAGATGAATGGTAGATTTATAAATGTACAAAATGGATTGTGCCAAAAAAAAAAATATATATATATGCTGACACGATAAAGTGATTAAATTTTCTTAATGTCAGACGTAGCAACTGGTTCATCATAATGACTCCATTTTATACCAGTGGCAAACGTGAGCTCAAGAAAACGTAGAGTGTTATTCTTCTGGAGTTTACTATCAGCCATTTTTTTCTTTCTTTTGTTTTTTATCAATTTGCCCTAAACAAGGCAAAAATGTCTCTAAGATGCAAGAGGCTATTGGAAGAGAATGAAAAGATTTTAGAATGAACCAGAAACCCAATCCTAAACAGGAAACAAGAGATACACCTCTGCTTCTGGTCAAAAGACCGGAGAAAAGCGTGAACTGGGAGAGAGGTGAACCTATCTAATCCTATTAAGGATAAAAAATAAATAATTAGTAATCCTTGCTTTCTCACCTGCTGGAAGTCATTGTCCGTTGTTCCAGTATTTAAGAACTCTGGTGAACCGTACAACTTATCCAACTATCGGCCTTTTAGCCTTCTACCTCTTTGGGGGAAGCTCCTAGAGGCCGTAATCAATGCTGAATTGATTCATCACCTCTCATCACTTGGCCTTTTCTCAAACAAGCCATACGTCTTTCGTTTTTTCCAGGTCAGCTGCTAATGTGCTAACGATAATTGCGAAAAAAGTCTGTCGTGCTCTAGATATAAATGGTGAATCCCCGACTGTAGCATTGGACATCTTGAAAGTCGTTCACAGTGTCTGGCATTCAGGACTTCTCCACAAGCTGAAAAGTTACGGTATCTCCGTGTACATTTTTGAGCTTATCCAGTCGTTCCTATCAAATCGTGAAATGAAAGTTGTCTTGAACGACCACTGATCTACATCCTTTTGTACTAACGCGGATGTCCCCTAGGGTTCCTTTCTTGGTCCTAAGCTGTTTTAAATCTCCATTAACGACCTTCCTGATGACATCAGCTCTCAGTTTGGCATCTACTCTGACAACATTCCTATTTACTCCTGCCTCGATAGTAAGGCTGATCAGTCAGGCAAGGTCAAAATGGCAGCACATGTCCAAAACGACCTCAAGACCGTCGTTAACCGGAGCAAAAGATGGCTTGTCAATTTCAAAGCCTCTAAACTTCTCTCCATTAATCATCCCAGAGACCCTTCTCTGCCTTCCATTAGCATGGCTGATGCTATCCTCCAGAAAAGTGACACGTTGCGCCTTCTCTGGCTAACGTTCTCAGCTGACATGTTGTGGAAAGACTATATTGAATCCATTGCTATGTCAGCTGCTAAGAATGTTTGTTCACTGTGCAGAGCGAGACAATTTTTATCTCTGGAACCTATCGTATATATGCATCAGTCTGCCATTCAATCAGGCTTAGAATATTGCTGACATATATGGCCCGGTGCCCCTGCTCTCTACCTGGAGCTTCTTGAGAAGATCCAAAACAAGAATCAGCAATATTATTGGTACTGATTTTGTAGCTCGGCTTCAGTCACTTGCCCACCGCCGTAAAGTTGCCTCTCTGTGTCTTTTCTACAAATACTTTAATGGTAATTGTTTGGATGAGCTTTTCGCTATGGTACCTAGACTGAATTTAATCGCAGTATTAGACTGGCGGCGAGATCTCTCTAATTTCCAGTTGAACTAGATAGATGCAGCCGTAACTTCTGTTCTGGTAGTTTTTTTCTCGCACCTCTCCATTGCCGCAGATAAATAATGAACTATTCTATTTTGACTGCGACTGGAAATTTTTAATCGAGGAATTATTATATGTCTTACAATTTGGATCAGCATGATTATCTTTGTTTTTATACTAACAAAGACGACTACGTCGGAAAAGGCCGTAGTGTACAAACACCTAAATATTGTGAGAACAAAAAGTAAGAATATGTTCTTTTTTTTCATTTCCCATCTAGAATTTTGTGAATTTTAAGATAAGTAATTTGATTAATTTTCTTTTATATTTATATTGTTTTCTTATTCAAATAATGTCATTTCTGACCTTGAAAATGGTAACTACCTCAGCCTTCAGATCACACCTCAGATTGAAGAGAATTAAGCAAGGCTAATATTTGTAATAGTATATTTTGAAAAAGGAACAAATCTAAATTTTAATTATCAAAAAAAAAAAAAATTTTGACGGTTTTTCGGATTGTTCTGTTTAATAGTGAATTTATTTATTGCTCCCGTGGCGTTTTCTTTTTTATTAAATTAATAAAATTAATTTTCTACGTTTTATTTAAAACCTCTAATATTATTGCGTATTGTCGCATAATCTGTAACATTAATGGCGCGCCCGTTTAACGTCACCCGGAATCAGATTCAAGATCATTGAATTACGACATTATCACGTTTACCACCTTGCCATGATACTTACACACCGTGTGAGATAAAAGAATTTAATAATATTAAAACCGACAGAACTGTTTTAATTACGGCAATTTTGCTAATACCATTCTACGACAGATGGCAATCTCTCAACCGAAAGAAACAACTGCGTCGCGCCATAGACTAAATGATAAGGACTTGGCCCTGTTAACGTTTGGTATCGTTACTAGTTACAAAAGGAAAAAAAGTACTTGCTGCGCCTTAACAAAAAGGACATCACTTTAATTAATTCTGATTTCTATGCAAATTTCCCAACATATTAACGGAAGAATTTGTAAGATAATATTTTGAGAAGAGTCGGTGATATACTCGACAATAAACGTTGCTTTGTTAATTTTATCTCCAGGATAGATATGAAGGTTTTTCTTTACACTAATAATGAATAAACTGTTGATATGAGTATAAGCGAAACTTCTGGCTTAAAAAATAATCTGATCGAGTCATATCTACTTGTTTGACCAAGCATGCGTACATATATATATATATATATATATATATATATATATATATATATATATATATATATATAATGAAGCTTAATTTTGAAAGTCTAGGTTAATTTAACAAAAACAAGATTTTTGTGGTCTTGGCTGATAAGAAGAAAATATAGTATTGTTTGGAATTTGAGATCATGAAAAAAGCGCCCGGGAGTCAAAGATAAAATCTCGGTAGATGGTAAGCCACAGTGATCGCCCCTTTTTATGTATGCGTGATTTTTTTTACCTTTGACTGGAAAACAAAAAATGATCTATTTAACTTCGTCCAAACTCAGCGTTGAATTTTCTGGTAAGATCATTGTGTGCAGCATTACCAAATTTGGCGTAGGATTCGGCAGTTTTGATTAGTATCATCGTATCCCTAACGTATGAGGGATGTTTTTTTTTGTTTTTTTTGTATCTCCTGTATTTGAGTGAAACAAATATATATTGAACTAGTTATGAGAAAGACCGTTCAGAGCAATCACGAAGTAATAAAAATGAACATTTTCCATTCCTCAGCAAACATGATGACGCAGAGTTGTGTCGCGACGAGGGAATCGTCGCCCCCCCCCCAATGATTGCGGTAATAATAATAGATATATATAAACGTTTTAAGAAACTGCATCTAGACTAACTTCGCCAACGCTACAATATTTCCCAAGCAGCTTGAAGAATGCGCATATGATCGAAAATATAGCGATTATATATTCTTTTGATGAGAAGTTATAAGTTCCTGGTACATTTGATCCGCTAACAATTTTTGGCGGACTCGTATAAATCCAAAGCAATAATTAGACATAGAATTTTAACAAAGAAATATTGACAAATATATTGCCCAGACATTTTGGGAAAGAAAAGATGAGATATGAAATGAAATGTGAAAAGTTCAAAGCAACTTTAAGTGTTTGTAGTTGATTACTTACATTTTGCAGAAGCGATGAAAAGTCGCCGAGAAAAAGATCGAGTCTTTCGAATTTCGCTGTAAATCGTTAAGGGTGCGAAATTCCAAAATCTCGCTGCAGTGAGATTTTATTAATTAGAAGGCGGTAATCCAACAAATTGGATGGCGTGATCTGACACGCGAATCAACAGAGATATATGAGGCAAACCGATGTGAGACATCAATCAGACCCGTACAAAAGGGAAAGCAGTAGTAGGAGCACCCAAACCTTCATGCTAGATTCCCTGGCGCCATTGTGGACGTCTTTGCCGTCACCATATTTGACACTCTAAAGTCACCATCAAGTTCACTCCTGCCATGTTTTGCCCAACTCGACAGACTATCAATATATATAGATACTAGCAGCATGGCCCGGCATTGCCCGTGCTTGATTCAAAAATCGTACGACTCATATAGCAATCGCTATCACTTGACTTAAAATATTTTTGCCCTTCCTTGCCTTTAAAAGAGTGCCCTTTGCTGTGCTGATGTTGCTACATGCCTTACTTCTTGCCTATCTCACACTGCGAATTTTTTCTAAGCTCTATACTAAACATTAAATCTGTTACGAAAAAAGAACTAAACAAAATGAACACAAAACGATCAGCTTTAAAAAAGGACTCGTAACTGGAAAAACCGAATGAAAAAAGAATGTTAA
>OZ010605.1:33242965-33295465 GCA_963932145.1 Acanthosepion lycidas
CGACCTTACTAATCGAACGATTCTTTGTGGCCGAATCGGTTAGGCACGCCGGGCTAAATGGCGGTTCCATATAGGATGCAGGTTCGAATCCTGTCAAAGGACGAATATTTTCTATGAAAATTTCTCGGACATTCAGGCCAGTAAATGTTATTTAATACTGTTTATTATAAACAGAGCATTTACTTAAATACTTGTATCTATAAAAAGAACGTTAAACATAAAAAATGTCTTTAATATATATTATGAAATGTATTAAGTCCGGCTATTAGTTAATGTTTTCTGTTTTTCTATCAAAATAACGTATAAACAGTATATATATATATCTTTTTACTTCTATTTTCCTCCGTGAGTTTATTTAAGGTGTTTTTTGGCTGTTTGCCACTTTGATCATTAATCGTCTGAAGAGCGTGGTTGGCGTGAGACTAACAGGTGTAGATCGGTGTACCTCTAGACAGATTCTTGGTTGTTATTGTTATACGTCTTGATTTAGTTTCCCATTTCAGGTTTCTTTATTCTATAGGCATTGACCACTATTGTTTACTTTTCTACAGGCTTTGTATTGATACGGTTTCTTTTAGCTATTTTCCCTTCACCTTTGTTTATTACACACACATATACACACATACATTTTGATTTTTCTCGCTATCTCTTTCTCTCTCAGCTCGAATGATGTCTGGAAATTAAGGAACAAACATTCACTAATCCATACATTGCGCATATACACACTACGATGCTGCAATTCTCATAATCTACACTTTTTCCATCGGTGCATTCATGTCCTCCAGGAAACAAATGTTGTATCAAGCAACTGGAGTCACCATTGCACTTCTGCAACAACAGCGTCATCTGTCTACAACATATTCTTGGAAAATTCACAAGTGAGGAACCCAAACTGAAGATTTTAGTCTGCGGTAAAAGATATCAAACATGGCCGAAAGAACTCTATTGTCAGGTTGTCTGTGTGACGTTGTCGTAAAGCAGTTTGACTCTCTTACGCTAACGTCTTTCGACGAAGAAACTTGCTCAGTCTCTTCAGCGTTTTACTGTATTTGACTACGATAATAATTCGATCATACGGTATGAAATCCGCAAGCACTACATTTACTAAAGCCGGGCCGAATTTTGTTTCTATACGAAAGTTCACCTAATACAAGTCTGGAGGCCCACACGTTAGAGTCAACCAAATGGTAATTTTCAACGAGATGTTTGATATGAATGGCAAAAAAAATGGTGATAAGAAAATGAACATTATAAGGATAAAGAAGAATGACGATGATTGATCCTTGACTTGAAGAATTCAAGATTGAAGTTTTCGGAGATGCACCGACGCGAGAATCTTTTCCAAAAAGGTTCAGTTCTTGGTAAAATGCTGCCAGGCTAAAACTTTAATCTTGCATTTGGAACACGAAGGAAATAAAAATGATTCAACTACGTGTGAAAATTGCGGTTTTATCTAAAAGACAATGATATAAGTAAGCCCATTTTGGCGTGTTATGTTCATAGTTTGGTCGGAATTGGATAATATTCCAGCCTATGGTGTTACAAGGTTTTGAAATTTTAATTCTTACCCTGAAAGGTTTAAAATTCGTAAACATCTGCATGTAGCCATTGTTTAAGAGGAAGACAACCGCGTGTAAGCAAAATGAGTTTCAGTGGATGAGATGGTAGAACAAAGGGAAATGGTAAAGGTTACTTAGATAAAAAAAAATGACAGAAAACTGTGGAGAGCCAAGATCGCCAAATCCTGAAAGAATATAGCACATAAAATAAGTAGCAATTGTATCATGATCGGAGGCAATCCATTGATCGAACTGAATACAAGCGATCCATATCAACTAATAATCCATCGACTCTACAGAACGTAACGATCATGGCTCTTCACATTTTCCTTTTCTTTATTATATGTAAATTGCTATGTTTTTTTAGAAAAGATAATTCAAAGGTTTCATGTTGCCTTCACAATTTGAAGTTCTCATCCTAAACTGGTTGTCGCCTAAGCTTTGTGAACGGAGTCAACTCTGTTATTTAACCCATAGCTGGGAGGAAGAAGACATGGAGACATGACTTTTCCAAGGGCATTAATGCGAGAAAAAAACTCAATAGATCGGAGTTTGAACTTGGTTCTCCGATGCTAATTGCCGTGCCGATAAACATTAAACTATCCACACAATATATATATATATATATATATATATATATATATATATGTGTGTGTGTGTGTGTGTGTGTGTGTGTGTGTGTGTGTATACTTGAATTCTCCAAGAAATAGGATTCAAGAAAAAAACTTTCCAAAACAGAAACAATGATATAAAATGGGAATGCTATCAATGATGGCACATATCTGCAGGATATGGAATATTAGGAAATACTAAATACAGTATTGGTCGACCTATAAAAAAATACACAAAAAAATTAACCTGCGCCGAATACAGCAGTATCGTGTATGAGGGGGACATGCAGACCACGAACAAAATTGGTGTTCACTAGGAATGTGTGCACGTACAAAGCTTAGCTCTGAGACTCCTAGAAGTGATCAGACATAAAAGCAAATAAAAATATCCCTAAAAAATTCACACAAGTAATTAAGAAATTTATGGAATTGTACAATAATTTCCTGCTTGTTTTGTAAAAAATCACAGATTTTACAGAAAGATTTGCTTTGTCTGGTTTATTGCTGTTTGTGTTTTTTTATTGATATACACGTATTAGAATTTGATTTTCTGCCTGTATGGTATGGAACTTCATTTACCAACAAGTAACATAGTTCTGGATTTTTGTTTTGTCTTATATGTATCAGTCTTAACTGATATCAGTAGATTTCTTTGTAGCCATTATGAATTTACTCTAGATGCAGGTGTTGTTCCTTGAAAAATAACTAAAACAATTTATATAAATGCATGGTTAAATGTACTAAAATTCTTCTTTTCCAAAAATAATATCTTAGTAATTAAATATTTCCACACTTCTATTAAAAATAAGTATCAGTCGTATAATTTCTGCTAATACTGTAAATATTTCTTCATGATTAGTGAGAAGGTCACATAAAGGTAAGGTTATAATTTTGATTTTTGTTGTTGTGATGTGTGCATTTTTCCCTTAATATTTTATGGCAAAATCTGGGTTCTTCCAATTAGTGGGTGCGCCTAATAGGCTGGCAAATAAGGTACTTTAAATATCTCAGCATATGGATCAGTTATAACAAACTTAGTATCGGAGAAAAGGAAACTGAACATAGAATAGGCTGCGCTAGGGTTAGTTTCATCCAACACCGCAAGTTGCTAGAAAAACAAAATATTAACATAAAAAACTCTGTGTTCTTTAATAGCCTCGCCAGGGTGAGACTTTCATATCAAGATCAGCAAATAAAATTTCTTAAATAAAATTTCCTCAAATAAAATTTCAGGATAGTATATTTTATTTTTGAAAGTTGTGGAGAGCCATGATCACCTACATCCTGAAGGGACACGGCATATAAAGAAGAAAAGAAGATTTTATCAATTTCAACCTTCAGTGGAACTGATTGTTCGTTTTCTTTATAAAAGAATGGCTAATATAACCATTTAAAACTGATACCTACATGTAGCAGTTGTTTGATGAACTTACCTGCTGTTTTTCAGTCGGAAATATTGAAATTAGTATCAGTTCAGGCCCCACAGGGCACTGCCTCCCCTTTGGGATGTGGTTGTGGTTATTGCCCTGAGCCTTAGGCGTCTGTAAACGGGGAATTGCCGTGAGGGCTTCATCAGTTTTCGTACAGCGTCTACGGTATCTCACATTAAACACCGATCTTGGTTCTCATTCTGTTGGGACGTAGGCCCGCAAATAAATACCAAGAAGTCGCGGTTGTTATTAGGAAACATTTGACATTCACTGACCGAGCAGCCAGTGTCACTGTCGGTTGAAATTTAGAAAATATTTATCTATTTTTCAGGAAAATACGTTTGTCAAGTTCATTAACTGTAATCGCTCTTTTCAGTATTGATGGGAGTTTCCTTCCTAACCTTTTGTTTGAAGTCGTGCGAAACTTCAACATCTTGATTGTGTCATTATTTTTTCTTTGCTCTTGATGTCTTTGAGTGATGTTGTTTCTGATATTTGGTACTGTTCTTTGGGATTCTGGAGATCAAGTCTATGAACTTCAAAGAAGGATGGACCACTGCCAAGACCAACATCCTTTATATTTGCTCGAAGTCACTTTAATATTTGACCTGAGAAAACGGCTGGCAGTTCCTGAATGAGTTTGGCACCATGCTTAACATTGGTGTGGAAGTTTCGCCGTGGGGATTTAGGTTATTTTAAAAGTATTTTAACAGAGGACGGAAAGAGCAACACTGAATTCCGCAGCCTTGTTTGGATAGCCAAGGAAGCATACCAAAAGCTAAGCAGAGTATTAAGAAATAGGAAAATTTCTATAGAAACAAAGAAAAGAGTACTAAACTGGTACGTGATATTTATCCTCTTAATCGCAGTGAGTGCTAGACGATCTTCTCAAAGAGGAGATTTGAGGCAGCAGAAATGTAGTTTTACAGAAGGACACTGAGGATACCATAGACCGAATATGTGAGCAACGACAAAGTTTTGAAGAGAATGGAAACAAAAAGAAAACTAATTGGTAGCATATAATGAGGAAGGGCGGCTTGGAAAATTTAATACTCACAGGACAGATTGAAGGCAAGAGGGACAGAGGAAAACAGAGCATAATCTACCTAAAAAGCTTGAGTAAATGGATAATGGAACAAAGCGTAGGAGAAATAATAGAAAGACACAATTTATTAAGAGATACAAAGCACAGGAAGATGTGGAGAGCTATGTTCGTTTACGTTCTGAGGGGAATGGCACATAAAGAAGAAGAATATTATTTGTTTAAGCTTCCTAACTCGAGTTTTGGGGTTAATATTTTGGTTTTAAAGCAACTTCGGTCTTTGGCTGAAAATGATCATAGGGCAGGCTATTCTATGTCCAGTCGATTTAAGATATAACTAAAAAGTTATCTCTTATCCCCCCAAAAAAAAAACTTTAATATCGGTAAATACTTACCTGTTAAAAGTACACGCTACAAAAGAAAAAAAAAAGAAGAAAAATGGCAGTGTAAAAGAAAGTTTTATCACCGCCATCAGAAACGAGGAGTTGGAAGTTGTCACGTGCGAAGTGTTGTCGGCGCGGACGATAAATCCCCCGTCACGTGATGCGTTTCCCCGGCATCCGATTCCTATTATTAATAACTCTCCAGGTTTAACGACTGATTCTGAGACGAGATAGAATAGATTGATCTAAGGGGATACTGAACCTGTTACGGTGGGAGTAAAATGGCGAGTTATGAACATTGGAGAGAATCGGTTGGGCGTAGACGGTAGAGGGTGGGTGACACCGGGGAGAAAGGCTCGCCGTTGAGAGGGAGGAGAGGGCCATCAGAAGATGCGTTTCTGTTCTCTTCCTGGTTTATATCTCAAAATAAATCAAATCTAATTTTTGCATTTAATCAACTCGCAGAGTTTGGGGCGATGGGTATGTCCGCGCCCGCGTGTGTGTATGTGTTTACGTTAGGAGAGGAATGTTCTGCTTGGCTGTGACGGTGCTGAGGTGACAAGAAGTTGAGGGTCGGATAGGGGGACACTTGATGTTTCTGGGGAGTCTTGGAGACACGAAGGTTAATCCAATAATGGCAATCACCGCACTTTCATAAATCAGTAGGGAGGCGTGTTTGGCAATAAGTATTCGGAGAATCACGGGAATATATTTTAGGGGTAGGTTAGGGTTAGGATTAAATTTTGGGAATAGGTGTCTGAGATTATGGAAACCCTCAAACAAAGGCATCAATAGAATGTTCTTTTTTTTCTTTTTCTTTTTTAAAAATTGTTATTTTCCTAATAATCCCCATATTCAAGATTAATGGCCGTATGTATTTCTGATCTTAGGATTTCTTTATTTTCCATGTACTAAGAAACGGTATCATATATGTGCCAACTTTTAACTTGAACACTATCAATAAAATATCAATTGAAAATTTGCACTAAGGTTAACATGTCCTTGCCTTATTTACATTATTGAAATCACAACTCTTTGATCTAGTCACTGGATCTAACCAACGTCTTTATCCACTGGGTCATGTGTCCTTGAGGATATTTGTGTATGAATTTTTGGGACTTCAGTTGTGAGTTCAGTGCCAATTCACGGCAGTTGTGAACCGAAACTTGGAGAGTTGAGATTAAGGGAAATAACTGAGACACCCGGAAGAGGTATGGCACGTAGAACTAGAACAATCTACCCTGGTGGACGAAATATAGGGCTCAGTTCGAAATTCCAATCACCTGAAAAAGGCCGGAGCGTACAACAGCTGAAATATTGTGAATATGACAATGAAGATGAGGATATCAGACCGAATAATATAAATAATGCTAGTAATCATAATACCTCATCTCAGAGATATAGAGGCCGAAACGTTGTGAATATGACAATGAAAATGAAGTTAACAGTCCGAATAATGTAAAAAATACAAATAATCATAATACCTAATCTCAGAAATATAGAGTTCAAAACGTTGTGAATTTGACAATGAAGATGAGGATAACAGTCCGAATAATGTAAATAATGCAAATAATCATAATACCTCATCTCAGAGATATAAGGGCCAAAACATTGTGAATTTGACAATGAGGATGAGGATAACAGCCTGAATAATGTAAAAAAATGGAAAATAATCATAATACCTCATCTCATGGATTAAGAGGCCGAAACGTTGTGATTTGACAATGAAAATGAGGATAACAGTCCGAATAATGTAAATAATGCAAGTAATCATGATACCTCATCTCAGAGATATAGACCGATGTTAATATTTATATAAAGATATAATAAATATATGGTACCTTCAAAAATAATCTAAAAACTGCATTTTAGATTTTAATTGTCTTTTTTGGAGTTAAATTATTTTTATTTAAAAGCGCAGTGATACTCAACCGCCGTGCCGCGGCACAGTAGTGTGCCTCGGCACACTACTGTGCTGCGCGATCCTCTTAAGTGTACCGCGAAACATTGAAGAAATGGCAAAAAAACACAGGCATAAGTTTCTCACTAAATAAGCTGCACAAATAGAAACATTGAAATAAAGTAAGTTCTTATCTATGTGTATTTTTTAAAATCTATGATTTTATTTCATAACATTTAAATATATACCCTTTAAAAAATTTACTAAGTGTGCCGTGATATTTTCATTTGCCCCTAGGAGTGCCGTTGCTTAAAAATGGTTGAGAAGCACTAATCTAGCGTTAATTAATGAAAAATGAACAATGTCTTACATCCTTAAACAACGGTTTTCGACATTTTTCAAGCAGAAAAGTGAAAACAAACACACTTCTGTCTAGGCCGATTCGCGAGTTTGATGAATGACGGCAAAAGAGAAATTAAAACATTTTCAAATAATCTTAAAATTTCAATACTTATGATAGATATTTGTCTTGAAGAAAAATAGTAAAATTAAAGATTATTTAATTTTGTAAAAAAAAATAAATAAATAAATCACCAAAAATACAATCTCTCTTACAGGGATGTTCGAACTTATCAACACGTTCAAAAGTCAAACAATTGTTAGCTTACAACCATACTGCTGCTTTAAAAAAATTGTGGAGCAAATCAAATAAAAATATGGAAGCACATTTATTAGAAATCTGAGATTGCTCACAACTCATTAATCAACTGATTTCTTTGTATTTAATACTAGACTAGCTGCGAGATCTTATCAATTTACAATTGAGCTGACTAGATGTAACCGTAATTTCTATGCTGGTGGTTCCTTTTCTCGCACTTCTCGCTTGTGGAACTCCCTTTCGGCTCCATGCTTTCCAGGTAATTTTAATCTGCAACAGTTTAAATGCAATGTCAATCGCTATCTACTGTCCTCTTAATCTTTTCTCTTTCTACCCATTACTGATGTTTCTGTTACTAATTCCTCCACACTTTGTAAACACTTTTATGTTAGCTGTTGTACTGCCTTGCTTGGGTGTGATACTGATTAAAAAACAATTTCATGTATCTATAACATAATTATGAAGACACAAAAAACTTTATTAATCAGACAAAAATGCTATCAGAACGAATAGATTAGTCAACACTTCCAATAATTTTGTTGGCCTTGAAAAGTGACACTATTTCTTTCAGTATCAGGGGATATAATTCAGAATTTCATTTTCGATTTTCATTTTTGTTCTCCCGTAAAATAAAAATCAAACAGTTGAAAATTGCGTAAATGAATTATTTTAAACAATTTTTACATTTGAAAATGACATTGGTACCTTGACTGTATGATTTTAAACGTACCAAGAAATTGGTAACTAGATCTCATCGTTTAATTGCTGAAATATTTAGATGTAACCCTAAATTCTATTCTAATATTTTCCTTTCTCATCTGTGGAACTCTCTTCCAGGTTCTTTCTTCCTTGCCACCTACAATCTTCAAAAGTTTAAATGTAACATCGATTCGTCAAATTCCTGAATCATGATGCTTTATTGTCCTTTCTCCTCACTAAAGTCTTCTCATTCTCTTTTACATACAATAATCACTTGCGTATTAGCGGCATTATCGCCTTACTTGGGGTGATATGATTATAAAAGATGTAAATATAAGGATTTTGAATGTGTGTCTATATTTCTGAGATGAGGTATTATGTACATTATTTACATTATTCGGACTATTGTCCTCATCTTTGTCGCCATATTTATTACAACGTGAGCCAACCAAACATAGAAATGAATACAATATGGGAACCATTAATTTAGGAGTACCAGAGAAAAGCGATAATAACAACAAAAATTGCAATATGAGCTCTGGTGAAAACATGAAATGATAACAGAAAAAATTGCAATATGAGCACTGATAAAAAATAGTAGCTGAAGACATTAGGTTTATAATACCCAGAATTTCATACACAGATGTCGTCAAGGACACATGGCACAGTGGAGAAAGGCGTTAGTTAGATCCAGTGACAGGACCCAAAGAGTGTGAGTTCAATACCCGGTTAAGGCAGTGGAAAACTTGGAGAGGGGAATTAACAGGAGATAACTGATTACAGACATCCATGGAACTAGGGAACGAAATAAAGGGTTCAGTTCGACATTCCAACCACCTGAAGAAGGCCGGAGCGTACAACGACCGAAACGTTGTAATAAATATAGCGACAATAGTCCGAATAATGTAAAAAGGATCTTGAAGTTGAAATGTGGTACTGTTTCACCTATAATAATTGTTACTCTGCGTATGATGAAAAAGGTACAGCCATGAAAATTAACAAAATCCCTGGTAAACTCATTTTAAAGGAGATTTTTAAAAAATAGAGTAGGATAAATACAGGATTATTAAAAAAGAATAGACCGATTTCATGATACATTGCTTCAGTTCTCCAGCATCGTCATGGAATGAGTCAGTGACTATGAAAGAGGAGTTTTCTAAGTTTTGAATGGCTGCCACAGGAGCGCTGTAGTGGCGTCGTATATCCGGCAACGTTCAGTTGTTTGTTTACCCCATGAATGGCGAGTCCTCAGCAAAAAGTGTTCCGCATTCTCGAGTTCACGAAAGCAAATACGGTTGTCACGGTACAGCGTGCTTTTCGAAGGTAATTCGACATTAATCCGCCTTCTCCTAAGAACATTCGACGGTGGTCTCAACAGTTTCAAGAGAGTGGGTGCCTGCCTAAAGGAAAAAGTCCAAGACGACCACGAGTTTCGGAGAAACAAGTAGAGAGAATCCACGGAAGTCCACAAACCGAACTAGTCGTGAGCTTGCAATCTCTCAATCCACTACACGGCGTGTGTTAAGAAGACGTTTACATTTGAAATCTTGCAGACTACGCCTCGTTTAGGCACTTACAAAGCCCTTGCTCTTTGTGCTTGGCCTGCGCGATTCCCAGATCTCACTGTGTGTGACTTTTTCTTGTGGGGGTACTTAAAAGATCGCGTTTATGTTCCACCGCTACCTACTAACCATGATGACCTTAAACATCGAATAATAACAGCGGTCAACTCAGTGGATCGCGATATGCTGATACACGTCTGGGAGGAATTCTCTTATTGCATTGATGTTGCCCGTTCTGCAGGTGGTGGCCACATTAAACACTTGTAAGAGAGGAAATAAAAGTCGATTGTGAGTAAATACTTGTGACTTGGCTGGAGTTTTCTATTGCTTTTCCTTGTGAAAATATTGCGTAATGAAATCGGTTCATTCTTTTTGAATAACCCTGTACAAACATCTTACATGTTAAGTAGCACTTATCATTAGAATTTGTGCAAAAAGGATGCATATATTTAAATATATATTTGCTACCTTACCTTACCAAAGGTCCTGGGTTTTGACCCATTAAGCTATCGTACTAAATAGAAAGCAAAATAAATAAATAATAATGACATTAAGCGAATGGATGTCAAAACGAGAAAGCTTTTCACTTGCCGCCGCACGCATCATGCTTAGGCTGATCTTGATCGCTTCTATCTGCTCAGATCCGATCCTTCAAGTACTTTCGAACTGAATCCTTTTCTTAACCTATAGAAGTCTATTGTTCCCGCCCCGCGGTCCAAATTGAGGGGAGATAACTCGTTTAGTTCTTATTTTACTACTTCTCGATTATTGCTCGCCTTGTTTTCATTGCGTCCAAGTACAGACTTCCCGTTCCAGGGATTGAACTTGCAATTACTATGTCACTAAATTTACGAACCAATGCTTTAATCCACAAAGCTGTTTTCCCGTAAGATTACTTCAAGCGACAAACACCTAATGAAGGCCGGGGGGCACAACGACCGAAACGTTGTGATAAAAACAACAACGAGGACGATAGCTCTCCGTTGATCTTATTTACTAAGATTTGGAACAAGGTCACGTGTATCGGTCACTCAGTGAAGATCAAACTTATTGCACAAGAATAATGCTCAACTGGACTAGCTTGTTAACTATTACCTTATCCTGAAACACTCTTATGTACTAAAAGAATAGCTAATTTTACTTTCAACCAACATATAAGATGAACTATTTATATACTGTCTGTGGGATAAACGGAAGACAACATTATATAAGTATTTATGAAGGATAATTTAAATTCCAGGAGGCTTATAACATTCATTTTAGATTGAACTTGCTGCACAGAATTAGAAGCTAACAGACAAGATACTGACCTTTGAGGCCAACCCAGAAACCATTATATTGTCTGCTTAAAGAAAAAAAAAGTTAATTGTTCTTCCGTGAGATACTAAAGGTCCTGGTTTCAATTTCTGGTATAGACTTAGTATCGATATATTTGGGCATCTCATCGTGAGCACTCAACTAAGAAATGGTCTAATAATATATGTACAGATTGTTAAACATCATTATACGACGGTCACTTCGGTATTTAATAAGTTTAGATTGAGCCGAAAAAAGGTGAAAGGGGAGGAACATCCAGTTAGGATAAGGAACTTGCAATCTATTACTTGATGTCGAGGAGTCCAATATATATATATACAGCGCAGACGGACATTCAGATAGACGGATATGAACAGATTTAGATAGATAGATAGATAGATAGATAGATAGATAGATAGATAGATAGATAGATAGATAGATAGATAGATAGGTTGATTGATTGATTTAAGTAGTTAGATATGAATAGATTTAGATAGAAAATAGATAGATAGATAGATATGAACAGATTTAAATAGTTAGATATGAACAAATTTAGATAGCTATGAACATATTCTGATAGATAGATAGATATGAACAGATTTAAATAGATATGAACAGATTTAAATAGATATGAATAGATTTAGATAGAAACATATGAACAGATTTAGATAGATATTGACATTCTGATAGATAGATAGATAGATAGATAGATAGATAGATAGATAGATTTAAGTTCTTAGATATGAACAGATTTAGATAGAAAATAGATAGATAGATAGATATGAACAGATTTAGATAGATAGATAGATAGATAGATAGATAGATAGATAGACAGATAGATAGATAGATAGATTTAAGTTCTTAGATATGAACAGATTTAGATACCAAATAGATTGATAGATAGATAGATAGATAGATAGATAGATAGATAGATATGAACAGATTTAAATAGATATGAACAGATTTAGATAGATATGAACATGCTGATAGATAGATAGATAGATAGATAGATAGATAGATAGATAGATAGATTTAAGTTCTTAGATATGAACAGATTTAGATAGAAAATAGATAGATAGATAGATAGATAGATAGATAGATATGAACAGATGTAGATAGATAGATAGATAGATAGATAGATAGATAGATAGATAGAAAGAAAGAAAGAAAGAAAGAAATGTATCGTCTGAAAGCATTCCTTAATTCGGTCTCCTGGTAAGCATCGAAATCATTTTTATGGTTTAATGCAACTAGCTTGTTAAACATTGTTCTATGATGGGCAGCTTGATAATTAATATACATAAATTTAATAAAGTTAAAGCAATATAATGTAAAATGTGGGCATCACTCACTGAGGATAGAATTTGCCAGAGTAGTTAACGGAAGTACAGTTGTTAATCAATATTCTATGACCGTTAAGTAAAGCTTCATTTCAAATGAAGAATAAAATCGGACGAAAAACATGAAGAACGAACGAATCAGAAAGACACATACACACGGACGCATACACAAAACAACTAGATTAAAAACGTAGACTTAGAAATAAATTTGAAAGAAACAAAGACAAATTCTAACACTTACATTTATTCGGAATGTGTGGAGAAAAAGATATAATTAAAATGTTTCTTTTATTTTTATTAGTTTTGAGTGTTAAGTTGTAAAAAATTATAAAATATCAATTTCTCGCAATCTGTTCCGCACATCAAAAATCATATGGAAATTTTATTGTTTAGAATTTATTTGCTTATTGTAGGTTTTAAATTTCATTTTGTCTTTGGGAAAATGATTTTCCTACATTTTAATTATTAATATGCAACATGATACTGATTTTATTTTAGTTGGACGAATTTAAAAATCGAATTGAAAAAATGTCTGACTGTTTAAAACATATCATTAATTGAATTAAAATTTGATTCACTTATATACATTTATATATTTCTTGCTAAACATTATTTTTAGTATGTTAACGTGTTTGAGTTATTGTCCGTTCTTTTGTCTTTTATTTTCTTAAACAATGGTATTTCTCTCAAACGACCCAAATTGAGAAGTCCTACTCAAGAAAAAGTGTCTCAAGACAGAAATCTAACCAACGTCGGCGCTAGGGTCTGAATCCTACCCCCACACTGAAACTTTCATGCAGGCCCCACTCTCTACTACATGTCGATTTCAAATTTTCCCAACCTGGGGACCACAAACCTTCGAAGGAAAATTGGTGGCGGGAGGGAAGCGCATTTTTTAAATTACCAAAAATCAGGGAATTATCCAATTTAACTGAAAATTTCAGTACATATTCATTAAGTATTCACTTTTATAATGAATTGTTTTTTGTTTGTTTTTTAATCTAAAAAAAAATCTGATAAAATGTTATTCTTTCTGTAATAATAACCACCAATATTTTCATGAGTAAATTTTACTCGAAAAAATGTTTAAGTCGCAAATTTTTACATTTCCATAAAAATTAATCACCGATGCGTCTCCGCTGAAAAAAGTAGTTTTACAAAGGTCCGAACACAACGTATGAAAAACCATCCCCGACAAACAACATGCAATGATTTGATTTGATGTAATTGCCAGATTATTTTTACTTTTTCACAATAGAGAACAATTGGGATTGTCTTAAAAACTGTTTTAAAAACAGTATTTCAGTTTCCAGGAAAATTTTTCATGTGTTGAAATCTTTAAAGATTATTATTTTTTAAGCGATCATTTTTTCGGTTTTATCTTTCTAGAAATGCATAAAATTAGGGTTGAAATTTTATTTTAATTACTCGCCCTGTACTTCTGGTTAATATCACTATTAGTAAAAAAAATATCAAAGCTCCTCCTTAGTGGATGATCTCGGAATAAAAAAATGATTTTACTGAGATATGTTACCCTTTTAATTGATTTAAAAGGACTGTTCAGAAAGAAAATTACAATTTGAAAAAAATAAGCGCTACTGAAATCTGCACCCACATTCCCAGTAGGTATGGGGTCCCTACGCGGTTGTGAGGTTCGGGGCCGTAAGCACATGTCCTATTGACTATTATAGTTGATGATTGATAATATAACTTAGGTAGAAAAAAGTACAAAAAAAGTACTGCTGAAACTAGCCATTTGGGGCTTCAACCACGTCGAAGGTTCCTGCGTAGTTCGCACCTCACTGCCCATACAGATACACGATGTATATTATTAGGTTGTTGCAAAAATAATGTCGTTTTCTCACATAGTAACATATGTGAGGAAACGACATTATTTTTGCACCAACCTAATATTAGTTGATGACGGATAATGTAGCATCAGTTTAAAAATAATTAAAAAATGGCGAGTGGCCACAAAACAATGATGAAAAAATGACAGAGGCTACAACGGTGACACCAAAAAACACCACCACGGTCAGGAGTTTCGGGGGTAAGACGCGCCGGCCCTGAATCTAATTTGCATCCATTTTTCCGTCACGAAAACCACTAAAAACAGGGGTAGTAACTCAAACATGTGTGCCCACTAAAAATAACGTTTATAGAAATAAGAAGTAATGGCGGATAAAAAAAAAATTACTGTTGTTTATGTTTCAGGTAATAGATATACAGGTAATTAAATAGGTAATTCAAACAGATCTCTGTGGCTAAACATGTAGCTAAAAAAAATGATACAGGCTCGATTCTTGTCGAAGTAGTAGGATTTCTCATTCGACACTGGTTGTTGTTAATATTACTGTTGAAGAAAATAAAATAACAGGAATAGTAACTCCCCAAAACAGCGTTTATAATACTAAGAAATAATGTCGGACAAAAAGTCATTTAACAGCATGCTTTGTGAGCCATTTTCAATGAAATATGTATTAGAGAAGGGTTACTACTTTATAATACAACTATATACAGGAATCCCTCGTTTAGTGCAGCTAAGGTGGAGTAATGGATAACGGCTCTGACTGAGGGATCGGAGGGCCGAGTTCGAATTCCAGTCGAATCCATAGTACTAATACCCTTGGGAAATGGATGAATCCTCTTCTTCTTCCCCCAGCTATGGGTAAATAACAAATGACAGACCGGGTTCTTGGATGGCAACTGGTCTACCGCAGAAAGAAATAGCAACCTACTGCGGGAAAAAATCCACCTCGTCAGTCATGTATCGAAAGATACATGAACGGATAGCACATAACTGACTGAAGGTGTACATCGTTAACTATTAAAAAAATCAATTTTCAATTACTATGGTTAAACTTGAAGAAAGTTTTACCGTACTAATTATGTATGCACTAATCTAATGTTGATAGATAAACACGTTACTCGAGGGATACCTGTACCACGATATGCGGGCAGTATTAATGTTCTTTCGTATGTTCAACCTGTACAAGCCGCAAGATCCTTTAAAAGTAGACGGTTATCGAGTAAGAGGCACAGTTTATGGGATCATTTTTAATCAATTCGCTCCAAGCAAGACAACACTACCACCAAGATACAATAGACAACCAGAAGCGAAAAAAAATGAAAAGATTAGTAACTGGTAATCCGATCCCAGACAGGGAACAATGGATAAACCTCTACTTCCGTTTTTAAAAGTCAATTTTCAATTACAATGGTTAAACTGAATAATGTTTTGCACCGTTTTGTGCAAACAGTAATTTTAATTTATTTGTAACAAACAGTTATTTCTGATGAAAGACTGAGGACAATTTGAAATATCAAATATATATATAAATAAATAAATACTTTCATAAAATAAAACATATTTTTTTTTAATTTGCAACTTCTTCTATATATACATATTAAGAAAATATACGTGGCTTCTCATTATACTATATATATATATATATATATTAAAGACATTTTTATGTTTAACGTTATAGATACAGGTATTTAAGTAAATGCTCTGTTTATAATAAACAGTATTAAATAACATTTACCGGCCTGAATGTCCGAGAAATTTTCATAGAAAATATTCGTTCTTTGACAGGATTCGAAACTGCATCCTATACGGAACCGTCATTTACGCTGACGTGCCTTACCGTTATGCTATTTATTTAACACAGTTCATCATAAACAGAGCATTTACTTAAATACTTGTATCTATAACGTTAAACATAAAAATGTCTTTAATAAATAAATTGTCGGACTTTGTCCGTTTCGTATATATATATATATATATATATATATATATATATATATATATATATATATATATATATATATATATATATATATATATATATATATATATATATATATATATATATAATGTTGCATAAAAGGGCGCTCTATTTGTTTAAAAACGCTTTTTAATACATATTTTAGTAATGCTTATGCATATTTGTCTAAAATTTGCAAATTTTATGGGAGAAAGATTTCTCAGTATTGCTTCCAGTGAATTTAGATACAAAAAAAAACGTGAACAGAGAAATCTCTACTGCACGCTGACTGACAGTTAAACAGCTTAAGCAAAATTTAATGAATTTTTAAGGCATGAAACTGATAGTTACTGAAAGTTAATTTATATGCCCACACTGTTTTCACACATATATATATAAAACACTCATCTCTCTCTCTCTCTCTCTCTCTCTCTCTCTCTCTCTCTATATATATATATATATATATATATATATATATATATATATATATATATATAGTAATGAGGAGGATTTGATAATTATATTCATTGATTCATCGAGTCTGATAGCAAACCTCAGGAAGCACTGGACGGCCGTTTCGTCCAATATTTGGGACTCATCAGCAGTGCGCATCCACTACCGAGGGAATCGAAACCCCGTGATGGAACTCAACTGAGATTATATATATATATATATATATATATATATATATATATATATATATATGTAGAATCTATTTTTTTATATATATATTTTTTTTAATTATTTTTTTATATCTATATATATATAGAATATATATATATATATATATATATATATATATATATATATATATATATATATAGTCGCCAGTATTTTGAACATAAGTAGATATTTATCCAGTGTTTCCTGGTTAGAACTGGATTTACGGTTCCTTCTCCTTCACTCTCAGCAGTTATGTCTGTTCCTTTTAGTGTCATAGTGACATTGTCGCCTTGCATTAGGGGAATTGATTAATATATATATATATATATATATATATATATATATATATATATATATATATATAATTACACAAAAAGAATATATATATAAATTACATAGGATGGAATTCAAAATTACCTCATTTGAATAGCTATTTCACTCTACAAGAACTTGCAGCATTTGTCAACACCAAGGGGTTAAGAAATAAAATAAAATAAAAATGATTTCTGAAACACTTGGTGTTGACAAATTCCGCAGGGAAGTTATTGTAGGGTGAAATAGCTATTCAAATGAGGGAATTTTGAATTTCTTTCCTATGTAATTTATATATATTCTTTTCTATGTAATTATATATGGTGTTCAAATGGTGTTATTTTGAATTTCTATTTTAATTTATTTATATATACTCTGTTATAATAGATACATTGAACTTTCTTTGTGGATCAGTTTCAATATTTTATATACCTACCGATCATTACCTGCATATATATATATATATATATATATATATATATATATATATATATATGTGTGTGTGTGTGTGTGTGTGTGTGTGTGTATGTATGTATATGGTGATTTTCTAAGCATAGCTTAGATGTGAAAGTAGGCAGAAAGTTTGGGAATTCCAGTGAGGATCGAACTCACTATTCAGTCGTAATTGATCTAGCAACCATCACACCACGTCTAAGTGACTGCCTATGTATGTATGTATGTATGTATGTATGTATGTATGTATGTATGTATGTATGTATGTATGTATTTTGGTGGCGGGCACCTCGGCAAGGTGTAATGGTTAGCAAGCTTGTCTCGTTACAACAATTACGAATGAGTAGTGGGTTCGATCCTCACTGGGTGCCCCTTACTTTCGGCCTCGTGCCACATCCACGCTACGCTTGGAAAAAAGCTATGTATGTTAGTGGAAATATGACTAAGAAGGCGGGAAAAATAATTGTGACGCATTTAGTTCCGAAAATGAATTTCTTCAGCAAAATTGTTATATTGATGGATTCAATCTTATGAATATAAACTAAAGGTAAACTCTTTTTTACCAACGCGTTTCATCCTCTAATGAACTTCATCGGGTAAAAGTAAGGATTTTATTTTGCAACATGTATTTAGAGACAGAAATAAAAATATCCTTAGGTTTTCAAAATTTAATCATATTAAAAATATTCAGTGAAATTAACGGTGAACTATGGATGACGCTAAGTGATGTAATTTAATACCTAATAAACGAAAAGGATTAAATATTATTTTTGTTGAATTTTTTATTTTCTTATTTGTTTATATATATATATATATATATATATATATATATATATATATATATATATATATATATATATATATATATATATTTATTTATTTACTTTTTTATTATATTAATGGAATTATTATTTTAATTTGATAAATTATTTATCTATTTATTTTAAATAATTTTTAACCGTTTTTATTAATTTATAAAAATTGTTATGGTCATGTATAGATTAGAAAATTAGTTTTTTCTTTTAGGAAAGGAGATATTTTAAAAAATCCTATGCGCAAGTTAACATTTTGGCAAGACTTGATAGAGACAATCACAAGAACTTTCTGTCTATGTAAATTATTTCCTCTTTTAATAAGTGTTTAGCAAGCTTGTCTCACTAAAACAGTTACAAATGAATAGTTAGTTCGATCCTCACTGGGTGCCCGATACTTTCAGCCTTGTGCCACATCTAAGCTACGCTTAGAAAATCAAAATAAGTGTGTTATTCGTTAGACAGAAGTTCTGATCAAACTTATATGTGAAAAGTCCTGACAGGTTTGAGGAGACGAAATGAAACAAACTGCGGTGACAGGTTATACTGAGACATTAAAATTATAAAGGGGCTCAATATTTCAAATTTATATTTTGATGTACAGTGTGTATCTTGACGTTAAAATTAGTCTCTCTTTTAAATTTTTTTGACGTTTATTTTTAACATATTTTTTAATTATCTTGCATTGCATCAGGAACAATGTTGTACGCAAATGAGTTAAGTGTTGTATAAACCTGTACGTAAAGTTATTGTAAGAGATTCCAAAATTTAGCCAATTTCAGTAAATTATCGTATTAATTTATTTATATTTTTTAATTAGGGCTTAATTATTTATGTCGGAATAATAGTCAGAAATTCTAAATAGATAGATAGATAGATAGATAGATAGATAGAGAGATACTATTTACTTCCTTTCAGTTAATGTCTATGATGTCTGTTCGTTTCGTCCAAGGCCTCGAGCTTTTGACATCGATGTTGTACCATGTAGCTGTTGTCGCAGAAACAAAACGCCCGCAATAGATTTAAATTTCAAACAGTTGATTTCCAAACCTTCGAACAAAATATTTTGTCAAATAGATGCTAATAAATGAGACAATCAAAAAGATCATAAAATAATAGCTTGGAAATTGGGTAAAAAATACAATTATTCGAAAATAAGATGTATTCTGCATTTGCCTTAAATACCAATAAAATTGTCAAGAAATTGTTGAGGCAGATGTTAAAAGCGAGTCTTAAGACAGTGATTAGATGTTTTCTTCGAGCTATCATCTTTATTATTTCCCATTACACATTATTCGGATTTAAGTATACATTTCGAGACGGTTTTCAAAGAGGCAGACGACAATCAAACAGAGCCTTGAGTTAATGTATATTTTCAGTTGTCACTGTCCAATTTGCGACTTAAATTCTTCATCTCGCAAAGAAAAATATTTTTAAATGGAACAAAAAAGAAGAAAACAAAGATGTTAGCATGAGTGCTTAAACCGGTATTTTAGATAGCGCGAGTTTTTAATTTAAGCCTCGTTTTAAGAATTTGACTGCTTGTGAATGAACAATAAAAGACGATCTTCCTCTTCCCCCACATTCACCATTTTGATCCGTGATTATATTTTTGATCTTTTCTCACATAACGCTTTCGAAAAATGTTTCTTTTTTATTTATTTATCATTTTATTATATTGTGCTATTTGAGTTTCCATGTCAGTAACTGATGGCTTTCGTTAGAAATCAAGTGACATTTCGTCTCTTCATGACACCAGCATTGATTTCAGTATTCTTGTAATATCGTCTGGGGTGTTTCAATTCGACTTCAGATTTCTAGAGCTATTCGCTACTCTTTCAAGCACGCCAATAATGCTGGTACATGTATGTAACATTCGTATTCTATATCTTCTTATCCCTTCAAAAAGGTCCATGTTCTTTTCTAGCTTTTCAGTCTATTTCAGTTCCTGCTTCTAAATCGATAAAAAAACAAATATTTTGAGAAATATCGCGTTCTGAAGATTAATCTGAAGAATCTTAGTTTATAAGAATTATTCACCCCCACCCAAAAATATGTTCCCTATCTTTTACGAGTGGACCAGTTTATTTAAGTAATAATTTTATTATTATTATTATTATTATTATTATTATTATTATTATTATTATTATTATTATTTCCCTTGATTTCTGGTGTGTACACATTTCTTTCCGGGTCCCGTCCAGAAACCTAAAGTTAGAAATGGCATCACGACATTTTCCACTGACAAAAAAAAAAAAACAAAAAAAAAAACAAAAAACAAAACAACATATTTTACATAGATAAAGCCCTTCGTAAAGTGTGGGCTGTACTTGTGAGAACAATTTTTTGTATTTCTTTAAGGCATGGGCTTCCAGGAATCCCTTCAATTAGTCTACTGGAATCTTTTCCAACCAATCCGAGGGATCCAACTACAACGGGGATTGTTGATGTTCCTATGTGCCACATTTTTGAGATTTCTATTTCAAGGTCCTTGTATTTTGATAGCTTTTTGAAGATCTTCAAAGATACATTTCAGTCTGCAGGGACTGCCATATCAATAAGGAGAACCTTTTTTTGTTTGCGGTCTCTAATAACAATGTCTGGACGGTTAACTTTGATTGTTCTCTCTGTGTGTATTGTGTAGTCGCATATAATTGTAACAGGTCCTATCTCCGTAACTGGGTCTGGGTGGTGTTCATACCAGTTTCTTTTAGTTTCTTTCCCGTAGAAGTTGCAGATTTTCCATTGCAGATATTGGTCCACTCTGTCATGCCGGGTTTTATATTCCGTGGGTGCCAATACCGTGCAACCTAATACAAGATGATTAATTGTTACTGGGTAATCATCACAGAACCTGCATTTTGGGCTAACATAATATTTTAGTATGTGTACTTGATAATTTCCATGTTAACAAGGACTGATCCTGTACAGCAAGGATAAACCCTTCCGTTTCAGCTTTTTATTATAACTATAGTTGTTGTTGTTTATGCAAAGACGATTAGATCTAATACTGCGATTGTAAATAAAAATGGTGGCGTAATGGTGATTAGAAAAGTAAAAGTAACTGCGTAACTAAATCTTCATGACTTGTGCGAGTTAAGTTTTCGTAGACTAATCGCTGTCAGAGATAAATTCCCAAGAACTTTTTTAAGATGTTATATACCTTCAGAAAGTAAATGATTGTGGTTCTTCGCACTTTTTTTTCTTCATATCTGTGAATGGTCATGACTTCTTAGGAAAGATAGTAAGATTGTTTCTACGATTTTGACTTTAGACTAATTCTACTCTGGGACTAGCTTCTACCCAAGGTTCGAGAGCTAAAATTGCGATGATATTTAATACATAGCTTCGAAGAGGTAGATACTTGCGTTTCCAAAGGACAGAGTGTAAATTCAAGGCGACTGACTAGTCCGGAATTTGAACTCGCTATTCAAGGATAAGGTGTATGAATACAGATTTGGCTGAAAGTTTCATCTTTTTTTCTGGTCGTCCTGTTCGTAAATCTGCGGGGGTGGGGATAAAAGCAACAAAAGATGAAAGAAAATGCAATAAAATCTAGTAATGCAGAAGGTAATTATTTCTCTTTACAGGACATATTTACTAACATCCTAACATATATATGTAATCAATGGTTGGGGTTCATCGTGTTCTTACTGAAGTGTAAGGTTAGAAATACAAGAGTATACTTGAGTGCTTATTTTCCCGCCTATCAAATAGTGTTTTTGCTGACTCTCAAGCATCCTTTAAATCTGTCCTTTCACAATTAAAATCTCGTTTTTATGCAATCATTCCAGCATTGTCAAAAAAGTGAATTTCTGGGACGAAGAGATATTATGGGGTTATGTGGGTTATGGTCTCTGTCTTTGTTGCTGCCATCACAATGTCTTAGCCGTTGTGCCATCATCAGGCGATGGTCAATCCAGGTAACCTTCATAGGATTTCGAATCCTTTATTTAGCCTACAGAAGGTGATTGCTGTAGTTTCACTGCTCATGTATAGCAGAGATAATTTACTACTTATTTTACTACTTCTCAGTTATTGCTCGCCTCAATTCCAATGTACACAGGGATCGATTGAACTCGCAATTACTATGTCACTAAACCAATGCTTCAACCCACAAGGCTATTTTCCTGTAAAGTTACTTGGAGCGACAAACACCCGATGAAGGCCGCAAGGCACAACGACCGAAACGTTGTGATAAAAACAATGACGAGGATGATCATTATATAAATGGATGGAAACAATGAAATATAAATGGATGGACGGAAAAACGTTGCTTAGAGTTAAAAAGGATAGGAAATTATGGAGAGCCATAATTGCATACGCCCTGAAAAGGTAATCATTTAGTGTCTTCTATCAATCTTTTTTTTTTTTATCAGATTATGTAGCAAACACATGTAAATAGACAAAACTCAAATTATTATTATTGAAGTGGATAAAGAGATCCCAATATATGTTCTTGTTATCCTTAAGTTATAAATTGGACTTCAAATTGTTGTATTTTTTGATTTAAGGCATTTGACGTTATTATCCTAACAGAAATTTCGCTACGGGTTTATGTTTCTTTTGCGTAATACTAACAAGGAAAAACAAGCGTAAGCAGAAATTGTATCGTTATAGCAGATTATTGTTTTAACGAATGTTCGCGACAATATAATATGATTCTTGAAAGCTCCAACAGTCTCTTCTGCATTGTTGTTCAATGTCTGCATCTTTGATCTAATGTTCAGGTCATCTTCTTTTCTTTCATATCTCATATATAACAGTTACTTAACAAGATCCAGTAATATGTCTAGATGCTAAATTCTTTTCATTCTGTAGTCTTCTGTAAAAGCAATTTTCACTGTCTGACAGATTTTCGTTACAATACAATGACAAAATCTCATCCCTTTTCCATCCACCATTTTAGTGTCGAAATATTTAAATGTAGCCACCACTTCTTCTCCAACAGTTTCTTTTTTCGTACTTCCCGCCTGGGGAATTCCCTTCCGTTTACTTGCTTCCCGGAAAACTACAGTCTTCAAAAATGTAAATGCAACGTCAATTGACATCTTCTGTTGTCTTGAACCCCGCTCATTTTTTATCCTCCCCTTAATCCATAACATAGCCAGTCTTTTCTCACAGTTTAACTCTCTGTAACCCTTGCATACTAGTGGCATTCACGTCTTGATTTGGGTGAAATTATATATATATATATATATTTAAGTTATGAAAAACTTGGTAATCCGTATGGGTAATCCCAAGGAGGATGAAATCCTGAGAGCTCAATGTAAATCCAGAGCAATAAATTACAAAACTTGCACTACCAATCAATTTTAATTTCATTTTTCGTTTCATTTTCGGAAGTGCTATCTGATGATCCGGCGCCCTTTAAAAGGGCTCTGGTGAAATAAATAATTAATATATATATATATATATATATATATATATATATATATATATATATATATAAAATTAAAACAGACCACTTTAAGGCTTCATGTAATAAATTATTTCACCACACCCCTTTTAAAGGACTGCGGATCACCAGACTTTACTTCCAAACAAAAAATGAAAAGAAAATTTACACATTTTTGACGGGCCGTATTAAACATATGTAAATTAACGAAATGAGGAAGTGAGGGCGGAGAGAGAAGACATGAGTGAGTTAGCAGATATTGACACATTTAAACGATTAACTTAACGGAAGTTGTATATTGATATCGAAGGGGTAGAGAAGAAAAAACCCATAGAGAGAAAAACAGAGAAGGAAGTCATGAGAGAAGATGTCACAAATTTTCTTTGTAAAAAAAAAAAAAAGCTAGAAACAGACGCTGTTATTTTGTTTTTACTTCGTGTTATTTTGGGGGTTCATAAAGATTATAATGTTTGATATAAATTTGAATGTCTCTAAACTGTCTACAAATAATTTAATTTGATGTTTGTAAGTGATTTAAATTTTTTTTTAAATTTTGGGGATTTTCTATGAAATAGTCGATTAGAAAAATATTCATAGAAAGTATATTAAAAGAATAAAATTTTAATTTTAAAATATAAGTTTACTTCTGGTAATCTTTTTTTAAAGCCTTTAAAAAATTTTATTATTGATTATTAAGTTGACATCTCTATCCGTTTGAATTTTGTTCATGAATTTAACTCGTGACTGTTTCTACATAGGTAATCTCTTTTACTTAAATTTTAGTTAAGTTAATATGGGGTAATATTTGAAGGTAATATTAAAGATCTTGCTCTGTCATATACTGTATACACACCCATGCAAATTTCACATATACACACGACACGTTCCTTTACATGTGCAATCACTCATACAGGTACCCATGCACCGATATGCACCGATATGCACAAGTAACTTCATGTATTAACACCTACCTAAATATCAAAAAAATTTTCCAATTTAAATATTTTATCATAAATAATGATTATTAAAGGGCAATATATTTCAATTTAAATTAAATTATCAATTTTAAAAAAATTCCTTCATATTATAAAGAATTTTAAACTCACACTTCCAATTGGAGAATATTAAATGAGAAAATGAGATAAAACACTAATAACAGGACTGTAAGTCCTTCTTTTATAATATTCTATGTATCCATAAATATACATCTACACACATATACACATATCCGTACACATACACGCATACATATACATACATATTCATATATATACATATATTCACATATACACATACACACATATATATATGTGTATATACTCATACATACACACATACATATGTAGATATACACACACATACATACATATGTAGATATACACACACATACATATGTACATATACACATATATATATGTGTATATACTCATACATACACACATACATATGTAGATATACACACACATACATACATACATATGTACATATACACACACATATACCCACATATATACACACACATATATATATACACATAAACATATATATACACATATATACATATACACATATACACACACATATACATATACACATATACACACATATACACATACACACAAATATATACATATACATATATACACCCACATGTGCGTGCATGCAAAAAAACATATCAAAATCCATACTTAATTACATTATTATATCTATATACTCCCATATTATATATGAACTCACAACTTCATATATTTAGACATACATACATACAATATCTATGGAACAATTTAAATAAAAACAAACCACTTTGAGCTCTCTGGATTTTATCCTCCTTAGGTTTACCGATACGGATTACCTAGTTTTTCATAAACTATATATATATATATATATATATATATATATATATATATATATATATATATATATATATATATATATATTTGTGAGTGTGAGTGTGCGTGTGTGTGTGTGTGAAAGAATTCAATTAAACATGTTTTAACTTAAAAGGCTTGTTTGTTTCATTTTTTTTTTATTTTAAAAAAAGAAGAAGTTTTTCACATCCTCATCAAAATTGTTGATAAATTGCCAAAAGTTGATATTCTATTAAAGTTTTTTTCCACATCTTCCTGTCCTTTATAGCTTTTAATAAGCTTTGTCTATCTGTTATTTCTTCCAAACTCTGTTCTACTCAAGCTCATCAAATATGTTACGCGCTACTCTCCTCTGTCCCTCTTTCCCTCAGTCTTCCCTGAGAGTATCAGTTTTTCCAAGACTTCCTTCCTCATTACGTGCCCCAGAAATTTTAGCTGTCTCTTTCTCAAGTTTCCTTTTTGTTTCCATTTTCTCTAATACCTCGTCGTAGCAGTCATGTTCGGTCCATGGTATCTTCAGCATCCTTCTGTAGAAACACATTTCTGTTGCTTCAAGTCTCTTCTCCATTTTGAGGAGATTGTCCAGCATTCACTGCCATACAAGACAACAGATATCGCGTCAAAGTTCAGTACCTTTTACTTTTTCTAACGAATTTCTTCTAAAACTTTTTTTGCCACAATATTGTCAACATTTAGTACTTGTTAATGATTGTAACGATCGGATGTACACAAACAAAACGTTTGCGCAACAACTCATTTGAAAGGGGAAAAATACAATAAATAATTAAACATTGTCAGTTTAATTTAATAAAACATATATATATATATATATATATATATATATGTGTGTGTGTGTGTGTATCTGTGTGTGTTTGCGTGTGGGGGTACGGTTAAAATTTTCTATATTTAAAAGAGAGGAGTGCTGAATATTGGAGACAGGGTTTCTAAAAAAAATACTGAGACGGGAAATTAACAGTCACCATACATTTTCGATTCCTATCGCCACACTATGCATTAGTTTCTCCACTCTCTCTCTCTCACTATCTATATATCTATACGTATATATATATATATATATATATATATATATATATATATATATATATATATATATATATATATATATATATATATATATATAGTGCGTGTGTGCGGTGTTTAATATTTGCTACATTTATGAATAAGAAGTACTCAATATCGAAGACAGAGCGTTTAAAGATGTATTGAGATGTCACCATACAGGTTCGATTCCAATGTCCACACTGTCCATTAGTCTTTCTTTCACTCTTTCTCTGCTCTCTCTCTCTTTCTATCTGTATAGAAATATATATATATATATATATATATATATATATATATATATATATATATATATATATATATGTATGTATGTATGTATATATATATATATATATATATATATGTATGTATGTATGTATATATATATAAGCATTACGCTCCGAGCAAAGCGTGAAACCACTAGGATGCAGGGGTTTGCAGAAGATTTGGAGCGAGAGCAGATAGGAGTGATAGAAGAAAAGATGAGGAAAGGATAGTGGATAGATCAAAGTAACTAGAGATGTCGATTGACATTACATTTGAATAGTTGGAGATTATAGCTCTCAGGAAAACAGTAATAGGGAAGGGTGTTCCACAGGCGAGAGGTGCGAGGTATCAAGCTATTGGAGTAGAAGAGACGGCTACATTTAAAAGTTTCTACAGTGTAAGGGTGAGAGCGGGATGCCAGCCTCGTTGGGCGCTTGAATTTATGGAGTCTGGGAACCAGTGAAAGAAGCTCGTCGGAGCAGTTACAATGAAAGTACTTGTAAAAAAGATAGAGAGAGCCGACGTCGCGTATATATATATATATATATATATATATATATATATATATATATATATATTAGGTTGGTGCAAAAATAATGACGTAATAATGTCGTTTAACGTCAAAAAACGACATTATTACGTCATTATTTTTGCACCAACCTAATATATATATATATATATATATATATATATGTGTCTGTATGTTGTTTGTGTGTGTTCCACTAATATATTAAAACATATATATATATGTGTGTGTGTGTGTGTGTGTGTGTGTGTGTGTGTATGTATGTATATATGTCCTCGGACAGTTTTTAGTTTAGTTTAACAGCCGTTATCTACACGGTTTAACTTTAATCGTCTTCACAGATCCCAGAATGTATTTGAGCTTTACTTGTAATTTACTGTTTTTCTTGATTTGTTGTTTGATACCATCCGTTAATGAGTCTTTTACCTGGAACCTGAAGAAAAGGAAGGAATATTTAGAAAGTTATTACATTGAGATAGATTCCCCGACTGTGTAAAACAGTTTTCACGCGCATAATGTTTTGTATCTTTTTAGTGAACAATTTCCCATGATTTCCTTTATATGTGAACCAATATTCTGTTTCATTATTCCTCTATTTGGACGGAGCCATTAAGCAATAAGCAACAAGGAAGTCTTAACAAAAATAACAACAAAAAGAAACCTTTTTATGCCATTTACGGACATCATTATTTTAATAGATCTTAAGAAAACTAGGAGTCCTGTCGGGATTTAACATTGGTGGACACATTCTCAACACTATAAATTATGTAGATGACACTATGGAAAATGCAAGAACACTGAGTGAGATAAGCTACTAAAGTGAACTGGAAAGAAAGACTATCACTAGTATTTGTTCTGACTGTTTATTGCCATATTCATGACGTTTCGGCCGTTGTACGCTCCGGTTTTCTTCAGGTGTTATTAGTTAGAATTTCGAACCGAACCCTTTAACTAGTCCACGTGGGTAGATGGTTCTAATTCCACGTGTCGTGCCTCTTTTGTATATCTCAGTTTCAGTTCATGCACCTTGGCAACTCAACTCTCTAAGTTTTTTTTTTCCTCTGCTGTTGTGAGGTATTTATCTCCCCGTCCTTTTTGATGAAGACATATTTGGACCACTCAGCCAACACTTTTATCCACTGGGTCATGTGAATATGGCAATAAAGATGAGGACAACAGTCCAAAAAAATGTAGATAGTGTAAATAGTTACAATGCCTCATCTGAGAAATATAAACAGTGAATGAATACTAATACTGAGAATTAGGAAAAGGAGGGGTTGGGAAAACTAGTGCTCCTACTATTTTTGAAATACTAATGTTGTTTGAATACTAAATTATTATTATTATTATTAGGTTGGTGCAAAAATAATGTCGTTTTCTATGTGAGAAAACGACATTATTTTTGCACCAATCTATTATTATTATTATTATTATGATTATTATTATCATTATTATTTTCTTCGATTTCTGTTGTATACTCATTTCCTTCCCAACCCCAGCATTATTATTATTATTATTATTATTATTATTATTATTATTATTATTATTATTATTATTATTTATTTTCTTTAATTTCTGGCGTTTACACATTTCTTTCCGTGTCCCGCGCAGGGACCTAAAGTTCGAAATGGCATCATGACACTTTCCACTGAAAAAAAAAAAAAAAAAGAAAATATTACATAGATAAAGCCCTTCGGAAAAATGTGGGCTGTACTTGTCATAACAATTTTTTGTATCTCCTTTAGGCATGGACTTCCAGGAATCCCTTCAATTAGTCTACTGCACTCTTTTCCAACCAGTCCTAGGGCTCCAACTACAGCAGGAATTGTTGATGTTCCCATATGCCGCATTTTCGAGATTTCTATTTCAAGGTATTATTATTATTATTATTATTATTATTACATAAAATGATTGATGTAACTCTTTCAATATTTTTCAACATTTAGGGAAGAGCGAGATTTAATAAAAGCAAAAGCAAAGAAAATATAGAATAATGTTCAGTAATTTTCCACAGTGTTTGACGCGTTGGTTACCAGTACATCCGTTTTTCTCAAGACAAGCGTCGTTTGTACAAAGACTTGTAAATTTTATATGTTTATACTTGTATACAATTTTTAAACATAATTTGAAGAAGACAGACATACTGTCGAAATATTGTTGAACATTATCAAATATTGTCATTTTTTTTCTTTTCTTAAATTTTCTCTAAGTGTTGTAATTATTATTATTATTATTATTATTATTATTATTATTATTATTATTATTATTATTTCCTTAAATTTCTGTTGTATATTCATTTCCTTCTGGTTCCCAGCAACAACCCTTATGTCAGAAATGGCATCATCACACATTGCATTGAACATTTTTGTAAACAAAATAAAACAAACTTTTATATAGATAAAGCCCTTCGTAAGGTATGAGCTGTACTTTTCTTTAAGGCATGGGATCCCTTCAATGAGTCAATCAGAACATGTTCCTATCAAAAGCCCCAACCACAACTAGAATTACTGATGTCTTCATGTGACCCATTTCTGAGATTTATTATTATTATTATTATTATTATTATTATTATTATTATTATTATTATTATTATTATTATTATTATTATTATTTCTGTTGTATATACAATTTCTTCCGGATCCCGACCAGAGACCTAAGGTTCGAAATGACTTCATGACATTCTCCTCTTATCATTTTACAAAAAACAAAGAACACACACATTTTACATAGATAAAGCCCTTCGTAATGTGTGAGCAGTACTTGTGTGTGCAATTTTTTGTATTTCTTTAAAACGTCGGCTACCAGGAATCATTCAGGAAGTCTATCGAAACATTTTCCCAATTAATCCGAAGGCTCCAACTTCATCTGGAATTATTGATGTCCTCGTGTGCCACATTTTTGAGATTTACATTTCAAGATCCTTGTACGTTGATAGTTTTTTTTGAAGATCTTTGTTGAAACTTGACTAATGCATGGAATAATAATGCAACACAAAATGTACTTAGAACAAAATGTATTGAAACAAGAAAGTGTACACAATATTTACATATAGTCTTTTGTATATTCCTGGGAAGACCGTTCCTGGAGAATGTGTTGACTGAGTCGCAGTCGGGCAGAGGATCGAATGTGGCACAAGGCCGTTTTAATGTGGGTATCCCCGAGCCCGTAGGCTCGACCAAAAATATGGCCTTTCTGAACCCGCCTAGACGGGTTCAGGCCCTGTCAACCTCCCCGGACGAAACCTTGCCCTTCGGCAAAGCCTCGTCCGGGTTCCCCTCTGCTAATGCAGAGAGTTCGACAGTCGCCGAGAGAATCTCTCGATTCCTTCCCTCTCTTCCCGGTACCAACCATATTTATATGGTCGGTACTCCACTATGCAAATTAGGTGGATCCTACCACAACAATCTTCAAAGATATATTACATTTCTTAGGGACTGCCATGTCAATAAGAAAGCACATTCTGTTTGTGTTTTTTTATCACAATATCTGGGAGATTAGCTTTGATTGTTCTGTCTGTGTGGATTGTAAAGTCGATTAAAATTGTTACAGGTCCTATCTCTGTAACAGGGTCTGGGTGATGTTCATACCAGTTTCTTGCAGTTTCCTTCACGTAAAAGTGGCATATTTTCCAGTGCAGATACTGCCCCACTCTATCATTATTATATTCAGTTGGTGTTAACACCGTGCAACCTGATTAACCATTTCTAGATATTTATCACAGGATCTGCATTTCGGGTTAACATAGTACCTGTGCTTGGTAATTTGTAGTTAGCAAGCATTGGTCCTGTGCAGCAAAAATAAAACCTTTGGGTTCAGATTTTAACCCTGCACTTACATAACTATTGATGCGTACGGTGTTTGTCTACATCAGCTTGTTCTATCCGGTATGGGCGGAATATTGAGCATGAAGAGGCACATCTTACCATCGTTTCTGCATTTGGTACCTTGCATTTGTTTTTGCTTTCTTTTTTAGGTTCTTTCCTGCTGCAATAGGTGTATTATTATTTATTTGCATTTATTCACCCACTTGAAATTCCCTTTTGAATTTGTTGGCTTCATTTTTCATCATTATTATTATTATTATTATTATTATTATTATTATTAAATGATAACTTCATTTATAACTTCAACTATCCTTTTCCAAAGAGATTCAACTTTGAATTCGTTGTTCTTTAAATGATTTCCAACCGACTGCCATTTAATACTCTGGTCAAACCCAATGGCTCAGAATTCGGCTAGTCTAAACCACATGATAAAAATGGCGGTAGGTGTCAGATGTTAAATTGTAAAGATTCCTGATTCCTAATATTCTTTTTTATTTGATTTCATAAAATGCATATCTTTTACATATATTTGGTTAAATAATAAATAATTACCGTTTTTGTTTCTCAACTTTAATTCTTTAAAATATTACAACTGTTTCCCCAAAACGTATGACTCTACCTAATATTATTCTGATGTAAACATTAGCTTTTTAAATTTTATTTTAAATGCACAGTTTTTGCAATTCATTTTACTTATATCTCGCCCTAGTCACATAATACAAAACACTTTCATTACGATATTTGCCTCTAACTACATTTTTTGTTACCACTGCTCGTTGGAACCGTCTCCCAAGGGAATGTTTCCCCGATCACATCAATCTTAACGTGTTCGAGGTTAGGATTAACCGTTATCTTCCTCCTATCCTTACGTAGCCCTCTACCTCGAGTGCCCCCGCGCCTTTAAAAGAGTGAACTTTACTGTAAAACAAAAAAAAGTAATGTCCATTTTTTCTCAACTATAATTCTTCAACGTATTACATCTGCTCCCTCAAAATGAAACTTAGACTCAATCTAATATTATTCTAATGTAAACATTATCCTTTTTTTTTATTTTAAATGCAAAGTATTTTCCAATAATTTTTTATTTGTGTCTCATCCTTGTCAGATTAGGCAAAGTTCGACATATTTAGCTATTTATTAGGTTAAGTAATAAATAATATCCTTTTTTGTGTCATAACTTTATTTCGTCAAAATATTACAACTGGTTCCCTTGGTATAAACGTATTCTTTCTTTCTTTATCTTAAATTCATTTCTTTTTTTTTTTTTTTTTGTTTTTGTTATTCGTTTTTACTTAATTCCTGAAATAATACTATCGACTTCTGTCGCAAATTAGACTTATATAAATGTTTTAGAAGCTAATGTTTTGTCACAGATTAAGACCAAGCAGACAAATTTAATCTTCTGTTTTGTTCTCTGGCCCGCAAAAAAAAAGTGGTGTTTGAGGCCCCCCAGGTCCCAGCCCCATAGTGACTTGGATGTTGGATATGCCGATATATATCCTAAACACTCTGTAAAAATCATTGATGTTTCCGATTTTTTCTCTCACATCTCATAATTGTTTCTTCTTGTTCTTTTCTTTTTTGAAGATTTTTTCTTTCTTTCCGACATCCGTTTGTCCTTTGTGTGTTTTGGCATTTTTATGATCAGAATCATTTTCGTTTTCTTTTTATTTATTTCGTTTTTGGCTTTTATTTTCAAAACGTCGGGGAGGAGAACTGGTACAAGAGGGCAGGTTTAAAATGCGTTTCATTGTTCTATTTAATCCAAAACCATCAATCAAGATGATTGTTGTACATTTGGGACGAAGGGGAAGTCAAAACCGTATAATGTTAAGGCATGCTATGTCGGTTATTAAACGCCTCAGGAGGAGATTCGGCAGTGATGTTTTAGTGCGCATGCGCCTACTTCATCTCGTCTCATCTGATATTAGCAGTTCCATCATGGCTGATAACTATGATAGGTGATGCGAAATTAGAATGGTCGGGCTTGTCTCTGCTTTGTTTTCTGTTGTCCTGCAAAGGCCGGGGTACAAACAATATTCGAGTAAACACGCACACGCACGCACGCACGCAACGCGGGCAACATCACATATGAACAGCCATGACAAGATTCATGGATAAGACGCGGGAAACGGTATGCGAGTGGTGGGAAGATACCGAATCAACTGCCGTCATTTGCCGTCTCATCTCAGCTCAAACCACACCCGGATCGACTGTATTCCCCTACCCTCTCTATTGTCATTGTCCTGTTATTTGAACACTGATGGCTGTGAATAAACGAGTTGTAGGCTCTGCAGATCGCGTATCGTTGATGGTAGTTGGAGTTTAGACAGGACGGGATGCACGTCTGTCAGTGGGGGACGGACAGACTGATGGACCCGTAACGACGGAAGGAAGGTCTACTCGTCCAGAGGTCAAACTCACTCACTGGCATTGGATGCTGGATTACCACTGACTATCAGCCCTGGGAGAGCATAGATTGTTTTGCAGCATTGACATGGGGAAAATGTGTCGCCATCTGGCTGGTTTTAGCTGAGGATGGAACGTCCCCAAACTGCTGCTGAAAATGATGATAAATAAATACCCTTTACTGAATCTTACAGTGCGTTCTTGTCCGCTTATCACTCTCCTTTGTCCGGAGGCTTGAAATAACTCTCTTCGTAATTTGTCTTGTTTATCAAGTATGTTTTTAGTCTAAATAAAACTGGGGTGGGTTTTGTTTTACGGTGTAGCCGATAAGCCACCTCGTACAATATTTGCCCACCCAGTATGTCTTTCTCAAATAACCGATAACAAAATTCAGGAGTTTTATTCTTTGTTATTATATTTTATTTTTAGCATTCAAAGATGTTCGGTTTAATCACCTGCATATAATAAATCTACATATGCTCTTCAATAACATTGAACAGAACCTAAAGCTAAACTTCTACATCTGGGAAATACTGAATATTGACACAGCAGAATTTCTTCATATCTTCTTTATGTGCTGTGTCCCCTCAGAACGTAGACGATCATGGCCCTCCACAATTTCCTGTTCTTTTTAACTTTTAATAATTTTTGCCCTTTCGTTATTTCTCCTAATCCTTGTTCTGTCACCCATTTACCCAAGCTCGTCAAGTAAGTTAGCCGTTGTTCTCCTCTGTCTCTCTTGCCCTCAATCTGTCCTGTTTTCCAAGCCCTCATTATCTGCCCCAAAAACTTCAACTGTCTCTTAATGCATGTCTCCTTTTAATATCTGTCTATATTTCTGAGATGAGGTATTATGTACATTATTTACATTATTCGGACTATTGTCCTCATCTTTGTCGCCATATTTATTACAACGTTTCGGCCGTTGTACGCTCCGGCCTTCTTCAGGTGGTTGGAATGTCGAACTGAACTCTTTATTTCTCTCACTGGGGTAGACTGTTCTAGTTCCACGTGTCATGTTTAATGGATGTCAGTTATCAGTTATCTCCTGTTAATTTTCCTTCTGAAAGTTCTTCACTGCCTTAGCCGGGTATTGAACTCACACTCTTTGGGTTCTGTCACTAGATCTAACCAACGCCTTTATCCACTGTGCCATGTGTCCTTAAACATGGCACGTGGAACTAGAACAGTCTATTTCAGTGAGTGAAATAAAGGGTTCAGTTCGACATTCCAACCACCTGAAGAAGGCCGGAACGTACAACGACCGAAACGTTGTAATAAATATGGTGACAAAGATGAGGACAATAGTCCGAATAATGTAAATAACGTCTCATTTTATTTCCATTTTCTCTAATACCTCGTCGTTGCTCACATGTTCGATCCATGGTATCTTCAGCATCCTTCTGTAGAACCACATTTCTTTTGCTTCAAGTCTCTTCTTCAGCTGTGAGGAAATTGTCTCGCATTCATTACCATACAAGATGACTGATATCACGTAATAATTCGGTACTCCTTTCTTTTTTCTAACAATGGTTTTTGTCTCTTAATACATTGTTTGGCTTTTGGAATGTATCTTTGGCTATTCTCAATCCATCTTCGGATTTCCGTGTCGCACTTTCCTCCCAGATAGTTAAATTTTTGTACTTATTTGATTTTGGCATCCCCGATTTGTAATTTGCTTGTTGGGTTGTTCCTTTTTGCTAACAACCGTGCATTCCGTCATCTCACTTTTCTTCACTACCTTCTGTAGGAGCTTTTGTAGTTTCCTTTCTGTGTCTGTTGTCAACACTGTGTCATCTGCATATCTTATGTTATAAACATTGTGGCCGTCAATAATGAATCCTTGTACGGAACTTGGTTATCTAAAAAGACGAAATTAAAGAACTAGGTTTCTGAATATTGTCTTGTGCTATGAATAGCACAAGACAATATTCAGAAACATTAAAAACAAAAAAAAAACATTAAAAAAAAACAAAAAAGAAACATAAAAAAATGGTTTGCATAAACATTTGCCAAGTTTAACATAGGGACAACACAACTGTCAAAATTAACATAAACACAGTAAGAATCAAACTTAAAATTACCTTGCTAATCGTAGCTGTAATAAAGCACCCGATAAATAAAGAATCTTCTTTTTTATGCGTGCTCTTCAAAGCGTAGGCGATTATGTCTCTCCACACCCTCCTGTCCTTTGTAGCTCTTAATAAGTTTTGTCTTTTGTTATTTCTCCCAAACCATGTTCTGCCATCCACTTGCTCTAGCCCATTAAGTATGTCAAGTGTTGCTTTCCCCTGTCCATCTTTCCCTATATCTGTCCTGTTAGTATCAGATTTTCCAAGCCCTTCTTGTCCTAGAAATTTCAACTACCTCATCCAGATGTTAATTGTAAGTTTCCTCTTTGTTTTCATTCTCTCCAAAACCTCATCGTTGTTCATATGTTCGACCGTAGCATCTTTCTGTAGAATAGAATATGTTATAATGTGTTATAATGTCATTATGGAGTACTGCTGCTCTATATGGACAGGAGCTATTTAGTCTTTAATTTCCAGTTTCGATAGCGCGTGGATGTGCGTGTGGTGCAATGGAAAACGGCTCAGAATTGAACGTGTAAAAGACGAGTTCCAACTCCAGGTGGATTCGTTATATTTCCTTACGCGCAAATAACTTTGGGGAAGGTATGAATCCACTTCTTCTACCTCCAGATATGGGTTAATTAGTAGGGTTTGTATCATTAAATCATTATTATCTCAGAAAATCTTACAATCCAAATATACTTTCTGTCTTTAAATAGCTTGCGAAGGGTTGATAAACCGTAAAAAATAAATCAATCAACCACTAAAACTGGGGTTCCTAAACGTTTTTTTTTTTTTGTCATTGACCACATTCACATGGAAGAATTTTCCACTGCCCACGTGCATAGTAAATATTATAGGCGCGGGCAAAAATTCCCCGTATACTCCGTATAAAACGGGGTCGAGTATCTGTTTCCCGAGATGAGACTCTGTCCTTCGACGTAGCCTGGTCTTGGCATCCTCTCAGCCCGGTGGCAGAGAGTTTGACCAGCACATCTGGAGACGAATCTCCAAATGCAGGATATCTACCAACCGCCCCACGCGGTCAGATGTGGCACACGGCCGAATTTAATGTGGGTTAAAATTTCCCGTATACCCAGCACAGCTGGAGACGAATCTCGAACTGCAGACCAACATACAGTATTTGCTACTGATTCATTATTTTATTATGTACATAATGGTACATATAATATTTATTTAGTTTCTTGATTTTCAGTTTTAATATTGGCATGTCTTATGGCCCATTGACTATAATAATTATTGTATTTTAGGATCAAAATAATATAAAAATGATTTAATCATAATAGAAAACCCTTTAAGATAGTTCTAAGGTACTTACAAAAATAATTTTAAAAAATAAAATCCGAAAATTAACATATATATATATATATATATATATATATATATATATATATATATATATATATATATATATATGATTATTTCATTGTATCTTAAAATTATATTTCTTAACCGGATGTAATGGTGATGCTTTTTAAAATGACAGTTCATCTAGATAAGTATGAATAACACCACCCCCAACCTCTAAATTATACTTTTTACTTTTCTTTAGCTTTGACCTGTCTTTTCATTGGTCAAACAGGACATGCCCGTAAAATGTTGAAATATTGTTCTTCCTCCTTCTTTCAATAAAATACTAAGTCTTCAACTCTAAATTTTCGTCAAAAGCGACCTAACATCCCGTGATAATGGAACAAATTTAAAGTTCTGAGACATAGAATTTTCCGTGTCGCGATGTAAAATATTTTTAAAGAAACTAATATTAAAATGTTATGCTCTACATTGTATCGAGCACTTAAAAAAATGCTAAAGATTCTTACTCTGATTGTTGTTTCTCTTTATATATATATATATATATATATATATATATATATATATATATATGGGCAACAGTCCTTGTTTTATACAAAATACAATTTTATATATTTCTGACATGGTACTTTCCTTTTTATTTTAATGTCTAAAAGTTTTGCATGTCTGGGCGCTTTTGGTTATATATTTAGCCATTATCAAGGATGATTTTATTTTTACTTTTAACTGTTGCGTGTTACGTATGTATTTAAGGTTAGGGATTTTTTATTTTCCAAACACGGTCAGCACATTTTTTACATGTGGATGAGGTTCTTATGCTTATATTTTCTACTAGTATGTTTTGGATAGAGTCTGGTAGATTTCTGTATATGTTTAAATGAGTTCTAATGGAAGCTGTGGTTGGACAGGTGTAATGTAAGTCGTCTGGTTAGACATGTAGTAGTGTGACCGATGTAATTATTTATGAGTTTGGTTTTATCAGAAACACAGTACCTTAAGGGGCATTTGAACTCAGCATTTTCAATTTAGTTTTATTTAATATGCATCCAACCGAACGGTGGCCTAATGGATTATTTGATTATAATAAAGTCGTAAGTACAAATAATGACTGTATTCACTTAATTTAACCTTTTTTTTAACATGGCGACTAAGGAAAAATAGTCTTGTTACATTTTGTTGATCAAAATAGAAATTCACTGGATTATTTCGAATAGATGAGCACCTCTGTCTCGAATCAATGTATTCATACATATTATGTGAAGTTAGATATATAAAAAATAATTGTACACATTGGTTTGGAGATAATTTGATTTTAACAAACTAAATTGTGAGTCTCCTCAGCGTATATTTCTTTGTCGAAAAATAGCTTAGCCACATGACACTTGTTAAAAGGAAACATTGTCGACAAGAAGAAGTACCTATTTAGGTATCATGACAAATTCTCGAGAAATATAAGAGGTTGGCTAATAAGAGCCTGAAAAGTGATCACAAAATGAAGGAAGGGTTAAAGACGTCATAAAGAATGGTTTTACTCATTAAGAACATGAAGTGTTCTTGAATAAGGAAGACGAAACAATTTTTCTTCGACCATAGTCTATGATGAAATTACAAGCCAAGGTTTGAATGTATTGACCGTGTTGATCACACTAGATTATACACTCTATCCCAGAAACACACACACACACACATATATATATATATATATATATATAGGGAGAGATAGAAAGATAGAGGAGTTTGGTTTGGCTTGTTTTGGTTTACGGCATATCAATCATGATGGGTTATTTAATGCCGACAAGATTTTTATTGCTGGATTTTTTGTCCTACAATAATGTATAGCTGGTAATAATTTTTTTACAAAGTATTTCTGGTATTAAACCTATTTTACATTTTCATGCTGTTTTGACCACAGTTTGTGGGTTAACTATTTACCCATAGCTGGGACCCTAACAGGTGCTATACACCTCGAGTCAAGGTGGACCAAGGAACACCAGCAATCTAGGGGTGGTTCCACGCTCTTAAAACTTCCTGATCAGGGGCCTTGCTGTTGGTCATAGTTTATCGTCTTACCCATATTTCTATACACAGAGAGAGAGAGAGAGAGAGAGAGAGAGAGGGAGAGAGAGAAAGAGTGAAAGAAAGAAAGACTAATGTACAGTGTCGACATAGGAATCAAACCTGTATGGTGACATCTCATTACATCTTTAAACGCTTTGTCTTCGATATTGAATACTTCTTATTCATAAATATAGCAAATATTAAACACCGCACAAGAACGCACGCACAAACACACTCACACACATACACACACATACACATATGAGAGATAGAGAGAGAGAGAGAGAGATCACGAATAACACCTTCTTTTCGAAATGAGATGGATGGAACTATGTGGAGTAACTGAGTGGCCATCTTGATCACTAGACCTAAAACCACCAGACTTTTCTTTTGAGGCGTGTACTGAAAGATCTTATTTACAGAGTCAAAAAGAAAACAATTCCTGAATTGAAATAAGCAATTTTCTGAAATGAATGTAGAAATGGGTCAAAGTGGTTTGTAGAAGTGTTGCTGATAGACTTCAGCGTTGTATTGAACATGAAGAGAATCATTTTGAACATATTAAACAGTCTGTTAACCATAACAAATCATGTTGTGACAATGTGACAATACTTACTTCTTAACTTATTTTTGTTCAGTAAGAGTTAATAAATTGAAAAAGTTGTTAGTTTTTTCGCACCTTATATATATATATATATATATATATATATATATATATATATATATATATATATATATATATATATATATATATATATTAAAATCTGGCGTATTTGCTGGTTACACAACCCAGCTTTCAATCATAAACGTTTTTTTAATTTTTTTTTACATTACCTGCACCACATCTTCAATTCGAATTTGTGTACTGAGCATTTTTAAAATATCCGTTCGCTGGTTTGATGTTGTTCTGCTCAACAGCTTTATCACACGAACACACACACACACACACACACACATATATATATATATATATATATATATACATATTATAAAATATTATAATGATATAATTATATTATAATTTTTCTTGGTCGGGCGGAGGATTCTTATGCAAAACACCGTATAAGCAATGTGAGTAGTCCTCGCAAAGAGTAGCAGTAATGTCCCTACTACCTACGGTTCACGGCTTTGTTTCTTCAAACTTAGAAGTTACGTCATATATATATATATATATATATATATATATATATATATATATATATATATATATATATATATACGTTTGATGAAAAATTTATCGGCACGATTCACTTCCTAAAACTGATCACTCATCATTTATTTGTATGTAAACTAATACCTCCTTAGTTCATCGCCTCTGGCAATTTTGTGTACAATTCGAGGCTATCAACAGTGGGGAGTTCAACAAGAGAGGGTAACTACAGCGTGTTTCGCCTGGCTGCAGGCTAAATCTAGACTGAACTATTAGCAGTATATCGAGAGTTGACTTGCATCCAATACACATGGATGGAGATGGATAGCTGCGTAGAGATTCTCCGACTACACTGGTCATTGAATTGATGATGATATTCATGGGTCTTTGTCGGTCCGTATTGAAGAATGGTTGACGACACTACCCTCTTAAATGCTCTCTTCTGTCAACCGTAGATCATTAGTAGGTAAAAGCAGTCATCTCTTTCTGAATGTATTAATGCGAGATAGATAATTGTACTTAAGTTGTACTTTGTAATTTTTTATTTATTTATTTATCCACGAGTCAGTCAGTTATGTGCCATGCGTGATACACGCTTAGGCGATCATGTATCTTTCGATACATGACTGGCGAGGCAAATTTTTTTCCCGCTGTAGTTTGCCATTTCTTTCTGCGGTAGACCAGTGGCCATCCAAGGCTATAGAACCAAATCTGTCTTGCTATTTACTCATAGCGAGGAGGATTCATACCTTTCCCAAAGGTATTATGACGTAAGTGAAAGAAATGTGAAGCTACACACATTGTATCTTCCATATTACTGGACATTTCGATAATTGTATGTTACGCACTGTATTATCGATTATCTGGATACGCCCGGTTCACGCTCCTCTTCGGTCTTTTGAACAGGGGTTAAGGTTTATCCCTTGTTTCCTGTTTAGGATTGGGTTTCCAGTTCCTTCTAAAGATCTTTACATTCACTTTCAATTCCAGTGGCCCCTTGCGTCTTAGTGGGATTATTCATCTTCCTCTTAATCTGTAACCCTTTACCTAGTGTGGCTGTTGGGCCTTCTACAGGGTGAACATCATTGTTAAAAAGAATGTTCTGGATTATTCTGTCCTTTCCAAATATATCAAGCATACATCTTTTCTAAATGAATGGAATTTCCCTAGCAGTTCAAACAGATCTTCTGTCGTAAAACATAGTTTCTTGTGTAAAAAATTCCGACATTAATTCTTTTTTGGCTGGCCTAAGAAATACAGTAAAGACAGAGGAAGATTAATTATGATTTAGGGTAATTTTTGGAAGGAATATTGGAGCACTGTTTATTCAGATTATGCTGTAGAGAGGGAAATAAAAACTTTTGAAAGATTAGGTTGCGCCAATCATAAAAGCGTAGAGAATTTGCTTGCTTTGAATTGTCAGCATTCAAACATTTACCTGGATTCGAACTCTGTCCATTGACATTCGCAATGAATACTCTAGCTTTTTTCTTCGCCGCTTCCACGAAAATTAATTAGTGTTTGGTGTTCGATTTTATTTCTGTTTGATGATGTTCGATTGAACAATCTGTCCATGACATGAATTTGCGTGTATGACGGCGGACTTACAGAAATCTCTCTCTCACTCTTTGTCTTTTTTGCTCTCTTTCTCCCTCTCTCTCTCGCTCTTGCTTTTCTCTTTTTTTCTTTTCTTTTTCTTTTTTTCTCTTATTAATTTTCTTTTCTCACCGTCTCCTCCTCTCTCTTGCAAATTCTGTTTTCTCTGTTATTCTCTTCTTCTTTTCCCCTTCGTCCCCTCTCTGTATTTTTTTTACCGTTTTTCTCTTTCTTTTATCTCAAGACATTTTCTCTTCTATGTGTTTCTCCTTTACACTTCTCTCTCTCTCCCGTGTCTCTCTTTTTTTTTTGGTATATATCTCTCTTATTCACGTTCTCACTAGTCTCTCTTTCTTTCTCTCTCTTTCTATCTCTTTCTCTCTAGTTGTCGTTTTTTTTTCTTTTTCTCTATTTCTTTTCCCTATTACTCACTTCTTTCTTTTTTATCTCATTCTGTATTTCTCCTCTTCTTTTTCTTTATTCTCACCTCCTCCTCCTCATATGCCTTCCCCACCACACTTTTTCTTTTCTTACTCTGTTTCTTTCTTGTTTTGTCCTTCTTCTCTCTCTTCTTGCTTTTTTCTTTCTCATTTTCACTTTAATGTTTTTTGCTTCTCTCTTAGTCTCACTTTTACTGTTCCTCTTACTTTCTCTCTTTATTTTCCTCTCGCCTTTACTTGTACTTTCTTTCTCTCCTTTCTCTCCCGACTTCGTATTTCGTCTTTCTCTTTATTTTTCTCTTCTTTTTTTTTTATTTCCTCCACTCTCTTTCTCAAAAAATTCGGTTATTTATCATCAACATGCCATTTCCATCGCGTTAGCAACAGAAATAAAAGACCGAGTATCTCGTTTTAAAAATCACGATGTTATTTTTCTCATTGAACCATTGCGAGTGCTGTCAATTGGGTTAAGCTGAGATGATGTGTTTTGCGATATAGCAGCTCATTTTGAGGTATTTAATGTAAAAATCTTTTTTCTTATTACACTCCAAATTGTCTTGCTTATACAGGAAACCATCGATTAGTGTGGCTGATGTGTACATTGGTATCTATCAAAGAAATCAATTTTTAATCATTATGGTTAAAATGAAGAATGTTTTACCGCACTAATTGCGTATTATGTATGCACGAATTTTGGTATGTAAATTTTTAACGCACTAATCGAAAACACATTAATCGAATGCGCATTAATCGAGGAATGACTATACTTTAGTCAATAGAAGAACATTGATCGTTTTTATACTTGAGTCTGTAGTTTTGCATTTAAATCCATAAACACTGGCTCTGTTTATTCTCTTGAGTATATAACTAAACATGTGTTTATACTTGAATCTCTAGACAAGCATTGATCGTGTTTATATTTAAATCTATAGATAAACATTCTCTCTGTTCATACTTAAGTCTATTGACGAGAATTGATAGGATTTATAATTAAAGCTATAGGTTAACTATGAGCCCTCTTTATGCTTGAGTCTATAACTAAATAGTATTTGTATTTGTACTTAAGGCTATTGACAAGAATTGATCGCTTTCACATTTATATCTATATTTAAATACAGGCCCTGTTTATATTTGAGTCTATAACTAACTATTGAGTGTTTAGAAAAAATTGATCTCGTTTATACCTAAATATAATTATAAGTAATTATTTGTGGGGTGTACTGAGAGATCTTTCGGATTAGATTTTCTGAAATTAATGTAGAAATGTGTCAAATGTTGGGTAGATGTGTTGCTGATAGAGTTAAGCGTTATATTGAACATGAAGTGAAACATTTTGAATATATATATATATATATATATATATATATATATATATATATATATATATATAAGGTGCGGAAAAAATAACGGCTTTATATATATATATATATATATATATATATATATATAGTTAAATTCCCAGATCAATTCTATGGACAAGACAGATTGGTATAAATAAAATGACAATTGGAAAAAAGATCTTAGATTTTGCCGACGCGTTTCGTCTTCCGACTTTTTCAAGGCAAAAATGAAATCGAAATGTTCTTGTTGTGAAAGTTACATTAAAAAAAAAAATCCAAATTTAAAAAGATAGACGCTTCTGTCTAAGCCTTTTTTTCTGGTTAATGTAAATTACCTTTATAGTAAGAGATTTTTTTTTCCATGTCAACAATATAGTTAAATTCCCAGATCAATTTAATTTTTTTTTTTTTTATGTAACTATAACAACAAGAACATTTCGATTTCATTTTTGCCTTGAAAAAGTCGGAAGACGAAACGCGTCGGCAAAATCTATGATCTTTTTTCCAATTGTCATTTTATTTATACCATATATATATATATATATATATATATATATATATATATGTGTGTGTGTGTGTGTGTGTGTGTGTGTAAAAAAAAGTTGATGTGAAAATAACTCTACATACTGTAAGGGATTCTAATACATTTACTTGTTCTTAAAAGAAATATAGTATATTAAAAATTAATATTGAAAATATTTTTTCAAATTGTAGTTAAATAAAACGTATTCTAACCTGAACACCCCCCAGCCACAACAAAAAAATCTTTAAATATACAAATAGAAAAAATGCCGTAAGAATTTTTGCCGTTAACAATAAAATCTTAAAAAATCCAGACGACATGCATTTAACGGATGTCAGATTTCATTGAAGAATACATCTCTACACCCTACCAAAACGTAACTATTAACGGATACATCAAAATACAGACATAAAGAACACCCAAACACCCCTGTCTAGTGGAAGTGAATTAATCTGTAACCTTGGAAACGTGAATTATGATTTTAGCTGTGTCTTTAAAACCCAGTAATTTTAAAAGTTACTCCAAAATTCGCTTGAGTATGAAATGGAACTAATGTCCTTAATTTAATTACAAAATTAAATTCGGACCTTTCATTTTTGAAACATGGTTAGAACTGTGTAGCGAAAAAACCATATTTTAAATCAATTAATTTATAATATATAGGTGCGGAAAAAGTAACGGCTTTTCTATTTATTTAATAGTTAATAAATAGAAAAAGCCGTTACTTTTTCCGCACATGGTATATATATATATATATATATATATATATATATATATATATATATATATATATATATATATATATATATATATATACACAAGGTGCGGAAAAAGTAAAAGAACAGTAAGATATGTAATTCGGTGTTCTTATTGATATTTTTTTATTTTTAACTTTATTTTATATATATATATATATATATATATATATATATATATATATATAATGTGCGGAAAAAGTAACGGCTTTTTCTATTTAACTTTTATTGAAAGTTTTTAAGTATAAAAATAAAATAAAGTTAAAAAAAATAAAAATAAAAATATCAGTAAGGACATCGGATTACATATCTTACTGTTCCTTCTTTTTATATATATATATATATATATATATATATATATATATATATATATATATATATATATATATATATATATATATATATATATTTGTACCTGAGGCTATAGCCAAGAATTGATCGCGTTTACATTTCTAACTATATCTAAATATTGGCCCTGTTTATATTTGAGCCTATAACTAATTATTAGTTGAGTCTATAGATAAAACTAAATATAAATATATAGGTAAGTATTGGCCCTGCTTATACTTGAATCTATTGACAAGAAGTGATAGTATTTTTATTTAAATCTTTATTTAATCATTTGTCCTGTTTATAATTGAGTTTACAAATATCAACACGGGGGGGACTTTTTGTGAGGAAAAGTGTACTCATCACCAGTCAATGTAATCTTGGTACTGACAACACGGGAAGTTGTCAGTTGGACATTCATTTGGATCTATCTACATAATGACCATAGATCCTATGCATCCTGCTGATTAGACGGCTGGCCGTAGTTTTATTTTGACCCTGTGAACAGCGATGCTAAGATTAGTTACACTTATTTGCCCATGCCATTCTTGCACTAACGAAATTAAAAGTTACATCGATAAAAAAAAATATTTAATATATGTGTAGTTTATTAAATAGTAAGGTTACAAAGGTTAAATTAGAAATGTCCATGAGTAGAGAAAGCTTTCTATTCATCACCTAGAGGTCGATTTTGATTGATTTGGCGGGCGAAATATTCTGCCAATGGAAGTTAAGCCACAAGTGCTTACAACTTCGGTATAACGTCATCTTTATACAAGAATAGCTGGATTTTGAGTCGATTGCGTTGATGAAGCCGTTATTAATGTCATAAAAATGGTTTTATTCCAATTTGGTCGCACGCGTGCGAAGCAAAATAATAATAATAATAATAATAATAATAATAATAATAATAATAATAATAAAAAAAACGATCGAAGTGTCTTCACAGATATCTAACACCAATAATGTTAATTTTTGTGGAGAGGTTCTTTTTATTTTTGCTAGTGCGCATGCGTCAAAGAGAAAGATAGATATTCAGAAAGAGAGGAAATTGATTAACAGAGAGGAGAGTCAGAGTGGAAAGAAAAGCGTTTCCAATATTGTCGTACTTATTGTCTCAATCACTTGTGGGAATAACACTCGAAGCTAAATTTTATTCCATTATTATTCATGGATTTTAAGAGCTTATCTTATATGTAAACAGAAACTGGGATTCATAAACTTGAAGAACATTTATTTTATTTTATTATATTCTATTTTTCAGAAAGAAGTCAGAAATCGTCCAATAGATTCTTTGTGTTAATTTGCATATCGATAACAGAACGAAGCCTTATGAATATGTATGAGGCGATTTTTTTCTTTTTATTCTCAATTCTAATTCTTTTTCGATGATAGCCGTATTGAATTCGTACCGAATGACGAGGTAATTTTGTATGCAAAATGTGCTTCTCACTAAAGAAATGATTGTTCCGTATTAATTTGGAATCTGACGAAAATCGTGAATGCAAAAAAAAAGAATAATATCAGAAGACAAGTCTGAAATTCATATTGCCTAATGTAGGAATATATTGCCTAATGTATGAATATTGCCGACTGTTCTTTTGTAAGAATACTGAGGAATTACCCGACCCAAAGTGATGGCTTAGTGATTAATAAGTAAAACCGTGAAGTCGATGTATGTTGTTTAAGCCCGGGTGTGTTATACGTCTTTATTATTATTATTATTATTATTTGCAATCATGTGTACCTTTTACAATGCAGAAGAGCCAATTGAGGTATAAAGTTACAGAGTAAGAGACACGACCCCAAGCAAGGAGATAATGCAACAAAGACGCCAGAGGCCATTGGAAGTGGAAGAGAAGGAAAAGAGTTTAGAAGGAACCAGAAACACAATCCTAAATAGGAAACAAGGAATTAACCAGTAGTCCTATTCTAAAAATCCGGATCCTTCTAAAACCTATTTCAACTCTATACTTCTAATATCTGAACTTTTATTCACAATTTATTTGCTTTTTTTCTACAACAGGAGTATATTGGTTATCCTATCGTCTGGTTCAAGCTCCTCCTCGTTGTTATGAGCAGGAATAAAAGTGTATCCCTTGTTTCCTGTGTAGTACTGAGTTTCTGCTTCCCTCTAAAGTTTACTTAAACTTTATACGTCTAACGCCTCTGCCTAAATGTCTGAACATTTATTTGCCATTTATTTACTTTTTCATTCAATAGGAGCATATAGATTCGCCTGTCGTCCGGTTTACACTCCTCCCCTGTATTTTGAAAAGGAGTAGAGGTTTATTAATTTTTTCCTTTTTTTGGGTGTGGTTTCCGGTTCCTTGTAAAGTCTTTACTTTCTCTTTCACTTTCGGTGGTCCCTTTGTGTTTTGGTGACATTATCACTTTACTTGGTGGGGGTGCCTTTTACTCTGTAACGCGCTACCTCGAGTGGATGTTGAGCCTTGTGCAGGATGAACATCGTTGCAAAGAACTTAAATAATTAACTAAATAAATCCCTTTTTGCTGCGTTTGTTATTTGTTGGGTCTGTCAAGGGTTCAAATAGAGATTGAGGTTTGTTGATACTGTCTCGGTAAGTAAACTATTTATAGGGGGAGGGCACGACTAATTACTCACACAGTCGTTTCCCTTCATGCCGCTGATGAGCGATATTTTCTATTGATAAAAATATCCAAGGATTTACAGGCGACAAAAGCGTATGGCTTATCCGCGCCGAATATGGAATCGGCGAGGTAAATTAGAGTTCCTGCCTAGTCTGATGTATTCAGCTTTGCACTAATGTCTTTGGAAAAGGCATGAAACCATCAATTAGATTCTCTAGCCTTGGTTGGCAGCCAGTATTGAAGAAGGATGCAGGAAACCACTCAAGTATATTTTCCTTGAAAGTCATAGTAATTCACATATAATAAAATGGGTGGGGGAATTCGTGGAGAGCCATATTCATATAAGTCTGGCCAATACGTTTTCAGATCGAAATTGTGAATAAACTGTTTGTTCAATTGTTTTTGCATATTTTTTTCAGCGTACTTTTGACCGTCTTATTCACTTTTTAAGAATCATGTGGTATCTATAAAAATACCAAGCTGCCAACAACGGAATATTACCTATCACATAGACATCACATGGTTCTTAAAAATGACTGTGACTTTAGAAAGTAATTGCACAAAACAATTAAACAAACATGAATTTTGAACAGCTTATCTACAGTTTCAACCCCAATACGCAACATCTTATTTGAAAATAGAAAAACACAAGAAAAATTAAACAAACAAACCTAATCGATTTTGAATGAATAATTGCTGCCTAAATATACCTTGGGATCTGTCAAGAAATCTCTTAGGCAAAATCCTCTTCGTAAAGAAAATGTTTTAAACCGTCAAAATTGGGCTAAGAAATATATAAAAATTGACTTTACTAAAGTAATTTTCCCGGGCGAATTTCTGGTGACACAAGATGGACATGATGGATGGACCAAAGAATTGATTTTATCCGATGCAGATGTGCCTGTGGCTAAAAGAAGTCAGAAAAGAGGCGGTAGTTTGATGATATGGGGTGGAATTGTCGACCAAAGCATTATTGGACCATTGAAAGTCGATGAATGGGTTAAACTGAACAGTGCTAACTATTGCGATTTCATGGACAATGTTACAAGTCCCATTCTGGCATTTATGCAAGCCAATGCTCTTTCTCGTGCATTTAAGGTTAGCCGTGGATTTAAAAGCTTTACAGGAGAGAAGATGAATCTGATCAGAAATCAATTGTGAAGATGAATTTATATGAAGTTGGCAAACATTATTACATCAAAGCAAATCTATGAGAAGCAATTGAAACACGCCATGTCGGATATTGAACCTGCTGAAGAAAAAAATTAAAAGTATCAATGTGTTGCTGGCTGTTATTGAGATGAAGGGTCACTATAGATGAGAATGCATCAAAGACTTAAATATGTGTGTTATTCATTCTATTATAGGTGTTAATCAGTTGTTGATAATTTCATTACCTTGTTATTGAAGTAAAAAGTGATTTTCTAGTTTTGCATAATGAATTCAAAATGCAGATTTTATTATAAATCCTGTAACTTTAATAAAAACAAATTGAAACTAATTAAAATTTAACTTAAATGTTGTTTTGACGTATAAATTAATCGATTAAATTTTGACAAAAGATTTTCAAATCAAACTTAAAATACTCAGCTATCTGGGATTTGCGTAATAACTTCAGATGTAACAGAAATAGGAATGTAGTGTAATAGATATGAACAGAATTAAATAGACAAATAGGAATGGACTGTCATTGATAGATATGTAAGTGTGTAGGTAAGTTAGGGTTGATGTAGTAGTAATCCCGATCTGATATTATTTGATTTTTTTTTAAAGTAATTACCCCATTTAAAAATATACAATCACTAAAAACATCGAAACCATATTTTTATTACCATCTTTAATGTTTTTTAAACAAATTGCTTTTTAGTGTATTGTTTTTTATTACTATAATGAAATTTTGTAGCCCTAAAATCTACAGATAAGAATAGAGTGTAATAGAAATGAACCGCGATTAGAACTGAAAGTTAGTAGAATATAGAATCCAAATAGTTCTGGTCTGAAGATACCAACCGAAGTTATACAAAAAAAAAAAAAAAAAAAAAAAAAAGAAAGTTTTTTTTTACATTGTCTCATTGTCCTGCACCATTAATTCAGGCTGCAGTTTTTATAATAAATCTAATAACTTTAATAAAACAAATTGAAACTACCTAAAAAATTAGCTCATGTTTTGTTTTGACATCAAAATTAATCGTTTAAATTTCAACCAAATGTTTTCAAAGAAAATTTGAGTTATTGAGGCTTATGTGATTTTCACAATAACTTCAGATGAACTGTATATTTTCCAGTTCATAGAATTAAAGAATGTAGTCTATAATCTTATCGGGGGTTACTTTTTTCCGACCAGTACTAATTACTTAACGGGCCTAAAATGGATGTCGCAATAATAAAAAAAAAAAGTAAGATGAAAGATAAACTATGAAAATACTTTATCTAAGAAAATCATCTTAAAACTATTATGTTTTCTCATGCTAGATTGTAAACAAATATTTAACATGGACGAAAGGCTCCAGATCCAGATAGAGACAGAAAACATAGTAGAAAAGAGATTATTACTAAAATTAAATACTGGGAACATTTGCAATACCTAATAATATGGAGAAATTGAATCGGAAAAATATACGTATAAATGTATTCAATTAGTTTCTGTGGCTAAATCGATAACGGTGCTTTCCATGTCAAATATGCAGCGTTATGGATGTTGTAAATTTTTAACTAACAGAGATAATTACATCAGATAAAAATAAAGATTGTCTAAATTTTACAACTTAGTGGAATATATATTTTTACGTAGCCTTATAAAATAAGGCTATGTAAAAATATATATACATATTCCACTAATCTTACTTAATCGGAAAGTGAAATAAAAAATGGCTGACACGAATGGGTGACATGAAAACGGAAGTATGCTGATGTCACAGGTCATTGAAAGCTATCTCTATATTCCCCGAGTGCGCACAAAAACGTGGCCTTTTACCAAATTTTGCCTTCTCTAATAAACTGTTTGTATCAAAATAACATGTAAACAGATGCCGAGCAAACTAGACACCGAAAAAAAAAACAAAAAAAAAAAACACACACACAAAAAAAACAAAAACAAAACAAGACATTAACGGTTCATCTATTAGTCATGTCTCTTGGGATATCGACGATGCACATCTGTGTTTTATATAATGGCGTGCAGGTTGTAATATGGAGACGAGGAAGATGCACAATATTGTCACGGAAACCTTTGATGTTTGAAACCATTTTGTATTTATGCTTTTTTCTTCTGCTTTCTGTTCCTAAACATTAACTCATGTTTGACATCCGTATACTACATATGGGTATCATCAACCATGATGTCATGTCGAAATGATTCTGAGGCTAGAGTCTAGGCTTGAGTTAATAATAGATCCCCACCCTAGAAATAGTAACCTCTATCATGGTTGAAATCATTGCGCATTTTAAGTCTACATTAAAAGATAGGATTTATTACATCTGTATAATAATTACTGCATTCTGTTTGTAAAATTAAAGATGGATTTTTTTCAATATTATGTTTCTTCAGGACCTAGGTAATCATGGTTCTCCACAAGTTCTTTTTTTAAATTATTATTATATCTGAATTGCCAGGACTTTAGAATAATAGTAGAGTTATTCCTTGTTGCCGGTTTTAAATTTAGAATAGGCCTTCTGGCTGTCACCCAGCAGAGAGTTCGGCCATTTTTCACTTGTAAAGACCGTTTGCCTTTAGGACGTTGTCAGTTATTATCCTAAGAACTCTCTGTTCTGTCATCCATTTATACAAGCTGTATTGAAAAAAAGATGAATTCATGCCTTTTTTAAAAAAGGAATTCTTCTTTTATGTGCTGTGTCCCTTCAGGACGTAGGCAATCATGGCTCTCCACTTCCTTCTATCCATTGTGGTTCTATTTTGTGCTTCTGCTACTTCTCCCAGACCCTGTTACGTCATCCACTTGCTTAAGCCCGCTACGTATGTCACGCATTGCTTTCCCTTGTCTCTCTTTCCCTCTATCCGCCTTGTGAGTGTCAGATTCTACAAGCCCTCCGTTCTCATTACGTGCCCCAGAAATTTCAGCTGCACCTTTCTGATTTTAATTATAAGCTTTCTCCTCCTTTGCATCCTCTCCAAAACCTCATCGTTACTCACATGTTCGGTCCATGGTATCCTTAGCATCCTTCTGTAGAACTATACCTCCGTTGCCTCGAGTCTCATTTTCGTTGCCGTAAAGATATCACGTAGCAGTTCATTACTCTTTTCTTTGTTACAAACGAAATCCTCCTGTCTCATAGTATTCTGCCTAGCTTTTGGAATATTTCTTTGGATATCCCAATACACCTTCGGATCTCAACGTCACACTTGACGTCCTCTGTCAGAACACTCCCCCAGCCCCCTGTTCACCTATTCTATTTCCCGTGCAGATAACTGTTACATTATCCGTACATCCACTAT
>OZ010605.1:33300465-33342965 GCA_963932145.1 Acanthosepion lycidas
ACAATATGAATAGAGACAAAAATAGAAGTTAGTCGATGCGTTTCGTCCTCAAAGAGAGTTAATGTCTTTACACACACACACACACACACACACACACACACATATATATATATATATATATATATATATATATATACATATATATATATATAATCTAGCCCTTGAAAATATATTTCAATTGAGTACTGTTGAGTGATGAGCTAACTCTATAAACAACAGCCACCTGCGCTAATGCAAATCTCTTCAGTAAGATGAATGGAGCAAGTCGGCTGATCGGCTGATTGGTGTTTGTTTACGTTCGTAAAAACAATACGCTAGGTTTAGTTGCGTAACGTCAAAACCTATCAAATATCAGTTAAAACTAAACAAATTAGTTGTATTTTTATCAGTTTCTTTATCTATTACTTTTATTTTTAATTACTAATGAGAATGATATGGAAGTCATTCTTAATTGTTAAGATTTTTAGTATTCCCTTTTTTATGAAAATTATTCCAAAATAAATTTTCGAAGTACTTTTTTTTATGAACACTGGATAAATAGTTGTGCTAATCCTTTCATATGTATGTTTCGAATGCTTCACCTGGGGCTTTTCCGCGTTTCACATTGTGAAGTGCAGACATTAATTCGCATTTGATAACACCGCTTCACCATTTGTATAACTGACTTTTATTTTTTTTAAACACCTTCTTTACTAGTAGACAGCATTTGTAGAGGTGGTTACATATGAATTTCGAAGCTCTTCCTACATTCCTGATATTTATAGGAGTTGCAACAGAACTTTCCAGATTATCCCCCAATATTCGATTGGGATATATATATATATATATATATATATATATATATATATATATATATATATATATATATATATATATATATATATAAAATTAACACCATCGCTTCATAAGACACCGGAAGTGTTGAAACAAAATGGCTATTTTTTTAGTGATTTTATAAAATATTTATGTTATAATTTTCGAATAAATAATTATATTTGCTCTGCACTGAATTGAGCACTCTTTTAGGAATAGTATTTATGGTTATTGGAATTTATTCCTTATACACCAATCCTAAAGTTGTGTGTTTATATATATATATATATATATATATATATATATATTACGAAATGGACAGAGTCAGACAATTTATTTATTGAAGACATTTTTTATGTTTAACGTTCTTTTTATAGATACAAGTATTTAAGTAAATGCTCTGTTTATAATAAACAGTAATAAATAACATTTACCGGCCTGAATGTCCGAGAAATTTTCTTAGAAAACATTCGTCTTTGGACAGGATTCGAACCTGCATCCTATACGGAACCGTCATTTACGCTGACGTCCCTAACCGATCGGCCAATAAGGATCGTTCGGTAGACAAGGTCGAAATGTTGGCGACGAAACCGACTATCCTTCTCCAAGTTATGAGTGAAGCGGTTTATTAGCGAGCCAGTGGGACGAAAAACAAGACCTAACAAAAGGCGGAGGAACTCTCTGAGTCAACGGCCAGATAACTAGAGGTGGTGTCTCGATAAATCGCCGTGGAGAAGGCAACGGGAAACCACTCCATTACATAACCCAAGACAAATCATGGCTTACAACTCAGAGGTGGAGATCCATGATCGCCTACGTCCTAAAAAGACATGGTATAAAAAAACAACAAAAAAAAAAAGCTCAGAGGGTGGGTGAGTTAATTTTTTCATGTCACGATAAACCGGCACATAGACATGCGATGACTCGCGATTGCGGAAAATATGGCAACGGCAATTGTATCGAGATTGTACTATATGATCATATATATATATATATATATATATATATATATATATATATATATATATATATATATATATGTATATTTATTAATATATACTTAATAGTTTTGTTATATGACATCGAGCACTGTTTTATTAACATCAGCTCTTTATGCGCGATATATTATGATTAGTATATTCTCTCTCTCTCTCTCTCTATATATATATATATATATGTGTGTTTGTGTGTGTGTGTGAGTGTGCGTGTGTGTATGTATATATATATATATATATATATGTGTGTGTGTGTGTGTGTGTGTGTGTGTGTGTGTAATTTTGAATTCGATATCAATCGCTATCTGCTGTCCTCCTGATTACTCTCCCTCTGTTCTCGCTTTTTAGCAATGGCCTTGTTCCTACTAGAAGTAACCGCTTGCGTCTTGGTGGCTTTACTGCCTTGCTTGGGGTGAACCTGCTTAAACACAAACACACACACACATATATGTTTTCTCATATATATATATATATATATATATATATATATATATATATATATATATATATAAGATCGAATATATGAAAATATGAATATATAAAAAGTTGGTTTAAATTTCAATTGTGTTGAATTTTTATTGAACAAATCGTTGGCAACAGAATAAAAATTTAGATATCCAAGAGGCCTTCAGCTTGCATCCATTGTTTGGATATTTCATATCAGTCATTATTTCATGTTTGGGATATATATATATATATATATAATTAGCTCAGCCACATATCAGAACACTGAATACTGACCCAACTGCGTCACCCTGCCAGCAGGCCTAAAATAGTTACTCATTGTAACCGAAATTGGCACCAGTATTCTTTGTCTGTTTCCTTTCTTTTTCATTCTTTTTCATACATACATACATATATACATATACTTATATATATATATATATATATATATATATATATATATATATATATATATATATATATATAATGAATGAATGAATGATTAATTGTCTGTGTAAACTTAACAAAAGTAGTGACTAAATAACTTGCGAACTGGTAATGCCGTATTGTGGACAGTTGTTGAAGAGAAGATGCCGAACTGGTGGGGAAAGTAGGGAGGATAATTTTCCAGTTAATTGGTTCTGGATATTACCGTCCTGATAAAATGTGTGTATATCTCTTAATTACCTACACAAAACGTGCCGCATATCACCGCATCAAAACAACATTAAGACCATTTCTTCCATGATTAATTGCAAACTGAACACGATCGTCTTCCTCCGTTCCTCTTCCCAAGTCCAAAAAGATTTTTACATTATCGGTGACTAATAGAAGTTGGTCGTGTAGACAGGACGCATGAAATCGTTTAGTTCGTTTATATAATCTTCTGGTGTTATTTGCAAATGGTGAAGATTTCTATGTTGTCTGCTCAGGCGGACTCAATGGTTTGTGTGACACACAAACCAAAAAGAAAATGAAATGATAGTTACGGCAAGTTATTCTCTTTGTTCAGAATTTTTGATTAAAAAAAATGGCTGCCTTGTAATAGCACAGATATATGCAATTGTCAGGGTTTTCCTTTCACTCCCAAGTCCAATGTTCTGATGATGATGATGATGATGATGATGATGTGAGCGATGCTGATGACAAGTGTATTCATAGTTGCGATAAGAATGATCTTGAACAAAAATCAACATTCACTAGTAAATTACCAATTTTTTTAATTAATTATTTCACCCCTAGCAAGGCGAGAATGCCACTAGCACGCAGGCAGTTACAGAGAGACAAAGTGAGTATAGGGTGGATTGAAGAAATTACAAAAGATTACATCATTCGGACTGTTGACCTCATATTTATTGATATATTTACGACGTTTCGGCCGTTCTATGCTTCTTCAGGTAATATACGTTGGTATTTCGAGCCGAACTCTTTATTTAGTTCCCGGCGGTGGATTGTTCTAATCCCACGTGTCATACCTTTTTTTTATTGGGGTTATCACAGTATCAGTTAATTTTCCAAGTTTTTGTTCCCTCTGCTGTGGCCAAGTATTGAACCCGCAATTCTTTCGGTCAAGTCACTTTCTGGATTACTCAAATAACGCTTTTATCCACTGGGCTATGTGTCCTTGGGAACGTATATCCCCTGATGAAAGCCGGAGCGTACAACGGACGAAACATCGTGAATATGACAATAAAGATGAGGACAATAGTCTGAACAATGTAAATAGTGTAAACAGTTACAATACCTCATCTCAGAAATATAGACTGATCCTGAAGAAAGCTGAATCGTATAACGACTGAAACGTGAATATCACAATAAAGATGAGGACAACATTCCGAATGATGTAAATAAGGTAAATAGTTACAATAACTCATCTCAGAAATATAGACAGGTCCTGACGAAAGCTAGCGTGTACAACATCCGAAACATTTTCTATGTGGCAATAAAGATGAGAATAGTCTGAACGATGTAAATAGTGTGAATACCTCAGATGTCATAAATATAGACAGATACACTACCAAGTATTCCAAGAAATAGAACTCAAGATAAACGTTTCCAAAAGAGAAACTATGATCTAGAATTAGAATCAAATCAGTGATGGCATCTCCTTATCTCATGACCGAGCTGATCGTAGAAGGAACCATGTGCTATGTGAATGCAGCCAGTCACCGCCAACCAGATCTGTTTTCTGCTTCACGAAACAGCGTCGAAGTGTCCATCCTGGTTAATTCTTTAATGTTGCCCATCTAGCCTTTGGACTGCATCGGCCTACGTCTACCCACTATGTACCTTGAGGTACCTGATGGCATCTACCCTGAATTAAACTTCTTTATACAGGCACAGATGCAAACACGACGTTGTATTATTTATTTAAATATTTAGTACTTTAATTCCACTGGACCCGAGTGTCCGATTTAGTCTCTGTGTAAGAGAATATACAATACGCTTTTTCTTGCGGTTTTATTATTTTCAATTTGCGCCAGGGATCAACAAAAGTCACTTTTAACATCTAAAAAAAGCGAACGAAAGAGAATAAAAAAAGGAAAATCCATATAAACTGGCTTGGCATCTCGACTCGAGTCACTTTTTCACAGACGTGATGTGGCTTCCCTCTGTCTTTTCTACAAATATTTTTATGACAACTGATCTGACGAGCTATTTTCACTAGTGCCCCGACTGCCCGAATATAAGAGTGCTACTAGATTGGCATCTCGGTCCTATCATTTTGCTGTAAAAACAGTTAAATGTAATCGCCGCGTTTACGTCAACAGTTTCTTCTCACGAACTTCCAAACAGTGGAACTCCTTTCCCCATACTTGCTTCCATGACAACTATAATCTTCAAAAAAATTAAATGTAATGTCAATCGACATCTTCTGATTCCTTCAGCCTTCTTTTTATCCTTTCCTCAATACCCAGTAGACCTAGTATTTTCCCTTAGTTTTAATCTCTGTAACTACTTGTGTACTAGTGGCACACCCGCTTAGAATGAAATGCTTATATATATATATATATATATATATATATATATATATATATATATATATATATAGCATAATGAGAAGCCACGTATACTTTCTTAACATGTATATATAGAAAAAGTTGCAAATTAAAAAAATAATAATGTTTTATTTTATGAAAGTATTTATTTATTTATATATATATATATTTGATATTTCAGATTGCCCTCAATCTTTCATCAGAAATAACTGTTTGTTACAAATAAATTAAAATTACTGTTTGTTAGCAAGTAGCGTCCGTCGCTATATATATATATATATATATATATATATATATATATATATATATAGTCATCCACAGGCAGGCTGTTTCGCTGTATCACAGCTCCTTAGTGTGGCTAGACATCCGGTTACTTCAAGCCTGGATCGAAACCCGACTGATATCTTACCTCTAGGCCATCGTAGCACGACAGAAATGAAGGGAATTTTAACGTTTTTCTCTATACAAATCACGCCAGCGGCTAGAAGAACTCAATTCATGCTTGAAGAGTAATGCTTAATAGCAATAGGAGCCCCTGTTTTTTTTCAAAACCGCCTTTACCGAGAGAGCTCAACCGGATTTCCGGGAGCATATATAGTAACCCACAGACAGACTGTTTCGCTGTATCACAGCTACACCGCGTGACTAGATGTCCGATTCCTTCAAGCCGGGATCGAAAGCCAACTGATTTGAGATCAGTCAGATGTCTTACCTCGCACGGCATATATATATATATATATATATATATATATATATATATATATGTATATATATATATATATATATATATATATATATATATATATATATATGCTGAGGTGGATAAATGGTTGTCTAAATTACACAAAAATTACACTGACATTCATTTTAACAGATATATTTACCAAAATTACACAAAAATATCTTGAACTACTAAAGAGTAAAGTTATTAATAAAATCTCCATTGGCTTCAGTCACTGTCTCCAGATGACTTCAGAATCTCCTGCAACTCTTCTGGATGGTCTCCTTGTTTAAGTTGGTGAATGCTGCCATAATCCTTGCCTTCAGTTTATCTTTGGTTTTACAAGGAGTTTTGTTGCTCTCTTGCTCAACTGTGTCCCACACATAATAATCAAGTGGATTTCAGTCTGGGAATTTAGGTGGCCAGATGTAAGGTGTGATGTGGTCACAGAAATTGACTCAGTTCTGCTGCTTGTGTGTCATCGTGCAGAGTCTTGTTGCTAAAGCGAGTCTTCCAGCAGCTACTGTCTTGACTCATGACAGCACCACCACCTCAAGACACCTGATGTAGGACAATGTGTTGAGTGTGTTTGGAAAATAAAAAAACATTCTTATAATTAGTGTAGATACATACATAAAAAAAAGCAGGTCGCATTTGTGAAAGATGCTTTCCAGATTCCAAGTAAAGTATTAAGAAAAATATTAGAAAATTAAGAAACTGCTACTTGATACATGTCTTTCTGTATGACAGTGAGGACTGGACAATTTCCATACGGATAGAGAAGAGATTCGGATGAGGTTCTACGGGCTTGTATTGAGAATTCTATGAACAGACCACGTGGTCAACAAGGAAGTTTCGAAAGAAAATGGGGATTAGATAGACACTCATACTTAAAATCAGAATAAGACTATTGATATTTCTCTGACCTTGGAGAACTTAGTACTCACAGGACGTACCGAGTAAAGTTAAGTTTGAGGGAAACAACTAGCAACTTCAGTAGTTTGAATAGATGTCAGAGCAACCAGACACATTTACAAAAAATAACAATTTTACTATCCTCTGGGTCATGCAAATTCAAATTGACAAGAAAATAACAGCCAAAAGACCTGATATTATCATACAAAAACAAGAAATTCAGGAAGTGTATGCTTATTAGCATAACAGTACCATCTGAGAGAAACAACTTCATGGAAATTATCGAGAATTTCTCTAAATGCAAGGAGCTGGAGATCGACTGAGCATATGGAATCAAGACTGAGACTGTACCAATAGTAATCGGAGTTCTGAGCCTCGTGACAAAGGGAATAGACAATCTTACTAACAGGTAAACATCATCATACAAATTTGTCCAGAAGATCGCCCTACTAGGAACATCGCATGTACTATGGAAAGCGCTATCAATTAAATGACAATTCTCCAATAGGGCCTAAGAACCATAGTTTAGACCCGGCTTTACAAAATACAAAGAAGGAAACATAACATCCACAAAAATTAATAATAGGTTTATGTAAAATGTGTGTAAGCTGAAGTTATTTTTATCCTTCTTTTACAAAAATGATCAGTGGAAATTATCATGAAGCCATTTCTGAACCAAGGTCACTGATTGGGACCCGGAAGGAAATTCATATACAACAGAAATACAGGGAAATAATAATAATAATAATAATAATAATAATAATAATAATAATAATAATAATAATATTAATAATAATAATAAAATAATAATAATAATATTAATAATAATAAAACAATAATAATAATAATAATATTAATAATAATATTAAAATAATAATAATAATAAAATAATAATAATAAAATAATAATAATAATAATAATAAAATAATAATAATAATAATAAAATAATAATAATAATAATAAAATAATAATAATAATAATAAAATAATAATAATAAAATAATAATAATAATAAAATAATAATAATAATAATAAAATAATAATGATAAAATAATAATAATAATATTAAAATAATAATAAAATAATAATAATAATAAAATAATGATATTAAAATAATAATAATAAAATAATAATAATAATAATAAAATAATAATAATAAAATAATAATAATAAAATAATAATAATAATAATAAAATAATAATAATAATAAAATAATAATATTAATAATAATAATAAAATAATAGTAATAATATTAATAATAATAATAAAACAATAATAATAATATTAATAATAATAATATTAAAATAATAATAATAAAATAATAATAATAAAATAATAATGATAATAAAATAATAATAATAATAAAATAATAATGATAATAATAAAATAATAATAATAAAATAATAATAATAATAATAATATAATAATAATAATAAAATAATAATGATAAAATAATAATAATAATATTAAAATAATAATAAAATAATAATAATAATAAAATAATGATATTAAAATACTAATAATAAAATAATAATAATAAAATAATAATAATAATATTAAAATAATAATAAAATAATAATAATAATAAAATAATGATATTAAAATAATAATAATAATAAAATAATAATAATAATAAAATAATAATAATAATAATAATAATAATAATAATAATAATAATAATAATAAAATAATAATAATAAAATAATAATAATAATAATAAATATTGTAATAATAATAATAATAATAATAATAATAAATGAACTTTTAACTTCGATATATTAATAAACCCACTATCTCAAATCTGGTCTTGCTCTTGTACCTTCTTCAAGTCTCGTCCTAAAGCTGGTAATCTGAACAAAATACCCCTTGGCGGTCAAGGTTAAAACGCATCTCTACCAATTTCAATGAATACGAATAATATCTCATACCGGATCGGCCGTCAACCGGGACAACAAGGGCCGCGTCCCTCAGAGAGGCACCAGTCTGAGGTCGAAAAGTCTGTCACTGGAACAAACTCTTCCACACACGAAGAGACACTAGGTCACCAAACCTGGATTATCGCCAACTTTGGACCAAGTGTCTCAATGCCAAATCGACTAGTAAAAATGAAACGAACGAAATGGAGCCGCGAAGAGTATCGACAAGTTATGACATCCTTCTTCACTGCACTCGAAAACCCAGCAAAGAACACCACCAATCAAACATACCAAATATGGAGAAATATGGTGGGAAATGATATAAGACCTAACCTCAATCCAAACATGCTTGCCAATGTCCGCAGAGATATCATGCGAAACAACAGACTCTCAAAGGCAGAAATAGATGATAAAATTAGATATAAGACAAAATACTATGACCCATCACTCAAACTCTGTTGAGACGAATGTTGAAATAAAGAATGCGACAGAGGATGAGGTGGACGCTAAAGCGAATGAAATACGAAATCATCTCCCAGGAAATGAAACCGAAGATTCTACCTTAGACACAACCTCTAGTTCTCCAGAAATTGTCACTGAAGATGACTCCAGGTACATTAATTTAGAATTCCTTGAAAACCACGAAGCTGTAATCACCGAAGCGAAAAATGACGTCATCCAAGTACTCAGCAGAGTAACTTTCATACAATTGTCAGACAGAGACCAGCTCCCGAAAATCCATATGACAAATCCCAACAAGCACATCGTGAAAATATACAATGCTGCCCTGGAAACACTGTTAACAGATAAACCACCGGGAAACATCACAGAAGTTAACAACGTCATATACGCAACAGCTCTAGCAGCGACTCGGAAGCTTGGTGTCAAGACAATAAATAGAATTAACAGACACAGAGAACCAGCTTGGAAAACCAAACTGATACGAGAAATAAAACAAATCAGATGTGAGCTGTCTATATTAGATGAGCTCACCAGAAACCCTAATATTTCCACACGTAAATCCAAAAAGATCAAACGGAAATATAGCATTAAATCCCTAATTGATATTCCATCGATCAAGGAAATGCTGAAACAGAAACTTCAGCTAAAAGCACAGAGAACAAGACGATACGAGAAACGTTGTAGATTCTATCGCCAAAATAAAACATTCCGAACAGATCTTAAGAAATTTTACAGGGAAATTGGAAAAACGCCTATACATGTCGAAACGCCACCATCGATTGATAATGTACAGACATTTTGGGAAAATATTTGGAGCAACCCAAAGGAATGTAACCCAAATGCAGAATGGATACGGCGTGAAGAAGAACGACTGCTGGATACACCTCTGCAAGAATGGGTAAATATATCCACAGATGATGTTAGGCAAGCACTAACGAAATCCCAAAAATGGAAATCCCCAGGAAATGACAAGGTGCCCAATTTCTGGCTGTATCATCTCTCATCTACCCATGGCATACTTGCAAAAACATTATCAACGCTTGTAAATAATCCCAATAAAATCCCGGAATGGGTTACTGAAGGTATTACATACCTCATACCAAAAACAACTGAAACAGACGACCCGAAAAATTATAGACCGATAACATGTCTTTCCACAACGTATAAGTTGATCACGTCTGTACTGACGAACCGTACTTACTCCTTCTTCGAAACAAACAGCATTCTCCCGCTGGAACAGAAGGGATGCAGTAGAGGTTCATATGGCTGCAAAGATCAACTTCTGATAAATAAAATGATCCTGGAAAATTGCAGGAGACGACGCAGAAATCTCAGTGCAGCGTGGATTGATTATCGTAAAGCCTTTGATAGTGTTCCACATTCTTGGATCCTTAAGGCTTTGGAAATGTACAAAGTCTCCCCTGTGGTATTAAACTTTCTTAAGCACAGCATGGGGATGTGGAACACAAAACTATACCTTAGGCACACCGGGGGCACTTCCATATCCAACCGTCTGAATATCCGACGTGGAATTTTTCAAGGAGACTCTCTGTCACCCCTTCTGTTTTGTTTATCCTTAACCCCTCTTACACATGAACTGAACAACAGTAGCTATGGTTACAAAATAAATAAGAAAATTTTTAATCACCTACTATACATGGATGATCTCAAACTCTTTGCCAAAGACGACAATGAGTTGAAAGGCCTCCTCAATATTGTAAAATACTTTAGTGACGACATAGGTATGGACTTCGGATTAGATAAATGTGCAAAAGTAACATTCAAGAAAGGTAGAATAACAGAAACACCCTCAATAGATTTAGATTTTGTCACAAAGATTAGGGAATTGGAGCATGAAGAAGCTTATAAGTACCTAGGAATTAGCGAAGGAGATGGCATACAACACCCCCAAATGAAAGAAAAAATAAGAAAAGAGTACTACAGGCGTGTACGTCTGATACTAAATACTGAACTAAACTCAAAAAATAGAATATCAGCTATAAACACATTGGCTGTCCCAGTGGTGCATTACAGCTTTAATGTCCTTAACTGGACCATAGCTGAAATTAAGCGAATGGACGCCAAAACGAGAAAGCTTCTCACTTGCTATCGCATGCATCATCCCAAAGCTGATGTTGATCGTCTGTATGTGCCCAGATCCGAAGGAGGCAGAGGATTAGTTCAACTAGAACTGTCCTACAAAACTACAACAATTGGCCTCCAAAAATACTTGGAAACTACAGAAGACTGGATGATGGTATGCGTCAAGGAACATGAAAGTAGTAAGCGTCTTTACTCCGTAATGAAAGAAGCCAACAAATTCAAACTGGAGCTTCAAATGGGCGTAGAGATGCAACTACAGCACAATACACCGGCTGAAACTGCAAAATACTTGAAAAAGACAGCAAAGACGAATGCAACCGACCAGATACAGAAGCAATAGCAAGATAAACCGCTTCATGGCCAATACTCTGCCCGTATCAACCAAGCTGATGTAGACAAAACCCGTACCCATCAGTGGCTACGCAGTGCAGGGTTGAAAGCGGAAACTGAAGGTTTTATCCTTGCTGCGCAGGACCAATGCTTGCTAACTAGGAATTATCAAGCACATATACTAAAATATTGTGTCAGCCCAAAATGCAGATTCTGTGATAAATATCCAGAAACGATTGATCATCTTGTATCAGGTTGCACGATGTTGGCACCCACTGAATATAAAACCCGACATGACAGAGTGGGCCAATATCTGCACTGGAAAATCTGCAACTTCTACGGGAAGGAAACTGAAAGAAACTGGTACCAACACCACCCAGACCCAGTTACGGAGATAGGACCTGTTACAATTCTATGGGACTACACAATTCACACTGACAGAACAATCAAGGCCAACCGACCAGATATTGTTATTAAAGACCACAAACAAAAACGGTGCCTCCTTATTGATATGGCAGTCCCTGCTGACTGCAATGTATCTTTGAAGATATTCAAAAAGCTGTCAAAATACAAGGACCTTGAAATAGAGGTCTCAAAAATGTGGCATATGGGAACATCAACAATCCCTGTTGTAGTTGGAGCCCTAGGACTGGTTGGAAAAGATTGCAGTAGACTAATTGCAGGGATTCCTGGAAGCCCATGCCTCAAGGAGATACAAAAAATTGTTCTGACAAGTACAGCCCACACTTTACGAAGGGCTCTATCTATGTAATTATTTTATTTTATTTATTTTTTTTTTTTGTCAGTGAAAAGTGTCATGATGCCATTTCTAACCTTAGGTCCCTGGGTGGGACCCGGAAAGAAATGTGTAAACGCCAGAAAGCAAAGAAAATAATAATAATAATAATAATAATAATAATAATAATAATAATAATAATAATAATAGAAGAAAAGAAAAACAGTGTTTGACAATCTTTAAATTTTCAATTATATATATATATTTTTTTAAATTTTCAATCTTTTTAATATTTTAAATATAACTTATTTTACTCTTGTTTTACTCTTCTGTGTTACATCAATCTTTATTTGTTTAATAATAATAATAATAAAAATAATAATTTACCTTTTTTCTCGTAACAACTAAAATCAAATGATTTATTTTTTATAGTAACCAAAATAAAAATTGCCTTAATCTTTGAAATAACTCATCTAAAAATTACCTTATAATTTGTAATAGCTAAAATTAAAATATACCTTAAAATTAAAATATATCTTACTCATTGCAATAATGAAAACCAAGAGTTACCTAACTGTTCTTAATATGTAAAACAAAAAATATGGTTTACGTTTTTTTCATAATATCCACCACGGAGATTAAGCGAAGAAAAGAAAATGATCAGATGGAAAAAAAATGAACATCAAATTCGCTTTTACTTATAGCACAAGATTAACTTTGTAGTTCTTTCTAGAACTGACGTCAAAACCGACGACTGAACTCGTCATTATAAATTAATGTTAAACAATAACTTGATCAAATTACTGACGTAGTTCCCCATGAAGGACGTACAATGTCTAAATAACATTTTCTGTTCAAATAACAGACTCTCAACTTAACCATTACAAGTTTCCACATCGTTGGTTCTTACCAGGAGACATCTCTTCCACCTTTGCCCTGAAATTGCCAAGACAGTCTCTCTTTCTCTCTTGGCTCAATCCACTGTGGAAAGCAACGTGGAAATGAGGAGATCTTTGTTGAAAATGGCAGATTTGATCGGTAAAGTGCATCTGCATGTTTCTTCAACAGCAGGGGGAAAACAGGTCATGAGTAGTTGAATAGAAAAAAAAATCAATCAAAAGTTCTCCATGTCCGTGTGGAAGAACATGTAAAAGAATTTTTGAAAACGGTTTTGAGCAGGGAGTGGGCGTTGGTGAAAGAATTGTGGTTTGGGAAGGTTCATTATATTCCAAACAAAGGTTCGCTTTGATACACTTTAGCAGTGGTCAGTGTGAATCTTGCAGCAAGCCAGAGGGCAAAAATCCGCAGTCAGTCATGTGCGAAAAAGAACTTAGCCATCGAGGACTGGAGGTGAACGCTTGCAGAGGAAGAACCGCGCAAGAAGCAAGTCTTGTCAACAGTGTTTGGGAAAGACGTGTAATTCAAGCATGAAACTTTGAGCTGTATTTGGTAAATGTTCAAGACAGCACTTTCATTGAGAAGCAAAGAAAAGGTTACTGCTTTCTGCTCACCAGGAATTTCGAGTCTTTTCTCCAGCCTCACCCTGTTCTGTCCCGAGTTTCCCGCTCTCATCTCTCAATGATCAAAAAGGAAACGCCATTAAACAACAGCGCATTCTTTCAGACATCAACCAACAAATCTTACATAAAAAAAAGTTGATTAGCACACACTTGAAATTATAAATAATATTTTCCTTTAGAATGCATCTTTTTCATTACAACAATTAGATATTCATTTAATTCAACAAAATCAAGACAGACGCCAACACTACACCAAAGCATCTCTGTGTTGGAATCATTCGTGGTTTAAGCAGTCGCATTTTGGCTATTAAAGTCAGTGTGTGACTCCAGTGAAAAGAAAAAAAAAAGGTTTTCGAATGCTAATTTTCAAGTTGAACAGCCTACTGAGATTTTTCCCTTGAAAGATTAATACAATACAATCTTTTCTTATACACATACAGCTTGACATTAACTTGGTTAGCACAAATTCTCTTTTTTTGTGGAAGTGTGGATGGTGTAATGGTATCGACTTGGAATAAAATGTCGGAGGAACGAGTTCGAATTCCAGTCGAGATCATTACATTCGTTAACATACAAATACATTTGGCAAAAGTATGAATTCATCTCTTCTTCTCCCATCTATAGGTTAAGTAGTAGGAATTGTTTTCCCAAATATCTTAATGCTTTATTAACTCGCAAACAAAGAATTAAGCTTACAATCTAAAATACGTTTTGGCTTTAAATGAACCACAAAGTGATTGATAAGCCATAAAAATAAATCGATTGCCTTCTCGTTCTTTTTCGTGTATTTTTTTCGTAATTAATTTAGTAATGTTAAAATAACCCTTTCTTCAACGAATACAAGGTCAAAAGCAGAGGGTTACTGAATGAGTTTTTTTATGAAGGTAAGAATTGTAGATTATGCGGCAGTCTAAGATAGATAAAGATTGACCTGCGATTTGAAGAGATTAAAGTTGTCGTGTTCAGGAAAGCAACCTCTCGGGATTCTGGGGAAGATGCTGTCTAACTGGAACTTCCATTTTACTCATAGAATTCGAAGGGAATGAGAATGATTTTTGACTCATGAGTTCTAAGCTGTGAAGGTCTGAACTACTAAAACTAGGGAATGTAGCTGACCTGAACATTTTTCACAGAAATAACGATAGAGAAGTGATCGGCTTGCGACGTTTTCTCTGGGAAAGTGTTTGTAGGGTGGAATATAATTCCTCTACTAAAATAATTCATATACGAATTAACGATAGAGACATAAAAATTGTAAGTCGCTAACGGAAAGATGTACACTTTGATTAATGGGACATGTGCATAAGAAGACATACACTGTTATATAAACAGTTAATTGGCTATGAAGACAATGAAATATAGTGGTAATATTAGGTTGGTACAAAAATAATGTCGTTTTCTCACATAGTAACATATGTGAGAGAACGACATTATTTTTGCACCAACCTAATAATAATCATAATATTAATGATAAAAACAATAATAATAATGATGATAATAATAATAATAATGAACTAGAACTACAGAAAATTGTACTCACAAGCAAGCCCACATCTTACGAAGGGCTTCATCTACGTAAAGTATGTGCGATTTTTTTTTCAAAACTGCTCAGTGGAAAATGTCATGATACCATTTCTGACCTTTGGTCTCTGGTGGGGACCCGGAAAGAAAAAGTATAGTTTCATTTTTTTATGGTGAATGGTTTATGGTTTCTTTCTAAGCATTACACGCACCATCGAAAGGCTGATGCCGAAGGTCTATACATGGAAGTTGTCTTATTCAGCTAGAAATGCCACACAAGACAACAAATGTTGGCTTGCTAACAAACATGGAAACAACAAAGGACTAGATGATACAAGTAGTCAAGCAACAGAAAGAAAAATATTCAATCATGAAAGAAGGTTGTAAATATAAATGAGATTTACATTTAGTAGATTCTGTAGAAAATCAAAACAGAACCCAAGAATAAAATGTTGCAGCAAAAGGTATGAAAAAGAAAGCCAAGGATACAGCTCTTGAAAAGATGAAACAACGCTGGCAAGACAGATTTCTGTTTGGCCAATATCCAGAACGTGCTACTAAAGCCGATGATGAAGTTAACGCTCATCGATGGTTACAAGCATTTAGATTAAAGACTGAAGTGGAAGGCTTTATTCTTGCAGCGCAAGACCAGAGTCTTTTCACTGGGAACTTTCAAGCACATTGTAAGTCCAAAATGTAGGTGACAAATATCAGATAACCATAGGCCATCTAATTCTCAGAATGTTCTGTACTTGCACAAAATGAATATAAAAATCATCACGATAGAGTGGGGCAATACTTACACTGGACAATGTGCAAACACTTTGGAAAAGGTGTTAATAAACACTGGTATGAACATCACCCAGCATCAGTTACAGAAATAAAAGACATCACAATTTTACAGACAGGAAGACTGAAGCAAATAGGCCGAATATAACTGTCAAAAACCGGAAAGAAAAAGTTGCATACTAATTGATATGGCTTGCCCAGCCGACTGTAACAACCAAGGAATTTGACAAATTATCGACGTATAAAGACCTGGAAATCGAAATAGGAAAAAAATGGGGAAAGTGAAAAAAAAGAATACTACCAGTTATAATAGGTTACCTTGGAATGATAGAAAAAGGAACACAGTACAAATTCCTGGAAATTCCAGTTTAAGAGAAATAGAAAAAATTGTTTTGATAAGTACAGCACTCACAGTAAGAAGAACTTTGTCCACGTAACTATAGTGATATTATGAGAGTTAGAAAAATAAATCATGAAATGTTGCTACAACAACACTACCTACCTTAAGTCTTCTCGCAGACTTGGAAGTTACTGTGGTCATAACAGAAATCGAAATAATAATAATAATAATAATAATAATAATAATAATAATAATAATAATAATAATCCAAAGATACCTAGAAACTACAGAAGACTGGATGATGATCTGTGTCAAAGAACATAAAAGTAGTAAGCGACTTATTCAGTAATAAAGGAAGCCAACACGTTCAAAATGAAGTTTCAAGTTGGTGAAGAAATGCGAGTAAAGCATAATACACGGAATGAAGCTGAAAAATACTTAAAAAAGGAAGCAAATACAAATGCAACCGACCAGATACGGAAACAATGGCAAGATAAACCACTTCGCGGTCAAAACTCTGCCCATTCCAAACAAGCTGATATAGACAAACTCCGTACCTGTCAGTAGCCACGTAGTGCAGGGTTAAAAGCTGTAACTGAAGGTTTTATTCTTGTTGCACAGGACCAATGCTTGCTAATTAGAAATTAACCATTGGCACCCACTGAATATAAAATACGGCACGACAGAATGGGCCCATATCTGCGCTGGAAAATCAGCAACACTTACGGAAAGGAAACTGCAAGAAACTGGTATGAACATCACGCAAACCCGGTTACGGAGATAGGACTTGTAACATTTTTATGGGACTTTGCAATACAAACAGACAGATCAATCAAAGCTAACAGCCCTGACATCGAGATTATAGACCGCAATGTGCCTTTTTTTTGACATGTCAGTCCCTGCAGACTGCAATGTATCTTTGAAGATATTCCATAAAAAAAAACTATCAAAATGCAAGGACCTTGAAAACGAAATCTCAAAAGTGATGCGTATGAGGACATTAAAAACATTAACATTGTAGTTGCAGCCCTCGGATTGTTTGGAAAAGATTCCAATAGACACATTGAAGGAATCCCTGTCGCCCATGCCTTAAACAAATACAAGAAATTGAACTCACAAATACAGCCCACACCTCGCGAAGGGCTTTATCTATGTAAAATATGTGCGATCTTTTTTTTCAAAACCGTTTAGTGGAAAATGTCATGATGCCATTTTTGAGCTTAGGTCTTTGGTCGGGACCCGGAAAGAAATGAGTATACACTGAAAACCAAATAAAATAAAATAATTATAATGATTACGGTAATAAGTATAATAATAATGATACTTATAATAATGATAATAATAACAATATTAATACAACTAACACAATGAGCCAATATTACGAAAATGTAATATATTTTTCCAGGCAAGAACTTTTGAGTAATCAGTAGATGATAACTTGAGCTATAATACATCTGTGTATATTTCTGAGATGAGATATTTTCACTATTTACAATGTTTTCATCTTTATTTTCGTATTCACGAAGTTTCGGCCGTTGTACACTCCGGACTTCTTCAGGTGATATATGCTGAAATTTCGAACCGAACGCTTTATTTCGTCCACTTGATATCTCAGTTTCAGTTATCTCCCTTTAGTAACTCAACACTCCCCAAGTTTTTGTCCACCTCTGCTGTGGTCAGGTATTGAACTCACATCTCTTTGGGTCAAGTCACTGGATTACTTCAACCACTGGCTTTATCCACTTGGTGAGATCAGTGAATATATTTTGGGTACTTATAAGCCTAGTCTCATTAATATCTTTTTTACCTGAGCTCATATCACAATTTTTTTGTAATTGTTGTTTTTCTTTAGCACTGTGTATTACTGGTACACATATTGTATTCATGTCTATGCTTGGCCAGCTTAGGACATTCTTGTGACATAACATATGCGCTGATTTCTTGAGTTTCCGTATTTTCCAGTGATTTTTCAACCTCATGCCACAAACGGGTGGTGATCTCCTATTCCCTCTCTCTATATAGTCAGCTACCCCCGATTTTTCTATTTCCCTTTGTTTTACAGGTTTACTGTGAGAACGTAAATTTATGATTTATCAAGTAACTGGCTCTGACGCGCGATTCGAAGCGAATCTTTTAAGCAGGTCAATCACATAAGCAAATTAAACTTTTCTTGATTTATTAAATAACTAAAAAACTTATCAGAATTCGTTATTAGCATACGGAACCCTAACAACATACAATCTGCAGGTTTCACTGTGTTAAAGGCAAACAAAAAATGGAACCAAACAACTATTTTCTTAGGTGGTGAAAGATAGCAAGGAGAAATTAAGAAAATGGAATGCCTGCTTGTTAGCAGAAGAGGCAACCCAAGTTGTGAGTTACATACTGCGGACTTCAAAATCAAGCTGGTTTGGGGAAAATTTACAATCTGTTTAGTTTAATAATAAACAAAAGAAAATGTAGCACTGAAATCTGAAAGTACATAAGAGCGAAAGGAGACTTTAGGAAACCAAGCAAAGTATTTAAAGATATTAAAACATCTTCAGGATACAAAAAAGAATGCTGGACTGCCATGTAATATCTGCTCTCTTAATTAATATTGGATAATTTCCACATAGATAAAAGGAAGAATTGAAGCGACAGAAATCTGGTTCTGCCGACAAATGCAAAATTATTAAGGAAAATAGTTATAACACAGAAACTGTCGTTAACCATTAGAAAGAAGAAAAGACCTACGTATAAATGTAAAAAGAAGGAATCAATGGTCGTCAGAAAAAGAGACATCCCAAGTTACCAGTTAAGTATCAAGAACGTCAAAATTAGGCAGGTGATAAATTTAAATATCTAGTTAGTGTAGTAACAGGTGATAAGAAAGTGTAACATAGAAAGCTGAAAAAGTATAAATGTGGTTAAATATTACTTTGTTAACTGGAGCAAGGAATGGCGTGTAAATTTTAATGCCTTCAAAACAAAAGTCCTTTCATTTAATGCACACGGAGAACCTTTTCTACTTTCTATCAGCAAGTCTGATGCTAACCTCCAGAAAAGCAATTCTGTACACCTTCTTGGCCTCACGTTTTCCACTGACATGATGTGAAAAAATTATATTAAATCAGTTGCCCTCACTACTGCTAAGAATGTTGGTCCACTGTGTCATGCCAGACAATTTTTCTCGTCAGAATCTATTTTGCATATTTATAAATTTACCATTCGTCCTTGCATTTAATATTGCCGCCACATCTAGTATGGTACTTCTACTATATAACTCGATATTCTTGACAATATCCAAAGAAGTGGCTGAAATGCAATCCACCCTGACCTGGCATCTCATCTTCAGTCACTTTCCCACTGGCATGTTGTGGCTTCCCTCTGTCTTTCCTACAAATATTTTCGTAGCTATTGTTATGATGAACTTTCCTCCTAGTTACCTCGACTGCATGAATTTAAGCGTAATACTAGATTGACAGTTAGGTCTCATCGTCTTATTGCTGAACTAGCTAGATGTAACCGCATGTTCTATTCTAATAGTTTCTTTTCCGTCTGTGGAAATCTGTTCTGGTTTCTTTCAATCCCAATAATCTACTGTGGTTTAGTGATATTATCGTCTTACTTGGGGTGAAATTATTAAAAAAAGGTGGGGGGAATGTGGCAGTATTAAAAAAAATATCTGTAGAAGCAATGCAGTGATGAAGTGATATGTAATATATAATCGTGGGTAGTTTCATTACAGATGAAGTAAAACGCTTGAAGCGTCAGTCTTGATCTCCCCCCATCCACAAAAATGATGAGAATAATATTGACAGAGCGCGTGAGCAACGTGTTAAGTTTTAAGAAGAATGATTATTGCAACGAAAGTGTTTCTAATAATCAAAAAGAAACAATTTTTTGTGACTCATCATGAGAAAATAAGGCTCGGAGAATGTAAACCCCACAAGGCATACAGAGGGCAAGGGAAGCAAGTGGTGACTGAAAGTAACACACGAAACGAGGGCCATAAAGACAAAAACGGAGGATGAAGAAGAAATAGTTATTTAGAGCATGGTTTGAAATTGTTGTATGGCCATGAATCATTACGTCCTGAAATGAAATGGTAAGAAGAAGAATGTATGTATGCGTGTGTGTGTGTGTGTTAGGGCGTGGGTGTTCATATACAAGACGATACCCCCGGCAAAAAAGGAGGGAAATTGAATGTGACGAACAAAGTGGAGATAGTTGAATATTGCGTCGCTGGATGTCATGATTCAACACTATTTTCTGACAGTCTACCAAATGGTATGATAAACAGATTTGTTTACCTGTCGCTTATTTTTGCGATGGCCTGACGAAAAAAAAAAAAAAAAAAGAACGAACTGAAAGTGAAAATGAAACTGCTGATTCAGAAACTGATAAAATGATTCGAAAACTCTTTAGCAAGAAGCTTTACGTAAATCACAAGTTTGTGAATGACATTCGTGTTTCATAAGTGATGAAATATGAGTGGAAGATCAACTACAGTCTGGTCGAAATTCAACAAGCAAAATCTTGAAAAAGTTCACCAGGCAGTCAATAAAAATCATCGTTGGACCATTGATGACAGATACAATGTGTCTGGTTTCTCTTGGAGTTCGCGCCTCTAAATGTAAACAGAAGATTAGGAAAGGAAACATGTTTCAACAAGATTCCTACATCGTTAGTTGAGAGAAAATTAAAAAAAAGCATGATTTGAGAGAAGAAATTCAAATTGAGATTGTCAGTCAGTTCTTCGCCATACATGATACAAGCTTAAACGATCATGTATCTTTCTATGCATAACTGACGAGGCAGCTTTTTCCCGCAGTAGGTTGCCATTACTTTCTGCGGTAGACCAATTGCCATCCGAGGCTATAGAACCCGATCTGTCTGGTATTTACCCCTAGCTGGGGTGGGAGAAAAGATGATTCATACCTTTTCCAAGTGTCAGTGAGTAATTCGCCATACATGATACACGCTTAAACGATCATGTATCTTTCTATACATAACTGACGAGGCAGATTTTTACAGCAGTAGATTGCTATTACTTTCCGCGGTAGACCAATTGCCATCCGAGGCTATAGAACCCGATCTGTCCTGTATTTACCCATAGCTGGAGGGAGAAGAGTATTCATACCTTTACCAAGGGTTAGTGAGTTATTCGCCATACATGATACACGCTTAAACGATCATGTATCTTTCTATACATAACTGACGAGGCAGATTTTTCCCGCAGTAGATTGCTATTACTTTCCGCGGTAGACAAATTGCCATCCGAGGCTATAGAACTCGATCTGTCCTGTATTTACCCATAGCTGGAGGGAGAAGAGGATTCATACTTTTTCCAAGAGTCAGTGAGTTATTCGGCATACATGATACACACTTAAACGATCATGTATCTTTCTATACATAACTGACGAGGCAGATTTTTCCCGCAGTAGATTGCTATTACTTTCCGCGGTAGACCAATTGCCATCCGAGGCTATAGAACCCGATCTGTCCTGTATTTACCCATAGCTGGAGGGAGAAGAGGATTCATACCTTTTCCAAGGGTTAGTGAGTTATTCGCCATACATGATACACGCTTAAACGATCATGTATCTTTCTATAGATAACTGACGAGGCAGATTTTTCCTGCAGTAGGTTGCCATTACTTTCTGCGGTAGACCAATTGCTATCAAAGGCTATAGAACCCGATCTGTCTGGTATTTACCCCTAGCTGTCGAGAAAAGAGGAGTATTAGCACGTAAGTGAATGCAATGGATTCGGCTGGAATTCGAACCCGGCTCTCAATCTCAGCCGCTATCCATTACTCCACCATGCCTCCCCACTGAAGGATAGGTTCCATCCCAATTGGGATAGACTCTTTCCAAATAATGAACTGGTGATTGATGAGTTTTTGGAAATAATTCCAATTATTTCTAACCATTCACACCTTTTACACACACAAGCATAATACATATATACACATGCATGCGTACAAACATATACACATATATGCATATATCTTATTTTTCTGCAGTATGGATCACTCTGTAAAAGGCCCAAGAGCAACTCATGGTAGACGGTTACACAGTAAGACGGATACTTTACAGATATGTCGGGAAGATAACGGTTAAGCCTAGATTTGAAGAGAAGGATCTGGAAAACTTCCTCCTGAGAGTCGGCTCCACAGAACAGTGGTTTGGGAGAAGAAGCTGCTCGAGTGGAACTTACTTCTCACCAATGGAATACAAAGGGAATGATGGTCGTTCCTGAAAAAACTGACAAGAACAATTTTGAAAAAACTACCTATAATTTTACCATTGTTTATAAATACTTGTAAGTAAAATCTCTATATTTAACTCCATCGGAAGGCGAAATACGTTAGCCAAAATAAGTCTTCCTTTTGTCTTTATTCATATTGTCCTTCTACAGATATGTTTTAGTTATATCTGAAAGTTTTACACACACACACACATGTATATATATTATTATTTTATTATAAGATATTATATTAGGTTGGTGCAAAAATAATGTCGTCTTTTGACGTATTTTTAACGTCAAAAAACGACATTATTTTTGTACCAACCTAATAACAAAAAAATGTTGAAATCCCTACACAATAGCATTCGTGTTTTGGCACTACGCTGTACCTTTTCAGGCGATGGTAAGCAAAGTGTTAACTCTTTTCCAAAAGATATAGTTGGGTGAGAAACCACAAGGCCAGAATTAAAAATAGATTTGTGGGTTTGTCTTGATCAAACAATTAAATGTCAAATCTACACTAAATTAAATCTGTCCTTTCTCTCATTCGGATATATATATATATATATATATATATATATATATATATATATATATATATATATATATATGTGTGTGTGTGTGTGTGTGTGTAGAGGTTCGACAAAATAATTGGAACACTTGTTAAATTCAAAGAAAAATTATTTAATATGGAGTTCAAAGGTAAGAATCTGTTGTGGGTTTGCTGTTAAGTTTGTTGACAAGATCGAGTAAAACATTTATTCTCCAAAACAATGGAATTGACTGTAATTTAAACTTGGCTCTCTGATTCCTCAATCCGAGCTGCTATCCACTACTCTACTGTGCCTCCTCTAGAAGTATAAGTATATATATATATATATATATATATATATATATATATATATATATATATATATATATAAATATAAAAGTGAACATAGAAGTCAACACTTAGAGGCGACAGTCTGTTTCATGCTATATGCAATCGTCAGGCCATTCCTTTTGATATATATATATATATATATATATATATATATATATATATATATATATATATATATATATATATATATATATATATATATATGTAAGTATGTATGTATGTGTTGTCTGTGTGTGCAAAAATTTCAGATAGAGTATATCTGTATGAGACACTCGTAAATATTCATCAGGTTAACTGAAAAGTCTAAGTAAATTATGGTAGATGCTAAGTGACATAATTTAATGGCTAAGAAATGAAAGTGAGTAAATGATGTTGAATTTTTTCATGCAATTAATATCTAAATTGTGTTTCTATTCAATAAATTTATGTATCATATATTTTTTAAATAGCAGAAGGTTATGAATTTAACAAGTTTCTTATAATTTTTTTACATTTTTATAGTCATTCTTGTTGACTTGAGAAAGGAGTAATTCTTTCAAGAAATATTTGAAAAATCCGGGGCATAGGTTTATATTCAATAGTGTCACGCTCAAGAATTCTCCGTTTTAGCAAGTTACATTCTCTTTTAATAATTTTGGCATTCTTTAGATTAAAACTGTGGTTGAATTTACTTCTATGTATGACCAATGCATTTGATAAATTGTTGTATGTAAGAATCCTTTTGTGTTTATAGATACATTTCTTAAATTTCTGCAAGTTTCGACCAATTAAATGTCAGATCTAAGGTTAGACGGTGACTAGATATTTAAACCTAAGTTCTATACTAACAGTTTTCTATAAATATTTTCGTGGTAAAGTGTAACCCGGATATAAGACAAACCCGGATATAAGAGAGGTTTTCTCTGGTCCCAAATTAGAGCCAGTGTTAATGTATATAAAATAGACCAAACCCGGCTATAAGAGACTTCTTATCCGGTCCAGACAACTCTCTTATATCCGGGTTACACTGTAATTGTTCTTATGAACTTTCCTTTGTGATTTTTATTCCCTCCTCCTACCACCACCACAGACAAATTGTGGTATGTTTGGTCAATAAACGTGACGAGTTAAATTTAAGATAAGACAGATTGAAGACCAGCCTCCCCCTATATCCACTTCTGGCTTTGCGCATTATTTTGGTATTTTTCAAAATTAATACAACTCTCCGCCCACGATCATTGATTACTCAGTTACGTCGCTATGTATAATAACACATGAAGAGTAACATCTCATTTGACTGGTTCCCAAGTTACAACAAGGTCGCACAACCGGTCTTCGGGATATTTAAACTAGACGGGCACTTTCTAGAAAGACGAAGTCTATATTACATAACATACATTACAGTGTATATAGATCAGTATACCTTTTACTTTTTTCTCCCCTGACAAGAGTAAAACTGATACGTGAAAATCCCAGTGTAAATTTTTTTCGCCGATGATTTGTCTTTATAGAATCCTAAGAAAACAAGTTCCATAACCAACATTTCACTGGATATTTGAGTAGGAACAAAATGACTGAATGTTTAGGTAATAAAGATATCCACTTAACTCGCCTTTTAAAAGCAGGCATTTCCTTGCGTTTTTTTTTTTTTTTTTTTTTTTTTTCACTCTTTTATTTTGACAACTTACACTAACTTCTTATTGACTGGAATTCTTACTTGAATATACTCGCAGCTTATCAACAACTTGGTCTTTATATATATATATATATATATATATATATATATATATGTGTGTGTGTGTGTGTGTTTACGTATGCGTTTGTATGGTGCGTGTGTACTAACCTTCGTTCGATGCAAAGACAAATCAGGCTGAAAATCGGAAAAGAATTTCGTGTGGAACCAATCTCCTTAAGGGGTTGGGAATGGTCTTGAAAATCAGCAACAAATTCTTGGTATTATCAAGAATGCATATAAGCAAATACATAAACACAGGCATGCAATTAACACATAGATAGATAGATAGATAGATAGATAGATAGATAGATAGATAGATAGATAGATAGATAGATAGATAGATGCATACATACATACATACTAATTTGGGATTTTGGCACCCAGAACAAACAATCCATCGAAGCAAGAAAATAAGCATGAATTAAAAAAAAAAAAGCCCGCATTTGCCAAATCGTGAACGGAGTAGTACCAGCGATTTTTCTCATCTCTCGGGCAAGATCCTCATATTCTCCCAGTTACTTTTACTAAATTTCACTGCTAGGAATTGAATAAATGATTTCATTTTGTACACACTGACCAATAATATAAGACTAAAATAAAATTTATCCTGAAAGAGATGAAAAACATCTTTTATTGGTCCGGACTTCAGTATTCAGTATTTTTCCTGTCGCCATAATGTAACTTTCCTGTGTGTTTTCTATAAATATTTTCATAGGAATTATTTTGATGAGATTTATAATTGATACCTCGACTTTACGAATTTAATCGCTGTACTAGATTGGCTGCTAGGTCTCATTTTAAAGTTAAAACTCTTTGCCCTAACAGTAAGTTTTATGCTAACAGTTTCTTCACTCGCATTTCTCAGTGGTAGCGCTCTTCCTGATTCTTTCTTTCTAGTTAAGTTTGATCTTTAAAAATTGAAATGCAATGTCAATTCGATCGTCTGTCTTCTTAATTCCTGTTTTTTTTTTATCGTTCTTCTTCCTGAATAATTTTTTTTTTTCTTGTTTTTTCATATACTCTCTAACACTCAGTAAATCCTTGCGACTCATTGGATTTATTGCCTTGCTTGGGGTCAAATAATTAAATGAAGTCACACAATAGAGATTAAGTGGAAAGTCAAGGAAACATATTCCAGGTGAAGCAAAAGGAAAAATGAAAGAGAATTTACAAGCAAAGCATAAAGCATTTGTCATTTAGCTGATAAATGGCATATTCAGTACCACAAGACCAGAATTTCATAGAAAAACCTTTTTGTAATTGTTAAGTTCACTCATCAGGAGGTTTGAGCCATAGACTGCTGATTCTCTCATTTTTCATTATTTTCCTGCTATGTTTGTCTTAATTAACTTATGTGCTAATTAGGATGCCACAATTATTGAAGTAGCATTGTTGTTTTTTCTTTGTGTGTGTGCGCGCTTACGTCTACTTGAGTTTTTGTTTGAGTGTGTATGTGCGTGTTTGTGCGTATACCTCAAAAGCATTGGTTATATATATATATATATATATATATATATATATATATATTCAGGCTGAAAAATGTAATCAATACAGTTTAATTAAAAAACAGAGCATTTACTTAAATAAATTATAAAATTAACGAATAAACTGAAAATATAGTATATATATATATATATATATATATATATATATATATATATATATATATATATATATATATATACTCGACTCTTCAGTCGAATTTGACGTATCAGGGTCAAGCAGATCAGTTCATAGGAACAGAAAGCTCGTCACCGGCACATGAGATTTGATAATACTGGTGAAGTTTTTGTGCAGAATCATGTACACTTTTTGAATGGCCGAATACAGAGACCTGGTGCACTATGTGCCACAAGGTCCCCAAACGAACCTCCGCAGGTTTTGAATTCAGAGTTTTCCTTTTCCTAGAACAGTTGCCATCCAAGGCTATAGAACCCAGTCTGTCCTGCTATTTACCCATAGCTGGAGGGAGAAGAAGGGGATTCATACCTTTCCCAAGTGCTTTAGCTCGTAAGTGAATGTAATGCATTCGACTGGAAATCGAACTATATATATATATATATATATATATAAGCAATTTGTATATATTATTTATATATTATATATGCTCGGTACTTATTGGAAACCGCTCAATAGCAGTGATAGAGAGCTAACATAATCAACCCAACTATATACATATATATATATATATATATATATATATATATATATATATATATATAATTTTTTGTTTTTTACAATGTTGAAAGAATAAAGAAATATAATTATCAATAATAGTAATACATAATTTAATTAATCAATAAATAATAAATTAAATAAATTTAAACACACATACGTACATACATACATCATCTTAATACTAAAAAAGTGGGGAGAAATTTCTAAGGGACTTTTTGCCAACCCTTCGTCAGAGAAAATTCGTTGTCGAAATAATTTTTATAACAGTAACATTAAAAAATAATCATTTTTTTCGCCAACAATTTTCTTCGTCGATGTCTTAGCTGATAAGTTCCTAAGGTATTTCTCCCTATCCCAACTTTAGTTGTAAGATGTTAACATCTGTCGTATTCAAGGAAAAAATAATTGAAAAATAATCCTTACATACTTATAATTCCAATTTTATTGATAGGGTTGTTGTATATTATTATTATTATTATTATTATTATTATTATTATTATTATTATTATCTTTGTTGCCGTTGTTATTGTTAAAACTATTTGATTGTTAAATAGTGGATTATAATAGATAGTACAGAACTAAAACTAAAAATAGAATTTAAAAAATGAAAGTCTGAAATAGAAACTTCTGCATATTCGAAGTCGTTCAAGTCGATCTCGGTCGACCGGATGATCGGTTGAACTCTCTCCCTTCGGGGGTGTGGAACCCGAAGGAGGCTACGACGAAGGGCGGAGTCTCTTTCGGGGAGGTAAACCGACCCTGAACCCGTTTATACGGGTTCAATGGGCATATTTTTGGCCGAGCCCACGGGCTCAGAGATCCCACGTTAAACTGGCCTTGTGCCACATGATGCCCACGTGGGTGGGTGATTAAATATAGTCAGTCACTCAACACCTGACCAACTGTTCGGTTGAAAGCTCTGCCTTCGGGCGGGGAGGAACCCGAAGGAAGCTACGCCGAAGGACGGACTCTCTTTTGGGGATGCAAACCGGCCCTGAACCCGTTTATACGGGTTCAATAGTCATATTTTTAGGCCCAGCCCACGGGCTCAGAGATCTCACATTAAATAACCGGCCTTGTGCCACATGATGCCCCAGTGGGGGGGGACTGAATATCGTCAGTCGTTCACCTCTCGACCGGCTGTTCGGTTGAACTCTCTGCCTTCAGGCGGGGAGGAACCCGAACGAGGCTACGCCGAAGAGCGGATTCTCTTTCGGGGAGGTAAACCGGCCCTGAACCCGTTTATACGGGTTCAATGGGTATATTTTTGGGTCGAATCCACGAGCTCGGAGATCCCACATTAAATAATCGGCCTTATACCACATGATGCCCCAATGGGGGGAGTTGACTGAATATCGTCAGTAGTTCAAGTCGAGTCAAGAGTCGAGTCAGAGGCAGTCCGAAACAGAGTCGCGTTCAGACAATTACTGCAAGACATTGGAATAGTGATACTGGTCGAGACTACATTGTTCACCCTACTAAACCTGATTGTTCGTACTAACACTTTCTACTTCTCTGTATATATATTCTGTGTTATTCCATACCTGTGTTCGAGTTCTTCTTTATTGATTCTACCTTGGACTATCACCGTGGTACAAGGAATCGGACCATAACAATTATCTAGAAAATTTCAATCAATAAGTTTTACTGTCTAATATAAATTTCTCACAACAAAAAAATTAATAATTTCTAAAAAGAATCAAAAAGTATTTTATTTTCGCTAAAAGAAAAAAAGAGTAAAATTGCAACAATACAGTAAAAAATATAATTCTTGATTTTTTTTTAAAAACACTTTTAGCAAACTTTACAATAATTTTTTAAAATATTAGGAATTTGAAAGCTAAATAACGTTGATATCCATTTTGATTTTTTTATAAAGTATGAGATTCTCAACTGTTGCAAAGCATTAAAATAAAAATGATTAAAATCTTCACAACAGTAAATGTCTAATTTTTGCATGGGATCAATATTAGAAGATGAAATTTTACGAGTTTTATTTTAAAACTATTAAAATAAATCATATTAAATGTGCAAAAAATATAGCTTAATCACACCAGTTAAAAAAAGTTGTTTATATTTTTAAGTAAATAAAGATGGAAATCCGTTTCGAAAGCTATAAAATTTTAAGACATACATGAATTTGATAGAAACAAATTTAAGTTACATAAAAAGAATGTTTACTTTTTTATGTCTCGGTTATTGAAAGGATTTATTTTTGTTTATGCTATTTAAACAAAAATAAATCTTCTTTTCAATAATCGAGAGTAAAATATGATTTTATGGATTCAAACTATTATAAAACAAATTGTTGCAATTTAATTTTCTCGCCACGAGGACAATTTGTGGCACAAGGTCGATATTTTATGTGGAAAAATCAAAACCCATACAGTCGTTTTTTTTTTTTTTATAAATTAAACAAAAAATAATAAAAAATTGTCTGGAAAGAGAGCCTGGCAGAACAACGTGAATTCATTTTGTGTTTTTGTTACATAATTTTGATTATAATTATTAAATTGTTAATTTATAATATTAAATGGGTGAATGAACAATGTCTAAAAAGAAATTAAAAATAAAAAATTTATTTTGAACTGAAACAGACTTTAAACTAGCGAACTTTATGGAAAGTTCGAGAACTGAGTAGAAATTTGCACATTCATTTTTTTTTTACACAAGCAAATTAAATTTGAATCAGACTTAACTTAGGTGTTATTATGATCTATAATATTTTTTTTAATTTTTTACTGATAATTTAAAATCGATAAATATTTATATTTATTACTCAGGGTTAATTCTTTCAAAGAATGGAAAATTAAGTTTTAGACAAAAACCCCAAAGAATCGTTTTTGAAATCAGAACTTATGTTAAAAATTCTCCGAACCTGATGCTGATCCTGATACCCACAAAAGTTCCAATATTTCCAATTCTCGATGCCGATTCCGATTAATCGTCCCATCACTATTTATTGCTTTATTTATTTACCTAGATTGTAGTCTTATTTGTCCAAGCCTTTCATGTGAGGCACTCAGATAACTTTGTCCATTAAGTGATCGCCTTGATTTAACTTAAAATATAAAATAGTCTTTGTTGCCGGTGTCTTGGTCGATCTATTGCTATTTTTTCTTCCGAGATATATTTCCATTTAACTGTTATATTAAACACTTTTTTTATGATGAAAGGTTATGGAGCAAAACGTGATTTATATTATACCAGAAGTAATCAATGAATCATAGATACCATTGAACATCTAAAAACAATAAAGGGAACGTACTCATTAACCTCTGTTTCTTTTGTGAATTCTTTATCTATGCTTTATTGAATCTCAAGACATTGTCCAAGATTTTTGTTTCATTGCATCTCACTATTAAAACTTTCTAACAATTGACATCGTTTTTGAAGCGGCTACACGAGTATTATAATAATTCTTAATATTAATATACTAAAAATTCCTAATAAAACAGTCACACCAAATGATCCTAAACAAATCGACGTATAGCATTTAATAATAAACAAAAAAAATGACCATAATAAATAAATATAATATATCCACTTACAAACTGCAAATAATAAATATATTAAAAGAATAAAAAATAATAAATAGACAAAAACAAAAATAATCATTGTCTTATTTTCTGTAAAACCATCGCTTTCCTGGAAAGAGCCTTAAAAATATTGAAGTGACGAGAAATAGAAGGAATAGTACAAAACACCGAGACAATCTTCTCTTGAGGTTGTAGGTGATCATGGCTATCCACAACTTCCTATCCTATATAACTCTGAGTAATGTTTCCTAACTCCCTGCTTAGACAACCATTTACAGAAATTTGTTAGGTAACTTATCTGTCTCTCTTGCTTTCAATATGTCCTTTGAGTGTTAAATTTTCCGAACCGTCTTTTCTTGTTTTGCACGCTAGAAATTTCCACTTTCTCTTTCTGATTCGTAGTACAACTTTCTTTTTTGTTCCTCTTTTCTTTAAAGCTTACTTGTTGCTCACTTTTTACGTCTGTGGTTTTCTCGGCATTCATCTGTAGAACTACATCTCTGTGGTCTAAAGTCCCCTTGTCCAGTATTTACTGCCATATCGGAAGATTTATATTGCATAAAAATTGAACACTTTCGTTTCAAATGAAATTTTTATGTTCCTTGATATTGTGTTTAACTTTTAGAAGTCATCTTTCTCTATCGGCTCCGGATTTGTCACATTTTCCATTGATTTCTTTCTTACAACATTTTTAAATATCTGTACATACTGGACCCTGACGTCACTATTTTCCCATATTTGGGCTTACCCTTTTTGCTAACGAACATCCATTTTGTTTTCTTACTATTGATGATTTAGCATTATTCAAACCAGCTGGAATACGAATAAAATACTACCACTTGATCTCCTGTAAAAACCATTACATACTTCTTGCATGTGCCAACTCCTTTATAGTATGTAGGCAATTATGTCCCTCTAAAAATTCTTGTCTCTTATTGCACTAATTTTTTACCTTCCACAGTGTGTAGTTACTTCTGTTTGTCATCCATTCATTCAAATACGTTAATCTTTTTAATCACTTCACCCAAGCAAGGCAACAAAGCTACTAACACGCAGGCGATTATTGAGTGTGAACGATTATGAAAGAAAGGATCGAGAACAATGAAAAAAGAGACATTAACAAGGCAGAAGATAGAGATTGACATTGCATTTAAATTTTTGAAGATCAAACTTTACTGGAAAGCAAAAAGCCGGAAGTGCCTGGAAAAGAAACTGTTGATATAGTACTTACAGTTACATCTAGCAAATTCATAGACTCCAGGTGTCATGGAGAAGGGTAATATTTATTTTGTAAAATGCAAAAATGTGGTAAAAGGACAAAAGAGGAGATGCTGTAGGCTGGTCTTCGTCTTATAATTAAATTTAGCTTGCCACAATTACTGACACAAACATACTACAGTATTCCTTTCAGCAAAGCAACATTTTCTTACTATTCTTACTACAGCCACCATAATACCTCAAAGTCTCTATGAAGTCCTAAGTAGTTACCATATGTACAATTTGTCTGTGGGGGGGGGGATAAAAACAATATGGAGGAGAGGTCATTAGAACAATTACCATGAAAATATTTATAGAAAAGGCGCAGAGAAGCTACATTACGGTGGTGGAAAAGTGACTGAAGCCGAAATGCCAGGTTAGGACCAATATCATTGCAGATTCTTATTTCGATGTTATTAAGGGTCCCTAAAAGTGTAGCAGGAGCACGAGATCATATGTGACAGCAATATTCTAAGCATAGGTTACTGGATGTTTCACCTTGCTCCTCTTGTCGGCAATATGTCCTGTGAGTGTTTAATTCTCTAATTACTCTTTTCTCGCTACTAGTTGTAGAAATTTCAGCTGTTTCTTCATAACTGTAATTATTTTTTTTTTCCTACTTTCCTTAATACTTCCTCATTGGTCACATATTTTGCCCATGATATTCTTAGCATTCATCGACAAAACCATATTTCTGCCGTTTCAAGTCGCTTGTTCATCTGTGAGAAAATTGACCAGCACTCACTGGCATATAGGAGATTCGATATTATATGTTGTGTCGGAAAGGATGACACACATATAGGAAATAAGAAGTAGTTTATTACGGAGAATAATACGGTACACGTTTGCAAATACAGACTAATGTATTAGGTTGGTGCAAAAATAATGGCCTAATAATGTCGTTTGTTGATGTATTTTTAACGTCAAAAAACGACATGATTACGACATTATTTTTGCACAAACCTAATAATAAACAGTTAATCGTTAACACCTCGATATTTATCATAAACCTCCCCCACAAAGCGAGATGCGGCACAAGGTCGTTTTCACGTGGGGCGTTCTAAGCCCGTACAGTACTGTTTAAATAGTCTTAAAGTGGACCATTTGTAGGGGTGTTCAGCTACTCCAAGACATAACAGTTCAGCGTTCTTTTCTTTGCTTCAAAAGATATTTTCCTGTTTCTTAATATTTTGTTTAATTTCTGCAAAGTCCCTTTCGATATAAATATACGTCTCCGGATTTCTGTATTACACTTTTTGTTACCTTAATTCTAACCCTCACTCATATATATATATATATATATATATATATATATATAATTAAGTTATAAGGAACTTGGTAAACCGAATTGGTAAATCCAAAGAGGATGAAATCCTGAGAGCTCAATGTGAGGACAGAGCTAATATGTAATGAAAAACAAACCACTTTAAGGTACCATTACGATAATTTATTTCACCTAAATCCTTTTTTAAGGATTCAGGATCATCAGGTAAAACTTCCAACAACGAATTGAGAGGAAAAAAAAAAGATACCTAGACGTGTAAAGGCTACGATCACATCAAGTAGTAACACCGATTCCCGTATGATTATCGAAGTTAAGCAACATCGAGCTGAGGTGGGTGACCGCTTGGGAATGCCAGTTGCTGTAAGCTTGGATGTGTAGGTGATGTGACGTATGATTTTAATTCTGTTGGTTTATTAATTCATTCTTAAATGTTTTGACAATTGTGGCACAGGGTTCGGAATTGTTAAATCGGATAGCTGAGTTCCAATTCCCGTTGGGTTAGTCGTAATCGCTTATGCGTAAATACTGTTGGGAAATTATATGAATCCACCTCTTTTCCCACCAGCTATGGGTTAATTAGTAAGACTTTTATAACTAAACCATTATTATCTCAAAATAATTCTTACAATCCAAAATAAATTCTTACAATCCAAAAACATTCCTGGCTTAAATAACCTGTAAAGGGTTGATAAGCCGTAAAAAACGAATCCATCAATAGACGCGTAAGAATTAAAATAATAATGAGTATCGAAAAACGTTCTAAAACAGTGGAAAGGCTTGTTGCCACTTGATCTCAGTGTGAATTTAAATAATAATAATAATAATAATAATAACAATAATAATAATAATAACAATAACAATAATAATAATAATAATAATAACAATAATAATAATAACAATAATAATAATAATAACAATAATAATAATAATAACAATAACAATAATAATAATAATAATAATAATAACAATAATAATAATAACAATAATAATAATAATAACAACAATAATAATAATAATAATAATAATAATAATAATAATGATAATGCATCTAATCCGCTAGAAGTTTCGCTGTGACTCTTACCAGCTGTGATTATCTTATTTTTATTCGTTTTATTTATCATTTGGTTTTGTTTTCGCTGATATTTTTTCCCTATCTTTGTCCCCCACTCACAACTACCAGCTCTTACCGTATTTCGTGGCCATTTTCTTTCGAATAAAAATCTAATGGGCTTCTAGAAGTTAGAATTAAATTAAGCAAATAACGTTTCCCATGCGAACCAGGGGACCGCACTTTCTACACACCTCACTGCCTTGATGATCCGTTTCTTTCCCCCAAACCTTCATTCTTTCTATTTCCTTTCTTTTTCTCTACGTTTCCTTAGCTTTTTTTTTATTTCATTTTTCCCTCTGTTAGGGACAAAGATGAGCTCTACCATGAAGACACAAGCAATGATGCACCGAGCTATACAATTACCATATTGCATATTTTAGTCGTCGGTCAGGTTTACATCACTCATACTCATAAGATGACAGCTGGCTTATTTTTTAAAAAAATAATTAAAAAAAGATAATTGGGTTCTACTTATGGTTAAATTATTTTAAACCCCTTAACACCATTAAGGATTAATCTACACGCCAGCTCCAGTTTATACACCCAGATTTTTGAAAAGAACAATATATTGCTAAAACTGCTAACGTTTACGTCTTGCGTTAGCTGAAGCTTTGGCTGGCTTTCCGTCTATCATGACAATTTTGGCTCTTTTCTTTTTTTTTTTTTCTATCTCTTCAGGATGTGGACGATCATCTCTTCCCACAATTTCTTGTCCTTTGTATCTCAGTAAATGTTTTCTCTCTGCTATATCTCGTAACTGCTGTTCTGTCAACCTTTTACATAAGCTCGTTACGTAGGTTAAGCGCTGCTTTCCTTTGGCCAGCTTGCGTTCAAGATGTCCTGTGAGTATCAAATTTTTTAAGCCCTCTGTCTTCTTTATGAATACTAGAAATTTCAACTACCTCTTTCTGATATTAAGTATAAGTGTCCTTTTTGTTTCCATTTTATTTAAAAACTTCGTCGTTGCTCACATGCTCAGTCCATAATATCCTCATCATCCTTCTGTAGAGCCACATTGCTGTTGCTTTAAGTCTCTTCTCCGTCTGAACTGTTGGTTGGTTTGAATGGTTTGAATTTTGTGGTAGGTGATTTACTGCCAGAGCACAACCTCTACAGGCCTTTACTAATTTTCAACCAATTCTGGTCAAGTGTGCATAGCTTCTCACAAGACATTTCATCCCTGAAATTCCCGGATGGTCACTATGAAATTAATTTAATATCCTCTTTTTTTAAGATGCTAGGTATTGCTACTCTTTGTAAAAAATCAGTACTCCGTCACATTGTGAGTAAATGTTCAAGTGTGGATTACATTTTCAAAATCGTCTATATTTTTTACTATCTTTTAGCCGTTTTTTTATTTTCGAAATAAACATTGTCTTGTTCTGCTTTTACTTTCATTTCTTCCAGGATAACTAGTAGTTCGCGTACTACATTGCATATGTTTTTAATTTCTAATTCACCTTTCAATGCTGCAATAACAGTATCCTCAAACGGCTCAGTATTTTTAGTATCAATCTTGATAAACCATTTGCATGTCCTAATTTTGTGGACGGTTCGTATTCCATCCTGAAATCATAATTTAATAAGATGGTACCTCTGCATTATAATCTATCCGCTGTATGTGTAGACATTTCTTTTTCGAACAATAAATTGGTAATAGAGGTCGATGGTCTGTCTGCAAACAAAACTTCTTCCATGTAAAATTTGTGAAATTTTATCACTGTAAATATTGTTAACGCCTCTTTTTCGATTTGGCTGTAGTTTTTTTTTTCTGGCGATAGCGAACGCAAAGCATGTGCTACGGCTTTCATGTTAACGTAATCATATTTAGGCAGAATTACTATAAAAGCAGAAATCTTATTGTATAGGATTTTTGCTTTTGGATCGGGGTGCGCTATTGACAATTCTGACGTTAGTATTTTCATAATTTCTTCAAGCGCCCTCTGACACTTATCTAGTTCGACTTTACGCCTTTATTAAGCAAATTGTTCTGTAGAGCTATCAAATTCCGCATATTACGTATATAAATTTGATAATAATTTGCTAGTCTCAAAAACACTTGTAACCTAGCAAAGTTTGTTCGAGGATGGATATTTTTAATTGAACTTGCACTCGATGGATCTGGTTGACGACCATTTTTATCAATGATTTGTCCTAGGTACTTGATTTTTGGCAAGAACAATTCGGACTTTTCCTCACTAAGTTTGAACTCGTACTCACGTATTTTTTCAAAAACTCTTTTTACATGTCCGATATGTTGTTCTTAAGATACACTTTTAATTAATATATCACCCAGATAAGCAACTGAGAAATCACAATCTGCAAGCATAGTATGCATAGCTTGTTGAAATATGGTTGGAGCTACTTTTATTCTAAAAGGAAGTCGGTTAAACTTATAAAATCACTTGTACGTATTTATAGTTATAAACTCAGAACATTCTTCTTCAAACTGTATTTGCAAATACGCTTCAGAAAGAACCAGCCTCGAAAAAATTTTACCATCATTTAAATTCGCAAAACGTTCCTCTGGACTTGTTAATGGGTAGTTATGGGCTTCTAAACATTTGTTTAACCCCGTCGAAAAATCAGCACAAACACGAATTTTGTTATTATTTTCTTTACATATAATGCAGCACCAGCTACCCATTTGAATAGTCAATCTTTTCAATTACATCTTTTTTTTTAATGTGTCTAATTCTTCATTTACTTGATCCAATGCTGCGAATGGTACACTACGTTTTGGTTTAAACACTGGCGTCGGCACTTTTTCACTTGAAATTTTGTTTCGAATTTAGAACACCGACCCAACATATCCGGGGGAAAACATTTTTTCAATTCTTCCTTTAAATTTTCACACCGTTTTTTTTTTAACTGGTCGCTTGTCCACTTACATTTTTGGAATAAATATTTATAGGTAAATCCCACATTTGAAATAATTCCATCCTGTCAGTACCGAATAAGTTTGTAGTATTTTTAACTCATAAACTCTAGCTTTTATACACTTGTTATAGAATGAGACGTGCGATTTTCGAATTTTAATATGGGTTTTCCGTTTGCTTTCCATGAGACTTCGTTGATTACTGTAATGTGGCTACGAGTCGCATTTTTACATGCGCATTATTAATTTTCACATGCACAAATTTTCTTTGGTTTTCTGTAATTACTTTTTCTATCGCAACGCTGTATACGAACTTTTTTTTTCTGAGAACTTTTCCTTGCTTTAGTTTTATACTATGACTTTTCATGTTCTTTTTTTTCCATATTTGTAACACTTCGAATTCTTAAAAGACAGTCGACTCAGTGATGTAACCTTCCACCTCTGAAATATGGATTGATTTTTCCACATTTTTCTTTAGCTTGTTTCCGTGCACGTTCATTTTCTTCACTTTATTCGGTATCGTGTCTCAGATTTACGATTCTCTGACATTCCTCCAATATTTCTTTTAGTGTTAGTTTGTGATTCTGTTCAAGTTTCGTTAGAATTCTCGCACGTATTTCTGCTTCTTTTTTCGCCTTTAATCCTTGAACGAAAATTAACCCTTTAAACATATCCTGAGTCAGTTCATTTAATTTGCAATCCTTGTTAGTGATTCCAGTATATGTGATAAGATCTCCTTTTTTCGTCACTTTCATAGATTCCCAACACTAAAAAATAATTTTATTTACTGTTTCTTCAAAGCAAATTTATCTTTTTTTTTTTCGGTAGTACAAAATTGTAGCATTTTGCATGTTCTACTGGTGCTAACTTTCTCAACAAAAGTTGTTGTTTTTTTCTAGTCTCCCCAGTCGCTGCATTCTTTTCTGAAAATTTGTTTGTACCTTCTAAAACAAGGATAAAAGTTAATTCCATCATCTGAATTTTATCTGTATTCAGTTATGGCATTTGCCACCGCATCAGGAGTGAAAATAATTGGAGAATATTCCGTTTTCTACCGTATTATTTCAATTTAATTTTGTTGTTATTTCTGGAGTTCCTACAACTGCTTTTGTTGTTGTTACTGTTGTTGCATTTTTACCACTTGGGCGAATAAATCTTCCTTATTTGGAGAATATCTGTTTTTCCTTCTTTCTATTTTTTTTCTTTTTTCTATACACCAATTTCTCATCGTCAGTGATACCATGCGCACAGAAGCAAATAACTACTTTTTGCCTAGTTCATTTGCGTTACTGGGATATTACTCTGAAAACATAATTTTTTTTAAGCATTTCACCCCAAGCAAGGCAGTAGTTCCACTAGCCTGCAGAGTGTTACAGAGAGTGAAAATGAGAGAAATACTGGGTATGCGAGGGAGATTAAGGAAAGGATAAAAGATGAAAAGGGTTCAAGTCAACAGACGATGGCGGTTGACACTGCATTTAAATCTTTTAAGATTGTAGTTATCAGGGAAGCAAGAGGAAGGAAGTTCCACCGTCAGGAAGTTTCAAAGAAGAAGCTCTTGGAATAGAAGTGACGGTGACATTTAACTATTTCAACAATAAAAGTGTGGGACCTAGATGCCAATCTAGTAGTACGGTTAAACTCATGTAGTCGGGATTTTGTAATATTTTTGAAAATATTTGTAAAAAAAAAAAACACAGAGGAAAGCCACATGACGTTTGTGAGAAAATGACTGAAATTTAGATGCCAGGTCAGGATCAATTGCACTGCAGACCCTTCTTTAGATTTTGTCGAGAACCTCGAGATGATGAGCAGGGCAACAGACCAGATATGGCAACAATATTCAATGCACGGACGAATGGTAGATTTGTAGATATGTAAGATGGACTCTGACGAGGAAATTACATTGAATCAATAGCTGCATTTTGGTTCTCCGTGTCGTATCAGAAGTATAAAGTTATGTACAATCTAATTGATGGCATAAAATTGTGTATAAAATATTTAGATTTCAGCATTAAATAACCGACGGAGGTTGATATGTCTTTTAAACAAAATCAGTCATTCCGTAACTAGATATTTTAGTGTTTCCTGTCATATAGGAAGAGCAATATTGCATAACAGCTCAGTACGTTTTTCTTTGTTTCTTACTATTGTGAGACCGGAACTACCTACACAATAGACTCTTCCAGGTCTATATTAAGTATGCGACACAACACTCTAGACAGAGAGAGAGAGAGAGAGAGTGAGACGCGCGTACGACTACCAGTATTGGACACTAACATATAGTAAGCTTCGCTTACACTATCTCTGTAACCTGTTGTTAATATATCTTTCTTACATTTAATCCGTGTTCCGTGTTTTCTTTCTGTGGTCCCGACTTTGGCCTCACATCACTTACGATATTTTTCTGTTTCTTAATACTTTGCTTAGATTCTGGAAGGCATTTTTCGCTATTCCAATACGCGTTTGGATTTCGTATTTTCTTGATTTCAGATGAAAACTTGGAAATTTTTCAATATGTTTCTGTGATGATTTTAGCTTTCCAAACTTATGGTTTTATAGATTTAGAGAAAATGGGGAAAAAATAAGAAGTCATTTAAAACTTATCCTAGGAGGATATGTAATAAGGCAAAAATCAGACTGCGGAGGCCATTATGGATAACAGAATATTCAAAACATGGTTACAATATATAAAAAAATGAAAGATGCTTGATTGATTCCTAAAAAAAGATCCAGAAATATATTCAAGCAAAGTGGTTGCCCCCAGAGGATATTAGTTATGGAGACTAATTTTCCGACTTTCTTAATTTCAGTATATTCTCTGAGTATGGATTTCTCCAAATCTTATTTTCGCTTTATGTACTCCCACCAAATTTGACCTACGTCTTTCTGATCGCTAACAGAGATTTTCTTGTAGTTATCTAAGATATCCACGCATCGGTAAAACGAAAGAGGCATTCCAAAAGCTACCGAAAGTGTTGAATAACAGAAAAAAATCCTTAGAAACAAAGAAAAGAGTGGTGGATTGCTATGTTACATCAATCTTCTTATATGGCAGTGAATGCTGGACAATCTTCCTATTGATGAGGAGAAAACTGGAGGCAAAAGAAATTTTGTTCTGCAGACGGATATAGAGAATTCCATGGGTGGATCGAGTAAGAAACGAGGAAATCTTAACGATAATGGTGACAAAAACAGGAAAAGGCAGCTGAAATTCCTTGGACACATAATGAGAAAGGAAGAATTAGAAAACATAACCCTCAAAGGGCATACTGATGGTGAGAAAATAATAGCAGGCATCGAGCCACTTACCTTATGAGCTTGTGTAGATGGCGGAAAAAGGCAGAGGGACACTTAACAAAAAAATGAAAAACTGTTAAAGGCGACAAAGGATAAGATCTTTGGAAGGACAATGGACGCAGTACATTTATTCTAGTAGCATTTTCCTAAAGATTCTGCTTTCCTTTTTCAAATGTCCTTTTTATTTTTTAGCTGGGAATGGATTGAATTGAATGTAACCCAATTTTTCTCAACACTTAGTTGCTTTATATACATTCCATCGGTTAATTTGCACGTATCTTTCATAAATACCATATGCACCTTTACAGATATCTTTAATAAATATCATTGGTACCTTGCATGTACCTTTCATGGATAATATCGTTATCTTTGCATGCATATTTCATAAATACATCTACCTTTACAGATAACTTTCAGAAATGTCATCGGTACCTTTTATTTATTTCATAAATATAATCGGGAACGTTACACGTACCTTTCAGAAAAGCCATTGGAACTTTTACAGTTACCTTTTACATTAGATAGTCTCTGTTAAATGATGTCTATCAATTTTACCGGAAGACAATTATGAAAGAAAAAGTTAAATCCTACAAAATGGTAAACGGTGTGAAACTTTCCAAAAAGGTTTTCTCTTTAAACGTTTTAGCGGGTACCCATAATTGAATAGATTTATTAATCATATTCATTTATTTTCTTCTAGCGGACCAAATATTCGAGAAATCTTATTAATGAAAAGAATGCGTTCTCTAGCTAGATTCGAAACAATGCCCCACCTCCACCTCCAGCATGAGAAACCTCCGTTAGATCCGACATACCGTCAAATCGGACACGAAGGGTCACGCCTATCGGGTCGAATAGTGCCTTATAATCGCAAATTCTCCTCAGCTTCCCGAACGTTCATAACTGCTCAGTTTCGTCTCTTAACGTAAATAAAGGAAATTCTAAAGAAGTAATGGATGTTTATTTATTAATCCAACAGATTTTATCCCTTTAGAAGTTAGTTTTAGTGGATACTCGTATTTGAGTAGACGCTCGGTTTATTTATTAAACGGTATATTTATTTATTCACGTCTACCGACCCAAACATTCGAGAAATCTTATTAATGAAAAGAATTCGCCCTCCGGCAGGATCCGAAACAGCATCCTGTTTTGCATGAGAAACCTTCGTTAGATCCGACATGCTTTAGACCAACTCAGCCATAAAGGGTCGCGTGGATCAAGTAAAGTCGAATAATAGGCCCTATTCACCTTTCCTTGGTGGGTGCGACCCTTGATTCGAATCCTGCCGAAGAGCGCATATTTATATTTAATAAGATTTCTCGAATATTCAGGCCAGTAGACAAAAATAAATAAGTAAATATACTGCTTAATAAATAAACGGAGCGTCCACTGAAATATGAGTATCCACTAAAAATAATGTTTAAAGTGGCAGAAAATAACTGTCGGAATACTAAAAAACAATTACTTCTTTAGAAATATATATAATGATGAAAACTGTGTTCTTGACTGTAGTGATAT
>OZ010605.1:33350465-33422965 GCA_963932145.1 Acanthosepion lycidas
ATGTGAGCTTGTGACCCTGGGTTTCACGCTTTAGCGATCGTCAGACAACTGACGATCGCTAAAGCGTGAAAACCAGGGTCACAAGCTCACATCTATCCAACCATATATATATATACGGAGTATATATATATATATATATATATATATATATATACTCCGTCTCTTGTAATAATAAATGCCACAACAAATATGTAGGAGAAACCTCAAAGAATTATTTAAATAAAAGATTATATGAACAGAACACAAAAGGAATCTTATACAAAACAACACATTAAAGACATTAGATTTTTCACTGTAATGATCTAACGATAATTTATATTTTAAAAAACAATACTGTAATTAAAAGACAAAGCAATTTACTAAGACGAGAATATATAAATAAAGTGCTTTAATTGTTAAATCGTCTGCAGTAAATTTACACCGATGTTATTTTAACATTTAACCGTTCTTGGCAGTCTATTATCGCAATGTCGGATATTTAATAAGTGATGAAAAGATGAACAAGAAGAAACTAAATGAAATCGGTTAGACTATATTCCCAAAACGCATATTAAAAAGAAAATAATTTAAAACTTTAAAATCTCAGTGTTCCTTCTCCTCCGTTTGCATGTGTAATCGTATCAAAGTAAAGATCCTTTTAGTTCGATGGAGTCGTAAATGGCGAAATCCATCTCACGAAATATTTTCTTCTTCGTCATAGATTTTCAGAAAATTGTTCTTGATATAGAAAATAACTGGACCGATTTTAAATGTAAATAAAGTTTAAGTGACTTATAATTTTGTTTTCTTTTTCTTCCAGATTTGGCGAATATTTGGGCGATATTATTTTTCACACCAAATTGACATGACTTAAATAACATGATCCAATAGAGAAATAAATAAATTTTTCCCAATAATACTGATTTATTGACTGCTAACTTTGATCCATCTTAATGAAACATCCTTATATCTAATCCGTCTTAGTGAAACACCCTTTATATATATATATATATATATATATATATATATATATATATATATATATATTAACGAAAGACATCTACCTACTCAGTTAAGTGCTCAACGCCCAGTTTCACAACGTCAACTTCTAACAAATAGAGCCTGAGTCATGATGTTCAAACGACTAAAACGCATATATATATATATATATATATATATATATATATATATATATATATATATATTTTACTCATTTCACCTCAAGCAAGGCGGGAGCCACTATGACGCAAGGGGTTACAGAAAATTTAGAGCAAGATCAGATAGGAGTGATAGAAGAAAAGATGAGGGTAGTGGATAGATCAAAGCAACTGGAGATGTCGATTGACATTACACTTGAATAGCTGGAGATTATAGCTCACAGGGAAACAAGAATAGGGAAGGGAGTTCCACAGGCGAGAGGTGCGAGACATGAAGCTATTGGACTAGAAGAGACGGCTACATTTAGGAGTTTCGACAGTGAAGGGGTGAGAGCGGGATGCCAGCCTCGTATGGCGCTGGAACTCATGACGTCTGGGAACCAGCGAATGCAGCTCCTCGGAGCAATTTCCATGGAAGTATTTGTAGAACAGACAGAGGGAGGCGACGGCGCGTCTGTGAGAAAGTGACTGTAGACGAGACGACAGAGGAGGGCCAACTACATTGCATATCCGCCTCTGGAGCCTATCAAGAAACCCGGGGCAAACAGAAAGGGCGCCAGACCATATATGGCAGCAATACTCCATGCAAGGGCGAATTATTGATTTGTAGATCTGGAGGATCGACTCCGGGGAGAAAAACTTCCTGGCGTGGCTCAGGGAGCCAAATTGTGATACTATGAACAAGTATGCAAATTCGTGACACCACACAATTTAATTGGTCATATATATGCAATGGACGAAGTCTGAAAAGACGAAAACGACAAACTCGAGTAGCTCTTTTGTGAGTTTCATGTCCTTTTTATGTCACATAACCTAATTTGATCATATATTGTTTCGACTAAGACTTGAAGGTACCAAATTAGGTTATTTTATTTCTATCTCTATGACATTTTTTGCATATTACTTCTCTCACACTTCACGGATCTGATTGAGAAGTCTCTACTTATTTTTTTTATAAATAATAATGGTAAAAATCCAATAAGAGGATGGCATATAAGACACCCCACTATTTACATTTAATATTACAGTATATTATGACCCTATGGCTTTAAGGTAAATGTTAATCTGTTAGTTATCTCGAACTTTTATATAATACTCAGTAGGTATTTTTAACCAGTTTGGGAGAAGAAAGTGGCGACTTCAACGCTGCCAAATATGGTAATATTATTTGTTCTGAGTGAACGAAAATAGAATATCAGGTTGCTTCGAATGAAAACAAAAAAGGAGAAAAAGAAGAAAGAAAAATGATTTCGGTGAAAAGAATGAAATAAAAACAATTGGTAAAGAAAGAAAGAAAGAAAGAAAGAAAGAAAGAAAGAAAGAAAGAAAGAAAGAAAGAAAGAAAAAGGAAATTCCTCAAAGACACCTTAGAGTTTCAAATAGACGAAAGGGGATGATTGTACTTTACTGGTAAAAAATCCGCTGGGGACGTTGTTATTAAATTATTAATTAATCTGGAAATTTCGTCCCGCCTCTTATTTCGGCTGAAAGATTTCGAGGAAAAAAAGCGTCAAACAATTACTAGAAATTGTAACATATTTTCAAAAAGATAATTAATAAAATGCAAGCCAACTCTTTTAATCCGAACATACCAAATCTTTGAAATTCAAGTGAAGCTAGATAGATAGATAGATAGATAGATAGATAGATAGATAGATAGATATGAACAGACTGAGATAGATAGATAGATAGATAGATAGATAGATAGATAGATAGATAGATAGATAGATAGATAGATAGATATGATTAGACTGAGATAGATATATAGAAAATGAAGAGAATGGGATAGATAGATAGATAGATAGATAGATAGATAGATAGATAGATAGATATGATTAGACTGAGATAGATATATAGAAAATGAAGAGAATGGGATAGATAGATAGATAGATAGATAGATAGATAGATAGATATGAACCGACTGAGATAGATAGATAGATAGATAGATATGAACCGACTGAGATAGATAGATAGATAGATAGATAGATAGATAGATAGATAGATATGAACAGACTGAGATAGATAGATAATGATTAGACTGAAATAGATAGATATTAATAAAAAGAAAAGTAGAATAATTGTTGGAAGAAAAAAAATGAAAAACAGTCTTATGAAAAAGAGCAATGTTTGCGGATAGAAATAAAATCTAGCGGAAATATTTTTAAAATATATTTAAAAAAAAAAATAGAAAGAAAGCTGAGAAATTGCCTATAAAATCAAAAAACAGCTTATAAAATAAAGAAAAAAGAAAAAATCTGTTGAAAAAAAAAAAGGAATTGTTAAGAAAACTTTCCATGAATTGTAAGGGGAGACAAATCATGAAAATAAAAAAGTAAGAAAGATGGCAACTAGAAAGGAAAAAAATAAACGGATAAACAAAAACAAACTTAGAAAAATGGGGTGGGGGAACAATCATGAAATTAAAAAGGAGGAAGTCGAAATAGTGAATATAATAAATCGCTATATTTTGTTGTTTAAAAAGAGAGAGAGAATGAAGAAGAAAGAGAAATGCATATAATCTTTCTACATTTTCCCTCGTCTTGCGCCTTCATTTATTTTGCCATCTTGCTTGACTCTATATCTTGTTTAATCCCACACCACACACCGACAGAAACTACCTCTGTCAACCCAACCATCGTTAGGAATGACTCCACCCAATTTCCCTCATCCCCCAAGAGGGTCAACTGCCACGTGTGCTGAACAACCCACGTCTCGTCCCTTCTCGTTCAGGACTCCACCTCCTCGAAATCCCCTTCCCGCTTCTCTGCCACCACAGCTCTCAAGTGACGCGAGTGGCCCGACTGGACCGGTCCGACTAACGAGACCAGATGGCCCTGGAACTTTCTGACGAGCTGATGTGACGCACGTTCTTGGGATGGAAACGACACGCAGGGGCACGGGAAGAATCTCTCTCTTTCTCTTTTTGTGTAGATGTTCTTCCCATAAAAAAAAAACTTTCGTTCCTCTGACTCCAAAGCATCCCGTTCGTTATTCTCCCTTGAATTTTAGACGCCATTTTTGCAAAACGTCATTTATGATTTTGCTTTTTTACCTTTTCCCCCCAACTACAAAATAGATTTGAAATTTCATCGTCTTCTTTCCGTCTAATATTTTTTTCATCTTTTATTTTCTTTATTTATTTACCTTTACTCAACTTCTTTTCCCCCTTTTTATTCCGAAAAAAAAAAAAATGATTTATTTGTGACTTTTCATCTTTTTATTTTCTGTCACAATCACAATTCATTTTTCATTTCTTCCGCATGCGCGAGGCAGATTCATTTCGTTTTTATTCGCTGTGTTAGGAAAAAAAAAAAAAAAACGGTTTTAAAATGAAGACACATTTAAAGTTGCATAACTGAATAAATGGGGAGGCAAAAAATGTACTTGTTTTTCCCCCTATTAGATGACATTAGGAGCGCTTCTTCAATGTGCCATGTTATCTTCAAGATGTTGGCAATCATGGCTCCCCACAATTTCATCTTTTTGCACCTCTCAATACAGTTTGGCTTTTTGTTATTAGGTTGGTGCAAAAATAATGACGCAATCATGTCGTTTTTTGACGTTAAACAATACGTCAAAAAACGACATTATTGCGTCATTACTTTTGCACCAACCTAATATTTTTCCTAAATTTTATTCCGCCATCCATTTACTCCTTCCTCTTCTTGTATGAGCCGTGTTCCTTCAGGACGTTAGCCATCATAGCTCTCTACAATTTTCTGTAGCTCTTAATAAATGTCGTCCTTTTGTTATCTCTTCTACGCCTTGTTCCGCCATCCATTTACTCCAGACCCTTCTTCTTGTATGAGCCGTGTCCCTTCGGGACGTTAGCGATCGTGGCTCTCTACAATTTCCTGTCATTTGTAGCTCTTAATAAATGTCGTCCTTTTTTTTTTATCTCTGCGTTATTTTCCTCTGTCCCTCTTGGATTCAATAGATCTTGTGAGTATCAAAGTTTCCAATCCCTCTTTCCGCATTATGTGCCCTAGAAATTCCAGCTATCTCTTCTTTGTGTTAAGTCTAACTGTCTTTCTTGTTCCCATTGTCTCTAAAACTTCGTCCTTGCTCCCATGTTCGGTCGATGGTATCTTCGGCATTCTCCTGTAGAGCCACATTTCTGCCTTCCCATGCCCCCTCTTCGTCTGCGAGAAGATTGTCCAGCATTCACTGCCATACAGGAGGATTGATATTATGTAAGGGTTTAGTACTCTTTTTTTTTAAAAAGAAATTTTTCTGTTACCTAATATTTTGCTTAGCTTTTGGAAAGCATCTTTCGCTATCCAAATGCGCCTTCGGATTTCAGTGTCACACTTTCCGTCCTCTGTTAAAACATTTCCCAGATATTTAAAGTTTTCTACTTGTTTAATTTTGGTATCTCCAATTTGTAATGTGCATGTTAGGCTGTTCTTTTTACTAACAGTCATCCATTCTGCCTTTTTTCAATTGTCGTTTTGTCCTTTCTTCTCGCTTTCCTGCAATACCTTCTGTAATAGCTATTGTAGTTTCCCATTTGCTAACAACACCGTGTCATCTGCAAAACTTATGGTAGCCGCCAATAATGAATCCTGGTAGGACTTGTAATATTTCAGAATATTCAGGTATATGTTGAATAAGTCCGGGGAGAAAATACATGCTTGTTTTTCACTTGTCTTTCACTCCTTGCTATTTTTCTATATTTGTTGATTTCATTTTCTCTTCGTATGCGGGATAAGCATTTAGTCTATAAGAATGGTAGCTTTTTTTTTACCATTCTATTATGCTAGGAATCATTTTAAAGAAAAATATTTCCCAAGTTTGCTTTTCTGATGACTGGTGGGGCCTCTAGCAGTTCCGAAAATTCCAAAAAAAAAAAATTCATGCAAGGGTGAATCTTCGATTACTATATCAATGCTGAGACTGAAAATTTCATTTCGTTCTGTTACACATGCTGATAATGCCAACCCCATTTGAATGGAAGAAAGCCGCGAAATTGCAGCCTTCTTCTACATGCTTCAGGACATAGGCTTTTCAAAATTGTAGCTCTAAGCAATGTTGGTTTTGTCACCATTCCCCCTCCCCATCAATTTGCACAAGATGTTTTTTTTCTGTCCCTCTTAACTTCAATATGTCCATTAAGTGGCAAATTCTCCAAGCCCTCTTTTCTCATTATGTAACCCAAAAAATTAGACAGTGGAATTATCTTTAAAATGTCCTCCTTGCTCAAATATTTCGTCTGCGATATTCTTAGCCTCCGTCTGTACAACCACACCTCTGTTGCCCTAGGTCTCTTCTTCATCTGCGACTAAACCGTTTAGCATTCACTGCCATATATGTAAACTGACATTATATAGGCGTTCAGTGCTCTTTCTAACGAACTTTTCCTGTTTCTTAATACTTTAATAAGCTTTTGAAAAACATCTTTTTGCTCTACTAATGCACCGTTAGTATTCTGCTTCAAATTTTCCGTCAGCTATTAAAACACTGCCCAAATAGTTACATTTCTGTTTTGTCCTAAGACATCAGCAACCTTACCCGATGTCATCAGTTCCCAACTTGATTTCTCTGCTGACAACACAACTATTTCATCATCGTCATCATGATAATCTTTTGACCTCGCTATGGTTAGTTGGAATTCCATTGACAATTCCACTGGTCTGTCTTGTATTGCTGTCCCCAGATCCCTAATGTCCAAACCTGAATCCCGAGCTATGGTGTCTGGGAAAATCAATTTTTTGTAAGAAGACACTTCCAGCAGGATGCCATAGGAGTAAGGACGAGACGATTTCCCTGTCCACTTGATGGTACTGGCCGGCAAATTGTAATCGTTTTTGTTTGGCATTAAGAGAAATTTCTCCGTAAATTGTGTTAAGCGTTGCATGGGATGTCCAATTAATGTCCTGGATTTTTCTAAGTAGATCTGTATATGTTCCATCCAGTCGTCTACTATTTTACGGGTAAATTTGTGTGGTTCGATAAATCCAAATCGACAGCTGATGTAAAAAATGACCTACAATATGTTGTTAACTGGGGCAATTAATGGCTTGTTACTTTTAACGCCTCCAAAACGAAACTCCTCACTTTTACTCGTCTTAGAGAACATTTGTTGCCTTACTTCGGTATGACTGATGCTAACCTTAAGGAGAGTAATTCATTGACCCTTTTCCGGCTAATGTTTTCCGCTGATATGAAGTGGAAATATTATATTGAATAAATTGATAGGTCTGCTACTAGGAATGTTGGTTTACTGTGTCATGCTAGACATTTTTTCTCGACAGAATCTATTTTAGATATTTATAAGTCTACCATTCGTCCTTGCTTTGAATATTACTGCTACATCTGGTCTGGTGTTTCTATAATGGATATTAAGATGCTTCATGAAATCCAAAGAGGAATCTGAATCTTTATCTGGCATCTCGGATTCAGTTATTTTCCCACCATCGTAATATAGCTCCACTGTGTCATTTCTATAAATATTTTCTTGACAATTGTTCAGATGAGCTTTCTACATTGGCAACTAGACTTTACGAATTTAAGCGCAGTACTAGATTTCATCTTTTTATAATTGAAATGACTAGTTGTAACCGTAAGTTTTATGTTAATATGTTCTCCTCTTTCCCTTCTCGCTTGCGGAACTTTCTTTCGCTCCTTTACTTTCCAGTCAACTTTGATCTTCAAAAATTGAAATGGAATGTCAGTCGTTATCTTTTGTCTTATTAATTCCTGTTCATTTATTGTTCTCTCACCTTAATAATGTTTTTTTCTCACGTTTCACACTCAATAATGCCTTACGTATTAGTAGCTTTATTGCCTTGCTTGGAGTGAAATGATTAAAAAAATGTGGGTCTTCCAATGAGAAAATAATTCATTACACTAGGGAATTTTTCAACGAAAAGATTTTGTTAGTAATCGGCATATCGCATACTTTAGTCAAGCATAAGGAAATTTGCTAGTATTCGGCATATCGCTTACTTTAGTCTAGCATAAGGAAATTTGCTAGTAATCGGCATATCGCTTACTTTAGTCTAGCATAAGGAAATTTGCTAGTAATCGGCATATCGCTTACTTCAGTCTAGCATAAGGACAGAAAGTGTGCTGACCAGTGAGAATACAATTCATTACACTAGCAAAGTTTTCCACGGGAAGAAATAGCTAATTATCGAACTTAAGCTATCACTACCATTGTTCCATACTCGTAGTCTGAATAAATTGTCCCAAAATTGTTGAGACATCTAAATAAATAAACAGCAAATTCTGTCTGCCTGCCAGTTGTTCTCTTACACCTCTAACTCGGGCCACACTTGCTTTACATAGATATATTATACCTTTTTGGAATGAGGATGATCCCAGGATTGAAGATCTGCCCTTCATCTGATGTTTGAACATACAACATTGGGATTTGTGTCCGGACTAGAGGGAAACAGTTAAAAATTCAAATTTTAAAATAACTGACAAAAATTAGTGATTTTAAAAGTTTTTACTTTATATTGAGCTTAACGTAACAGCCAAAACTTTGTGAATTTATTTTTTTTGTTTTAAATTCAATTTAAAATGTCTCCAAAATTGTATGAATTGTGGAAATCATTTTTATTTCTTCAAAATACCAAGACATCAGAGTTAAAGTGAGAGGTTTCATGACGTGGTGTTTTGAAGTTACACTGATTTTGTGATTTAAAGAACTCAACAGAATTGAAGTTCCACGGAGGTTGTGATTTGAAGAACGCAAAAATCAGTCCAATCAGTCTTTTGGCCTGAATTAAACTTACAGCCCGAATCAGAGTTAAAGTCAGGTTTTGAAGTTCTATGAAGTGAATTGCAGAATTCAGAGTTATTTCTTCAAAATTATCATTGCTGTTTTATAAGCTGGACCAGAGGTCCATTTAGTTTTGGGTCAGAGGCCCAATTAGCCCTCCGCTTGTTCGAGCTTAAAAATCTGCACCGAGTGTGGCTTTTAGGCTAGTTTCTAATACAAAGATAAACAGACGGTATTTTATTAATTTAATGCTTCGAATATTTTAATTTTGAAAAATATTTAACAATATTTATTTAAGCATTTGTTTTCTTTGAAGTAGTCACAATATTAATGTTTGACAGCTGATTTTCACGTGGAATATTTTCTTGATTCAATATGGCTAACCTTATAAGCTTTCGATTAGCTTTTGTCATTTTGTATTTTGCCAAACGTATTCTTAAATTGCCATTCCAGATTGAAATTATCTGTTAAAATATATAAGCGCACCAAGTCTAATTATGAAATATTCAATATTTGCTAACCTTTGAACAGCGCTCTGGAAGACACCTGATATTATTTTAAGAAATTTAATGCTGTCAGTCTTAAATGTAATAAGATGAAATTGTCGCGAAGGAAGATAAACATAATCTTTTACAAGCGTTGCCAATAAACAAACGAGTAATATAAAAATGTAACAAATATTGTGTTACACACGTGATTATATTTATTCATAATGCTTTCCAATAAACAAAAGAAGAATATATTTGTAATGACAAAAGTATGCAAGTGTAGGCTATAAGAAAGCTTTATTCAACTGAGAATACAAGGTTCGTGTATAGTGTCCTTTTATAGTCCCAGTAAACAGAAATAGACGTCTCAAAGAGAAGAGTAAGGAAACAAGAGGCGACCACTCTTGATTATTCATAACAATATTTATTTGTAATAATCAAGAGAAAATATACAAATACAATAGAAGTCTTCATATCTGAACGTCCTCATACTGGAACTTCTCAGTGTTAACATTTAGATGTTGTAGAAATATTCTATATTCTCATATTTTTCTTTTCTTTCCTGATAATTGTTATTAACTTGAAATTTCCCAACTCATAACGTATCGCAAAGAAACTTGAACTGGAAGAAAAAGGAAAAGAAATTCTTTCACGTTACGTCAGAAATTAGAGATTATTGAAAAAAAACTGAACGAAGCTCCTAATTCGTTGAATTGGCAAATTAACAAACATTGATTGTAGAATCTGAACGAAACACTAAAACTTTCGGTTGAAGATGATCCACTGAATACTCTCACTTCGGATGGTTTAAAAGAATGGATAAATGAAAACGCGAATGAATTACAAAAGAATTCAACGGTTGAATCTTTTAAAAATAATTTGGATTGTGAAGAAATAGAGGAAGAATCAAATTTTTTTCCGATAATGGGGAAGCTATGAAAGATGATGAAGAAGGCTGGGAACCAGTAGAGAAAGCTATTGATGAGGTCATCAACTTCATAGAGAAAAAAAATCTTTGTTCAATCGTACAGAATCCAAATGTTTACGTAATTTGCAGAAAGGCCGGACTATACAAAGTCAGCGAAATGAGAAAAGAAATAAGACAATTGAAAATAAAACTTATTGAGCATTAAACATTGCAAATTAATATTTACTTTTTTGAGACAATGAATTTTTATATGCAGTGTAACCCGGATATAAGAGAGTTGTCGGAACCTGAGAATAAGTCTCTTATATCCCGGTTTCTCTTATATCCGGGTTCAGTCTATTTTGTTTAGGTAAGTATGGCTCTAATTTGGGACCAGAGGAAATCTCTCTTATATCCGGGGTTTATCTTATATAAGGGTCTCTTATATCCGGGTTCAGTCTATTTTGTTTAGGTAAGTATGGCTCTAATTTGGGACCAGAGTAAATCTCTCTTATATCAGGGGTTTATCTTATATCCGGGTCTCTTATATCACTCTTATATCCGGGTCTCTTATATCCGGGTCTCTTATATCCGGGTTACACTGCATTGCGATTAATTCTTGTGTTTTATTAAGTTACAGTTATATTTCACATTGCACATTATATCCGAACCGGTCCTTATATCCGAAGTACTCTGAAGCCACTCGAGGTAGAGAGTTAAGTTAAAGGTTAGTTTATACGGATAGAAGGGGAAGATAACGGCAGACTCTAGACTTGGACAGGTTAACATTGTAGTGATCGGGGAAACATCCTCTTGGGAGTCTGTTCCACAGGGCAATAGTTCGCGGGAAGAAACTGTTTGAATGAGAACTTACTACACGCCGATGGAATACAGAGGGAATGTGGTTGGTTTGCTACTATGCAGTTGGCATGGAGGGTCCTAGCTGTGAAGGTTAGACCTGGTGGAAACAAGAAATGTAGTTCGTACGAGCACTTTCCATGGGAGTAACGATAGAACAAGGAGAGGCTCGCCACATCCCGCCTGTGAGAAAGAGGTTGGGAGGTGGAAAATAATTCTTTTCCAACACGGGCTGGCAGACATTTTTGAAGTCTACCTGGAACACTAATTGAACTCTGGACTAGAAGGTAATGTCTGGGCAGCTATCATCCAAATATGGCGACAGTAATCCATTTTCGGCCTGACCTGGCTCTCATTAAGGTAGATGAGAGTATGAGGATTCAGGTACTTACTAGAGCGGTACAGTAAGTTGATTTTTTAACTGCATCCTTAGCGATGGATGTATATATAGAGGAGTTCTACTTGAGGGTCGGGTGTGAATTTAAAGCCCAATATCATCTCAAGACAGGGAGCCTCCTCTAAGGGAACATCCGTTCATCGTAAATGTCGGTAGTTCGGAGTTTGATCGGCGGTGATGGAATGTAAGCAGTTTCATTTTAGAGGCATGAAATAGACAAATATAATAAATATTTTGAGAGAAAAATAGCAATATTTGCTTACATGTGTTACCAATATTCATAGATAAATATAACGAATATTATGACAGAGAAATCGTAAAACGAAAACGCCTGCCTTAAATAAAAGATCCGTTTGATGTATGCATTAGCCGGCTCAGTTTCCCTGTGTACCTGCAGATATTGGTCATTAACACTAGATTTGCAGCCAAAAATCCAAGCATTAGAAGTTAGAGGCTGAAAACCATCCTCGATTTCTCTTTTGTAGACCGCCTCACGTTTGACGCAGTGCGAGACACCATCAGACAGGAAACAGGCCCGTTGGTAAACCATGATAAGAGAAATTTTATAGACACATTATGAGAGGCAACAGTCTCTCCAGGATTATATAGTCCCGCATATTGTCTGGTTCATACTCCTCCCTGATTTTTCTAACTGGAGTAGAGGTTTATCCCTTGTTTCATGTTTAAGATTGAGTTTCCAGTCCCTTCTAAGGTCTACTTCAACTGTTTACTTGAAACGTATCCGCCTAGTCACTGAAAATTTATTTACTATTTATTTATTTATTTTTCTTCAACGGGAGTAGATAGGTTTGCCTATCATTTGGTTTACACTCCTCACCGATCTTCTGAACAGGAGCAGAGGTTTATCCCTTGTTTCATGTTTAAGGTTGAGTTTCTTGTTGCTTATAAAGTCTACTTCAACTCTATACTCCTAACGTCTCCGCCTGAACTTTGAAATTTTATTCGCTAATTAAATATTGACCTCTTCACGTCTAGAATTAGTTGTCTGTCATCCTGTTAACTTGCCCTTTCTTACGTTAATACAACTCAACACAGTATCTCTCTAGCGTAAGACAGACAGGGGAAAATTGGACTGGAAAATCATTTACAGAGATTCAGACATTGGTACGCAAACTAGACATATAAGGGGAGCTGCTCAGCTGCTCAGCGACTCTACATCCACACCCTGATCATAGGACTGATGAGGATGATTCTTTTTTGATCAAGCATGTCAGATTAAAGACACCGTGTTGTAAACAATGAAGATGCGCAGTGTACAAAAGAAAATTGTTTCATGCTTTTTGTAGATGTATTTTGGCAAACTGAAAGAAATATCAAATTAAAGTTGCCTTACACATTTCCCAGACTAAGCGTACTGCGAGCATCTTGCTCTGAAACAACAGTTTGTAGCCTTGTAAGCATGCACCCGAGGCCGTCGACAGCTTCAGCTGCAGTTGAACGTCGGTATGAACAAAAAATGGGAAAGGCCCAGTATCCGTTGAAAAAAGTTGAAAATATCCCACGGCAAGAAAAGAAGAAAAAAAAAAGAATTCCGATTCTAATATAGAGGTTTCTTTATTCACGGATTTACCTAGCTCGGTTCTGGGGTTAGGTAAATGGCGGAATATCTTCGCTGATACACTTGTCATTTCGCACGAATTACTTACGGGCCTTATCTTCCCTTCGGCCAACAAGAACTCTTACTCTACAGGGTGATTGAAAAGTAACTCCTCATTTTAAAATACTTATAAATTATTTATTAACTATAATTTTTACAAGAAATGGATAAGAAACGGGTTAGCATGATGTTATGTTTAAAGTTCGATATGGGCACCAGATTTCGCTACCAGCTTCTCGAGCCGCCCAAGAATCATGTCAAGTGATTTCATTGGGAACTGTTGTGGTCTGGAAGACATAACTTCTTGTATTCTCCCTTTCTTTCAAAGTCTTCATTTGGTATAGTAAAGTCAGGAATTAAAATCAGAACACCTGGCTGGCCACTTATACATAAAATAGGGAGTTACTTTTCAATCACCCAGTACATCTTTGTTGCTCTAAACGTCACAAGCGTTTTTTCGCTACTCTGTCGTTATTTCAATGGAAAGTGTTCGGAAGAATTGTATTCCTTAGTTCCATTAGTTTTAACCTTTACAACTAAGATCACCACGTCACGCACATTCTAGCGATTCTTGGTGAGATGTAAGTTCTAAGCGAGCAGCTTCTTCCCACTGACAGCTTCTTTGTGAACCTGGCGCCCCAGTAGATACTTCCACGATCACTACAATCTTAACCTAAGTTAAGTCTAGTTACCCGTTATCTTCCCATCATTCAGTCAGTTATGAGCCATGCGTGATACACGCTTAGGCAATCATGTATCTTTCGATAGATGACTGACGAGGCAGATTTTTTTTTCTTTGTGCGGTAGACCAGTTGCCATCCAAGGCTATAGAACCCGGTCTGTCCTGCTATTTACTCATAGCTGGGGGAGAAGAAGTGGATTCGTATCTTTCCCAAAGGTATTAGCACGTAAATGAATGCAATGGCTTCGACTGGAATTCGAATTCGGCTCTCCGATTCCTCAATCCGAGCTGCTATCCATTACTCCACTAGGAGTAATGAATAGCAATGGATAGGTAGAAAAACATTATTAGTGCGACAGAGTTAACACGGAGGCGGTGGAAAAGAACTAGAGGCCAAAGTGGCGCAACTACCTGACCTGATACATCGACCCAACAATGTCCAGTATGGCCAAAGATATTAGTTTGGTGCAAAAACAATGTCGTTTTCTCACATATATTACTATGTGAGAAAACGACATTATTTTTGCACCAACCTAATAAAAAACTTGTGGAGTTCAACCTGGAATTGGTTTCTCCAACAGAAGTGACAAGGCTCTGAATTTTGATTTAGAGGCGCACTTTAAACAAAGTTAAAAAAAAAATTGCATATGTCCAGCAGATGAAAATGTCCTCTCCGGAAGGTTATTTTTTGCCCGGACGTTCACTACCGTATGCAATAACTTGACTATTGATGTCGATTCCTTAATATTTATTGAAATTATTATTATTATTATTATTATTATTATTATTATTATTATTATTATTATTCTGTTTTATATATATATATATATATATATATATATATATATATATATATATAGAGAGAGAGAGAGAGAGAGACAGAGACAGAGACAGAGACAGAGTGGAGAGAAACGGAAAAGGGGAGGCAGAGAGGAAGACAAAACTACAGAAAGATGAGACTGAGATAATGATAGAGATTGGTACAAAAACTTAGATAGATAGATAGATAGATAGATAGATATATAGATAGATAGATTCGCACTCATCGTATGTTTTTGTTCATTTTAATACTGTTAAATTACCCCGTTCTTACCATGATTCTATCTTCGTCACTGTAACCTCCTCACCTTCCTCCTCATCCCTTAACACACTGTTCCACTTCTTTTCTATTTTCCTTCCCATTCCTCCAAACTCCATCAATCTTTACCATCCTTCTGTCACTATATTCTCTCAAAGTTATTCAAAACGCCACACTTAATCGCTTCATTTGTGGTTCTCGAAAATACGATGCTATGCTAGACAACTTAATACCAAGTTATTGTCTAATTGGTAAAATTAGATTCTAATATTTTTCATGATCATATGATTTCTGGGGACAGTTTCAAATGGCACGTGCTACGAGGATGTAAGAACAATATTTTTTTTTTTCACCCTCAAATGTACTTCTGAATTAAAATGTTTTTTTCTCTATCTCTAACGTAATGGATTCCTTTTAAAATATCTCCTATTTTAATAATCATTTAAGGAATTATTTTTACCTTAACAATCCAAGCATTCTATTATGACGCAAAATTATAAAGATGACTCACTCAAAACAAAAAACAAAAAACATGTCTGCAAAATATCCGACTGAAAAATAAGAGTTATCGGTAACTTTGTCAATAGTGTAATCGATTGACCAAAGCAGGATACTCCTTCTTTAGTTTGTCGTAGATGAGGGTCCAGCTGCTGGCACTAGAGTTTACGGTACGGAATGGTCGTGTGGAACAAACTCCTTAGAAATTCCACCAGAGATCAAGAGATTTGGTGGGGGGGGGTGACTTTCTGGACAGTCTGTTAATAAGATCTTCTATATGCCATGTCCCTTCAGGATGTAGAAAAACAAGGCTCGCCACAACTTCCTATTCCAATTGTTCCTATGGGCTTTGGTTGATTTGTTTTCTACGGCTTATTACCTCATTTGCCCTTTATTTAACAGATCGCGACATCTATCAGAGAGATGAGATTTAAATTTTTGTTATTGCATTATTCCAAAATTTTAACACATCAGCAGATAGCTATTAAAATCAACAAATAAACACAAATAGTTTTTAATCAAAAAATTAGTAATTAATGTATAATATTATCCATGTCGTTTTTGATAAAAATTAAAAAAATAAGCATTAATGCTTAAAAAATGCGTATATTTTCCAAAATTCCTTTTTCCACAATATAGCTATTTGTCCTGTCATAATGCTTATTATCTAAGCAATAATAATACTGAATATTTTTTAAAGTATCTTTAATCATCTATCTAAGAGATGTCGCGATTTGTAAAGCCAGAAAATATTTTAGATGTCGCGATTTGTAAAGCCAGAAAATATTTTAGATTGTAACATTTTTTGTGATAATAATATTAATTTACTGATACAAGTTTTCTTAATTAACCCATAGCTGAAATGAGAATTGGATTCATACCTTTCCCAAAGGTATTTGTGCGTAAATGAATTTAACGAACACAGCTGGAATTTGAACTTGACTGTCTGATTAACAGTTCCCAGCCATTATCTCTTACACCACCGCACAACCCAACTTACGGAACCTGGTATTCCCCAAAGGTCACCCGTCTAGGTACTGGTCAGGCTCGACGTTGCTTAAACTGACTTTCAACGTGATGTAACCGCAAACCTCCCCTATTTATAACTAGATTTTATGAATTTTACGCTCATGAGCAGATTGGAAGCAATGTCTTATCATCTTACAGTAGAAATGGCTAGCTATAATCGGAAACTCTTTGCTAACAGTTTCTTCGCTCGCATTTCTAGCGTGTGGAACTCTCTTCCGTCTTCTTACTTTCCATTGAACTTTGGTCTTCAAAAATTTAAATGCAGTGTCAATCGTTATCTTCTGTCTTCTTAATTCTTGTTCTCTCTCCTTAATAATGTTTTTTCTTTTTCTACTATTCTCTCACACTCAGTAACCATTTACGTCTTAGTGGCTTTATTGCCTTGCTTTAGGTGAAACGTGTTGTTGAGTATCTGAATACCTCCACAAGATGGACTGGTCTATGACTATTTAAACAGCACTATATCTCTTACTGAGGAATAAGGTTTTCTCCTATTATGCCGACCTCTCCGTCTCTAGACAGAGAGAAGACCCAGAGGAGGCTTTGCCCCTGATTCGCAAGTGTCGAAGGCATCGACACAACCATTATAAAGTTTGGAAATTTCTTACATCAACAACTGCCATTTTTGTGATGGATAATTGTTCACGAAGGAATTGAAAGTATTCAGGTGTCTTGAAAGACACTAAAACAACAACAATTATTATAAAAGGAATCTTTCTGAACAAGAATTTGATCCAAGACACCTATGTGATCAGGTTCTTCTCTTCAGAGCAGCTCTTGTTAACCATATAAAGTGCAATGGCTCAAAGAGAGGCTGTGTGAACTTAGCCAATAGTAAAACTAACGTATTATGTTTGTGCATGCAATACCAACTTATACGCTTGCTTGAAAAGTCATCTTTGTACCGATGACAGAATTATTCTATGGCAAGCTGTATCCAGAGACAATACTGAATCTATGTCTCTATTTGTTTCCGAAATATATACAGGCCTTGGAAACCATTTGAAAGCTCATGAAACAGCTAAGCAATAGTTAATTTAAGAAAGTGATCATGCTTGAAATTAAGTAATAGTGAAGATAACATTGGCCATTTCCCTACAAGGAAACATTTGGCATTCATTGACCGATCAGCCAGCACTGTTTTCGGTTGACATTTATAAAATCTTTCTCTTAAAATATTTTTTCATGCATATTTTCTTTCTTTTTATGCGCCATGTCATTTCAGGGCATAGACGATCATGGCTCTCCACCTCCTCCCTCTATCCTTTTTAGTTCTCACCAAGTTCTTCCCCTTTGCTTCCTCCCCCAGAGCTCATTCTGTCATCTACTTGCTTAAGTCCACCAGGTATGTCACGCGTTGTTTTCTCTTGTCTCCATTTCCCTCTATTCCACCCGTGAGTATCAGATACTCCAGGCCCTCCTTCCTCATTATGTGTCCCAGAAACTTCAGAAGCCTCCTCCTTCTTTGCAACCTCTCTAAGACCTCATCGTTGCTCATACGCTCAGTCCATGATATCCTTAGCATCCTTCTGTAGAACCTCATCTCTGTCGCCTCGAATCTCTTCATCTTTAATCGTCCAACATTCGGTGCTGTAAAGACGGACAGATGTCACGCAACAGTTCAGTATTCTTTTCTTTGTTACCAAAGAAATCCTCCTGTCTCACAGTACTCTGCCTATCTTTTGGAATGTGTCCTTGGCCATCCCAATATGCTTACAGATCTCAGTGTTACACTTACCGTCCTCTGTCAGAACGCTTCTCAGGTATTTAAACTTCCGTGTCTGCTTAGGTTTCTCAAATCCAGTAGCTGTTAGCACACATTGCAGTATTGATAGGGATTTCCTTCTTAGCATTTCTTTTTTTCATTTTAAGTAGTATGGAATGTCAACATCTTAGTCATGTCATTATTTTCTCTTCTAGTCCTCATGTGATGTGGTTCTTGTTATTTGATAGTTCTTTGTTTTTGATTCTGTAGCGCCAGTCCACGAGGTTTAAGAACGATGATCTTTGCCAAAATTTTCAGGCTTCATTCTTACACGGTCATTATATATATGTGTAGAAATAGGTATGAACACTGACGAGCGATGATCTGTTTTAGGCTAAACGCTATATTCAGACCGAGGTTGACGTTGTAATGTTCTCAGTTTGACCAAGATGAGAGACGAAAGCAGATTTTAATGTTTGTTTAATTGGTCAGATTTTGGGAAGTTGTTTCGACTGCAGAATCTTTCAGTATTCCAGATTTATCTGGTTATTAGGTTTTCTGAGATTTATTCTAAATAAGAAACTGATCGGTGCTGGGATGAAGAAACATTGTCTTTGCGACTAAGGCTTATCCTGTCGCAGGTTCCCTTCTGATTCTGTCTTTGATATATCTGACTGATATCTGGATGACATTAAGAGAGATAGGATTCAAAAGATTGCACCTACTTGCATATGGAGTTTGCGCAGTGTACCAAAGAACCAATAAAGCCTAGTGATGCTCTGGATTAGTCGTAATGATAATGTGGCCCAAAAACCATATCTAGTCCCAGGGTAATCATCAAATGAAGGCTTTGGGGGAACTGTTGTTGTTGCTGTAGCAGTTCTTGTTTGAATTTAGATTTTATTTAGCAGCCATGATACTTGGTTTTTGGTGGACCAAGACATTTTCCTTCGCTCTAAAGTACTATGTTGCCATTTCTTTCATTGTGAGATATTCGACTGCCGCAAAATGGTACTAGCTAAAATTGTTGTAATGAAAGCAATTTGGTAGATTTAATAATTTATGGTAGGTGTTTATTTCACATACAGCATATGGTTTGTGATATTTTTTAATCGTTTTGCCCCAAGAAAGGCAATAAAGCCACTAAGACACAAAGGTTTATTGAGTGTGAAAGGGTAAATAAAAGAAAAACATTATTAAGGAGCGAGAACAATAAAAGAAGAGAAATCAAAAAGACAGTAGATAATGACTGACATTGCATCTAAACCCTTGTAGATTGAAATTGACTGGAGAGCAAGAAGCTGGAAGAGATTTCCACAAGCAAAAAGTGTGAGAAAAATTGTTAGCAAATAATTTTTGGTTACATATGTCCATTTCAACTGTAAAATGATGAGACCTAGCTGCCAATCTAGTACTGCATTTAAATTTATAATGTCTACATTCCAAAGAACAATGTTCATCAGAAGAATTACTGTGAAAATATTTATAAAATAGGCACACGGTTACTACATTACAGCAGTCGGAAAGTCACTGAAGCCATAATGTCATACCAAGACCATTGCAGATTCTTTGGATTTTATCAAGAATATCTAAATATATAGCAGGAGCACCAGATTATATATGGCAGCAATAATTGGATACATGGGCGAAAGGTAGAATTATAAATCTGTAAGATAGTTTCTGGAGAGAAAGATTGTTTAGCACGAAACAGTGAACCAACTTTCTTAATAAGCAGACCTAACAATTGATTCAATATAATATTTTCACTTCTTATCAGCATATAACGTCAGCCCTACAAGGTGCAACGAATCACTCTACTGGAGGTTAGCCTCAGTCTATTGGATGGAAGGTAGAAAGGTGTCTTGCTGATGACTAATAGAGAGTAGTTTTGTTTTAGAGGTGGTAAAATTAAGAAGCCATTAATTGAACCAGTTAACAGCAACGTGAAGGTCACTTTTGAGATCTGCAGCCAATTTGACCATATCAAACTGTTCAAAATTAATATTAAGACAGGAGTAAATATTTGTAAGTTTTTCAAAATATGGTATTAAAACGTCACCTTCCTTTTATACATATTTACATACCTTTACTTCTAGGCTGTGATCTAACTGTAAAGGTAGTTACCACTTTTAGTGTTGAATATGGCTGTATTTGAATAACTAAGTAAGAAACAAAACTATTGCTTAGTTGTAGAGATCACAATGTCTACAGCTTTTTTCTTTAAATAATATTATTATAAAGTTGAATGTGTGAATTAATTATTTCGATTCAGTAAGAAGGGTAAATAGCAGGACAGATCGTGTTCTATAAACCTTGGATGGCAACTGGTCTACCGCAGAAAGAAATGGCAACCTACTGCGGGGAAAAACTGCCTCGTCGGTCATGTATCGAAAGATACATGATCGCCTAAGCGTGTATCACGCATGGCGCATAACTGACTGAAGAACATTGATGTTGGGAAAAGTATAAAACATTTGTTAGAAGACACACATATATGGTGAGAGACATAAGGACAGACTGTGTGAGAGAGGGAGAGAGGGGGAGAGAGAGGGGGAGGAAGGAAGCGAGAGAGTAGATAGGAGTGGATTTAAAACTTCCCAACCAAACCAGGAAACCTTACCTCAAAAGGCAAAATCTAATATCAGGTCGTTTACTCAAATTTTATTCTTGTCCTAAGAACTTCTATATCTATTCTTTCTCTTTCTCTCCCCCATCTCTATCTATTAAACACACACATAGATAGATGGATAGTTAGGTGCTATTATACTTAGATAGATAGATAGATAGATAGATAGATAGATAGATAGATATAAAAGTGATATATTAAGAGCTAGAAAACACAGGAAGTTTTCTGGGCTGTAGACGAAAATAAATAAATCTTCTGTTTAATAAACAAATGGAGCGTCTACTAAAATATGGGTATCCCCGAAAAATAACGTTTAAATAATCAAATCCATGATTTATTTAGAAATATATATGTGTGTGTATGTATGTCTCGTGTCTATTCGTATGTATAATAATGTATAAAAATACTACTACTACTACTACTAAAGTAGAAAATTAAAAATATTTACATACGTACTACATGTATATATATATGAATGTGTATATATATATATTCACATATATTCACATATATATATTCACATATATATATACATATATATATATGCATACATATATATGTGTATAAAAGTTCAGATATAACTAAAATATATATATATATATATATATATATATATATATATATATAATTTTTCCTCTTTGCTTTGTTTGACATCAGGCTGTGTGACTCCAGTTCGTCTAGACAACTTATATATGCCCAATGGTCAGTGTCGATATTATCTCTATATACTCCATAGAAAACTGGGTTAGCTGACACTAACAGCTTTCACTGGCCCTCGGAGGGTAACCGAGATGAATTAGGCTTGGAGTGGCGGGAGCGGGGAAGAGGAGAGAATAAAGATCAATTCATAAATACGCAGAAAAGGAAGGTGTGCTGAAAATCTAATTTTAAAAAAATCCTGAATAATAAACTGTTGCTTGGATGTTGAACCATATCAGTGTAAAAAGACACAAAGAAAGAGAGAGGCAACCAGCGAGAAAGAAAGAATAGAATGGCGTCGAAAACGAGGAGGGAACAGGATGACTGAAAAAGTGAAAAGAAAGATGATGCAGAAAAGAACAAGATAGAGATGCAGAGAGTAGGAAACTGTAAAGACCAATGAAAATGGAACAGAAACGGAGGGTGATATAGGGAATAGGAGATTATTTTCTGACAATGTCTGTTATCTCTCACTCTCTCTCTCTCTCTCTCTCTCTCTATATATATATATATATATATATATATATATACTATTGTGTGGCTATATTGGACTTGTGTAATGATTAAAGGAATTTCACAGTGTTACAAATACAAAATAAATATTTGTACATAACAATATAATAATACAGAAGTTCAAGTGTAAAAGTCCTAACACATACGAGAGAGGAAAATTATATATATATATATATATATATATATATATATATATATATATATATATATATATATATATATGTATGTATGTATATATATATCCAGATTTAACTGCCACTTTTTTCCTGTGGTGAAGGAAGGTGTGATAGTTTTCAATGTAGCAAAGACAATTTAGTCGTATAAGTTTGCCAGCTAATCAAGCAAATGTACTTCATTTCTGTTTCTGTTATGATGACCACAGCATCGAAGAATGGACAAAATTAGTTTATTGACTCCGATTTTGTTTGATTTTTCATCTGTCTAGAACACATCTATAGATTCACTTTGAAAAGTCCTCTCGCTTTTCATTGGTTAACGGCCTATATCCAGGTTTCTAAAAGCGTTCTGATTGGGTGGTGAAACTATCTATTTTTACAAGTGATGAAGTTTTGTTCTCTTTGTTATTATTTGTTGATTTCTTATCTTACATATTGCTCGTGAAATCTTTCTGATGGGTTGGTCAAACTATGGATTTGTTTGCCTGGTGATATTTATTATTCGTCTATTTTTAGAAATGGCGTTATTTTGGTCTTGTAAGTTATTTTTATTTATTTCTTTATCTATCACTATAGGAAAAGACAATGTTAAGTAAACAGAAAAGAGAAAGAAAGAAAGCGAAGTAGAAGACATATAAGGGAAATAAAAATTGAAAGAAAGAAAGAAAGAAACAAACAAACAAACAGAAAAAATAAGGAGCAAAGAAAGAAACAAATAATAAGAGAGAAACAAAAATAAACGAATGAAGCATAAGACATTAAAAAAATAAAATACCTCATAAGAAAGTAAGAAAGAAAGAACCAGTAACAAATACAAAAATAGCCAATCAAAAAGAATGAAGAATGAGAAGATTCTTGAAAAAAATGGTTGAGAAAATTCAATGAAAAGAAAAATATTTTTTAATAACATGCAGATACGTATATGCTTATTATATGATGAACAAATTGATTGTAGGTATAATATGCCAGGTTCATCATAGCATTTCTTGGGACAAATGGCTTGCTTGGCAGTGTGTATCTCTTTCTCAGTGATATAGGGGATGGTAAATTTATGACTTTTCTATGAATATCAGTGCTGCATAACTGTATTGGATGCAGAGTAATTTTTTGTTGCAATACCTACCATCTATGGGAGGGACATGAAGAACATGAAAAAAGTTGGATTCACCTGGAATCTGTACGCACATAGAGCTTAACTATGACTCCTGAAAGTGAACAAACGTGATAGCAATAAAAAAAATATCCCTGAAAAGTAATTAAAACAGGAAAAAGAAATTAAGAAATTTTCTTGCTTGTTTTGCAGAAATTCAAGAATTTACAGATATATTGGCTTTCTGGTTTATTGCTGCTTGCTTTGTGTGTGTGTGTTTTTTTTTATTGATATACATGTATTGGAATTTGATTTTCTGTCTGTACGTTATGGGACTTCATTTACCAACAAGTACCATATTTCTGTATTTTTATCATATATATCAGTGTTAACTGTTACTAGTAGATTTCTTTGTAGCTTATTTACACTATTCGGTCTATTGTCCTCATCTTTGTCGCCATATTTATTACAACGTTTCGGCCGTTGTACGCTTCGGCTTTCTTCAGGTGGTTGGAATGTCGAACTGAAAACTTTATTTCGCTCACTGGGGTAGACTGTTCTAGTTCTGCCGAAACGTTGAAATACCAGATTTTGCAGAAATATTTGCTTTGACGAGTTTATTGCTGTTTGATTTGTTTGTGTTTTTATTGATATACAGGTATTAGAATTTGATTTTCTGCATGTGTGATATGGAACTTTATTTACCAAAAAGTACCATATGTCGGTGGGGGGGCACCTATTACCATATCTACCAGTGTTTACTGATACTTGCAGATTTCTTTGTAGCTATTATAACTTTACTATATTTTCAGATGTTGCTCACTGAAAAACAAATGCTTGATAAAACCTACTAAAATTCTTTCTTTTCCAAAAAGTATTCTAGTAATTAAACATTACCTCATTTGTATTTTAAAAAAAGTAGCAGTCATATAATTTCTGCTAATACTGTAAGCGTTTCTTCATGGTTAGCGAGAATGCCACATAAAGGTAAGATGAAAATTTTAATTTTTTGGTTGTGATGTGTACATTTTTTTTCTAAATGTTCCATATCAATATCTGGGAGTATCTAATATGTAGGTGAATCCAGTAGGCTGACAAATATGGCAATTCCCTACCTAAAATGGATTCATGGCTTTTCTAGTATAATTCTCTATCACATTTTCTTTCTAATTCTCTCTCTCTCTCTTTTTCTCTTTCTTTCTGCTAAGTCCTTCCAGGAAGTGAGCGATCATGAATTTCCACAACTTCTTGTCTTTCGCTGTCTTGTGTACCTTTTTCTCCTTTACCGTTCCTCCTCTTTGCAGTCTTTGTTCTACAATCCATTCACTCAAGCTTGTCAGGTAGATTATTTGCAGATTCTCCTTTTTTATATTTTGTCTTTGAATTTTTCCTGAGAGGAGTGTTAAATTCTCCAAGACATTTTCCTCATTATGTATCCACAAAATTTCATCTGCCGCTGGACATTAGTTTATTTTTTACCTTAAATTGAAGATGACAGTCTACAACCACTTACTCTGATACGCTTCGTTAAAACGAATTGTCAGTGTTCATTTGGTGTCTTTTGATACAACTTGATGCAAAATGTTCAAGGTAACCAGCAATTTGAAGAATGACCACTCCATATACTACTACTACTACTACTATGATGGCTTGTATTAATCCATATATCTTTAATGGAAACATTTTTATTGTTTGCTTAACTAGAATATGAAAAATATAAATTAAATTATAAGAATAGTTAGAGTAAGAAGCAAAGAAACAAAATTAAAGGAATTGAAAATATATTCAATTAAGAACTTAAAGTTTATACAGTATCTATTCATACAGATCTGTGGTGGATATAAGAGATCTCGGTGAGCCGAGTTCAATTTCCGTACTACTCTGTGGTGTTCTTTTGCATAAATGCCCTTGGGGAAGGCATAAATATGTTTCTTTCCCTCCCCTATACAAGCTGGGAGAAGAAATAGTAGACTAGGCTACTTAGTTAACTGTACACGTTATACTGCGCTTTCTAGCCTTGGTTGGCAACCGGTATAGGAGATAGAAAATTCTGTATTCAAAGACAGTGATGGAAAAAAAAAATGAACTTCCCTCAGATGTGCATACTCTTCTTGCATCTGCAGTACATGTCGGGCACCAGTAACCCATATGGGTTACATGACTCATGATGATTCATAAAATAGGGACATAGTCGATGTCTAGAAGGAGAAGCAAGATCAAGAAAATAAAACTACTCTGAATATGAAATGGCTCACCTTAGACAAACAATTGCTGCAACATGACTCGTGACAATCTGTAAAATTTGGACATACTCAAAGTAGGGAAAAGAAAATTCAGTAATTAAAACCACTCTGGAGACAGTTGGTCTCTCTTTAGACAAGTAGTTGCTGCAACATCATTCATGACGATCTGTAGAATTGGGACATACACTGTGAAGAAGAAAAATTCAGCAACAAAAACCCATCAGGAAAGAGATAGGCTCTCCTTATATATATATACAGTTGTTACAACAGGGACATACAGAGGGACCTTGACTTACATTAAAGACCTGTTCCTACGTTCTTATGACATTGTGGGTACAATTTCAACAAAGTGGTGAGAAAAGATTAAGGACAGTATTGAAAGCAAGCTGTGGCCATTTTGAATTGTATGAAGTCTGTCTGAAAAGTAATGCTACTGGTGTCACAAACAATTTATATTCCAAAAAACAAACTGCATATTTTCCCCTTAAAGTCATCTCCCTTGAGTCTAATGCACTTTTCCATCCTTCTCTGCCATGCATCTATGAACTACTGGTAGGATTCATCTTGAGTACTCTTCTGCTCTGTCATTAAGGCCCTGTTTTTCTCTTTTCCTCTTGCCTCTAACATATCCTGTATCAAATTTTCAAAGGCCTATTTCCTCATTCTGCATCCTAGAAATTTCAATTGTCTCTTTTGGTAAGTATAAGTGTTCTTTTAGTTTCCATTTTCTCTAAAAATTCATCGTTGCTCACATGTTCATTTCATGGTATTCTCAGCATCCTTCTGTAGAACCACATTTCTACTGCCTCAAGTCTTTTCTTAATCTGCGAGGAGAATTATCCAGCCTTCACTACTACATAGCAATTAATTGTTCTTTTCTTTATTTCTAACAAAATTTTCCATTTTCTTAATATTTCTTGAATATTCAAGAAATCTTATTAGAGAAAAATATACGTTTTTAGATAAGATTTCTCGAATATTCAAGCCAGTAGACAAAAATAGATACATTTACTGTTTAATAAACAGACAAAAGTCTACTGAAATATAAGCATCCACTAAAATACTGTGTCATCTGCATCTCTTAAGTTGTTAATATTGTGACCCCCAATATTGAATTCTAGTAGGATTTTTAATTCTCTCAGAATTGCTTCATTGTATAGGTTTGAGAAGTCTGGTGAGAAGACACCTTCTTGTCTTAGAACAGTTTCTGTTTTGTATATTAACTGAATTAATTTTCTATCCATACAAAGGTGGTTTGCTCCGATCGTAGGTTCTTGATAATTCTAATATCCTACTAAAATATGTCATGGTTACCTAGTAAATGTAAGTTATTTGTGACATGCATTACCAACTGATTTTGCATAGTCTATGAGACACAGGTATGCATTTTTTTTGCATTTATGTTGCTCTTTCTGCTATCATTCTGCACATACGATGCAATAATGCAGCAAAACACGTGATCATTACTCTGACGCATTAACCCTGCCTTCTTTACAAGTACATTGGGGATGCTGCGAGGTACCAAAAACAAAATCTCATCCAGAAGTAGAACTTTCCCAAATCACATAGATCTGAAAACTAAATTAATTTTTTTGACAGTAAGTTTCACCCTTTGCAAGGCCCAGGGGCCACTTGATGTAGCAGGTTACAGTAAAGGGTATTTTATAGTAAAAGAAGATAAGGGTTAACTCTAGACTTGAACAAGTTAACATTGTAGTGATTGAAGAAACATCCTCTTGGGAGACTGTTCCACAGGGCAGTGGTTTACAGAAAGAATCTGTTTGAGTGGAAATTGCTTCACACTGATGGAATAGGGAGGAAATGTGGGCTATTTTCGACTATGTAAGTGACATGGCCGGTCTTAGTGGTGAAGGTTAGACCTGGCAGAACCAAGAAATGTACTCCATCTGAGCAATTTCCATGGTAGCAAGGATAGACCAGTGAGAGACTCACCACATCCCTCCTGTTAGAGAAACGTTGGAGGGTAGAAAATAATTATTTTCAAACAAAGATTCAGAGAGAGACTTTTGAACTCTATCAAGAGTTTTTACTGTCCAGATGTCTCTCAAAATTCCCTTCTTGCATCTTCATCTTGATTTTTCTTCCGGTAGATCTTGGTATAATAAGCAATGAACCTAGTGAGAGATTCTACAGTACGTAGAATGGAACTGAGTGGATCCAGGTCAGTTCAACTCAAGTACATGGAGCAATGACTACTAGGATCTTAAAACGGTGATAGGTATATAAACAGTGATTGTCTCGCTTTTGTTACGATAGTCACAAGGGTAATTTGATGGCCGGTGAATGATGTCAGGGGATAGAGTAATGAAGGGCAGTTGCAAACTAGAGCTCAGAGAAGGAGGACATCACTAGCCCACAGTGATAGGTCTTACAGAAAAAAAAAACACTCGACCTAACCAGGTTCATAGAAAAATCGCCATAACTCCAATTTTCAATTTGGGATATATATCAAGTAAGGTTCCCCATTTTTTCACACTGTTTGTTGTTGCATATATGTTATAATTTATCTGTGTGGGACATGTGTATATGTGTACATAAATTTGTGTAGAATGTAGCATTACAAAACTCTGAGAACCAAGCATGTTTGTCATTCTTTTTCTTGTATCCATTCCATTCCATCTGTGATGTACAGTGTTAATATATCATAGATATAATAATTCCCAGAGCTGGGAAAATAGAAAGAGGCTAATATATTTTTTTACCATAGCTCCCTACTGTTATAGGAGGGACTGGCTTAACACAAATGTCTCAAGCATTTCTGACGGTATCAGAAACAAAGGAAATAATTTATATTTATTTGGTTATTTACAAATTTCTATTGAATGTTTTACAATTATACTGTTTGCCTTCAACATAAATATAACATATAAAGTACTAATTTATTTTATATTGACATCATACACACATCTCAAAAACTTGATGTACAAGAATAATTCTGCTTATAGATTCAGGATTAGCATAGACAATTTACTCAAGTAAAAGGTTGCTCACACTATTAACTCTCAAATACTTTTTGTGCAGTTCGACTATGTTGTTGTACCCTTTGAAAAGAATGTACTACAATCCAACCTCTTTAATCTGGCACCATTATAGCAAGCTACGAGAAATGCTGGATGACAGAAAGCACACCTAACAGTCAGTAAATTTTTGACTACTAACTCTTGTATAGTTTTTTGTACAGTTTCAATATGTTGTACCCTTTGAAATAAATGTGCTGCAGTAGCCTAACTTCTTTTTCTTGAATTATTATTTTTGTACAGAATAAAGAAATTAAATATTTTAAAACTGTAAAACATTTTCATGATTTCTGTTAGCATTTTGAATATGATATATATATATATATATATATATATATATATATATATATATATATATATATATGTGTGTGTGTGTGTGTGTAAGCAAATATATGAATATAGATCCGACAGTATGAAGAAAAATATACGGAAAAAACAAACAAAAATCCTTATATGCAATTATGCTGTTTTAATGTTAATATAATGTCACTGTCAGACATTTCTGTCTGGCTTCTTTACTATTTCCCCTTTTCTAGTGAGATTAATGCTCGACAAGCATACATATAAATTTTAGATCAAAATAGAATTCTTTTCATTTTTTATTCAAAATACTCAAATTTTAGGAATACGTTTTCACAGCGTCGTCCACATGACGACAACGTGACCATGTTTAAACGGAACGCTGATCATATAAAACTTTCAGTTATCTGTTTGGATAAGTCTTGTTCTTATGTCCATCATCTTTGTCATGTTGAATTGATAATGTTAATTATATTTTATGAATATGTCCTGATGTTGATGTTATATTAACATTAAAACAGCATAATTGCAAATAAGGATATTTTTTTTTCCATATATTTTTCTTCATATATATATATATATATATACACATAGACTGTTTTGCTGCATTAGAGCTCTTCAGTGTGGCTAGACATCCAATTGCTTCAAGCCAGGATTGAAACATGACTGATTTGGCATCAGTCAGAGATATAAAATCCAAGTGAATCCTAATAATATGAAATATTAAAACTGATCCACAAAAACAGCTTAATGTATTTATTATAAGAGAGCATATAACATCCATAGATTAAAAATCCCAAACTATTTCATTCAGAAAGTAGCTATTTCAATCGACATGATTTTCTTGTGGAACTGATCAATTCAGAGATGTTAGGAGAGATGACATGTTGACATCTCTGAATTGATAAGGGTCTCCAAGAAAATCATGTGGATCGAAATAGCTATTTCCCAAATGAGGTACTTTTGGATTTCTAATCTATGTATATTGAATATATATATATATATATATATATATATATATATATATATATATTTGCTCTACTCTGTATTGAGCACTCTGTTAAGAATAGTATTTTTTGGTTATTGGAATTTATTCCGTATACACTAATCCTATACTGGGATATATATATATATATATATATATATATATATATATATATATATATATATTTAGTTGGGTTGATGTGAAATTCACATGTTAGCTCTGTCTCTGATATTGAGCACTTTCCAATAAATACTGCGCACATAATATATAAATAATATATATAATATATTGCACATACAGATATATATATATATATATATTTATATTTATGTACACACACTTTTTATATATATATATACACACACATTCACACATTCAGACAGCTTTTTCCGCAAGTATCACTACATTATAAAACAAACTCCAAAAGAATGCTTCCCCTATTACTACAAATTTAACATCTGCAGTTCTAGGGCCAACCATTATAAACCTGAAGAGACATTTCATTTTAAACGTTGAAACAAAATGGACAATTTTGTAATGGATGTTCTAATGACATTCATGAGAAAAAAATCTAATAATGTCGTTTTTTCACATAGTAACATATGTGAGAAAACGACATTATTTTTGCGCCAACCTAATAGATTTTGAGAAGTTAGAAAAGAGATTATGTTTTAAGACAAACCCCCACTACATGTTCTATTGTAACAGTGTATAATAAATATTAATTTCTCTACTCATTCAGTAACCTTGTACCTTGAGTGATATTTTGACCTTGTATTGAATTAAACCAGTAAAAGAAAAAAATTGTGTGGATAGAGAGCCAAATAATTTTTTTTGCTGTTACCCAGTGTAAAATTGGTTCAACATTTTTAAGTGAATCACCATTACACCACTTGAATTATTTTTTTGTTGTTATGTCTTGTTGTTATCTCCCCTTTTTACATAAGATGGACTCATCCAATGGATACTTATACTGACAGAGAGAATACTTGCTGTTGAGATACGTTGCGATACAGTCTCAACGTCTGTCGAACTCTCTGCTTTGGCAGAGAGGAACCCAGACAAAGCCTTGCCAAAGTGCAAGGTTTTGTCCAGGGAGGTAGACAGGCCCTGAACACGTCTAGGCAGGTTCAAAGGGTATATTTTTGGCTGAGCCTACATGCTCGGAGAAACCCACTTTAAACTCGGCCTTGTGCTACATATATTCCTCGTGGGTGGAATATTAAATACTGAGATACGTTGAGATACGTTGCGATACATGGAGATATGTTGAGACAGGCTGAGAGATACGGAGACAGACACAGAGTGTTCGCAGAGAGTTATATCAGAGTCCAGAGAGAGATGATTATGGATTTACTTACAGAGACTTGTACATATACTTTCTACTAACCCGCATTCCTGGACTACTAATCTTCACTTCAAGTCTGTATTCTTACGTTTAATACACTTATTTTTCTATCTCAATTACTGGCGTTGTTTATTTATTTGTGCAGGATTACCTTCACGGAATCTAATCATTATGTTCTTTCAACACATGGATGATCATGGCTCTCCACAAATCTCTTTTCTTCATTATTTGTGAGTTACCATGACTTGTTGAGATAGACAGTGGAGAGCTTTTTTTCCAGTTGCTCCACAGATTTTATCTCAGTGTTTTCCTTCTCTTAAACTGGTTTACAACCAAGGCTAGAGAGTCAGATCTATCCCACTGTGTAAGCTATAGCTTGGCGGAAAGACCAGATGATTCCATTTCCTTTCTCAAAGGCTTTAGTGCGAAAGTGATTGCAACAAACTAGATCAAAATGAACTCCAGTTGCTGATTATACGTTATGCTTCGATAATAGTTACAGAAAAGAAATGGGTCGGAAAAGAAAAAACATTCAGTAAGGGAGAAAAAGCATGGAATCCTCGAATGTATTAAAAATGCATTTAAAATTTGTAAACAATTTTAAAATTCATGCGTTTTCCCCACTGGAATTTTTTCCGACCCCCCCAACACACACACATGCCCAAACACACACTCACAAACACATGCACACACCCACATGAATACATGTAAACACACACTCCCAAGCATACAAGCACACACACATAAGCAAGCAAGCACAGACTTACTCACATATACATGCATACACACAAATTCACCTACACAAAACACATGCATGCATACATGATCACAAAAAAAAAACATGGGAAAAGAAAAACATACAGATACACACACAGGTACATACACAAAATCTCATTCTCTCTGTCCTATTTTCTTTCTGTACATGAAACCAGAAATAAACACACACACACACACACAATCTCTCTCTCTTTCTTTCGCTCTTTCTGGCCTGTTTTCTTAAAGTAAAGACACACAAACAAACACTTTATACACACACACACACACACATACTACCTGCACACCAAATCTCTCTCCCTGTGTCCTGTTTTCTTTCCGTACACACATACACACAAAGAAACAAACACAAATGCCTAATATCTCTCCCTGCCCCCCCTTCTCTCTCTCTCCTTCTCAGTTCTTTTTTTTCCATACACATACACACAAAGAAACACACACACACAAGCCTAATATCTCTCCCTGCCCCCAATTCTCTCTCTCTCCCTCTCAGTTCTTTTCTTTCCATACACATACACACAAAGAAACACACACACACGCCTAATATCTCTCCCTGCCCCCACTTCTCTCTCTCTCCCTCTCAGTTCTTTTTTTTCAATACACATACACACAAAGAAACACACACACACACGCCTAATATCTCTCCCTGCCCCCACTTCTCTCTCTCTCTCTCTCAGTTCTTTTTTTCCATACACATACACACAAAGAAACACACACACACGCCTAATATCTCTCCCTGCCCCCCACTTCTCTCTCTCTCCCTCTCAGTTCTTTTTTTCCATACACATACACACAAAGAAACACACACACACGCCTAATATCTCTCCCTGTCCCCCCACTTCTCTCTCTCTCCCTCTCAGTTCTTTTTTTTCCATACACATGCACACAAAGAAACACACACACACGCCTAATATCTCTCCCTGTCCCCCCACTTCTCTCTCTCCCTCTCAGTTCTTTTTTTTCCATACACATGCACACAAAGAAACACACACACACGCCTAATCTCTCTCTGTCCTAATTTTCTTTCTATACATACACACATACACACATATCAAATCTCTCCCTCTCTATTTTCTTTCCGTACACACACGCACACACACACACACACACAAAGACACACCAACACACCAAATATTTTTCTGTCTCTCACTCTCTCTATCATGTTTTTTTTCCTTTCCCTCGTATAAAATTTTGTGCAATATGAATGAAACGAAAACCTATAAATATTCATGCGACCCTTTGATGTTTCTTTGGTTTCTTTCTTCATTTTTTTCCTTGAACCATTTTTATTCTCTTATTTTGCATGAATGAAAAAATTATTTGATTTTTTTTTTATTAGTTTTGATTTTCAGGACTGTTTACCAATTTCATAATCCTCATAAAATATTATAAATAACAAAATATTAGGTTGGTGCAAAAATAATATCGTTTTTTTGACGTTAAAAAATACGTCAAAAAACGATATTATTTTTGCACCAACCTAATATTTGAAAAAGTCTCGGGGTGTAGTGGGAGTTTGTCTTGAAACATAATCTCTTTTCTAACTTCTCAAAATCTAAATCTAACAAAATGGATTTTTTTTTTTCTCATGAAGGTCATTTGCATACAATTGTTTACATTCAGAGCTAAAAATTGACCCGTTGTTACCCACACTGAAATTTTACAATAACAATGGTAACTAGAAACATAAGAAATCATTGCAAAGTTTTAAAAAAAATGAAGATCTTGACCACGTACAGATTGAGGACAAAGAAGTTACTGTGCTTGATTTTATATGCACTAATGTATCATGTACGTACTGCTCAACATGCCATTAATTCCATAAGAGATTGCTATTGCATTGTCACGACATCCTTTGTGGGTTGAATTGATGTTCAGTGGACAATGGTTATGCTTTGCAGTGTGTTGTATGGATTGTCTTCAACTCAATACCCCAGAGTCGGAGTCATAAAGAAAAAAGGAAGCAAAGATAGAAGTGTTTAATGTCTGTTTCAATGAATTAGTAAAAGTTTTCAATATCAAATATTTTCATTTGTACCCTCTTACTTCTTAAAATAATGACAAACATTTATATTTATGACTGTTACTGAAATATTTTGTTAAAGTTGTTAAGCTCAAATACTTAATGGCAAGAAAAGACATTCTTAACTGTGAGTGCGTTAGACAAAGCACATCACTACAGGTACAGCTGTTAACATAGTTTGAGCATTTTATGATTGATCTATTCTCAAATGATTAATTTAAAAATAAAACAGATTTATGCCTGATTTTCCCCTAGAAGAGCATCCCTACTCGGTATAGCTGGCCACTCATTTTTGAGGATACCTGTCTACTAGGATGGCTAACCAATATCTATTGCAGATGCTTGCTCAAGTGCATTTGCGTTTATTCAACAACCTGTGGTTTATACTGCAACTATGCTGAGCAGATCTTAGTTACAGTTTCTGGGAAAGAGCGTGTTATCTAGTGTAATCAACAGTGTGAACAATCCCTCAGCCACGATGACTTGTGACTTCATGCTAACACAGCTATCGACTGTGCCCAAGGGTTTCATCTACCCAATTTCATTAACAAGGCTTGCATCAACCTGTGGTATAGTTTTCAGGCACTTTCCAAAGGCGCCACATGCTGGAATCGATCCCTCCAGTGTGATAACATCAGGAAGTCTCCTTCCTGAGAAATCAACTATGGTGAGATTCGAACCCGGGTCTCATTGTCAGAATACAAATGTTCTAACCACTCGGCCACGTGCCCATTCCCTACTGGGTGATAAGCACATAACACCATTCATGGTTTCTATCATTTCTCAACTAGATACCCACAAGACTTGCAGATTCGACAGTATCCCTACAATTTTCCTAAAGGAATGTGCACCTGAATTGGCTTCTGTTCTCTCCAAACTCTACAATAAATGTCTCGTTGCTTCTTGCTTTTCAATTTGTTAGAAATCTGTAGTTCCTGCCTTTAAGAACTCTGTTGAACCTTCTGGCTCCTCAAATTATTACCCTATTAGTCTCTTACCTGTTTTTGGCAAAGTACTAAGGGCTTTAATCAATGCCGAATTAGTTAATCATCTCACTTCACACAACCTTCTTCCAAATAAAAATTATGGCTTCCATTTCTCCATTACTGAATTTTTTTCTCTCAGGCTTTAGATAAAAATGGTGATGGCTGTAGCTTTAAATATTAGGTTGTTGCAAAAATAATGCCGGTTTCTGACGTTAAAAAATACGTCAAAAACCGACATTATTTTTGCACCAACCTAATATCTCAAAAGCATTTGGCAGGGTTTGGTATGACGGTCTTTTCTTCAAGTTCAAGGGCTAGGGTTTTTTTGGAGGAATATTCGAGTTAATCCAATTGTTCCATACAGATTGTTTATTGAACAGACATGCTTATAGTTCATTTCCCAAAAGTCTATCCTTTTAACTATTTTGGTTGGTGTTTATACTGATGACGCAACTATTAACTCATGTCTTAGTAGTTTTTTCTTTTTTGTTAAGCATTTCATCCCAAGCAAGGCAGGAGTGCCACTAGCACACAAGAGGTTACAGAGGGTAGAGAACAAGAGTAAAGAGATGTGTTTGGGGGAGACGATAAAGAGAAGGACAGTGGAAGAAGATCAAGATATTAGAAAAAGTCAATTGACATTACACTTGAATATTTGAAGATTATAGTTATCAGGGAAGCAAGTAAGAGGAAGGGAGTTCCACAGATGGGAAGTGCAACATACGAAGCTGTTTGAGTAGAAAAGACAGTTACATTTAACCATTTCAACAATGAAAGGGTAGAGCCGAGATGCCAACTTAGTAGCTCACTTAAATTCATGCAGTCTGGGAACCAGTGAAAGTAACTCCTTGGAACAGTTGCCGTGAAAATACTTATAGAAAAGACAGAGGGAAGTCACGGCATGTCTGTGAGAAAGCAACTGTAGACTAGATGCCAAATCAAGACCTATCACATTGCATATACATCTCTTGATTTTGTCAAGGACCTTGAGACTTACAGCAAGGGCACCAGACTATATATGACAGCAATAACAGATGGCATGACACAGAGAACCAGCTTTCCTTGCAGTAGATGAAGCTATTGAATCTATGTATCTGTTCCACCTCATATCAGTGGACAGCATGAGACCAACTGCTTTCAAGGAGTTGAGCATCAGCCATTCTGATGGGAGGCAGAGAGGATTCTCTGTCGTGGGTAAATGAAAGCAGTTTCATTTTAAAGGCTTTGAAGTTTACAAGCAATTTCCTGCCCCAGTCAACCACAGGTTGGAGGTCCTTTTTGAGAGTCCAACAAAGTAAAACTACTCTCAAAAAGGACCTAGAATGGCTTGAAAGTTTTAATGCTGTCAATACAAAACTGCTTTTATTTAATCACCATAGAGAACATTTTGTGCTTGCTAGCAGCGTGCATGATGCTAATCTCCAAGAGATGAACTCTTTGCATCTTCTGGGGCTTATGTTTTCTACTGACATGCAGTACAATGATTATATTGAATCAATTGCTAGGAAAATTGGTTCCTGCATCATATAAATATAGTATAAGTATAATATACTAAATATAAGTGTCCTTTTTGTTTCCATTTTTCTTAAGACTTCCTTGTTGCATACACTATCCATCCATGGTATTCTCAGTATCCTTCTGTAGAATCATATCTTTGTTGCCTCATCTGGGAGGAAATTGTCCAATATTCACTGCAATGTTAAAGTATTAATATTACATAACAGTTCATCACAATTATGAAAAGTGTCTGCAACGTTTTTGTACTGTATTTTGTAGAGATGGTATTGTTCGTACTCCTTTCAAGTTTCAAAAAGTCAGTGGGTCTCTCAACTTGGATCAATGATTAACTCTCAGCCTTAATAAACTTTAATTATAGTCATGGATTCCAACTTTATTAGTGTCTTGAAATACCCACTTTTGGCTTTGAACTAAACTGTTTAGTATATACTAAGAGACCATACATTCTTCTGGAGAAATGGTTAGCAAGATAGCTTTGCAAGTTGTTACTGCTGTAGTAGATTAAATTCTCAAAGGGCACTTGTAGTCATATGCCAGGTAAAACTAAATATATTATTAAAAAATGTCAAGGGTTACCTTATGACAAAGATAGAGACATATTTTCAATTAGTACCCGTGGTCAGTGTTCGACTTAGGAATTTGAATCCTGATTTTTAGGGCAGGAAAACTGATGTAACATATTCTTCCCAAGGAAAAAAGAAGACAGAAAATACAAAAAAATAGAAAGGACGGAAAAAAGAAGGAAGAAAGGAAGGAAGGGTGGAAGCAAGGAAGGAAGGAAGGGTGGAAGCAAGGAAGGAAGGAAGGAAGGAAGGAAGGAAAAAATGAAGGAAGGAAGGAAGAGAAGGAAGGAAGGAATGAAGGAAGGAAGGAAGGAAGTAAGAGAAGGAAGGAAGGAAGGAAGGAAGGAATGAAGGAATGAAGGAAAGAAGGAAGGAAGGAAAAAAGGAAGGAAGGAAGGAAGAGAAGGAAGGAAGGAAGGAAGGAAGGAAGGAAGGAAGGCATCCAAAATAGAGATCAATAGGTAAGAAAGTAAGGATTACTGAAGGATTACTGAAAATAGATTGAAAAAGTGGAGAGAAAAGAAGAAAACAATGAATGAATGAATGGAGGAAGGAAGGAAAAAGAATTCATGGAGGAGGGGAAGAATCAAAGAAGAAAGGAGAGGGAAGAAAGAAAAGTACAAAATAAGAAGGAAACAAGAAAGAAAGAAATAAAGAAAAGAAAAGTGAAGGATAGAAAGAAGGAAAAAGCTGTAAGAGGCAGAAAAAGAAGGTAAAAAATGAGAAAAGAAAGGGTATGAAAAGTGGAGGAGTCTAAAGAAGAAAGGAAAATTGAATGAAAGAAAGGAAGGAAAAATCAAAGTAAAGGGAATGAAAAAGGTAAAAAACGAAAGAAAGAATAAAGAAAAAATAAAGAAAGTTATAAAAGAAAGAAATGCAGTGGAAACAATAACAAAAGGAGAAACAAAATGGATGTGCCATATTTTGTTCTGAAATAATGGTCTTCCTAATTAAATGAGCATTTATATTAGCTTTCAATCTGAATATTTAAATATGTGAAAATTCCTTCCTTGTTTTACTGACAAGCCCTATTTTAGAACAAGGGGAAAGGAAACATTTTAAAATAATAAAACTAATACTGACGGTTTGCAGTTAATCTGTTACTGATTATTTATTCAAAACCCGTTTAAAAAAATCAAGAAACATTACAAAAATCAATATTCAGATATTTCGGGGTGAGATCTCCATGATCCACAGAACATTATTAGCAAAAAGCAATACAGACAACATGAAAAAAATTTTTATTTCTCAAAAATATTTTGGGACAAATATCTTATATCAAGTTGATTCATTTCATTGCCTTATATTTTTCCGTTATGAACCAAAAATTACAATAACTCTGGACAAAGTAGTTTTGAATCAGAAAAAAAAACCCATACCACAAGAGGTTGCTATGTCAGATAACAATGAATCTACCATGCCGTCCAACAACACTATTAAAGTTGGACATATTTTAATCAAGATATCATTCTGAATAATGCTTACCTATTTTTGTTCTAGTATCTGAGGTCTGGATACGTTGTTTTGATCAATTTATCCCCACACAAGACAATGATACCGTTGAGGTGTTACTTGGAGTGAAAGAGAATAAAAAGTCTTTAGAAGAAATCAGAAACACAATCCTAAACTGGAAATCTAATCTTAAGCAGGAACAAAAGAAACTTCTACTTCTTTTCAAAAGACCAGGGAGGTGAGTGAACCAGACGATAGGTGAACCTATCAGCTAAAATGTATGTTGATTAAAATGTTACTTCATTATTTTAGTTGACTAAAGATATATTATATAAAATACATATGATTTTCTAAAAAAGAAAATATATATATATATATATATATATATATATATATATATATATATATACCGGGTGTAACAGCAAGATTGTTCAAATCGTGTAACAGCAAAATTGTCCATTTGCTACATTAAGTTTGAACCATTGTGTCTTTGAAATAATTAAAGATGTCTTACTGGAATTCTCCGAGGTTTTCATAACACTATTGGGCTCTACTGTTAGCGATAAGAATGTGTAATTACTCTCTAAGCTTAAGATAATAATCTTGATGAAATCAAACAGAAACGAATAAGACAAGTTCAATATTAAATAATCATAGCTAGGGATCGATAACGCATGAAGGATTGATATTAAGTTCATTAAGTTAGAGAGGACAAAGATTATATATATACATACATATATATATATATATATATATATATATATATATATATGTGTGTGTGTGTTATTTCAGGATCATTTTCCTACTTATTCAAGATGATCTTCATCCTCTCTAAGCTTTGAACTTTCTGCCCTTGAGTAACAAGGTGCCTCACTGGTTTCACATACAATTTCATTTGCAAGTTTTCTTTCACTGCTCTTCATTCCTCATGTGCCCAAAGTTTTATGGATTAAGATGGATCTTTCTTAATTGATCTATTTAAATAAAAATAGTTTTGTTTATATCTCTGAGATAAGGTACTATGATTACTTACATTATTAGAGATAGATAGACACATATGAACTTAGATAGATTGATATGAACAGACTTAGATAGATAGATAGATAGATAGATATAAACATACTTAAATAATATAGACAGACAAGGATAGATAGATAGATAGATAGATAGATAGATAGATAGATAGATAGATAGATAGATAGATAGATAAATTCAATAAGAAGATTGAGATGACAAAATTGATCGATATATTACGTAAGTAATTTCCGTTTTAGGGGAAGCAATTGTAATGACAAATGGATCATCCTAACTACTAATCATATGTGTCAGTTTTTTTTTTTTTGCTAATTTTGACACACTGAAAAGCCCAAGAGCCACTCAAGGTAGAGGGTTACTTATATTAATGTAAGAAAGAACAAGTGTTATGAGTATAGAGCTGAAGTAAACTTCAGGAGGAACCAGAAAGGAAACATGGGATAAACCTCTACTTCTTTTCAAAAAGACCAGGGAGGAGTGTGAACTGGAAGGTAGACAAACCTATCAACTAAAATTTATGTTGATTAAAATGTTACTTCATTATTTTAATTGACTTAAGATATATTATATAAGTACGTATTTCCTTCAAAATATTAAATAATTTAAATAAAGATAGTTGCATCTATATCTCTAACATGCAGGATTATTATTACTTACATTATTTACATTATTTGGACTGTTATCCTCATCTTCATTGCCATATTCACAATGTTTCAGCCATTGTATGCTCAACAACACAGGGCCTAGTGGATAAAGACCTTGGTTAGATCCAGTGACTAGACCCAAAGAGTTCTAAGTTCAATACCAGGCTACAGCAGTGGGGAACCAAAAACTTAGAGAGTTGAATTAAAGGGAAATAACTGAAACAACTGAAGGAGGCATGGCACATGGAACTAGAACAATCTAACCTAGTATAAATAAGTATATATGTATAAATGGTTCGGTTTGAAATTCCAATCACCTGAAGAAAACCGAAGTGTACAACAACTGAAACGTCATGAATATTGCAATGAAGATGAGGATAACAGTTCAAATAATGTAAATAATGTAAGTAGTAAAAATTTTTTTTTTCTTTGACTTTTCCCCGACCATAATAAAATGTTCTTTCTTCAAGATTTTTTTCCACAAAACAATAATCTTGTAGAATTCTCTTCTGGCTTCCCACTTTCCAGTCAAGTTTGACCATCAAAAATTCAATGTCAATCATTAATCGTTACTGCTAAAATTAACTCAGCATCCCAGATAATCTACTAGTTAAATATACTTGGAATCCAAAAAAACAACTGCTAAGATAAATGTGGGATCCCAAATAACCTACTGCTTAAATAGTCACGGAATCCCAGATAATCTACAGTTAAACTAGACTGAGAATCCTAGATAATCTACCGTTTAGATTTGATATCCAAAATAACGTACTGCTAAGATAAAAAAATTGACTCTCATTCGAGACATTTAATTACACTTAGAGAAAATACTGAGAATACCATAGACTGAACATGTGAACAATGACAAAGTCTTAGAGAAGATGGAAGAAGAAAGGATATTTATAATTGACATAAAGAGACAGTTGAAATTTCTAGGTCACATAATGAGGAAAGTGGACTTGGAAAATTTGATACTCACAGGATAGATTGAAGGCAAGAGGGACAGAGGAAAACAGCACATAATCTACCTAGCAATCTAGAGTAAATAGATGAGACAAGATTTAGGAAAGCGAAAAAGAGAAAATTTATTAAGAGCTACAAATGACAGGAAATTGTGGAGAGCCATGATCACCATGTTGGCATGAAGGGAGAAGTAGATATTTCAAGTGGTGATGGTCTGCTTGCATGCCTTAAAAATCAGCATTAAAAATAAAACCTGATTTTACTCTCTTTTTTTGACTTATGAACCAAAAATTGAATTCTTAAATTCCTTTCGATATCCTTGTCTTTCACTTTTGATTCTTTCAGCTCTATTCTAAATTTATTTATTTGCTGTTTTTTTGGGTATTTTTTCCTGTAAACACTTTCATTTCTATTTATCTCACTGTTTACTCCCAACTGTACTCTGCTGCTTAGGCTAGCCCATCCTAACTTGGATCTTGGTCCCCAACATCCACTGCCGGGGTCAAGAACTAAGAAAGACAGTTTTCGGATAGAAGGGAGATAATTATGCAACCTAGACTGAAACACATGACTCAGGAGGAAAAAAAAAAATCTCCCTGCACACCACCCTAAAGGACTAACAACAACAACAGCAATAAAGGTATTAACAAAAAAAAAATAAATAATAATGTCACATAAAGTAGACCCTTTCCTCCTTGTGAGCTTGGGTGACCCGGCCTTTCTTGAACTCTGGACCAGCCAAGAGACAACCGATTTCTGCCCACCCCTATTCTCATTGGCTTCTGCCGCCTCTCCCCTGCAACCACCAGCTTGCATTTCCTGCCAAATCCTATCCTTAGATACTCTAAGAAATTGGGCAAAGGTACACAGTTGAGGCACTCAAGTGATAAAGCCAGCAGGTCAAACTCAAGGGTCGGTAAACTGCGAATCAAACCATTATGAAGAGTGACAGTTGTAGGTGGTGGACTAGGATGGGGGCAGTTAGTGGTTGATAAAGGAAGCGGTCCATCCTGGCGATCCAGATTCCCAACCTTCTGGACAGTGAGTGTATTTCTCTTAAGAGGAAAGAAAGCAGAGAAAAGGCTGACATTGACAGAAGTGTTGGTGAGCAGTGACGCGGGGAGGAAGACCAAGAACATGAGACATGGAGATAAACAGAAGAAATGGGATTAGTGCTGTGATGGGGGTGATGCTGTTGGTGGTGATGTTGGCAGCAGAGTAGATACTGTGGTTGTAGTCAGGGTGGGTCTCCTGCTCTAGCCTCGGAGAGACACTTAAACCTGATGAAGCAAGTGTCCTCTGAAACGAAAAATGTCATCTTGGATGTGCCCAGGTGATCTGTTCATTTCCCCCCTCAACTTTGGAATATAATTTAATTCATTTTCACCGTTGGATTGAAGTAGTAATCCCTCCTCTGCCAGCTCCTCTTGACATCACCCGTTTCAATTGTCATCTTACAGTGAGAAGAAGAAAAGGAAAAAGAAAAAGAAGAAGAAGAAGAAGAAGTGACATAGAATTTTCAAAATCTTCTGTGCCAACCCTGCCAATTATCCCACGTTTCTATGTTGTGCTTATGATAATAGTTGTGTGAATATAGAAAATAATTTTTTGACATTGACTCATCAGATAAAACATCAAGTGATTGAAATTAAAATGAACCTCAGAGACAATATCATCAATATTTTTGTTGTTATTCATGTATGGAGTGAACCTACCAGTAGTAACTGGTGGCTTACACTGGAGGTTAAGTGACATCAAGTCTCCTCAATACACCAGCACCTTCCTCAGTATTATTTTTTAACTACTGCCTGCATCTGTACGGTTGCAACACTTCCTTAAATTTCTATTTACTCAAGACATTTTATTTGAGACTTTGGAGCCTTTTGCATTGTACTAAAGAAGAATGGCTCAAATTTATCAGTTCTCTGGCAAAGTCAAGACCCTGATCTTTCTTTTTGTATTCTTTAAAAACTATTCTTTGGTCAACCACAACAAACTCCTTGTTATGACAATAAACTACATCTGGCAGCAAGGCTTCTGATCTGGAGATTGAAGGTTTTGAAAAGCCATTTAATTGTTATTGTCCTCAGATTCATCATGACCCTTGTTGGTATCATCTGTTAGTATCTCAGCTATAGACAGAAAGTGAACTCCCAAACAAAAACAAAACACGATGAAAATATAAAAAAATATATTCTTATATAAAAAATTATCCATGATATCAATTTATTGAACATTGGTTTGGTTTGTTTTGTTTTACAGTATATTAACCTCAATGGATTATTTAATGCTGACAAGATTTTTATTGCTGGTAATATTTTTTTTCAAAAAGTATTTCTGGTAATATTTTTCCCAAAAATGTATTGCTAATAATATTTCTTTTTTCCAAAAAGTATTACTGGTAATAATGTATTACTGGTAATAATGTATTACTGGTAATAATGTATTGCTGGTAATAATGTATTACTGGTAATAATGTATTGCTGGTAATAATGTATTACTGGTAATAATGTATTGCTGGTAATAATGTATTACTGGTAATAATGTATTGCTGGTAATAATGTATTGCTGGTAATAATGTATTACTGGTAATAATGTATTGCTGGTAATAATGTATTGCTGGTAATAATGTATTACTGGTAATAATTTTTCTTTGAAAATTTATTGCTGGTAATAATTTTTTACAAAAATGCATTGCTAGTATTAAAACATATTTTTAAATGTTTTGACCCCAGTTTGAGGGTTTAATATTTGCCCATAGCTGGGAATCTAACATGTGCTACCACCCTGGATCAGGTTGTACCTGGGAATACCAGCAATTAAGAGGTGTTTCCATGCTCCTCAAAACCTCCTGATCAGAGGCCTTTCTATTGGATGTAGTTTATCATCTTACTCAGAACACAGATGTAGTTTATCGTCATACCCAGGATGATTTATATAGAATGAGCAGCAATATATTTTTAATGCAAAATGGCCACATTTTCTGTAGTTGAAGGGATAAAATTGTGTTCAAAATACAATATTTATATTTCAGTATTAAATAACCCATAGAGGTGTTGATATGCTGCTTAAACAATCAACCAAAACAATCGACAGTAATAATACAATTGATTATCTGGTATGAAATTTTCTTCTTGTATAATACTATCAAAATCAGTGTCATAGCCTGTATTCAGATATTCATTTTTTACAATGATGTTCACTCTGGGTTACAGATTAAGAGGCAAATTTTATAGGGATATGTGGGATAGATAGGGGTTAATCTTAAACTTGAACTGTTTAGGATTATAGTGATAGGAGAAGAATCCTCTTGGGAGTCTGTTCCACAAAGCAGCACTTCATAGGAAGATGCTGCTCGAGTATAATATACAATGGAATATGAAGAGAATTAGCCACAATAATAAACTAAACAAAAACAGATACATAATAATCCACTATCCAAAAGAACTTATCCCATCTAAACAACATCCAAATAGTCACAACCACTTCCAAAACCATTATGGATCTGATCAGATCTAAAATCACCGATAACAATAATAATCCAAATGCAGGCATATATAAAATAAATTGCCAGAACTGTTTCTCACAATCCATTAGGGAAACATGCAGAAATTTAAAAAAAGAAAAAAAGGATCTATGAACACAAAAGGGACTTAATACATATGACAATTTAACAAATAAACTAGTCAGAAATAAATTTGACTACAATTTTGATCTAAAAATTGTTACATTCATCAAAACAGAAAGTAATTCACTCAAATGGAAAAATTCTCCATCAAATATCAAAATATAAAATCTACACCACAGTTTTTATTTTAGTCTCACCTTTCCTGAAAGAATTACTAATTTCCCAAGCCAACATACACAACCAGAAATATGTTGGAAAATCAAAAGAAAATGGTTAAATCCATGCCTTCATGCTTTTGAAGATGTACAGCAAATATCTTCAACATATGCCATAACAATCTAATGACAATCTAAACAATATTCATATGAAAAAAAATTTTGAATGATATTTGCTCACTTTTGTCTTACCAGACTTTGAATTATGTCAGTTTGTGTATGGATGTTTTGAATGACCTTTCACCCAACTGATGAATATTCATGAATGTTCTCAAATTTAAAAGCCTTGATAAAATGAATGACATCCTTAACTTAGATGTAGATTCTACATTCAACACTATCACTTGATAAGACACCAGAAGTGTTGAAACAAAATGGCTATTTCTGTAGTGATTTTATAACATTTTTATGTTATAATTTTCAAATGAATTATATTTGCTCTACTCTGTTTTGAGCACTCTTTTATGAATAGTATTTGTTGGTTATTGGAATTTATTCAGTATACACCAATCTTATACTTGTGTATATATATATATATATATATATATATATATATATATATATATAAGTGGGAACATACAAAAGTTATAACCAAAACTAGTGCTAACTTCCAGGAGAGTGACTCATTGTGAATTTTTGACCTCACATTTTCCACTGAAGTGGAGTGATTACATTGAACCAATTGCAATGTCTTGCAATGTCTACTGCTAAGAAATTGATTCACCATGTCATGCCAGACAATTTTTCTCAACAGAATCCGTCTTAAAGAATTTTTAAATCTACTATTCATATATTGAATATTACTAGCACATCAAGTCTAGAACTCCTGATATATATGTTGATATTCTTCACAAAATCTAAATAATGGCCTATAATATAATCAGTCTTGACTCAACATCACAACTCCAGTCACTTTCCCATTGCTTTTATTCTGGCTTTACTATAAATATTTTCATGGCAGATGTTCTAATGACCATTCCTCTTTGGTACCTTGATCATATGAATTTAAGCATACTAATAGATTAATAGTTAGGTCTCATACTATTGAATTAGCTAAATGTAACCATAAGTTCTATTCTAATACTTTATTTTCTCACACTTCTCATCTGTGGAATGATCATCTGGTTTCTTCCATTTCTGTCACTTATAAACTTTGTGCATTCAACTTATTAAATTTAATATATTGACATATATATTTTGAAACCAAATTAATCATTCACTCACCAGTAATCTACAAATGCCCAATGAGACGCATAGTTATGTGTTGAAACACAGCTGTGATTGGGTAGTAATCCTTACATATTTTTGTTATAATATCCTAAAATATATATATATATTTCATCAATTTAAAGGCCCTTGCATGGAACAAAGCAAAAGAAAAATTTTACAGTTGAAATTTCTATATGTAACAGTTAGTTCTATGCTAACAGTTTCTCTCTCATACTTCTTGCTTGTGGAACTCTCTTTCAGGTTCTTTCTTTCCAGCCAAATTTGATCTTCAAAAATTTAAATTCAATTTCAATTGTTATCTACTATCTTCTTATTTCCTCTTCATTTATTGCTCTTGCTCATTAATAATGCTTTTTTTTCTTATCTTCTCTCACATTGAGTAACCCTTTGAGCCATAGTGGCTTTATTTCCTTGATTTTGGTGAAAGGATTAAAAAACGAATATTATTTTATAATTATGCTTTTTCCTTCATTAGAAAGTGCATTATGTACTGCCTTCCATTACCTCAGATAAATAAGGACCCATACTATTTTGATTGCAGGAAAAGATACTGTTTGGTTTTAGTGAAATAAAAAATACATAATATCAAGGAAGAAAGAAAGAAAAAAAAGGGAGTTGAAAAGAAGGAGAGAAAAGTGAGTGAGAGGAAGAAACAAATAGAAAGAAAGAGATAAGAAGAAGCAGAGTAAGAAAGAGAAGAGAAGCAGAAAGAAAGAAATAGCAAAGAAAAGGAAGTGGATAATGAAAAAGAAGAAAAAGGAGAGAGGAAATGGGTGTAAGTGAGATAAACAGAGAGGATGAAAGAGAAAAATATTTTGATCTTTAGCTGATGATAAGAAAAAGAGAAAAAATGTGCTCAAGACAGTACTTTCTGCATTTAAACATCCACAGATTTTGTTTACAATGATAGCTGCAAGTAAATTTGCTTGTCTATCAGATATTTGAAAGATTAAATTGGTAATTTTTAGAAAATCGGTACAAATATAGAGTTTCTTTTTATCTTCCTTTACTCACCACGTTTTTGCAGGAAACTTAGAGTGAATCATTTTTAGCGGGAAATATCGTATTTATTATTTTCATTGAGAAAGTTTGTGCATAAAATCTTAATATTTTCAGAATTTATGCAGTCTGTTTTAAACTTTTATTATTAATGTTGCCCTAGTTTTTTACATTACTCGTCATAGGGATGTTTGGACACCACTTTGGCAGTAGTCATAGCAATGATGAATGAGTTTAGGTCAAGATAGCCTGACGAAGTCCATCCTTCTTCAGGCTGTTTTGAAATTCACTTGTTCTTCTCCTAGATTGGTTGCCTTATAGATGCTAAAGGGCCCATTGTGTTCTACAATTTCATCCTTTATTAGAAGAGAAGGATTAATGTTTTCCCGTGGGTTATTAATATGTACTGAATGTAGCCTCGACCGTTATGTGAACTTGATTTAATTTCCGTGTTAAGGAAATACTACACTAAACACCACTCCATGTTTTGCTTTTTGACAGCAGCAAAAAGTTATTCAAGAAAGGATTTTTATGATTGATGATAAAAATCAAGAAATAGTAAGATCATTGTACAGGGGGTACCCCCAAAATTGACATAATTTAAAATGTGAATATCTAAGTAACGTATGTATAAGTGTACTATTCAACCATGCTTAAAATATTGTTACCACATACAAACATTTCATAGTGTCAATATGAGGACAGTGCAGAGGATTCAGAAAGAGTTGGAGGAGTCTAATGGTGATTACTAATGATAATTTGAAGTGATCACAAGTGATAGTAACATTATGCCTCCATTCATCTGTCCACAGGGCCTCAGATTCAACATGGAAGCCTACATCAAGTGCCTTGAAGAGGTAGTGCTGCCCTGGCTCAAGAGAGTAGCTGCTGAAAGACACTATGTTTAGCAACAGGACTCTGCACCATGCTACACAAGCAGGAGAACATATTCATAGCTGTCAGACAATTCCTGTGACCACATCATCCTTTATATCGAGCCACCTAACTCCCCAGACTGTAACCCCCTTCATTATTATGTATGAGGGAAGCACTTGAGAGAAAGATCAACAAAACTCCTTGTAACACCAAAGACAAACTGAAAGCAAGGATTATGGCAGCATTTGCAACTTAAACAAGGAGACCATCCAGAAGAGTTTCTTGGGGATTCTAAAGTTGTCTGGAGGCCGTGGTTGAAGCCAATGATGATTTTATTGAATAAATTTACTCTCTAGTATTTCAAGATATTTTTGTGTAATTTTGGTAAATATACATGTTAAAATGAGATTTTTGTGCAATTTAGGCAACAGTTAATCCATCATTCATTGTATATATATATATTTTGTTGTATTTTCAAAATACTGTTGTTAAACAATGATTTATTTCTGTTATTATTTTTAAATAGATTTTACACTTTTGAAATATATTTTGATATGTAGATTTAGTTTAATACAAGATTTGAAAAATGAAAATTTTCCTGTATAGGGCAACTGATAAGTAAAACCATGGTAGGCAATTCTGCCAATTTTAAGTGTTCAACTAAGAATAATATGAAAATTTTCTTAATATTTATTATTCATAAAATCTTTTATTTACATAAATTCATAGCATCATTATTTTGTTATCAAAGTGAGCTTCCTATCATATGAGCTAAGCTTTTGGCTAAAACTGTGTATTTCCTTATAAAAGAACAACTCCATTTTGTGTTTGGGTGTAGACACCTGCAGAAGGTTGGAGGATAAAACAGTAGAACCTTTATGAGTATAACAACGAAGGCAAGCACACTGGTTCATTTTAAAAGGAATATGAGACAGACACCTGAAGATGGTTGGAGAGTACGGTGGCTAAAACACTGTGAGACTAACAAGCAAGATGAGCATACTGGTTCAATTCAAAAGGAATATTATATTACAGGCACCTGAAGAAGCCTAAAGGATACAATAGGCCAAAACACTGTGAGACTAACAACCAAGATTAGCATACTGGTTCAGTTCAAATGGCTAAGAAACTTGGTTCACTGTGTTTTGCCAGACAATTTTTCTCTCCATAATCTATCATACGTATCTATAAGTCTACCATAAGTCTGGAATATTGCTGCTGCATATTGTCCGGTGCGGTGCCCCTGCGTTCCTTGATAAGATCTAAAGAAGAATCAGCAATATTATTGATCCTTATCTGGCAGCTTGACTGCAGTGCTAGACTGGCATCGAGATCTCATCAACTGAGAGTTGAGTTGGCTAGATGTAACCATAAGTTCTATGTGAACAGTTTCTTTTCTTGCACTTCTTACTTGTGAAAGTCCCTTACAACTCCATGCTTTCCAGCCAAATTTAATCTGCCAAAATTTAAATGCAATGTCAATCGTTATCTACTGTCTTCCTTATTACTCTTTCTCTTCCCACTCATTATTAATATTTCTGTTCCTAATTCTTTCACACTCAGTAACCCCTTGTGTCTTAGCGGCTTTACTGCCTTGCATGGGATGATACTGATTAAAAATCTCCATGTCCCAAGCAAACACAACTAACTAGGCTTCATGTTGAACAATAAAAGATTTATTTATCAAAATTTGAACATGGTATTCAAAAGGGATGTAAATTTTATAACAGACCTCACAAAGATTCACAAATGTTCAATATGCACACGAAATGTGATATGACACATGTCAGGTCAGTAGTCCAGCTCTTGCCAAATACACTGTAGCATGTGTTGCATAACATTCTCCAGCACTAAAGTGTTGTACAAAGAATCTGGCCATTATTTACATTATTCGGACTATTGTCCTCATCTTTGTTGCCATATTTATTACAACATTTCAGCCATTGTATGCTCCAGCCTTCTTCAGGTGGTTGGAATGTCAAAATGAACCCTTTATTTCGCTCACTGGGGTAGACTGTTCTAGTTCCATGTGCCATGTTTTAATGGATGTCAGTTATCAGTTATCTCCTGTTAATTTCCCTCTGAAAGTTCTCCACTGCCTTAACTGGGTATTGAACTCACACTCTTTGTGTCCTGTCCTTGAGGAAACATGGCATAGTGGATAAAGGCATTGGTTAGATCCAGTGACAGGACCCAAATTCTGGTAGCTGTCCAGATACATTTATCCTGCACCGATGGCATTCCCCTCTTATTTTTTGTGCGACACATGCCGCACTCTTGTTTGACTGTGTTCAAGAATGTTCTAACACACAAAATGCTTTTTCATTTCGAAGGAACATCATTCTTCACCCTGAAAAAAAGAATAAAATTAAACATTCAACTTTACTTTTTATGCATTTTGTTAAAGTTTGAAATCATTTGTGTGAGAATTGGCTACAAAATGGTGCAAATTTTTTGGGACATCCTGTATTGTTCGTTCCATAACTGTTAGGTGTCTCGGAAATTCAGTTTGTATTTTCGTCCAATAGCCTCTTTCTTTTTGCTTAAGTCTTGAAAGTAATTCGCTTTTCTCTTACAACTTATCCCCTTTTTGAGTTTTTATAACAAACAAACTTTGTACATCCAGAAGACATTTACACTGGATTCACACAAGATTTTTCCCACTTTTCTTCCATTTGGTTTTTCTTATACCCCTTTTTTTTTTTTTTTCTTTCAGGAGAGAGACTTTAATCTCTGCTGTAGTTTTAGCTTTCGAAACCTCTTCAATTATTTCTTACTTCCAATTTCTCCATTTCCTTCATAGCCTTGATGGTATGTTTTTCTTTGAAGTTTTTGAATACTTTACCTTTCTTTGCAAATGTTTCTATTTTTATTCATAGTGTTTTATTTCCATGTTCAGAATTTATTTCAATTCCTTAACTCTTTTTATTTTACTTTCTTCCATATCTTTATATTCATCACTGCTTTGGAGATATCTCTGGTTTGATTTTACAGATGTCAAAAATATCAGGACACCAATTCCACACATAACATCAGAAATACGATAACAAGATATTGGATCTTTTTGCTATTCTAAATCATGCAATATGGTTTCTTATGTCAAATCAAAATTAATGTCCAAAATGACATGCCAATAAATTGAATATTTTCTCTTTTCAAAAATACATAAATGTTGACAATACGTTCTGTGAGGTCATTTCATAAGTAATGTAGAAATTAATTTTAAGCATCTGCTTTACAATGCAATATATTATATGCAAATCTCACAAGCCATTGTCAGTTACTAAATTTATAAGTCCCAAGTAAAAGTTGGTTCTAATCCCTACTCATTAAAAATATTGATAGATTCTTTGACATTGAAATTAAAACCAGACAGTGAATTTATGTCTATGTGTTCTATGTCACATGGGCATATTTTTAAAGGAAATTAATTTCCAATGTCTTGTGAGATCAGAACACTTTCTATTATGCAATTACCAATTATCATAACTATTCTTTCCTCACCATGCTTAAAAACTTTCTGAGATAGAAGGAAGATTTGTACAATGATTAATTAAGTGCAGTTCTTAATTAAATTAACTAATAAACAAGTTAATTAGAAATTTCCAAAGCATCTGACAAACCACTTAAGGACATCTTTGACTGATTGTTGGACAGATGGTTTTGGACATTTTATCTGACCGAAATGACCTTTCCTTGTAAACAACAAAACTCGGAAGACCAAATATTGCTGAAACCGGCCAGAAATATGTAACCTTGTTTTCCATGTGACTTTATTTGGTCAGTGTCCTCGGGCACTATCTTGACTTGGTGGCATTATGAAGAGTGAATAGTTAATGAAATGACTATAATTAAACGTGTCCACAAACAGACTGCCCAACCTCTATGGATAAACTACTTCGATTGACTACTCAGGCGAATGATTTTGAGATGGGAATATGATGGACGGGGAAGCAAGATGATTTTCTGGCAGTTCTTAACTTCTCATATTTTCTTGTCATTTTTTAACTCTTTTTCGGGCATAGACGTGTATATACGTTTTTTGCCAAAAGTGTCTTTTTCAGATACAGATGAATAAACACGCCCAAAACATAATGTTCAAAAACCAACTACAGACATGTTTATTCATCAATCTTGATTCTTTTTATACCCTTCTGAGCATGAAATGAGTCTAGTTGTCAACACATACATCCGTGTTAGCCACTGATCAGGTACTTCAAGGTGACTTAGTTTATTAGTTACTATATTAAAAACAAATAAAAAATTTGTCTGAAAATGCAACCTTTTTCCCAAAAATACTTGCTGAGGAAGAGCACATCCAGAAATAATGACTTCTATTTTATTATGGTGTTCATTATGCCAACAGTATGTATTATCAGTGTGATAATAAAAGTTTCATCTTTCTTCAATAAGCCATTATTTTTGCATTGTTACATCTAAGCAGATGTCTAGTAAAATAATGTCTGACATGAAATATTGTGCAAAACAAGAGCAGATCATTGAATCCCTCTATGTGGAAAAAAACATCACCCACTGATATTCATCAATGATAGCTGAACATTTATGGAGACCAAAATGGATGTAAGCAATGGTAAGCAGTCGGTAATGTATTTCAGTAATGGTGACAGTTCAAGTTTGGACTCACTTTACACAGCTCTCAACCTGTAAAAAAGGAGATTGGCCCAGAAATTCAAGGCAAGTATTGGTATGCAAATACACAGTGTTTTGTAGATTTAATTTATAGAATTATCAAATGACATTATTGCTCTGACTTGTATTTTGTGTACAAATATAAAGGAAGCTTTATTTTTAGACCATCATTATGTATGTAAAGATCTTTGCTTCACCCAGTTTTCTAATGTACAAACATAAGGAGGATCTTCACAGTACTGTATATATAAATATATATATATATATATATATATATATATATATATGACACTAATAAGTAAAATTAGTATATATATATATATGACACTAATAAGTAAAATTAGTTTAAAAGTTAGTTTATCTTGTCTCTACATGAGTTACATCCGCACAATATTTTTTATCATTTTACCCCAAGCAATGAAATATAACGACTGAAACAGAAAGGGTCACTGAGTGCAATGTAATAGCAAGCGAGAACAATAAAAGGATAGGAATTAACATGGTAACAGGACTTAATAAGTTAACAATACATAAGATAGACTAAAAACATAGACGTTGTATTAAAATTTTGAAGATCGATGTTGACAAAGAAAGCAAGATGTTCCACAATTGAAAAAGTGTTCCATGCAAAAGGTAATGCTATTTGTTATTATTTATCATGTCGATGTTTAATTATATTAAAATTACAAAGGTATTTTAAAATCAACTCTTATGGCGAGCAAATGCAAAACTCAGAATAATGAAAAATGAGTGAACATTTAATTTTATTACTCCTAAAATCTTTTCATATCGAGAGCTAAAACTAAAGACTGTTTTTCTTTTAACCATTTCACTCGAAGCAAGACAATAAAGACACTAAGATGTAAGAGGTTAATGAGTGTTGGAAATTATGAGTAAAAACACATTTATGGGGAGAGGACAATAAAAGAACAGGAATTAAGAAGACAGAAGATTAGCATTGCATTTTATTTTTTAAGATCAAACTTGACTGGGGAAGCAAGAAGCCAGAAAAAAGTTCCACAAATGAGAAGGATGACAACAGAAACTGTTAGCATAGAATATACAGTTATATCTAGCCATTTCAATTGTAAAATGATGAGGCCTTGCCGCCAATCTAGTACTGCACTTAAATTCATAGCTGGCCACTCGTATTCGAGGATATTTGTCTACTAGGGTGGCTAGCCAATCCCTATTGCAGATGCTTGCTCAGTCTCACTTGTGTTTATTCAACATCCACAGAGCCCACCTGTGGTTTATACTGCAACTATGCTGAGCAGACCTTAGTGTCATTTTCTGGGAAAGAGCATGTAATCTAGCAACAATCTGCTCAAGTCCTAAACCCCAATGACTTGTGGCTTTGTGCTAGCAAGCTATCGACAACCCTCAAGAGTCCCATCTACCCAATTTCACTCACAAGGCTTGGATCAACCTGTGATATGGTTTTCAGGCACTTTCTAAATGTGCCACATGCTCCTTTCTGACAAATCAACCCTGGTAAGAATTGAACCCATGACTCATGGACAAAAGAAAGATGATCCACACGTGCTTCTAATAATATTTGTATTTAACTGGCCTGTTAATGAAATTTAAGGAATAAAAAGATTTTTTGATTAAATTGAAGCATGAAGAGAAAGATTTTAAAGTCGGAATTTCCTGACATGCTTGTGTCCTTTTTCAACAAAGCATGAAATAAACAAATTGGAACTCAGTGTTCTGGAGAATATTATAGCTGTTGGTTTGAGGGCTACAAAGAGATCCTGTACTGTTTGCATTGCTCAGTGTGCAAGAAGAGTTGTGAGTTGTGGCAGGACAAATTGTGGCTGCTTCACCTTGACAATGCACCTGCTCATGATGCCCTGAGCATCCGACAGTTCCTGGCTGAGAAGAACATCACAATACTGGAACAACCACCCTCTTCACCTGATCTTGCTTTGTGTGGCTTTCCTTTTTTCCCCAAGCACAAGAGAGTCATCAAGGGAACCTGTTTTGAAAGCATGGAGGTCATATCAACTGAGCTGAAAGGCATCCAAGAAGAATCCTTCCAGTAGAACATAGAAGGGTGGCAGAGAATGATGTAAAAGTGCATTGAACTCAAAGGGGACCACTTTGAAGGACCACATTGAAGGACCACATTGAAGGACCACTTTGAAGGACCACTTTGAAGGACCACATTGAAGAGGAAACCATGTACTTTGTTGTTTGGAATAGAAATATATTGTTTGTAATACCAGTCCCATTACTTTTCATGCATATATATATATATATATATATATATATATGTAATATTTAAAATTTATAAAACAGCAGATATTTTTATATATAGTCCTCTATATTAAAATATATTAAAATAATATTAAAAATAGAGCATTAATAATAGTATATGAAAAGATTAAACTTTTAAATATCAATTTTATCCCTACTTTGAATTTCCTTGGTAACATTTCCAGTCTTCAGGGGTTGTAGTTTTAAATGGTAATTCCAATTTTTTAAGAAAGTTCTTCAAAAAATTAAAACAAGAAAACAAGAAAAAATTAAAAACAATAGAAATACCGTTTAAAACCACAACCCTGAAAACTGGAAATTTTAGAAAGAAACTTTGTAATATGGAGAAAATTGATACTTAAAAGTTAAGTATTCTTTTCATATATTATATATATATATATATATATATATATATATATATATATATATATATATATATATATATATATGTACATATGGATATTTTTCATTGAATACAACAGACAAGGTGCTTCTATTTAGTTTTTATACAATTTCTTCTGCTATCTAATAAATTCTGTTTTCTTTTCAGATGATAAATTATAAAACAACTGTGCAAATGTTCTTTTTACCCAAGCGCTTTTGGCTATACATTTAGCCATTTTCAGGTATTAAATATTTTAACTGTTAAATAAGAAATAGTTTGTTGCATGTATGTATTTATATAGTGTTTTCATTTTTCAAAGCACAGTCAAGATATTGTGTCCATGTTCATAGTTGATACTATTGAGTGTTGTTTTTTTGTTTTTTTATCAATAAGGCTTCCATTTCCCATGAGTCTGCATGACAAACATGTTGTCGTGTGGCCTATATAATTATTTACGAATTTTGATTGATCAGGAATAAAATTCCTTAATGAATATATAGGGTGCAATGAATAAATTGTTCTCTAAATTATGCAAAAATGAAAATAACACTGATAACATCTCATTTTAACAGATATATTTACCAAAATTGCACAAAAATATCTTGAAATACTAGAAAGTAAATTTCTTCAATAAAATAGCCATTGAATTCGACCACAAATACCAGGCAACTTCAGAATCTCCTGCAAATTTTCTGGATGGTCTCCTTGTTTAAGTTGGTGAATGCTGCAACAATCCTTGCCTTCAGTTCATCTTTGGTCTTACAAGGAGTTTTGTTGGTCCCTTGCTCAACTGTATCCCACACATAATAATCAAGGGGGCTGTAGTCTGGGGAGTTAGGTGGCCAGTTGTCTGCATTCTTCTGTAGAAGTGGGATGTTAATTCTGCTAGATAAAATAGAGTCTAGCGTGGAAATGTTTTGCCGTATATGTCTTCCTGTTGTGTATGTTTTTGAAAGCAAAGAATCCAAGCCCATTGTTGTCAGTGGGGACCCCCCCCCCCCACCGCCAACTCTCAGTTCCTTGAAACTGGAAAGCTTGGTGACATATAAAGTCAGCCTCTACAATCCACTATCTGACCATGAGAATGGAAGTTGGCAAGAGTGAATGCTAGCTACCATGTGTATTAGAACTCTATGCTGTATTCTGCTATATTGGAAAACCAAATTTGTTCTTTAGGAGAGGACAATGGGACTTATACTGAGTTAAAACTTAATGTAATGGAAGGCATAAACATAAAATCCCATTCGTAAGTTTGCCTACAGCTGTCAACTTGGACTTGTCTCAGCTGTGGCATTTTTGTGTGTGTGTGTGTGTAATAGGAGTTGGTAGGCTTCCCTGTCATCCAGTCAATACCCCTCCTCCTTCTCTTGGACAAGAGTAGAGGCTCACACCTTGTTTCTTGTTTAGAAAGGGGTTCCTGGATCTCTCTCTTCCTATCTCTCTGGCCTCTGTACTGGAGGCTGCCGTGTTTCTCCTATGATGTGTGCAGTCTGTGGCAATGCCTCTTTATTGTGAGGGTACACAGTTGACAGTTTTCTGGTTGCTGCTTCCAACTGGTAGTTAGGGGCCTTAACTCTTGCATAGTGTCTTGAGTGGCCGCTCTGATCAACAGTTGTATAATACCGGGGTGTCTGCAGTGCAATGGATAGGTGTCCCTGCATTCATCTCCGGTGGGCAACCCTGAAGCCACATTATGTTGCAGCCTGCACCAATTTCCATCTGCCCACGTCGCGGTTGATCACTGTCTGCTTCCTCTACTTCAGGTTTTCTATTTTTTTTTTTGGCTACCACAATTACACATCATAAAAACTAACAACGATCCCAAAAGAAATCCTAAACCAGCTCTTAAAAAATCACCTAAACCCTTTAAGATTTCATTTTCTAACATCCATGGCATTAGAACCAACTTCTGCAGTATTGAATCTTTCTTTGTTGCGAACTGCCCGTATATACTAGCTCTCTGTGAGACCAACCTTGACTCATCTATCACCTCCTCTGACCTCTCGATGCCCGGCTACCTTTGACTTCTTAGAAAAGAGTCTCAAACCAATATGCATGGCCTTGGAGCTTACATCAAGGACCATCTCTCACTGGTAAGAGTCTCTTGAATCTCCAGACCATTTGTATACGTATCCACGGTTATCCCTTCTCAATGTTGTAAGCTACCTCTTCTTCCTTTATCACTCTCCATTGTCTCAAGACTGTGGTATACTCGAATGCATTTCTGACAGCATTGACAAGGCTCTCTCTCTCTCTCCATCTGTTTGCTCACATGTTTGTCTTTGGCAATTTTAACACCCATCATACCAAGTGGCTTAATAATGCTACTACTGACCTTGCAGGCATACAAACCCTTAATTTTTCAATTTCACAATCCCTCATGCAAATAGTTGACTTCCCTACATGTTTTCCCCACAATCTGGATGGTAAGGCTTCTCTTCTTAATCTATGTTTTACCTCCATCCCCAAGTCCTGTAGCACCATGCAGCTCTGCTCTCTTGGCAACTCCGATCACGCTGTAGTGTCTGTCAATATCTCCTTCAACTCCACCCCCTGCAAAGAACCTCCTACCACTACAACATCATTCTGCTATCAACAAGCAGACTAGGACTTGTTCTGGGATTTCAATCATGACATCCCCTGAGACATTGTCTTCACGCTCCCTGTTCAAGAATGTGTTTCCAAAGTCTCCTCCTGGGTTAAAGCTGGAATTGAGGTTTTCATCCCCTCAAGAAAATATAAGGTCAAATCGTGCTCCTTCCCCTGGTTCTCTGCTGCTTGCTCAGCTGCCATTGCTTATAGGAATCACTTTTTCCACCTTTATCTTAGTGACATGACTGATTGCAATAGACGTCTCTTTGTCTCTGCCCGTAATGAGTGTAAGCGTGTCCTCAATGAAGCAAGGTCCCTCTATACTGCTCAAATGAAAGAATGTATTGCATCTTGCAAATTTGGCTCCAATGATTATTTACATCTCTGCAAGAGCGTACTTAACAATAGCAAATCTTCTACACCTCCTTTGTTCAACCAGTTTGAGGTTCTGACCTCTTCTGCTGACAAGGCTGAATGCTTTGCTCGGAAATTCTCATTCAATTCAATGCTTGACACTACCGGTGTACCCACACGCAATTTCCCCCTTTGAACTGGGGCTCAATTGAGTGACTTGCACATAACTCCATCATCGGTTCTGGGCCAAATCTCTAAATTAGACCCCCACATGGCTAGTGGTGGAGATGGGATACCAGCCATTGTATGGAAGAAATGTGTGCCTGAACTCTCCCCTGCCCTCTCCAAGTTATATAACTCCTGCCTCAATGAATCTTGTTTTCCACTCTGTTGGAAGTCCTCTTCCATTGTTTCTGCCTTTAAGAACTCTGGAGACCCTTCTGACCCTTCTAATTATCATCCTATCAGTCTCCTGCCACTCTTCAGTAAAGCCTTTGAAGCTTTAATCAACGCCGTAGTGGTTATGAACCTTACATCCCATAATCAGCTCTCCAACAAGCAATATGGTTTCTGCTTTGCCCATTCTACAGCTGATGTGCTTACGGCCATAACTGAAATTGTCTACCAAGCACTTCATAATAACAGAGAAGCCTGTGCCATGGCTCTAGATATCTCCATAGCATTTGATAGGGTTTGGCATGCCAGTCTTCTTCGCAAGCTTCAGGGTTATGTAATTACAGGTCGATTGTTCAACAATACAATCATTCATGTCAAACCATACATTGAAGGTCATTCTCAACAGATTCTTCTCCAGCTCCTATCCCACGAATGCAGGTGTTCCCTAAGGCACTATCCTAGGCTCTACTCTGTTCCTTATCTTCATTAACAATCTTCCTGATGTCATAGGTTCCCAAGTAGGCATCTATGTGGACGACACTACTATTTACTCCTGCCTCAAAAATAAATCTAGTGTCGCTGACAAAACTAACCTAGACATTTGTCTTGAAAAGGACTTCCAATTGGTTGTGGACTGGGGCATGAATTGGCTGGTTAACTTTAATGCCTCAAAAACAAAACTGCTCTCTATTACTCACCAAAGATAACCAACCCTGCCTCCCATTACAATGTCAGACACTCAACTCCACAGGAGCACCTCATTGTGACTGCTCGGTCTCACATTATCTGCTGACCTGAGATGGAACAAATACATTGAGTCAACAGCTTCATTCACCACTAGGAATGTTGGCTCCCTATGCTACGCTAGGAAATTTTTCTCACTAGAGTCGATCATTCAAATCCACCCTTGCATGGAGTATTGCTGCCATATATGGTCTGGAGCACCTTCTAATTGTCTCAAGTTCCTTGATAAAATTCAAAGATAGATATGCAAGGTAATTGGCCCTGATCTGGCATCTCATCTGCAGCTGATCTCTCACAGATGTACTGTTGCCTCTCTCTGTCTTTTTTACAAATACTTTCACAGTAACTGCTCCGATGAGCTGCTTTCACTGGTTCCCAGACTTCACGAATTTAAGCATTCTACTAGGCTAGCATGTCGCCATCACCCTTTCAAGGTCAAAACTGTTAAATGTAGCCGTCTCTTCTACTCCAATAGCTTCATCTCTCGCACTTCTCACCTGTGGATCTCCCTCCCCATTTCAAGTTTTCCTGATAGCTATAATCTCCAACTATTCAAATGTAATGTCAATCAATGTCTCCAGAATCCCTGATCTATCCCCTAAATGTCTCTTCATCCTTTCCTCTATCACTCCTCTTTGTTCTTGCTCTAATTCTGTAAACTCTTGTGTGCTAGTAGCTTCTTGCTTTGCTTGGGGTTGGATGCTTAAAAAAAAAGCTATGGGCAAATAGCTAACCCCAAAACTGAGGTAAAAAGCATTATAAAATATTACTAGCAATATGTTTAAAAAAAAAAAAAAACAATATTGCGAGGTATACGTTTTTGAAAAAAATAATATTACCAGCTATAGGTTTTTGAAAAATTATATTATCATCTATACATTTTTGAGGAAAAAAATATATTCACAGAAATAGATCTTTGACAAAACAAAAATATTACCAGGAAAAAAAAAAGTTGTTGGCATTAAATGACCCATTGAGGTTGATATGCCATAAAATAAAACAAAACAAATCAAACCATCAAGGTACTGACTAGACTGAATTTTGCCTAAAATGGTGATTTTATGGAAAAATGTGTTTCAGTGTGATATAAGCTGAAAGAAATAAAAAAAGAAAGAAGGAAAGAAAGAAAGAAAGAAAGAAAGGGAAAATAGAGGAGGCGATAACACTCTCATATATCTGCTTCAGTGAAATAAAAATCCTTGTCAGTTTTTGATCTTTTCATTTATATCTTTTTATTTCATACTTATGATTGTGTTGGTAATAATTTGTTACCATATAGACTGCCAAAGGTCAATTACAATCTGATTTCAAATGCCAGTTTATAATAGAAAACTTAAGCAATAAAAAACTATGAGTTAATTTATAGCTTCAATTGAACTCTTATCATTGTTTTTGAATTAAATGTATCACTACAAATAAACAGATGAAAACACACAGATAAAAATATATCAGAAAAATCCAAGCATGTGAGAACTCACAATTAGCATCATAATTAAAAGTTTGCCAATGACAAGTTATCTCGTTGCTATTGTGTTCTTAATGTAGTTATGGTCAAATATTTAACCATGCAATAGGGGAATTTCTGATTTTTGTTTGATAAATAATTTATTCAATCATTAAACTAAAAATTATCATTCATCAAAAAATTCAAATAGAAAAACCATGAAATTTTCACAGGAGCTACTAGAATATACAATTTAAAAATATATAATAATTATCATGATTTATCTTTCTTTCTTTCTGTCTATCTTTCTCTCTCACTCTCTCTCTATATATATATACATATTTGCAGATTATTGACTATATCAATTCATTATTATTATATTTCCAAAAAAATATGGAAACTACACAATTTGATAATTTATTAAAAATATTGCTACATAAAAAAGAAATTATAAAATCAAATTTATTTACTGAAAAAATAGAAAATTTTATAAAAGGTTGAGGTGTATTTTACATTCTTACAATGATAACAATAATATTCATAGCAACAACAATAAATTCAGATTTTCATCAATGAAATGTTCAACACAAAAAAGATCTTATTGATTTCGAAAATGATTTAATAAATATTGTAAATAAAATAGAAATGAGAAAAAACAACAGTAAATTTCAAAAACACTTAACAAATGACATAAAATCAATAAATAAATCAAATAAAGTATTTATTACAGCAGATAAATCCAGAACAATCAATAAAATGGAACCTACAAAATATAACAAACTAATCAAAAAAGAGGTACATAAGTTTTACAAAATCACCAAAAATGAATCAAAAAATAATATAAATAAAGAATCAAAACCATAGCAACAAGATTAAAATTAGATAACAGAATCAAGCAATTAATAAAAGTAGAACCATTTATTAAATTAAACGTTCACAAGGATAATTATCTAAACAAACATACATGTAGATTATTAAATCCTACAAAAAGTAATATAGAAAAACTAATAAACAAATAATAGAAAAAAATATGTTCAAAATTAAGAAAAATATTCAATATAAATCAATAGAAAAATGCAAAAGCAACAAGTAATTGGTTCAACAATATTACAAACAAAAGCAATTGCTCCTTTATATAAACAGATAAACAGACTTTTATCCATCCATTGCCAGATATATATTAAATAAATGATTAAATTTAGCAATACAACACATACACATGCAAGATGAAGAATTAGACATAATTAATCATTGTAGAAAAGCATTAATAAACTACAACAATAAAATATGGCTCCAAAAAATAATAATAATAATAATAATAATGAGAACTTTGACATATTGATGGGCAGTTATGATGGTGCTTTATTGTGAACTTACAAAGATATATAGTCATGCATAATTTATTAAATCTCATTACTAAAAAGGGTATAGTTTTATATAAGATGGTTTAATAATTGTAAGAAATTGTAATAGTAGAAAAAGAGAAGACATAAGAAAATAAATAATAAAAATATTTAACAAATTAGGATTTACAATAGACATAAAATTTAATCTTAAAGTAGTAAATTTTCTACATATAATATTGAATTTAAATAATAATACATATAATCCATATAGGAAAACAAATAATAATCCCATATATATGAACAAAAATTCAAATCACCCACCTATTATATTTAAACATATACCAATGTCTATTCATAAAATAATTGTAACTAATTTTGGCAATATAAAAACATTTAATGAAAATATGAATCATATGATTCAGCAAAAAGATATTAAAATAAATTAGAATGCATAACTTACAATAATATATACAAAAAAGAAATATAATTTGGTTTAATCTAACTTATAATAAAAACAAAAATAGGAAACATTTTTAAATTTATTGAAAAAAACTTCCTAAAAATAGAAAACAATCAAAACATTTGAATAAAAATACGATTAAAATCAGTTATAGTAGTATGAATAATATGGAGAAAATAATAAATAAACATAATAAAAAATATGAAACAAAAATAACAGAAATTACAATGACAAAACCCCCACAAAATAGCAACAATAAATGTAGTTACTGAAATAAAAACAACTACCCACTTAATAATAAATGTCTAACTAATAATATAATATATAAAGCAAATACATCAAATAACATTAACATGAAAGAAAAAAGTATATAGAAGCAACCCAAACAACTTTTAAAGAAATATTTAATAATCATAAAATGTCAATTAAAATAGAAAAATACGCAAATAAAATAACTTTATCAAAATATATATGGAGTCAGAAAGAAAAAATACATCAACTAAATTTAAATGAGAAATCATAAAAAGTACACCCTATATAATATCAATAATAGAAAATGCAGACTGTGTTTAGAAGAAAAAATTTATATATTCAATAATCAAATTAAATTATTAAACAAGAGAAATGAAGTAATGGCTAAATGCAGACATTTTAATAAATATTTACTTTGCAACTGACAGACAAATATAATATAATATAGAAAATACAACAGAAACTAATAAAAATTAAATAATAATATAAAATAATATAATAAACACAATACAATACATACATATATATATATATATATAAACAATCAAAGATATACAGACAAACAAAAATAACAATGAAACATAAAAATTACAAAATATACAACTGAAAAATATAGAATTAAGAAACTATTACATTTATAAAGGAACACATGAGCACATGCAAAAACAACGCAGATATGAAAATTGCAAAAAAAAAAAACAGATATTTATTAACAACCGAATATATCTAATATACTGATTATGAAAAATGGACACAGTCCCATGAAACTGGAGTCAGGGACAATTACACTTAAGTAATTCTTTTGTATATATAAAAATAATATTTTATATATATATATATATATATATATATATATATATATATATATATATATACACACATAACTTACACCTAACTTACACATAGCACTGAGTTTCATGCACAATGCAATCTTTGGGTGCTAAGCACAAATTAACTGTTTTAGAGTTTGAATCAAAACACTGATGAGGTGATACTTAATATTACAGATTTTTAATACTGGACCTTTTTTTAATAGTAAAAATTTTTTAAAATAAGTGTGAGAAAAGAGACGAGAGAAGGAAATCATAATTATGAAAATTAAATTTTAAAGTATGATAAAATGGAAAATATTCCGTTTTACATTTAGACACCCCCACCTTACCCTGACTTGACATCTATGAAAGTAACTCTATACTGATACAAATTATTAACACCCAACACCCCTACCCATTTTAAAAAATTTGCCCTGGCTGTTACCATGGAAATTTTGATTTCAATTATGAATATATTATTAAAACACGTAAATTTACTTTAACTCAATTTAATTCAGATAATTATATTGAAATTTTCGGCTCTTGTTTTGAAACATGAGACCTCTTATATAGCGTGTTGGAATCATATTTTTAAATAAATAATTATATTTATACTCTACTTTTGTATCGAGCAATATTTTTTTAAAATAATAACAAAAATACTAAAGAACTTTGGATTATTTACCTAACCAGTTCTTTCCTATTTTCTATATATTTTCACATATATATATATATATATATATATATATATATATATATATATATATATATATATATATATATATATATATATATATATATATATATATATATATATATATATATGGAGGCACGCTGGAGTAATGGATAGCGGCTTGGATTGAGGAATTGCAGAGCTGAGTTCAAATTCCAGTCGATTCCATTACATTCACTTACATGCTAATACCCTTGGGAAAGGTGTGAATCGTCTTCTTCTTCCTCTAGCTATGGGTAAATAGCAGGACAGACTGGGTTCTATAGCCTTGGATGGCAACTGTTCTAGGAGAAGGACAACTCTGAATTCAAAACCTGCGGAGGGTCATTTGGGGACCTTGTGGCACTTAGTGCACCAGGTCTCTGAATTCGGCCGTTCAAAAAGTGTGGCTGGTCCTGCACAAAACCTTCACCAGTATAATCAAATCTCATGTGCCGTTGTTGGGATGTCGGTTTCCTGGGAACTGATCTGCTTGACCCTCATACTATATATATATATACACATATCTATCTATCTATCTCTCCTTCTCTCTCTCCTCTCTCTCCCTCCCCCTCTCTCTCTCTCTCTCTCTCTCTCTATATATATATATATATATATACAAGTATATGATTGGTGTATATGGAATGAATTCCAATAACCAACAATTACTATTCTTAAAAGAGTGCTCAATACAAAGTAGAGCAGATATAATTATTTATTTTTAAAGAAAAAAAAAATTTATAACATAAATATGTTATAAAATCACTACAAAAATAGCCATTTTGTTTCAACACCTTCGGTGTCTTATCAAGTGATGACGTTGAATGTAATATATATATATATATTTAAAATAGTATGTGAAACCCTGACAAAGTTTTAAGAAATTTGACAAATAGAAAACACTTCATTGAAACTTAATTATGCATTTTGGCATTCTAAATTTCATCAGATACCAAAACCAAAAGAAAGAAATGTGTGTATTTGTTGGCATGTGTAATTAATGAATCATAGTACTTTTATATAAGCTGGTGTTTCACTTGATTAAAATAAGTGACTTTTTAAGAAGCCATTAATATTTACTCTGTATCTTTTCTTTATAATTCTTAGTTCATGTTGAGAGAGTTAATATATTTTTCTCAGTATTTTTGTATCAATTTAAAGGTAAATCCTCATCTCATTTTGTATAGCCTTTTGTGAAATTAATCCAAAGCAAACCCTAATCTCATCCTTCAGAATGGATTCCAAGTAAAAGATTTATATACTTTTAGGTCTGTAGAGCTTTTAAGTATAGAAAATTAGGAAATCAGCCGATTCCACTGCCTTGGTTTCAACCTTTTGGAATCTTCAGGTGATTTTGGGCAATATGTACGTGCATATATATATATATATATATATATATATATATATATATATATATATATGAAAGCAAATATATGGATATAGGTCTGACAGTTTCTTCATATATATATATATATATATATATATTGTGATTTAAGTGGCCACTTTTATATTTACCTACGCTCTATCTCTGATATTAAACAATTTTACCCATAAATATATAATATATTTTTATCATGTAATATATATATATACATATATATATATATATATATACACATATATATACACATATATATATATATAGAGAGAGAGAGAGAAAGAGAGGGAGAGAGATAGCAGAATAGTTACACTGATCTATACATATAGAGGGAGCACAACGTTAATAGATAGATCAATAGATAGATAATGTATATGCATAGATAGATAGATAAATAATATATATGCATTGATAGATTGATAGATTGATAGATATGAACAGAATGAGATAGATAGATAGATAGATAGATAGATAGATAGATAGATAGATACTAACTGTTCTGTTTGAGACAGAAAAAGAAATAGACTGAGAGATAGATAGAGAGATAGATAGATTGAGATATATAGATAGAGAAATAGATTGATAGAGAGAGATTAATATATATAGATATGAAAAGACTTAGATAGACAGATAGGTAGATAGATAGATAGATAGATAGATGTGAACAGACTGAGACCTAGACAAATAGATAGATGGGGCAGGAGAAAGACAGATAGATATAAACAGAATGATATATATATATATATATATATACATATATATATATATATATATATATATATATATATATATATATATATATATATATATGTGTGTGTGTGTGTGTGTGTGTGTGTACATACAGACAAAGAAAGAGACAGATAGATAGTTATGAACAGAATGAGATAGATAAACAGACACAGACTGAGTAACAAAGAGATAGATGGATAGATAGATAGATACAGTCTGAGACTCAGAAAAATAGATAAATAGAGACATAGATATGAACAGAATGAGATAGATCAATACAGTCTGATACACAGAAAAAGTGGTAGATCAATTGATAGATAAATATATAGAGAGATATATATAGATATGAAATCACTGAAATAGATAGAGAGATTGATACGAATGGACTGAGACACAGACAAAGAGATAGATAGACAGATAGATAAACAGAGAGAGATAGACATATGAAAAGACTGAAATAGATAGATTGGTAAGTAGATAGATAAAGAGGTGGATAAACACTTTATTTGAATTGATAAACAATCTTGAATTCTTTCTTATTTACATTCTTCTTATGTCACTCAATATATTCACCTGCTTTACAGTACTTCTCCATTCTGTACAATCGGCAACATCCTTCTTCTTTAAAATGTTTCTTTCCACTCTCGAATTGGAGCTGTGGTTTAATGACTTTGTGGAATAAGATTTCACTCACATATTCTTCTGCAAATAAGACTCAATGTTGTTCATACAACTTAGTGTTTAAGCTAAGCTCATTGAAATGGAACTGCAGGAATAAGACAAGAATTTTATACAGATATGTGCACTATGACAAATGTTTGACTTAAAATTTCTGGGATGAAGTGTTACCATTATTTACACTGTTTACATGCAGACTATTGTCATCATCTTTGTCATAATTATGATCTATATTGGTCAGTTATGTGCCATGTCTGATACATGGTTAGGCGATCATGTATCGTTCGATACATGATTGACAAGGCAGATTTTTCCCCACAGTAGATTGCTATTTCTTTCTGCAGTAGACCAGTTGCAATCCATGGCTATAGAACCCAGTCTGTCCTGCTACTTACCCATAGCTGGTGGGAGAAGAGGAGGATTCATAACTTTCCCAATGGTATTATTAGGTTGGTGCAAAAATTATGACGTAATAATGTCGTTTTTTGACGTATTTTTTAATGTCAAAAAACAACATTATTACATCATTATTTTTGCACCAACCTAATAGCACATAAGTGACTGTAATGGATTCGACTGCAATTTAGGCTCGGCTCTCCGAATCCTCAATCCGAGCCACTGTCCATTACTCCACCATGCCTCCTAATACAATCATCTATATAATGTAATATAATAATCTAAAAAAAGAAGAAGAAATTTTTCACTATCATGTCATTACTGAGTGCTTTACATTTACTAACCACAAAAGCCATTGTTGTTTCTCTAACATAACATTTTATTGATGCATAGTTCCTTTGTGAGGCTGGTCTCACCCTGTCCTCTCTTGGCCAGTGATTGCTAGTTGTTTTGTGTCCAGAGATAAAAGAACACAGGGAATTTTACCTTATCTAGTTTATTAATGACATTGATGCCTACATTTTCTAACTATCCAGTGGGGTCACTTTCCCTCCACTTGGGCTGTTCTCACAGACATGAAAGAAAACACGTCTACATTGCTTGATGTGTAGGAAGCAACTCCCAGAAAAACCTTTCTGTATCATTCTCATGCTTGTTCAGCCACTCAAAATTTACTTCCTTCTTTTGTCTTCCATCTGACCTCGAAGGTCAACCAGTGGAAGTCTGAGCAGAGATACCATTCCTCCTAAAAATAATAGTCTGCTAAACTATTTTTAACAGTATTTATTCTGAATATGTAATGCAACCATCACCAGTCACATTCACTCAACAAAAATTCTAACAAAGCCCATATTTAGAATTTCATTTGAGAAGGGGGTGTAAAAAGACGTTTTTTTATTGATTTGTTGTTTTTTCAACCTTTTGTGGGTTATTTAAAGGAAAAACATTTTTTGGATTATAAAAATTTTCTTGTAGCAAGTGAATCGTGTATTAACAACTTTTCTGGAGACAATAACGATTTTATGATACAAGTCCTACTAATTAACCCATATCTGGGGGGAAGAGGTGGATTCAAATTCTTCCCCAAAGGTATTTACCCATATGTGAATTCAACAAACCTGAATGGAATTCAAACTTGGCTCACCAACTTCTCATTTCAAAGCTGTTATCAATTACACCACCAGAACATCCAAGCTAAACTGGTGTTCCTAATCAATCACCCATTTAAGGTACTGACCAGTCTTGCTGTTGCTTAACTTCAATTATCAGAGGAGAACCAGTGTTTCAACATGATATGGCTGTAAGGCTGGAATTAATCAGAGTTGATTCATATATAAATATGCTACGAGGCCAAAAATTGAAGAGGGAGACTTTCTTTTTGAATTTCTGTGAGATGAGGAGTTCATGATATAACTGAATAGTACTAAAATGAAAAAAGATGTAATAAGCCCCAGAAAACCAATCTCCCTCTCCAGATTAAATAAATTGTTCAGTTTGAAATTCCCTGATGCTAACCCAGGTTGAAATGCACCTATATAAATCTTTTTTTTTTAAGCATTTCACCCCAAGTAAGGCAGGATTGCCACTAACACACAAGCAGTTACAGAGCATTGGGTGCAAGAGTAAAGAGGTGTGATAGAGGAAAGGATGAAGAGAAGGTTGGGGAATAGATCAAGGCATCTGGAGATGTCGATTGACATTGCATTTGAATATTTGGAGATTATAGCTATCAGAGAAGCTAGTAAGAGGAAAGGAGTTCCACAGACAGGAAGTGTGAGACATGAATCTATTGGAGTCAAAGAGATGGCTACATTTAACCATTTTGACAGTCAAAGGGTCGGACTGAGATGCCAATCTAGTAGCATGCTTTAAATTCATGCAGTTTGGCAACTAGTGAAAGTAGCCCATCAAAGCAGTTACCATAAAGGTATTTGAAGAAAAGACAAAAGGAAGCAACAACATGTCTGTGAGAGAGCAACTGTAAACTAGATGTCAGATCAGAACCAATCCCATTGCATATCTGTTTTGGGATTTTGTCAAGGACTTTAAGATGAACAGTGGGGGTTCCAGACCATATATGGCATCAGTATTCCACCCAAGAGCGAATGGTTAATCTGGAAGGGATAACAGATGAAATACAATAAGTTGCAATAACAACAAAGATGAGGACATTATTCTAAATCTGAATCACATTCTCTCAGTGAATATTCTAGCAAAATCCATTTGACAAATTTTATTTAAAGAGATAAATAAAATACATATATATTTATATATAGCAAATCAAAAAAATTTACCTGATGATTTACATGAAAGAAAATCTATTTGCAAAAATGTGTTTGTGTCTCCTATAGTCTAACACAGCAGAAAAAAATCAAGTTAACCAATCAAAAAATGATGTATGAAAATGTAAAATTAAAATAATTTTACACATTCCGTCATCATTGTCGAACATCTGTTATCTAACAGGGAAGAAATGAAAAAGTGAGAAACCAAAATAATACAAAATGGCCGACTAGCATGCATTCCCTAGCTAAAGTTAAACCAGCTTAATAAATGGAAAACAACATTATTTTAACTGGGGCTGGACTAACGAGTTTTTCTCAGAAGTGCAAATCCATGATCAGCCAATTGAAGATGCTATTTTAAGTGAACCCCACTCACATGACACAACTGTGCCACACTCTCTCACCTTTCACCAAAGTACAACGAATAGCTTATCTCTCTCCCCATTCCAATCTTAACCTTAATCTGATACTTAAATGTCCAGATGATGGAGAAAAAGAGATAAATCTCTCTGGATTTCTTTCATTCGCCTAAGCCAAATCGATATTCGCATCACGGCTAATAACCACAAAATATACAGCATTTCTTCTTCATTTTACAATAAACAGAACTTCCAAAGCAAAAACCAATACCGAATCATGAGAACCATGTAGTATTCAAGAACCCTGCACAGGAAGTGTACTGCCACGCAGTGAGAAAAGACTGGTCCTTATCACTGCAATGAAAACATTCTGGTGGATTTACCATTCTGTGAAAGTCTTTTTTGAAATCAGAGTGCTCAGCTAATGACCAGCCAGGTGATAGATGCCTCATCATTTTTCAGGCAACAAAATATAGGCTTTGTTCTTGTGTTTTCAAGTAGAGAATGGGTGTAAGCACTAGAATCAAGAACAAAACTGTGGGATTGCACCAACTTGTCAGTTAATGGTCTACCCTGAACATGTACTCAATGGCATAGCAATCAGCAACATGACAATCATGACATGAAAGAAAACTATAGGTTAACTATAATGTGTGATGTGCCACATTGTTGTGTGAAATTAAGAAGTCCATTTGCCTATGGAAAAATCTACCCACAGTGACAGGGAGTGTTTGACACATTTTCTACCTACCACATCCTGTGATTGAATGAGCAAAAAAGTGAAAGAGAGAAAGAGAGAGAGAGAGATGGGTAATTTCTTTTTATACCACCTATTACCATGCCATCAAGCAAGCATTAAATGAAGTCCATTGACAGGCAAGATCGGCTAACCTAAAAAAGTTATGGGCAATTTCTGTAGACCCTTGGAACAACCATATGTTCTCTAGAACAATCAACAAAGAATTATATATATATATATATATATATATATATATATATATATATATATATATATATATGCAGGTTGGTACACAAAATAAATACTGTTTAAAATAAACAGTGTCTATTTAAATACAAATATCATTAAGGATGATATTTGAAATAAGTATATTGTATATGTGTATGTTTGGGTAAGTATATATATATATATATATATATATATATATATATATATATATATATATATATATATATATATATATATGCGTGTGTGTGTTTCTGTGTGAGTTTATATACTTATATGTATGGCAAACTTGGTTCTATAGCATTGGTTGGCATCTGGTCTAGGAGAAGGAAACTCTGAATTAAAAAATGGCCTTGCAAAGGTTGAACTCTGTCAGGCTATCTTGCCCAAGAAACACCACTTCTACTACAACTGCAGTACTTGTGATCAGTCATAGGATTCCCAACTGCCATATAGAATTAATATGAGTAAAAGTTTTTCACTTAGATGATTAATGCTACCTTCAGCATCCCAACTCCAGAGTTTTGTAGGCACACCTGTTCATCCACTCTTCAGAGGCTATCAGCAATTTACTGCTTATATTTTTCAATTTTTTTTTATTTTTTATTCTTTGTTATAACCTAAAAAGGGTAACCAAAACAGAGGCTGAAAATAAAATAGTAATCTTTATAACATCAACAAAATACAATACTCGTCAGCAGTGTGATGTTTGTAAACCACTGCTAGCGGTGGACTATTTCAACAGCTTATTACCCCTACTTACAATAGTGTCCAACGTATTTATGAGGATTGGGACATACCCATTAGTGTTCATAGGTACGGTATATAACATTTTTTGTGTTTGTGTGGGCATTTGTGTGCATGCAGCCATGCATCTGTCTGTGCAGATGTGCATTCACCCATCTGCTCAGATGTGCATATGTGTCGAGGTATTGTCATTATTTGCCCTTTTCTTTGTTTTTTTTTTTTTTCACTTTACACTTTCTCTTGGACTTTTTCTCTTTTATCATTTTTCCTCTTTCCTTTTGACAATTGCCATTTGGGATGAATTATTATAAAATGTAGACTTGACACTGTTTTTTAATTTTTAGGTGTTCTAATTTGTTTTTTGTTTTTTTGTTAGAGGAGTTGTATTTTATCTTTTACATAAATAACTGGTATTAATGCTTAAATGATAAATATTATATATATATATATATATATATATATATATATATATATATTATTTAAAAATATGTATTCATCGCAACACA
>OZ010605.1:33425465-33610465 GCA_963932145.1 Acanthosepion lycidas
AATCCAACAGATTTTATTAGTTAGGATATGAAATTGAGCAGATATAGATGTTTTAAGAGTCGGAAAAAGATTTGCATTTATAAGACACTATTTAACTTTGCTTCATCATCAACTCACTCCATAGCTGAGACGGACTAAAGCATGTTAGATCTGATGACAGTTTAGCTTGTCAAGAGGAAAGCAGATTCAAATCCATCCTACTATTTTTTGTTATAAGATCTTGAACTCACCTGGTATATAGAGTACCCATTCTGCAAACTACAGCCACCAATCACCTAACGATTGCATGATAAATGCATGAAATTAGCAATCGTGGTTGGTCACTGCCAAGCAGGGTTTCTAATTTAATATATATATATATATATATATATATATATATATATATATATATATATGTGTGTGTGTGTGTGTGTGTGTGTGTGTGTGTGTGTGTGAAAATATATAGAAAATAGGAAAGAACTGGTTAGGTAAATAATCCAAATTTCTTTAGTATTTTTGTTATTATTTTTACAAAATACTGCTCGATACAAAAGTAGAGCATAAATATAATTATTTATTTAAAAATATGATTCCAACATGCTACATAAGAGGTCTCAAATTTGAAACATGAGACCTCTTATGTAGCGTGTTGGTATCGTATTTTTAAATAAATAATTATATATATATATATATATATATATATATATATATCAATTATTTAACTTTAAAATAATATACTTGAGAATAATTGCTGTGAAACCTCTCTGTCACCTGTCTAATACTCTAACAACAAAGTAATTCTGTTTATATTGTCTTGCTCTCTGAACTGGTTTGTAACTAAAGTATCTGATTTCTCCTCACTGCATGTTTGTGATTCTGCACTTGCATTGTTCTGCTCGCTGCACACACAAAGCGTATTCAATTACCATTGATGCATGAAAACTTGTTCTGTTATATTCAGCATTGAAGACGGAAGTCCTTCTTATGGGTGACTGATGCAGGAGACATACTCAGGTCTAAATCCAAGGTCAGGTGTTATCCATGATGTTGTTTCTCCGGGAGCTTCCATCCAGAAATTTGGGCAAATCTTCCAGTCAATATAGGTCATTACAATCATATACTTGTAAAACCTGCAATATAACAATCATAGTACAGTGATACTTTTACATATATTTGTGCATTGATGCATGTGCATGCATGTATTTTTATACGCATTTATGTAAATTAACATTGTAGTTGAACTGGTATTGCAGAATCGGAAACAAATGGTAATTTTAATGATATCATTATCTGTCTCCCAAGGAAATATTCAGCATTCACTGACCTGTAACCATTCCTGGTTTTGGATGAAATTTATGTAATCTTCCTCTTAAAACAATTTTTTACGGAAAATAACATTATCATGTCTATGAGTTGTTATCGCAATTTGCACTATTGATTGGGGTTTCCTTCTTAAACTTTTGCTTAAAATAGTGTGGAAGATCAACATCTTGATTATATGATTATTTTCTCTTTGAGTTACATGCGCTTTTCATTCTAGTTGTTGCTACTGTTGAAATTCCTCAAGTGATGTAGTTTCTCTTATTTGGTACAGTTCTTTTGTCTGTGATTCTATAATGTCAGTTCACAAGTTTTAAAGAAATATGGCCTTCACCAAGACCCATGAACTTCATTCACTCAATGACATTTTAAACTATTGCTCTTAGAAAGTAGTGCATTCTGGGTATGGCGATAAACTTATATCATATAGCAAGGCCTCTTGTCAGAAAGTTTAGAGTAGTGTGGAAACACTACATAATTGCTGTTGGTCCCAGGTTCACCATGACCTGGGGTGGTAGCACTTGTTGTGTCTCCAACTATGGGCAACTAGTTAAACCCCAAACTGGGGTCAAAACCCTATGGAAGTATAAAATTAGATTTTTATAATTAAAATACTATTATGTTGGTGCAAAAATAATGTCGGTTTTTGACGTAATTTTTAATGTCAAAAAACGACATTATTTTTGCACCACACTAATAGCAATACATTTTTGGAAAAAAATGTCACCAGCAAGCATTTTTTTTAGTAGATCCTCTTATTTGAGTAGATTCTCTGTTTATTTATTAAATAGGATACTTATTTATTTTCCCTTACTGGCTTGAATGTTTGAGAAATCTTATCAGAGAAAAATATCCTGCCAAAGAGTACATATATATATAAAATACGATCTCTTGAACATTCGGGCCATTAGACAAAAATAAATATTGTTAAATAAATAAACAGAGCATCTACGCAAATCTACTAAAAATATCCATAAAATAATGTTTAAGTTATAAAAAGTCTGTGGCATTTCATTACAAATTGCTTTGTTTAGATTATTTCAAGAGTCAGAGAAAAATCTGTTTTCAAATTTGCTTGTTCATCGACACACTCTGTAGCCAAAAGGTCAAAGGATATTGAGGCTTTGTTTTGCCAGTAGGTTCTTTGTAGTCGAGTGGTTAAAGCGCGTCAACTCTAATGATGGTTTCCCGAACAATGACAAATGTTTAAATCCTGTCAGATAATTCATATTAAATATTCTTGCAGATGGGAATAAATAAATATACTGTTTAATAAATAAACAGAGCGTCTACTTAAATATGAATATCCACTAAAATAATGTTTAAACAATAAAATGAACATGTCAGATTAAAAAATGAAAAAAAGATTTCTAGAATTATTTTATATATATATACTTATATATACACACGCACACACATAGAGGGTGGACTGAAAGGCTTGTCACATGATACCAAAATGTAATGAGAACAATAGAAGAACAAGTATTACAGTATTACAAAGCACATATACAGGATTTAGTATATTCACTTTCATTGATGCTGTCAGACATTGAGAAAGTCTGTATTGAACACCATTATTTTTGCGGCACAAAATGATGGGATGCCATGTCCTGTGTGATATTTTACAAAGCTGTGCTTTGTTGACTGTTGCAAAGGCTCTCCGAATGATGTCCTTCAACTGATGGGTATTCTAGTATCATTCATGTGAATCTCTCTCCTTGATAATACTCCACAGAGCATTGAAATAGAAAATTATATTATGTAGGAGTGACGATACTTTTCGGAACACCAAATATATATCATTTTCTCTAGCTTTCATAATTCCTACCTTTTCTTCATCCCCCCCCCCCACCTATATATCATATTTATTCCATTTAAATATTTATAACTTTTAGTTTACTACAGATTTATCTGTATGCCCACTCAAACAGTTTAAAGTGAGAACGCATGTTTATATGGTGTAGGGACAAAAATAGCTCAAGCTTCCTTGTCACCGAACAAGCATATCATATTGAATTTGAAGCAGCGAGGCCAACAAGTGGAAATATTTATTGAAAGATTCTTCTAACTGGAGACGTTCTTACTGAATGTGATATTCATGCTCACAAGAGCAATACAGATGCAGAAACATGTATGCCTATGTTTCATAGACAACACAAAGGCCTTCAACAAAGTATGCTACAAATGTCTATTGGAACTACAAAATCTTTAAAAATATTTAATGGATGTCAGTTATCAGTTATCTCCTGGTTAAGGCAGTGGAGAACTTGGAGAGGAGAATTAACAGGAGATAACTGATAACTGACATCCATTAAACATGGCACATGGAACTAGAACAGTCTACCACAGTGAGTGAAATAAAGGGTTCAGTTTGACATTCCAACCACCTGAAGAAGGCTGGAATGGCCAAAACATTGTAATAAATATGGCGACAGATGAGGACAATAGTCCAAATAATGTAAATAGTGAGGAAAGATAATGTTTAACTAGACTTGAAGAGGAAAGCATCCTTTCAGGAGTCTGTTCCACGTACCTGTCTAAGTGGAACATCTTTCTTACTAATGGAATATGAAGGGAATGGGAATGGTTTGACCAACTATATGGTTGTATGGTTGTATGTCTTAAGAAATGTAGAACATCAGAACATTTGCTGTAGAAATAGTGATAGAGTAATATTATGTGTGTTGGGAAGGGTTATAGGATGGAAAATAATTAATCATTTACAAGGTTGCAGGGATGCTTTTGAACTCAAGACTGGCAAATGAGGTTTGTGCAGCTCCATCCCAGATTTATTAACATTACACTAATCTTCCAATTGAGTTGGGACTTCTTTTTGTACAGTGATGTCCACACTGTACAATACCCCGAAGCCACTTGACATAGAGGGTTACAGAATAAGAAGCATAGCTTCTGCGGATATGTGTGGAAGATAGCAGTTAACTCTAGAGGTGAACAGGTTAAAATTGTAGTAATTGAGAAAGCATTATCTTGGGAGTCAGTTCCACAGAACAGTGGTTTACAGGACAAAATTACTCAAGTGAAACTTACATTTTATTAATGGAATATGAAGGGAATTAGGATGATTTGCTAAAATGTGCTTAGCATGGCAAGTCTTAGCCATAAATGTTAGAATTGGTGGAACTAAGGAATTTAGCTTGTCTGAAGAGTTTCCATAGAATTAGCAATAGAGCAGTGAGATGTTTGCATTTTTTTTATCTATGAGAAAAATGGTTTTTGGGTGGAAAATAATTTGTAACGAACAAGGGCTATATTGAGACAGGAAAGTGGAAACTTTCTAACTTAAAAACCAGCATTCCAGATTACGGATTTTGGTTAGGTTTGACCATTATAACATTTAGGACTGTTGGAAATTATGTAACTGTTTCAGCCTGCAAAAATTCTTCCCTGTTGGCAATTCTGCAGATGTTCTTGTGGCTGGTGATTCTGTAAATGGTGATGTCATATGCTGTTCACAATTCACAAACTAACCCAGGTTATAATTACTTTATTTTTATGTTGGTTTTTGCTTCCAGATACAGAGTCATGTCCACTAACCACAACCCCTTTCTTTAACACTGGAAAAGAAATGTATTATACTCATTCTTTTATTATCAAAGCCAAACCCTACTCTCACCAATGTTCTATTCAACAAACACCTTCAAACTATTATAAAGGCCCACTGACAACCTTTACTTTATCTCAGAAACTAATTACTTATTAGAAAGCTAACACTAGTGACCGTTTACTCATTTTCCATTTATTATACAGACAGGCTAATGTTTCCGCACCATCTCCCATGCCAGTAAATGGAGTTCTATCTAAAAACAATCAAGTTTGTCACTCAGACAACCAGTACGTGTGCAAGCAATCATTTAAAGAATCATCCCCACATATTTTTTAACCCCTACTCACAAACCCGTACCAGTATTACTCCAATTGGGCGTTGAGACTGTCCTACCAAAATGAGTCCATGTGCGAATTTCTATTAAAAATTCAAGAGACACCGTTATGTGTGCCTTCTTTGCTTCACTTGTCACACAGTGTGACAGCCGAGGTATGATTTGATGGACAAACGTGTCAAACAAAAGAATTAGCTGTCATTCAACCTGACCAACAGACATATAGGAAGACAGCCAAACAAATTTCCTGACTTTTTATGATTGAAAAGTATGCAATTTTCATATGCAATTTACTGCACATGACCAAATTATCATGTAGGTGTTATTTTAGCAGGAAATAGGGAGGCTCTAGTATCCATAGAAACTGGTGTTGCAGATGGTTTGAAAAATAAAAGGCGGCATGAAAGGTTGATGACATTTTCTGTTTCTGAGACACCTTTTAGGAATTCTTTGATGTTTGAATCTTTTTCTTTTCATCAATCAACATTATGAAATTACTTCCCTGGACTAATTTCCTCCTCTTTTTTTTCTATTACACACATGAAAATGAGTGAAATAGTACTGGAATAATGTGGGATATGTAAAATTTAAAATATATATATATATATGTATATATATATATATATATATATATATATATATATATATATATATATATACAAGTATAGGAATGGTATATACGGAATAAATTCCAATAACCAACAATTACTATTCTTAAAAGAGTGCTCAATACAGAGTAGAGCAAATATAATTATTTATTTAAAAACTATAACATAAACATGTTATAAAATCACTACAAAAAAATCCATTTTGTTTCAACATCTCTGGTGTCTTATCAAGTGATGATGTTGAATGTTGAATAAAGCATTTTAAAAGGTTCAAATTAATTAACCACCCCTCGTAAGGGGAAACGCTGTTACATAAGCTGGAATGACCAATCAAAATACAAGTATATGAGAATTAAAAAAACTTGACAACAAAATAATGTTATAATAGCTATTAAGTGCTTTAAAATTAGGGTTATACTAAAATAGAATTTAAACAATAGCAATAATAATAATAATAATAATAATAATAATAATAATAATAATAATAATGAAACAAATGTTCTTCATCTTGGCTATGATAATAAACTACATAGGGCAGCAAGCCGTATGTAAAAAAGAAAATTAAATGACCCATAAGGAGTTGATATACCACTAAACAAACAAACCAACAAACAAGATTTCTTCAAGTGATATTTGTTAGAATTTCAAACTGAATATGGGCATTGATTGTTTGTTAAAAACAATCAGATTTTTATGAGGAAAGTGCTCACTATAAGAAGTAGAGCCACAATAGTAAAAAAAAAAAAATAAGGAAAAGTTCAAAAGGTTGATGAAGGACCGACTTCCAGAATATGCTTCTTGTCAGGGTTAGATAATGAATTTATCATAGATTTATTGAATCCTGACAAGTGAATTGATTGATTCATTAATTTTTACAGTTTTCCAGAAGTCAGAAAATATTTTAGATTGTTAGAATTTTTTTTTTTTTTTTTGGAGGTATTAATGGTTTAATGAAATAAGTTTTACTATTAGGTTGGTGCAAAAATAATGTCGTTTTTTGACGTTAAAAAAGGATATTATTTTTGCACCAACCTAATAATTAATTCACAAGGGGTGGATTCTTATCCTTCCCAAGGTTATTAGCATGTTAATGAATATAATGTACCCAACCCTCCGATTAGCAATACTGAGCCATTACCCATTAAACCACCTGCACATCTAAACTTACAGCATCTGGTATTCCCAAGTAGTCACCCATCTAGGTACTGACCAGGCTCAACATTGCTTAACTTTGGTGATCATGCAGAAACTTGTGTTTCAATGTGATGTGACCATAACCTCTTTCAAGGGGGAGTGTGTATGAAACTGGAATATGGTCCTAAGATAAGTTGTTTCAACTTACATCTTATCATGACTAAATAAAAATAAAAATAGAGTTGAAATTAGTTACAATCTAATATCTATAATGGTATATTTAATGTATAAACCAAGAGTGAATACTGGTTTTGTATCATCTATTTAGATTTTGTTCTTGTTAAGTGAGGACATTCTCTGATGACATTGGTTCATTTGCAAAACATGTTCATGCAGATGTTTTCTAAATTGTCTTATATATTGGGGTGGAATTAAAGTTTGCAGCATTTTTTACCAAAATTTCAAAGACAATGCTTAGATATTTTGTACTTAGAATTATTCAGCTCCACATGTGCCATTTCAGTCCACTAGCTTTAGCATTCTTTGAGGCAGGTTCATGATTCTATCTTCCTGGCATTTAGTATCTTTCATTTTTTTAATCATTTCACCCAAAGTAAGGCAATAAAGCCACTAAGAGAGAACAATAAAAAAAAACAACAATTCAGAAGACAGAAAATAGTGATTACATTTAAAGTTTTAAAGATCATTGTTGACTGGGAAGCAAGTAGCCGAAAGTGAGTTCCACAGGGGAGAAGTGTGATAGAATAAATTATTCGCGTAGAACTTATGGTTATATCTCACCATTTCAGCCGTAGAATGAGACCTTTCCGCCAATCCAGTACTGCGCTTATGAACTAATTCTAGCTGATGAACTCTTCTAAGTAGTTTTTACAGGCTTCCAGAGTTTTGAAATTCCCAAAATTAGGTAAACATTTAAAGTGAATAATATTTCGTTTCGCTAATTAAAAATATTGTTTTCTGATGCTGGATATCCAGTGAAACATGTCAAATTAAAAATTTTCCAAATTTACTTTGAGTTAATCTATTAACCATTATCAAGAATGTTTTTGGTTGTCTAATATGCACATTGCATTAATAATATACTGTTTTATCAATAGAATTTTTTACAGGCTTCCAGAGTCATGAAATTCCCAAAATTTGCTAAATATTTAAAGTGAATAACATTTCGTTTCACTAATTCAAAAGATTTTTTTTCATGCCTGATAACTGGTGAAACATGTCAGATTTAAAAAAATTAAAATTAAAAAAGTTGCAGTTAGTTCAACTCTAATTTCTATAATGATACATTTAATGTACAAATCAAGCGTGAATCATGGTTTTGTAATGCTAATTTAGATTTTGTTCCTGTTAAATAAGAATATTCTCTAATGATGTTGGTTTATTGGCAAAACATGTTCATGTAAATGTTTTCTAAATTGTCTTATACACTGGGTAGAATTAAAGTTTGCAACTTTTTTTACCAAAATTTCAAAGACAATACTTAGATATTTTGTAGTTAGAATTAATCAGCTTCACATGTTTTGTTTAAGTCCACTAACTTAACATTCTTTGAGGCAGGTTCATGATTCCATCTTCCTGGAATTTAGCATTTTTCTTGTTTTTAATCATTTCACCCCAAGTAAGGCAATGAAGCCACTAAAAGTGGGTTAATAAATGAACAGGAATTAAGAACACTAATTTAGATTTTATTCTTGTTAAATAAAATGTTTTTTTTTGATGATGCCAGTTCATTAGCAAAACATGTCAAAATAGATTTCCAAATTAATTTACATATTTACTATATGTGAGTATCCTAAACTGGATTTTGAAATAGCATACTACGCAAGGCAATCTCCTATGATGGCTTTTATTTTGTATATAGCTGCATCTACAACAAAGAAAGTCAGATCACTGTGTTGTGCAAGAAATTTTTTTTCATCAGAATCCATCTTGCATATTTACAAATCTATCATTCATCTATGCATTGAATACTCCTGTCATATCTGATCTGGTGGCTCTGCTATTCATCTCAAGGTTCTTGTCACAATCCAAAGAAGGATCTGTAATATAATAGATCCTAACCTCAACTTCAGTCACATTCTCATTGATGTGGTGAGGCTTCCCTGTGTCTTTTCTATAAATATTTCCATGATAACTGCTATGACAACCTTTTTACCTTTTAACCTGTTCAAGTCTAGGGCTAACAATTATCTTACCCACATGAACTGTGCCTCTTAAATCAAGTAGCTCCTAGGCCTTGTACATGCTTAACATTACTGTAAAAAAAAAAAGAAGCCCCACCTCACATGGAAGATGAGTATAACATTGCTATATTTGGGTTGAAGTTGTATAGTCCTCATTTGCCAGTCTTGATAGAGTTCCTATTCTTTCTATAAATATTTTCATGGCAACTGTTCTGAACAGCTTTTTTCCCTGGTACCCTGACTACATGAATTTAAGCGGGCTACTAGATTATCATCTAGGTCCCACTTACTGTTGAAAGAGCTAAATGCAACTGCCACTTCTATTCCAACAGTTTCCTTTCTCACACTTCCTGCCTGTGGAACTCCTTTCCATTTTCTTGCTTCCCTGATAAATACAATATTCAAAATTAATTAAATTAACACCAATCGCCATCTTCTATCTTCTTGAATCCTTTTTGTTGTTTGTCCTTTCCTCAATCCTTTCTACTAGTCTGACTTTTCTTTCAGTTTTACTGCCTGTAGCCTCCTGAATACTACTGGAATTTCCACTTTGCTTGGTGTGATATGATAAAAAAATATGTAAAAGTCATGAAAATAAAATATTTTTTCTATAATGTTTATCTTCGGTCAATCTAAAAGTTCTACTGTACCATGTAACCCAATAATGCCTGCTGTATAGTTAGGTCATCATAGAGTAAACCAATCCCATCACCAGGTTTTTCTGTTGAGAAAGCTTTTTAAACTAGCAGCAATTTAAAAAGAACCTGTCAAGGGATGGCTGAACCTTCCTGTAGACTTAACGACCATCTAGCACAATGGTGTAGGCTGATCTCCATGGCTATGTATACAGCCAGTGTGGTGTGTTTCCCTTCCTAGACTGAAATAATAGCCAGGGTTGTGTGTTCCCCCCAATGGCTATCAATAGCCAAGTCCTTGTGACGAAAGTGGGCTTTCAATTTGGAGAACATTGGCTATAGTTTGACCAGGGAGATGAATGAATATCTCTCAGGCTTTCAACCCAGATATGCAAAAGCAACTGGTTCTGGTGCATAACTATGCAATGGCCATACAGCTACACCAGATCATAGGAGTGATGATGATGATGATGATGATGATGATGATGATGATGATGATGATGATGATGATGATTCTTTGGATTTTGTCAAGAACCTTGAGATGAACAACAAGGTCACCAGACCAGATATGGCAGAAGTATTCAATGCACAGATGATGAGGATGATGATGACAACAACAATAATGATAATGAAAATGCCAATGATGATGATGACAATGATGACAGTAATGACAATGCTGATACTGCTACTGCTGATGATGACGATGACAATGCCATCACTGCTTTACAATAAACAAGAAGTGTAAAACAATGTTTTCACTTTATGTAAAGTATCATTTTATTATTAACCGAATAATAACCCCAACCCTTAAATCATGTATCAATTTTGAACATTAGGAATCTTGTATTTATTAAAAGGTTTCTTACTTACAGTTCATGCGATGATGAGGAGTAAAGATGATTTTACAAGATGGAATATACTCCACAGTTGGATATTTGTGGCTATTTTAAAAGGGAAGCAGAAATGAAGGTTTCTATCAGGAAAATGTATGCCTCAAGTCTTCTATATAGCTTGACCATTCCCATGAAGTAAATTTATTATTGTAGATCCTTCCGTAAATTTATGTATCTTTAGATACATTGTTCTGAAAACCTAATATATTGCAAATCTACTATTCTGTTTCTCTATGATTCTAAATATCTGTGATCCTTTACAGGGTGATTCTGTGGATCTGTGTTTCTGAAACTCTGATATAGTTCTCTTAATGTGTGATACTGAAAATGAATAATTCTTTGGATTTACAATTCTGTTGACCTGTGAATCTGGGATTCTTTCATTCTATACTTCTATAGATTCTTTATTCTGTAAATCTATGATTCTGTATATCATTGATTTTGTCAATCTATATTTCAATAGTTCTGTAATTCTGTAATTCAATGAATCTAACACTTTTAGATCTGTAATTGTGTATGAGTCTATGAATTCTATGATTTCTTCAATCCTATGATTCTATGAATTTTATGATTCTATAGATTTATGATTCTATGATTCTATAGAACTATGAATTCTATGATTCTGTGAATTGATAATTCTGTGATTCAATGAATTCATGATTCTATGAATTCTGTGATTCTATGAACCTAGGATTCTGTTATTCTATGCATCTACAAATTCTATGATTCTATGTATTCTATTGTTCTATTCATTCTCTGAATTCAAAATTCTATTATTCTATGAATTTATAATTCTATGAATTCAATGATTCTATAAATTCACAATTCTATGATTCTGTGAAATTCTATAATTCTATGATTCTATAGATCTACAAATCTATGATTCTATTAATTCTATTAATTTTATGAATTATTTCATTCTATGACTTCTATGAATCTATGAATTCCATGATTCTATAAATTCTATGATACTATGAATTCTATAATTTTTATATAATTATAAGAATGTCAAGAAGTCTTTGGTTCTATGAATTCTATGAATCTGTAAATTCTCTAATTTATGAATTCTATGAATACTATTATTCTTTGAATTTAACATTTTTAGACCTTAGATTCTTTCAATCTATCTAATGTAGTAAATGTCAAAAATAAAGCAATTACTTTCTCACATTTTATAATACAAACAACATAAAAAAATGTAATTTGTAATTAGTAAGTGGGTTGTTAGGGCTCTAAATTATTTATACAATGCTAATCAAATTATATTTTTGGTTTCAGAATTAACAGCAGGAATATACAAGTATGAATGTCTTGTAAAATTTTTCTTCTTGACCTGATCGTGCTTATTTTGTTAGAACATATTACAAATATAGATGTATATATGTTAGAACATATTACCAACTTGTCTACTGTTCACGTTTTATAGACCAAGAGTTTCAAAGAAAACAGATAATAGCTAAAGAATATTATGAGGATATAAAAAGCTGAATTATTATTTTACACGTCTGGAATGTTAGTTCGAGATATCTCAAGAACTTAACATGTTCTTCAGCTGGTTTAAAGTAAATTTGAATAGTTTGACTACAAGAAGCAGAATTAATTGTTCTGTGAACCTACAGAAACACCTCAGCCAGAGAATACCATCCCCACAGTAAACAGTGGTAACAGACCCATGCTGTTGGATAGAGTAATGAAAAAGATTAATTAAGTCTATGACAGAATAGTAATGGTAAGGAAAGTTTTGGAATTTATTGACTGAGCAGATATTATTGTTTTGGGGTGAAATTTATAAAATCTTTTTCTTAAAATGCTCTTTAGGAAAACAAATTTCTCAATTCCAGTAGCTGTTATCACTCTTTCCACTACTGACAGGGGTTTCCTTCCGAAGCTTCTACTTGAATTTATTATTATTTCAATTCTTTCTTTGATTTTATAACACTAGTCAACAATGATCAAAGAAGGATGATGAATTATTTTCCAAACCAGCTGCAAAGTCTTAAAGTTACAAACTTTATAGGATCATTCAACTTGTTGACTTAGCAGAAGGACGTGCACCTATGTTTCATAGACTATGCAAAGGCCTTTGACAAAGTACACCACAAGCATATGTTGGAAATGTTCAGAAACTGTGATATATTTGGGAAATATATTAGGATAATCAAAAACATATACTGGCAGCAAACAACATGTATGGGCATAGAGAATGAGTACTGCAAATATACAAAAATAGAAAGGGGTGTAAGGCAAGGATGCATCTTCTCACCAGACCTATTCAAACTACACAGTGAGGAAATTCTGAGAGAATTAGAAATCCTACCGGGATTCAACATTGGCGGTCATAACCTTAACAACATAAAATATGCAGATGACTCAGTACTGACAGCAGCCACGGGAAAAAAATTACACAAACTTCTGCAGGGGGTGGCGAAAGAGAGTGTGAAGAAGGGACTAAGCATAAACTAGAAGAAGACATGGTCATCAGTAAAAGGATGAGCCTGAAATGCAACTTGGAGGTTGGAAACACTAGAATCAAGCAGTCTTGGAAGTTTAAATATCTGGGAAGTGTTCTGACAGAGGACGGTAAGTGTGACAACAAGATCCGTAGACATATTGGGATGGCCAAAGACACATTCCAAAAGCTGGGCAGAGTATTGCGAGACAGAAGAATTTCTTTGGTAACAAAGAAAAGAATACTGAGCTGTTACGTGATATCTGTCTTTCTTCATGACAGTGAATGTTGGACGATTTCCACAAAGATGAAGAAGAGACTCGAGGCAACAGATATATGGTTCTACAAAAGGGATGCTGAGGATATAATTGACCGAGCGTGTGAGCAACGATGAAGTCTTAGAGAGGTTGCAAACAAAGAGGAGGCTTATACTTAACATCAGGAAGAGGCAGCTATATTTTCTGGGACACATAATGAGGAAGGAGAGCCTAGAGAACCTGATACTCACAGGTCAGATAGAGGGAAAGAGACAAATGAAAACTATTGGTAATCCTCAAGTGATGTGGTTTCTGTTATTTGGTACAGTTCTTTATTTGAAGTAGTGCAGAACGTTGATATCTTGATTATGTCATTATTTTCTCTTTGAGTTACATGTTCTATCCATTTTAATTATTGCTGCTGTTGGTAGTCCTCAAGTGATGTGGTTTCTCTTATTTGGTACAGTTCTTTATTTGAAGTAGTGCAGAATAATAATATCTTGATTATGTCATTATTTTCTCTTTGAATTAAATGTGCTATCCATTTTAATTGTTGCTGCTGTTGGTAGTCCTCAAGTGATGTGGTTTCTCTTATTTGGTACAGTTCTTTGTTTGAAGTAGTGCAGAACATTGATATCTTGATTATTTCATTATTTTCTCTTTGAGTTACATGTGCTATCCATTTTAATTGTTGCTGCTGTTGGTAGTTCTCAAGTGATGTGGTTTCTCTTATTTGGTACAGTTCTTTGTTTGAAGTAGTGCAGAACATTGATATCTTGATTATTTCATTATTTTTTCTTTGAGTTACATGTGCTATCCATTTTAATTGTTGCTGCTGTTGGTAGTTCTCAAGTGATGTGGTTTCTCTTATTTGGTACAGTTCTTTATTTGAAGTAGTGCAGAACATTGATATCTTGATTATGTCATTATTTTCTCTTTGAGTTACATGGGCTATCCATTTTAATTGTTGCTGCTGTTGGTAGTCCTCAAGTGATGTGGTTTCTGTTATTTGGTACAGTTCTTTATTTGAAGTAGTGCAGAACATTGATATCTTGATTATGTCATTATTTTCTCTTTGAGTTCCATATGCTATCTATTATAGTTGTTGCGGCTGTTGATAATCCTCAAGTGATGTGGTTTCTGTTAATAATTGTTGTGATGTGTACCTATGTTATAATATTCTTTAAACAAATCACAGGAAATTTTATGCAGCTACACATAGTCTTGTATCAAACAACAAAAACTTATGCCTCCTGTAATGAAATAATTAAAGAGTTAGAGTTGTTGACTATTGCTAAAAAATTTGATCCTCATTGGGTACTCATTTACTTTAGATGAAAGTGTACTGAATATGAATGCATAATGAATTCTGGTAAGTTTATTGCACAGTGTGTTTTGTTAAGTTAAATTCACAACGTATCACCAGCATTCTTATCATTTTTTGTTTTAACTTATATTCACACGTCATTTCTGTTTTTTTTCATTTTCAGTGCCAAGAAACTCTCAGCCAATAATTTTCCAGCCTTGCTTCCGCGTACTTTAAGAACAGATCAAATTAATGACTATTTTGAAAGGTCTTATTTAAGTAGTGGGCGAGGAAGGTTGGTAGAAATAGCTTTTTTGTATCCTGCATATTGGAGAGAGAGAGAGAGAAGAAAAGCATCTCGTTTCCAGCATTGCTACTGCAACCATCGTAGTTTGCTATGAAATGATTTTTGGGTATTTTTATTGGTGGCACTATTCCAAAGGTTATTAAACGGTGCTGTGCTATTAAATTTTGGGAAAGACGAAAGAAGAAAAGGACGTCAAACTGGATGAGATTTATGGTGGAGAACAGATTGGGAAATCTGGGGGGAAAATGAAGATTTTATTCAACCCCCATTGCAGCCATTTTGGTGTGAAGGGTTTTAAAAATGGATGCGAATCAGTCATGGATGATAAACGTGTTTCCATGAATGCCAAGCACCATAAAGATTCTTTAGGACAGGTATGCCATCATTATTTTGGGGTTTCTAGTTCTTTTGGGGTTTTTTTTGTGTTTCTTCTTTGGATCTTTGAATGTCACTCTTCTATAATCTGACATCTTTTAAATTTCTTCCAAGACGTTTAAAAGATTCATTAACTTTTGTAAAATATTTGGACAGGAGTAATAAAAAAAGCAAAACAGAAGGGAAGGAATTGGTTTGTTTATTTTAGAGATTCTTAAGATTTTACAAGAATGCGGGCAAAGATATTGACGAGGTTGGGTTAATATTGGTGGATTGTAATTTGTAAACCGTGAAGAATACAAGCGTATTTTAATTAAGATTTGAAAAAGATGGCTTTTTTACCCCCCTTAGTGTAATTAACTATAGTTCACTCATTCACTGATTATTTGATGTGAGAGTGAATCATTTGATAAGGAAGTTTTTAAGAGGAAAGATTTTACAAGAATATGAGCAAAAGTAGGAGTAAAGGATGGGATAATTTGAGAGAAAACATTTTCAGAGGGAAAATTGCAATAGACAACTACTTTGGACGATTTCAGATTGAATTCCTCAGATGAGGAGTTATCATTATTTACATTATTTAAATTCAAACTAATGGACACATCTTTGTTGCTATTGTCATAATGTTTCAGTTATTATGACTAGCAGACATTTTTAAGTGTCTGAAGTTTACTTGGATCAAAAAACACTTGAAGATGGCAGTAGTGTACAATCTTGCAATATAAATAAGGTGAGTATTTTTAAGAGTTACTTTTTGTGAATTGTATTCTATAATTTCTGTACATGATATCATCATTTAATCTTTTTTTTGTCTTCTAGAAAGGAGCAAGGATTAACTAATTTACTAATGATCTGAAAAGCAGAGAATCAGTCAGTTAGTTATGTGCCATGCATGATACACGCTTAGGTGATCATATATCTTTCCATACATGACTGACGAGGCAGATTTTTTTTTCCCGCAGTAGGTTGCCATTTCTTTCTGCAATAGACCAGTTGCCATCCAAGGCTATAGAACCCAGTCTGTCCTGCTATTTACCCATAGCTGGTTGGAGAAGAAGAGGATTCATAAACTTTCCCAAGGTTATTAGCATGTAAGTGAATGCAATGGATTCGGCTGGAATTTGAACTCAGCTCTCCAATTTCTCAATTTCAGTCGCTATACACAAATAATAAAAAGAAAGCAAGTAGAAAGGACTAACCATCAATTGTAAGAAGACAGAAGTTGGCAGCACAAAGAACAGCCCAAGATACAAACTACAAATTGGAAACATATGAATCAAGAAAATATGAACATTTAAATATCTAGGTAGTACTTTAATAGAGAAAAGAAGATGTCACTACAAAATTTGAAGGTTCATTGAATTATTGAAAGATTCCTTCTGAAAACTAAGCAAGGTATTAATAAACAAGAAAATAGTATGAAATGAAGAAATCGTACTGAACTGTTATGTAATTGTAGTATTATATGCAAATTATATAGACAAGTATAAATAGAGAACAACTGGCGAACATAGGGTGGCTATGCCTAGGAAACCTCATTGCTATTCAGGACATGGAGAACTGACTACAACTACTACTATGCAGAGAGATATGCAAAACATAACAGTAATAGTGGCCTTCCTATATGACAGTGAATGTTGGACAATCTCCTTCAGTGATAAAGAAAAGACTTGAAGCAACAGAAATATGGTTCTACAGAAGAATGCTGAGAATATTATGGACTGAACAGGTGAGTAATGAGGACGTTTTAAGGAAAATAAGAACAAAAAATATTCTTATTTAGCATGAGAAAGAAACAAGTGAAATTTGGGGGCATATAATGAGAAAAGAGAGCTTAAGGAATTTGACACTCACAGAACATTAAAAGCATGAGAGATGGAAGAAAGCAGCAAATAACCTACTTGGATAACTATTTGGAAGAACAGGGATTAGGAGAGAAGGCAAACATTACTAGGAGCTTCAAAGGACAGACAATTGTTGAGAGCCATGATCAACCACCCCACTGAGGAGGCAAGGAGCATAGAGGAAAAAAATTAATGAGCAGCTAGAAAATCTGAAAGGTAACCCAACAACCTGCTGAACCACTATTTGTTGTGATGCTATTATCAGCTGGGAGAGCAAGTTGTGAAAAGAGCTCACTGAGATACCCCTTTGGGAAAACATAAAGAAAACCTTAAAAATACATAATATTGGACATGTTTGTCTGAAACAATGATAACTGAACCAAGTTTTCCTTAAGTCAACATACACTCTTCATTTAAGCGTAAACAGATTTTCCTATGGCCTGGTTCACATCCCTCCCTAGTCTTTTTGAGCGGGAGTAGAGTTTTATTCCTTTTTTCCTGTTTAAAATTGGATTTCAGTGGCATTATTGCCTTGCTTGAGGCAAATTGATTAAAAAAATAATCTACAAAGCAGTACAAACATCTGAAACTCTTCCATAAATGCCATTCATGCTTCAACTGAATGGATGCTCTTTACTTACCAAATTTCAAATGACCTAACAAAAAATTAACAAATTCTAGCTTCTCTCTTTAAAGAATTGTCTGAACCCTTTGTGAATTTCCCTGACACTTTAACCTCTCTAACAAGGACTTTTATGACTTTTTCTACTGCTTTTCAAGAACATTTTCCTCTGCTTAGCTTAATTTCGTTCTCTGAAATTAACATTTTGAGCCACTTCCTACACACATCTCCTTTTTGACATACCAAATTATTGTAAATAAACAATTTAATTCTGTTTCAATTTCAAACTGAGTAAGAGTCCTTTTTATTATTTGATTAATCGACTATGCGTGACTAATCTGGAATGTCATTTGACCTTACCACATGTCATGTAATTGTTAGCCAAATGAAGCAAACGAGATAAGGGGTACAAAATATCTTTTAATCTCAAAGTTGGGGAGGGTGGTTAAGGTCAAATTCAACATCCAAGTACACCAGAGGTCATTGAAGAGAGAATTACTTTTATGACCTTTAGGATCTGTATTGCATCCAAGCAATTACATTTTTGGAGATAAATTTATCCAAGGGTAACTTGGGTAGAAAATGAGGATAGGTGGGGGTGGTGCTAACCTCCAAAGTCAAAGGAGATCAGAAGATGTCATTTTTAATTAAAATCCATTTTTTCAACTCAGCAAAAGAGGTAAAAAAAAAGTACTAAACGACAATAATAATAATAATAATAATAATAATAATAATAATAACTAGTTTTAACCCATGAAAATTTCAGTTGTCCTATTTGAAATATCTGATTAATCTTCTTCAGTTAATGCTTGAGTAAGCTCATGCTGATATCTAAGACAATAAAATATCTGTAGAAATTCTTCTTTTGCATTGTTAAATATTTGAGCTAATCAGCTTTATCAAAATGAATTATTTTAAGAAGTAAAATAAAAAGATTTGAAAAGACTTCTAACTTCCCTTCTTTATTTCAATTTCTTATTGAAACCAAATAGTGACATTGATGTCTTTAGCCTTTTCATGAGATCAAAACAGAATAGACCATTATTTATAAGGTATTAGCAGGAGATGTTAAACACTTTCTTTTTTTTCTGTTTTTCACTGAAACCAAGTAGCATCTATGATATGTCGTGTCTTTCGAAGTGATCAAAATGGAACAGTCCATTATTTATGAGGTGTTGGCAAGTTGTAACAGTCATGCAAACTAAAAAAGGCCAAAAAAAACACAAATATCCTAAGATCTTTTTTTCTTATAAGATATTGTGCAAGCCAGAAAAACATTTTTCAAAGAAAAAATTCTAAAATTTCTGGGAATAAACATGACTTTTGGGACTCACATTCATCCCAGACATCAAAATTTTTTTAAATGTGCAAAAAGGCCTCCAAATTACAGAAACTATGTGCAGCACTTTCAGTGACACATCCTTGCTTCAAAGAATGATGCAAATGAAGAAATAAACAAAGCTGTTTCAACAGATCCCTGAAGAGGATCAGCTCAAGTGATATGATTCCAGACACTTCAGAATCCTTTCAGAACAGAAATGAATTCCCTTAAAGGGATTCATAATTCTGGGTACATCAGAGGCTCTTCAAAACTGATTTTGGTGCCTCAGGTCTTTTCAGCCCTTTTGTGTTTTCCCCACAGGCTTCAACTGTAAGCTGGGGCAATAATGATGCCCCTTAGACATTGTGACTCTCCAAAAAGTTGTGAAATGAAACTTACTCATCAGTAAAGCAGTGTTTCTTTTTTTATTAGTTTTTACCCAAGAGCCACTCAATCTAGAGTATTACTGATTGGGATGTGTGATATAAACATGAGAAAAGTAGAAAGAGAAGATTATTGGGTTATTAAGGATAGATAATTATTGACCTTAGACTTGAATAGGTTAAATTTGTAGTGTTTAGGGTAACAGAAAGGGATTCATTTGTACAAATAAATTAACACAAGTCCAGGTATAGCAGAAGCTCTACAAAAAGACAATTTAGTGACCAAATTTTTTTCCGCTTTTTGATGTATTTCCAGAGCCATCAAAAAAAGGTTCCACAGAGGGAGACAGAGGACAATAATGGTCTGACAGCGTCACTGGTGGCAGTAGAAGATTATCTTTTATAGAGATTCAGACATTGGCACACAGATGAGACAGGCGTCTGGACAGGTACTCTACTGCACAACAACCTGATGACCACACCCGGTCATGGGTATGATGATGATTGGTTGTTGGTGATGATGATGATGATGATGGAGAAATAGAAAGGCAGGATGACATATAAAAGATGAAATGGTATGTGTTCACATCATAAATGTCAACAATCTTTCCACTGCCATCCAATAAGGTTTTGCTTAAAGTAAAAAACAGGCGAATTACAGGTTGACAATGTCACTGAGAAGACAGGAACATCATTCACAGAAGCTGATACATAAGCTTGCAACTGAGAGATATGGAGGGAGAGATCAGGTGCTCTGCTGCACTCATAGACCTTATGACCACATCTGATCATGGGTTTTAGGAAGATGAAGAGGATGGTGCTGGTGCTGCTGATGATGATGATGAAGATGAGGGAGAAACAGAAGGGCAGGATGACATGTGAAAGATGAAATGCTATGAACACATCATAAATATCAACGATCTTTCCACTGCCATCCAATAAGGAGGCAGATGATCAGGTGCTCAGCTGCACTCATAGACCTTATGACCACATCTGGTCATGGGTTTGAGGAAGATGAAGAGGATGGTGCTGGTGCTGCTGATGATGATGATGAAGATGAGGGAGAAACAGAAAGGCAGGATGACATGTAAAAGATGAAATGCTATGAACACATCATAAATATCAACGATCTTTCCACTGCCATCCAATAAGGAGGGAGATGATCAGGTGCTCAGCTGCACTCATAGACCTTATGACCACATCTGGTCATGGGTTTGAGGAAGATGAAGAGGATGGTGCTGGTGCTGCTGCTGATGATGATGAAGATGAGGGAGAAACAGAAAGGCAGGATGACATGTAAAAGATGAAATGCTATGAACACATCATAAATATCAACGATCTTTCCACTGCCATCCAATAAGGAGGGAGATGATCAGGTGCTCAGCTGCACTCATAGACCTTATGACCACATCTGGTCATGGGTTTGAGGAAGATGAAGAGGATGGTGCTGGTGCTGCTGCTGATGATGATGAAGATGAGGGAGAAACAGAAGGGCAGGATGACATGTAAAAGATGAAATACTATGAACACATAAATATCAACGATCTTTCCACTGACATCCAATAAGGAGGGAGATGATCAGGTGCTCAGCTGCACACATAGACCTTATGACCACATCTGGTCATGGGTTTGAGGAAGATGAAGAGGATGGTGCTGGTGCTGCTGATGATGATGATGAAGATGAGGGAGAAACAGAAAGGCAGGATGACATGTAAAAGATGAAATGCTATGAACACATAAATATCAACGATCTTTCCACTGACATCCAATAAGGAGGGAGATGATCAGGTGCTCAGCTGCACTCATAGACCTTATGACCACATCTGGTCATGGGTTTGAGGAAGATGAAGAGGATGGTGCTGGTGCTGCTGATGATGATGATGAAGATGATGGAGAAACAGAAATGCAGGATGACATGTAAAAGATGAAATGCTATGAACACATAAATATCAACGATCTTTCCACTGCCATCCAATAAGGAGGGAGATGATCAGGTGCTCAGTTGCACTCATAGACCTTATGACCACATCTGGTCATGGGTTTGAGGAAGATGAAGAGGATGATGCTGGTGCTGCTGATGATGATGATGAAGATGAGGGAGAAACAGAAAGGCAGGATGACATGTAAAAGATGAAATGCTATGAACACATCATAAATATCAACGATCTTTCCACTGCCATCCAATAAGGAGGGAGATGATCAGGTGCTCAGCTGCACTCATAGACCTTATGACCACATCTGGTCATGGGTTTGAGGAAGATGAAGAGGATGGTGCTGGTGCTGCTGATGATGATGATGAAGATGAGGGAGAAACAGAAAGGCAGGATGACATGTAAAAGATGAAATGCTATGAACACATAAATATCAACGATCTTTCCACTGACATCCAATAAGGAGGGAGATGATCAGGTGCTCACCTGCACTCATAGACCTTATGACCACATCTGGTCATGGGTTTGAGGAAGATGAAGAGGATGGTGCTGGTGCTGCTGATGATGATGATGAAGATGATGGAGAAACAGAAATGCAGGATGACATGTAAAAGATGAAATGCTATGAACACATAAATATCAACGATCTTTCCACTGCCATCCAATAAGGAGGGAGATGATCAGGTGCTCAGTTGCACTCATAGACCTTATGACCACATCTGGTCATGGGATTGAGGAAGATGAAGAGGATGATGCTGGTGCTGCTGCTGATGATGATGAAGATGAGGGAGAAACAGAAAGGCAGGATGACATGTAAAAGATAAAATGCTATGAACACATAAATATCAACGATCTTTCCACTGCCATCCAATAAGGAGGGAGATGATCATGTGCTCAGCTGCACTCATAGACCTTATGACCACATCTGGTCATGTGTTTGAGGAAGATGAAGAGGATGGTGCTGGTGCTGCTGATGATGATGATGAAGATGAGGGAGAAACAGAAAGGCAGGATGACATGTAAAAGATGAAATGCTATGAACACATAAATGTCAATGATCTTTCCGCTGCCATCCAATAAGGAGGGAGATGATCAGGAGCTCAGCTGCACTCATAGACCTTATGACCACATCTGGTCATGGGTTTGAGGAAGATGAAGAGGATGGTGCTGGTGCTGCTGCTGCTGATGATGATGATGATGGAGAAACAGAAAGGCAGGATGACATGTAAAAGATGAAATGCTATGAACACATAAATATCAACGATCTTTCCACTGCCATCCAATAAGGAGGGAGATGATCAGGTGCTCAGCTGCACTCATAGACCTTATGACCACATCTGATCATGGGTTTGAAGAAGATGAAGAGGATGGTGCTGGCGCTGCTGATGATGATGATGAAGATGATGGAGAAACAGAAAGGCAGGATGACATGTAAAAGATGAAATGCTATGAACACATAAATGTCAATGATCTTTCCACTGCCATCCAATAAGGAGGGAGATGATCAGAAGCTCAGCTGCACTCATAGACCTTATGACCACATCTGGTCATGGGTTTGAGGAAGATGAAGAGGATGGTGCTGGTGCTGCTGCTGCTGCTGATGATGATGATGGAGAAACAGAAAGGCAGGATGACATGTAAAAGATGAAATGCTATGAACACATAAATATCAACGATCTTTCCACTGCCATCCAATAAGGAGGGAGATGATCAGGTGCTCAGTTGCACACATAGACCTTATGACCACATCTGGTCATGGGTTTGAGGAAGATGAAGAGGATGGTGCTGGTGCTGCTGCTGATGATGATAAAGATGATGTAGAAACAGAAAGGCAGGATGACATGTAAAAGATGAAATGCTATGAACACATAAATATCAACGATCTTTCCACTGCCATCCAATAAGGAGGGAGATGATCAGGTGCTCAGCTGCACTCATAGACCTTATGACCACATCTGGTCATGGGTTTGAGGAAGATGAAGAGGATGGTGCTGGTGCTGCTGCTGATGATGATAAAGATGATGTAGAAACAGAAAGGCAGGATGACATGTAAAAGATGAAATTCTATGAACACATAAATATCAACGATCTTTCCACTGCCATCCAATAAGGAGGGAGATGATCAGGTGCTCAGCTGCACTCATAGACCTTATGACCACATCTGGTCATGGGTTTGAGGAAGATGAAGAGGATGGTGCTTGTGCTGCTGCTGATGATGATGAAGATGATGGAGAAACAGAAAGGCAGGATGACATGTAAAGGATGAAATGCTATGAACACATAAATATCAACGATCTTTCCACTGCCATCCAATAAGGAGGGAGATGATCAGGTCCTCAGCTGCACTCATAGACCTTATGACCACATCTGGTCATGGGTTTGAGGAAGATGAAGAGGACGGTGCTGGTGCTGCTGCTGCTGATGATGAAGATGATGGAGAAACAGAAAGGCAGGATGACATGTAAAAGATGAAATGCTATGAACACATCATAAATATCAACGATCTTTCCACTGCCATCCAATAAGGAGGGAGATGATCAGGTCCTCAGCTGCACTCATAGACCTTATGACCACATCTGGTCATGGGTTTGAGGAAGATGAAGAGGATGGTGCTGGTGCTGCTGCTGATGATGATGAAGATGATGGAGAAACAGAAAGGCAGGATGACATGTAAAAGATGAAATGCTATGAACACATAAATGTCAACGATCTTTCCACTGCCATCCAATAAGGAGGGAGATGATCAGGTCCTCAGCTGCACTCATAGACCTTATGACCACATCTGGTCATGGGTTTGAGGAAGATGAAGAGGACGGTGCTGGTGCTGCTGCTGCTGATGATGAAGATGATGGAGAAACAGAAAGGCAGGATGACATGTAAAAGATGAAATGCTATGAACACATAAATATCAACGATCTTTCCAGTGCCATCCAATAAGGAGGGAGATGATCAGGTGCTCAGTTGCACTCATAGACCTCATGACCACATCTGGTCATGGGTTTGAGGAAGATGAAGAGGATGGTGCTGCTGCTGCTGCTGATGAAGATGATGGAGAAACAGAAAGGCAGGATGACATGTAAAAGATGAAATGCTATGAACACATCATAAATATCAACGATCTTTCCACTGCCATCCAATAAGGAGGGAGATGATCAGGTGCTCAGCTGCACTCATAGACCTTATGACCACATCTGGTCATGGGTTTGAGGAAGATGAAGAGGATGGTGCTGGTGCTGCTGCTGATGATGATAAAGATGATGTAGAAACAGAAAGGCAGGATGACATGTAAAAGATGAAATTCTATGAACACATAAATATCAACGATCTTTCCACTGCCATCCAATAAGGAGGGAGATGATCAGGTGCTCAGCTGCACTCATAGACCTTATGACCACATCTGGTCATGGGTTTGAGGAAGATGAAGAGGATGGTGCTTGTGCTGCTGCTGATGATGATGAAGATGATGGAGAAACAGAAAGGCAGGATGACATGTAAAGGATGAAATGCTATGAACACATAAATATCAACGATCTTTCCACTGCCATCCAATAAGGAGGGAGATGATCAGGTCCTCAGCTGCACTCATAGACCTTATGACCACATCTGGTCATGGGTTTGAGGAAGATGAAGAGGACGGTGCTGGTGCTGCTGCTGCTGATGATGAAGATGATGGAGAAACAGAAAGGCAGGATGACATGTAAAAGATGAAATGCTATGAACACATCATAAATATCAACGATCTTTCCACTGCCATCCAATAAGGAGGGAGATGATCAGGTCCTCAGCTGCACTCATAGACCTTATGACCACATCTGGTCATGGGTTTGAGGAAGATGAAGAGGATGGTGCTGGTGCTGCTGCTGATGATGATGAAGATGATGGAGAAACAGAAAGGCAGGATGACATGTAAAAGATGAAATGCTATGAACACATAAATATCAACGATCTTTCCACTGCCATCCAATAAGGAGGGAGATGATCAGGTCCTCAGCTGCACTCATAGACCTTATGACCACATCTGGTCATGCGTTTGAGGAAGATGAAGAGGACGGTGCTGGTGCTGCTGCTGCTGATGATGAAGATGATGGAGAAACAGAAAGGCAGGATGACATGTAAAAGATGAAATGCTATGAACACATAAATATCAACGATCTTTCCAGTGCCATCCAATAAGGAGGGAGATGATCAGGTGCTCAGTTGCACTCATAGACCTCATGACCACATCTGGTCATGGGTTTGAGGAAGATGAAGAGGATGGTGCTGCTGCTGCTGCTGATGAAGATGATGGAGAAACAGAAAGGCAGGATGACATGTAAAAGATGAAATGCTATGAACACATCATAAATATCAACGATCTTTCCACTGCCATCCAATAAGGAGGGAGATGATCAGGTGCTCAGCTGCACTCATAGACCTTATGACCACATCTGGTCATGGGTTTGAGGAAGATGAAGAGGATGGTGCTGGTGCTGCTGCTGATGATGATGAAGATGAGGGAGAAACAGAAGGGCAGGATGACATGTAAAAGATGAAATGCTATGAATACATAAATATCAACGATCTTTCCACTGCCATCCAATAAGGAGGGAGATGATCAGGTGCTCTGCTGCACTCATAGACCTTATGACCACATCTGGTCATGGGTTTGAGGAAGATGAAGAGGATGGTGCTGGTGCTGCTGATGATGATGATGAAGATGAGGGAGAAACAGAAAGGCAGGATGAGATGTAAAAGATGAAATGCTATGAACACATAAATATCAACGATCTTTCCACTGCCATCCAATAAGGAGGGAGATGATCAGGTGCTCAGCTGCACTCATAGACCTTATGACCACATCTGGTCATGGGTTTGAGGAAGATGAAGAGGATGGTGCTGGTGCTGCTGCTGCTGATGATGAAGATGATGGAGAAACAGAAATGCAGGATGACATGTAAAAGATGAAATGCTATGAACACATAAATATCAACGATCTTTCCACTGCCATCCAATAAAGAGGGAGATGATCAGGTGCTCTGCTGCACTCATAGACCTTATGACCACATCTGGTCATGGGTTTGAGGAAGATGAAGAGGATGGTGCTGGTGCTGCTGATGATGATGATGAAGATGAGGGAGAAACAGAAATGCAGGATGACATGTAAAAGATGAAATGCTATGAACACATCATAAATATCAACGATCTTTCCACTGCCATCCAATAAGGAGGGAGATGATCAGGTGCTCAGCTGCACTCATAGACCTTATGACAACATCTGGTCATGGGTTTGAGGAAGATGAAGAGGATGGTGCTGCTGCTGATGATGATGATGAAGATGAGGGAGAAACAGAAGGGCAGGATGACATGTAAAAGATGAAATGCCATGAACACATAAATATCAACGATCTTTCCACTGCCATCCAATAAGGAGGGAGATGATCAGGTGCTCTGCTGCACTCATAGAGCTTATGACCACATCTGGTCATGGGTTTGAGGAAGATGAAGAGGATGATTGCTGGTGCTGCAGATGATGATGATGAAGATGAGGGAGAAACAGAAAGGCAGGATGAGATGTAAAAGATGAAATGCTATGAACACATAAATATCAACGATCTTTCTACTGCCATCCAATAAGGAGGGAGATGATCAGGTGCTCAGCTGCACTCATAGACCTTTTGACCCATCTGGTCATGGGTTTGAGGAAGATGAAGAGGATGGTGCTGGTGCTGCTGCTGATGATGATGAAGATGAGGGAGAAACAGAAAGGCAGGATGACATGTAAAAGATGAAATGCTATGAACACATAAATATCAACGATCTTTCCACTGCCATCCAATAAGGAGGGAGATGATCAGGTGCTCAGCTGCACTCATAGACCTTATGACCACATCTGGTCATGGGTTTGAGGAAGATGAAGAGGATGGTGCTGGTGCTGCTGCTGATGATGATGAAGATGAGGGAGAAACAGAAAGGCAGGATGACATGTAAAAGATGAAATGCTATGAACACATAAATATCAACGATCTTTCCACTGCCATCCAATAAGGAGGGAGATGATCAGGTGCTCAGCTGCACTCATAGACCTTATGACCACATCTGGTCATGGGTTTGAGGAAGATGAAGAGGATGGTGCTTGTGCTGCTGCTGATGATGATGAAGATGAGGGAGAAACAGAAAGGCAGGATGACATGTAAAAGATGAAATGCTATGAACACATAAATATCAACGATCTTTCCACTACCATCCAATAAGGAGGGAGATGATCAGGTGCTGAGTTGCACTCATAGACCTTATGACCACATCTGGTCATGGGTTTGAGGAAGATGAAGAGGATGGTGCTGGTGCTGCTGCTGATGATGATGAAGATGATGGAGAAACAGAAATGCAGGATGACATGTAAAAGATGAAATGCTATGAACACATAAATATCAACGATCTTTCCACTGCCATCCAATAAGGAGAGAGATGATCAGGTGCACAGTTGCACTCATAGACCTTATGACCACATCTGATCATGGGTTTGAGGAAGATGAAGAGGATGGTGCTGGTGCTGCTGATGATGATGAAGATGATGGAGAAACAGAAATGCAGAATGACATGTAAAAGATGAAATGCTATGAACACATAAATATCAACGATCTTTCCACTACCATCCAATAAGGAGGGAGATGATCAGGTGCTGAGTTGCACTCATAGACCTTATGACCACATCTGGTCATGGGTTTGAGGAAGATGAAGAGGATGGTGCTGGTGCTGCTGCTGATGATGATGAAGATGATGGAGAAACAGAAATGCAGGATGACATGTAAAAGATGAAATGCTATGAACACATAAATATCAACGATCTTTCCACTGCCATCCAATAAGGAGAGAGATGATCAGGTGCACAGTTGCACTCATAGACCTTATGACCACATCTGATCATGGGTTTGAGGAAGATGAAGAGGATGGTGCTGGTGCTGCTGATGATGATGAAGATGATGGAGAAACAGAAATGCAGGATGACATGTAAAAGATGAAATGCTATGAACACATAAATATCAACGATCTTTCCACTGCCATCCAATAAGGAGGGAGATGATCAGGTGCTCAGTTGCACTCATAGACCTTATGACCACATCTGACCATGGGTTTGAGGAAGATGAAGAGGATGGTGCTGGTGCTGCTGCTGATGATGATGAAGATGAGGGAGAAACAGAAAGGCAGGATGACATGTAAAAGATGAAATGCTATGAACACATAAATATCAACGATCTTTCCACTGTCATCCTATAAGGAGGGAGATGATCAGGTGCTCAGCTGCACTCATAGACCTTATGACCACATCTGGTCATGGGTTTGAGGAAGATGAAGAGGATGGTGCTGGTGCTGCTGCTGATGATGATGAAGATGAGGGAGAAACAGAAAGGCAGGATGACATGTAAAAGATGAAATGCTATGAACACATAAATATCAACGATCTTTCCACTGCCATCCAATAAGGAGGGAGATGATAAGGTGCTCAGCTGCACTCATAGACGTTATGACCACATCTGATCATGGGTTTGAGGAAGATGAAGAGGATGGTGCTGGTGTTGTTGATGATGATGATGAAGATGATGGAGAAACAGAAAGGCAGGATGACATGTAAAATATGAAATGCTATGAACACATAAATATCAACGATCTTTCCACTGCCATTCAATAAGGAGGGAGATGATCAGGTGCTCGGCTGCACTCATAGACCTTATGACCACATCTGGTCATGGGTTTGAGGAAGATGAAGAGGATGGTGCTGGTGCTGCTGCTGATGATGATGAAGATGAGGGAGAAACAGAAAGGCAGGATGACATGTAAAAGATGAAATGCTATGAACACATAAATATCAACGATCTTTCCACTGCCATCCAATAAGGAGGGAGATGATCAGGTGCTCAGTTGCACTCATAGACCTTATGACCACATCTGGTCATGGGTTTGAGGAAGATGAAGAGGATGGTGCTGGTGCTGCTGCTGCTGATGATGAAGATGATGGAGAAACAGAAATGCAGAATGACATGTAAAAGATGAAATGCTATGAACACATAAATATCAACGATCTTTCCACTGCCATCCAATAAGGAGGGAGATGATCAGGTGCTCAGCTGCACTCATAGACCTTATGACCACATCTGGTCATGGGGTTGAGGAAGATGAAGAGGATGGTGCTGGTGCTGCTGCTGATGATGATGAAGATGAGGGAGAAACAGAAAGGCAGGATGACATGTAAAAGATGAAATGCTATGAACACATAAATATCAACGATCTTTCCACTGTCATCCTATAAGGAGGGAGATGATCAGGTGCTCAGCTGCACTCATAGACCTTATGACCACATCTCATCATGGGTTTGAGGAAGATGAAGAGGATGGTGCTGGTGCTGCTGATGATGATGGTGAAGATGATGGAGAAACAGAAATGCAGGATGACATGTAAAAAATGAAATGCTATGAACACATAAATATCAACGATCTTTCCACTGCCATCCAATAAGGAGGGAGATGATCAGGTGCTCAGCTGCACTCATAGACCTTATGACCACATCTGGTCATGGGTTTGAGGAAGATGAAGAGGATGGTGCTGGTGCTGCTGCTGATGATGATGAAGATGAGGGAGAAACAGAAAGGCAGGATGACATGTAAAAGATGAAATGCTATGAACACATAAATATCAACGATCTTTCCACTGTCATCCTATAAGGAGGGAGATGATCAGGTGCTCAGCTGCACTCATAGACCTTATGACCACATCTGGTCATGGGTTTGAGGAAGATGAAGAGGATGGTGCTGGTGCTGCTGCTGATGATGATGAAGATGAGGGAGAAACAGAAAGGCAGGATGACATGTAAAAGATGAAATGCTATGAACACATAAATATCAACGATCTTTCCACTGCCATCCAATAAGGAGGGAGATGATCAGGTGCTTAGCTGCACTCATAGACGTTATGACCACATCTGATCATGGGTTTGAGGAAGATGAAGAGGATGGTGCTGGTGCTGCTGATGATGATGATGAAGATGATGGAGAAACAGAAAGGCAGGCTGACATGTAAAATATGAAATGCTATGAACACATAAATATCAACGATCTTTCCACTGCCATTCAATAAGGAGGGAGATGATCAGGTGCTCGGCTGCACTCATAGACCTTATGACCACATCTGATCATGGGTTTGAGGAAGATGAAGAGGATGGTGCTGGAGCTGCTGATGATGATGATGAAGATGATGGAGAAACAGAAAGGCAGGATGACAGGTAAAAGATGAAATGCTATGAACACATAAATATCAACGATCTTTCCACTGCAATCCAATAAGGAGGGAGATGATCAGATGCTCAGCTGCACTCATAAACCTTATGACCACATCTGGTCATGGGTTTGAGGAAGATGAAGAGGATGGTGCTGGTGCTGCTGATGATGATGATGAAGATGATGGAGAAACAGAAAGGCAGGATGACATGTAAAAGATGAAATGCTATGAACACATAAATATCAACGATCTTTCCACTGCCATCAAATAAGGAGGGAGATGATCAGGTGCTCAGCTGCACTCATAGACCTTATGACCACATCTGATCATGGGTTTGAGGAAGATGAAGAGGATGGTGCTGGTGCTGCTGATGATGATGATGAAGATGAGTGAGAAACAGAAAGGCAGGATGACATGTAAAAGATGAAATGCTATGAACACATAAATATCAACGATCTTTTCACTGCCATCCAATAAGGAGGGAGATGATAAGGTGCTCAGCTGCACTCATAGACGTTATGACCACATCTGATCATGGGTTTGAGGAAGATGAAGAGGATGGTGCTGGTGCTGCTGATGATGATGATGAAGATGATGGAGAAACAGAAAGGCAGGATGACATGTAAAATATGAAATGCTATGAACACATAAATATCAACGATCTTTCCACTGCCATTCAATAAGGAGGGAGATGATCAGGTGCTCGGCTGCACTCATAGACCTTATGACCACATCTGGTCATGGGTTTGAGGAAGATGAAGAGGATGGTGCTGGTGCTGCTGCTGATGATGATGAAGATGAGGGAGAAACAGAAAGGCAGGATGACATGTAAAAGATGAAATGCTATGAACACATAAATATCAACGATCTTTCCACTGCCATCCAATAAGGAGGGAGATGATCAGGTGCTCAGTTGCACTCATAGACCTTATGACCACATCTGGTCATGGGTTTGAGGAAGATGAAGAGGATGGTGCTGGTGCTGCTGCTGCTGATGATGAAGATGATGGAGAAACAGAAATGCAGAATGACATGTAAAAGATGAAATGCTATGAACACATAAATATCAACGATCTTTCCACTGCCATCCAATAAGGAGGGAGATGATCAGGTGCTCAGCTGCACTCATAGACCTTATGACCACATCTGGTCATGGGTTTGAGGAAGATGAAGAGGATGGTGCTGGTGCTGCTGCTGATGATGATGAAGATGAGGGAGAAACAGAAAGGCAGGATGACATGTAAAAGATGAAATGCTATGAACACATAAATATCAACGATCTTTCCACTGTCATCCTATAAGGAGGGAGATGATCAGGTGCTCAGCTGCACTCATAGACCTTATGACCACATCTCATCATGGGTTTGAGGAAGATGAAGAGGATGGTGCTGGTGCTGCTGATGATGATGGTGAAGATGATGGAGAAACAGAAATGCAGGATGACATGTAAAAAATGAAATGCTATGAACACATAAATATCAATGATCTTTCCACTGCCTCCAATAAGGAGGGAGATGATCAGGTGCTCAGCTGCACTCATAGACCTTATGACCACATCTGGTCATGGGTTTGAGGAAGATGAAGAGGATGGTGCTGGTGCTGCTGCTGATGATGATGAAGATGAGGGAGAAACAGAAAGGCAGGATGACATGTAAAAGATGAAATGCTATGAACACATAAATATCAACGATCTTTCCACTGTCATCCTATAAGGAGGGAGATGATCAGGTGCTCAGCTGCACTCATAGACCTTATGACCACATCTGGTCATGGGTTTGAGGAAGATGAAGAGGATGGTGCTGGTGCTGCTGCTGATGATGATGAAGATGAGGGAGAAACAGAATGGCAGGATGACATGTAAAAGATGAAATGCTATGAACACATAAATATCAACGATCTTTCCACTGCCATCCAATAAGGAGGGAGATGATCAGGTGCTCAGCTGCACTCATAGACGTTATGACCACATCTGATCATGGGTTTGAGGAAGATGAAGAGGATGGTGCTGGTGCTGCTGATGATGATGATGAAGATGATGGAGAAACAGAAAGGCAGGCTGACATGTAAAATATGAAATGCTATGAACACATAAATATCAACGATCTTTCCACTGCCATTCAATAAGGAGGGAGATGATCAGGTGCTCGGCTGCACTCATAGACCTTATGACCACATCTGATCATGGGTTTGAGGAAGATGAAGAGGATGGTGCTGGAGCTGCTGATGATGATGATGAAGATGATGGAGAAACAGAAAGGCAGGATGACAGGTAAAAGATGAAATGCTATGAACACATAAATATCAACGATCTTTCCACTGCAATCCAATAAGGAGGGAGATGATCAGATGCTCAGCTGCACTCATAAACCTTATGACCACATCTGGTCATGGGTTTGAGGAAGATGAAGAGGATGGTGCTGGTGCTGCTGATGATGATGATGAAGATGATGGAGAAACAGAAAGGCAGGATGACATGTAAAAGATGAAATGCTATGAACACATAAATATCAACGATCTTTCCACTGCCATCAAATAAGGAGGGAGATGATCAGGTGCTCAGCTGCACTCATAGACCTTATGACCACATCTGATCATGGGTTTGAGGAAGATGAAGAGGATGGTGCTGGTGCTGCTGATGATGATGATGAAGATGAGTGAGAAACAGAAAGGCAGGATGACATGTAAAAGATGAAATGCTATGAACACATAAATATCAACGATCTTTTCACTGCCATCCAATAAGGAGGGAGATGATCAGGTGCTCTGCTGCACTCATAGACCTTATGACCACATCTGGTCATGGGTTTGAGGAAGATGAAAAGGATGGTGCTGTTGCTGCTGATGATGATGATGAAGATGATGGAGAAACAGAAAGGCAGGATGACATGTAAAAGATGAAATGCTATGAACACATAAATATCAACGATCTTTTCACTGCCATCCAATAAGGAGGGAGATGATCAGGTGCTCTGCTGCACTCATAGACCTTATGACCACATCTGGTCATGGGTTTGAGGAAGATGAAGAGGATGGTGCTGGTGCTGCTGCTGCTGATGATGAAGATGATGGAGAAACAGAAAGGCAGGATGAAATGTAAAAGATGAAATGCTATGAACACATAAATATCAACGATCTTTCCACTGCGATCCAATAAGGAGGGCGATGATCAGGTGCTCAGCTGCACTCATAGACCTTATGACCACACCTGATCATGGGTTTGAGGAAGATGAAGAGGATGGTGCTGGTGCTGCTGATGATGATGATGAAGATGATGTAGAAACAGAAAGGCAGGATGACATGTAAAAGATGAAATGCTATGAACACATCATAAATATCAACGATCTTTCCACTGCCATCGAATAAGGAGGGAGATGATCAGGTGCTCAGCTGCACTCATAGACCTTATGACCACATCTGATCATGGGTTTGAGGAAGATGAAGAGGATGGTGCTGGTGCTGCTGATGATGATGATGAAGATGATGTAGAAACAGAAAGGCAGGATGACATGTAAAAGATGAAATGCTATGAACACATCATAAATATCAACGATCTTTCCACTGCCATCGAATAAGGAGGGAGATGATCAGGTGCTCAGCTGCACTCATAGACCTGATGACCACATCTGATCATGGGTTTGAGGAAGATGAAGAGGATGGTGCTTGTGCTGCTGCTGATGATGATGAAGATGAGGGAGAAACAGAAAGGCAGGATGACATGTAAAAGATGAAATGCTATGAACACATCATAAATATCAACGATCTTTCCACTGCCATCCAATAAGGAGGGAGATGATCAGGTGCTCAGCTGCACTCATAGACCTTATGAGCACATCTGATCATGGGTTTGAGGAAGATGAAGAGGATGGTGCTGGTGCTGCTGATGATGATGATGAAGATGATGGAGAAACAGAAAGGCAGGATGACATGTAAAAGATGAAATGCTATGAACACATAAATATCAACGATCTTTCCACTGCCATCCAATAAGGAGGGAGATGATCAGGTGCTCAGCTGCACTCATAGACCTTATGACCACACCTGATCATGGGTTTGAGGAAGATGAAGAGGATGGTGCTGGTGCTGCTGATGATGATGATGAAGATGATGTAGAAACAGAAAGGCAGGATGACATGTAAAAGATGAAATGCTATTAACACATCATAAATATCAACGATCTTTCCACTGCCATCCAATAAGTAGGGAGATGATCAGGTGCTCAGCTGCACTCATAGACCTTATGAGCACATCTGATCATGGGTTTGAGGAAGATGAAGAGGATGGTGCTGGTGCTGCTGATGATGATGATGAAGATGAGGGAGAAACAGAAAGGCAGGATGACATGTAAAAGATGAAATGCTATGAACACATCATAAATATCAACGATCTTTCCACTGCCATCCAATAAGGAGGGAGATGATCAGGTGCTCAGCTGCACTCATAGACCTTATGACCACATCTGATCATGGGTTTGAGGAAGATGAAGAGGATGGTGCTGGTGCTGCTGCTGATGATGATGAATATGATGGAGAAACAGAAAGGCAGGATGACATGTAAAAGATGAAATGCTATGAACACATAAATATCAATGATCTTTCCACTGCCATCCAATAAGGATGGAGATGATCAGGTGCTCAGCTGCACTCATAGACCTTATGACCACATCTGATCATGGGTTTGAGGAAGATGAAGAGGATGGTGCTGGTGCTGCTGCTGCTGATGATGAAGATGATGGAGAAACAGAAAGGCAGGATGACATGTAAAAGATGAAATGCTATTAACACATCATAAATATCAACGATCTTTCCACTGCCATCCAATAAGGAGGGAGATGATCAGGTGCTCAGCTGCACTCATAGACCTTATGACCACATCTGGTCATGGGTTTGAGGAAGATTAAAGGATGGTGCTGGTGCTGCTGCTGATGATGATGAAGATGATGGAGAAACAGAAAGGCAGGATGACATGTAAAAGATGAAATGCTATGAACACATCATAAATATCAACGATCTTTCCACTGCCATCCAATAAGGAGGGAGATGATCAGGTTCTCAGCTGCACTGATAGACCTTATGACCACATCTGATCATGGGTTTGAGGAAGATGACGAGGATGTTGCTGGTGCTGCTGCTGATGATGATGAAGATGATGGAGAAACAGAAAGGCAGGATGACATGTAAAAGATGAAATGCTAAGAACACATAAATATCAACGATCTTTCCACTGCCATCCAATAAGGAGGGAGATGATCAGGTGCTCAGCTGTACTCATAGACCTTATGACCACATCTGGTCATGGGTTTGAGGAAGATGAAGAGGATGGTGCTGGTGCTGCTGCTGCTGATGATGAAGATGATGGAGAAACAGAAAGGCAGGATGACATGTAAAAGATGAAATGCTATGAACACATAAATATCAACGATCTTTCCACTGCCATCCAATAAGGAGGGAGATGATCAGGTGCTCAGCTGCACTCATAGACCTTATGACCACATCTGATCATGGGTTTGAGGAAGATGAAGAGGATGGTGCTGGAGCTGCTGATGATGATGATGAAGATGATGGAGAAACAGAAAGGCAGGATGACATGTAAAAGATGAAATGCTATGAACACATAAATATCAACGATCTTTCCACTGCCATCCAATACGGAGGGAGATGATAAGGTTCTCAGCTGCACTCATAGACCTTATGACCACATCTGGTCATGGGTTTGAGGAAGATGAAGAGGATGGTGCTGGTGCTGCTGCTAATGATGATGAAGATGATGGAGAAACAGAAAGGCAGGATGACATGTAAAAGATGAAATGCTATGAACACATAAATATCAACGATCTTTCCACTGCCATCCAATAAGGAGGGAGATGATGAGGTGCTCAGCTGCACTCATAGACCTTATGACCACATCTGGTCATGGGTTTGAGGAAGATGAAGAGGATGGTGCTGGTGCTGGTGCTGATGATGACGAAGATGATGGAGAAACAGAAAGGCAGTATGACATGTAAAAGATGAAATGCTATCAACACATCATAAATATCAACGATCTTTCCACTGCCATCCAATAAGGAGGGAGATGATCAGGTGCTCAGCTGCACTCATAGACCTTATGACCACATCTGGTAATGGGTTTGCGGACGATGAAGAGGATGGTGCTGGTGCTGCTGCTGATGATGATGAAGATGATGGAGAAACAGAAAGGCAGGATGACATGTAAAAGATGAAATGCTATGAACACATAAATATCAACGATCTTTCCACTGCCATCCAATAAGGAGGGAGATGATCAGGTTCTCAGCTGCACTGATAGACCTTATGACCACATCTGGTCATGGGTTTGAGGAAGATGACGAGGATGTTGCTGGTGCTGCTGCTGATGATGATGAAGATGATGGAGAAACAGAAAGGCAGGATGACATGTAAAAGATGAAATGCTAAGAACACATAAATATCAACGATCTTTCCACTGCCATCCAATAAGGAGGGAGATGATCAGGTTCTCAGCTGCACTCATAGACCTTATGACCACATCTGGTCATGGGTTTGAGGAAGATGAAGAGGATGGTGCTGCTGCTGCTGCTGATGATGATGAAGATGATGGAGAAACAGAAATGCAGGATGACATGTAAAAGATGAAATGCTATGAACACATAAATATCAACGATCTTTCCACTGCCATCCAATAAGGAGGGAGATGATCAGGTGCTCAGCTTCACTCATAGACCTTATGACCACATCTGATCATGGGTTTGAGGAAGATGAAGAGGATGGTGCTGGAGCTGCTGATGATGATGATGAAGATGATGGAGAAACAGAAAGGCAGGATGACATGTAAAAGATGAAATGCTATGAACACATAAATATCAACGATCTTTCCACTGCCATCCAATACGGAGGGAGATGATCAGGTTCTCAGCTGCACTCATAGACCTTATGACCACATCTGGTCATGGGTTTGAGGAAGATGAAGAGGATGGTGCTGGTGCTGCTGCTGATGATGTTGAAGATGATGGAGAAACAGAAAGGCAGGATGACATTTAAAAGATGAAATGCTATGAACACATAAATATCAACGATCTTTCCACTGCCATCCAATAAGGAGGGAGATGATCAGGTGCTCAGCTGCACTCATAGACCTTATGACCAAATCTGATCATGGGTTTGAGGAAGATGAAGAGGATGATGCTGGTGCTGCTGCTGCTGATGATGAAGATGATGGAGAAACAGACAGGCAGGATGACATGTAAAAGATGAAATGCTATGAACACATAAATATCAACGATCTTTCCACTGCCATCCAATAAGGAGGGAGATGATCAGGTGCTCAGCTGCACTCATAGACCTTATGACCACATCTGGTCATGGGTTTGAGGAAGTTTAAGAGGATGGTGCTGGTGCTGCTGATGATGATGATGAAGATGATGGAGAAACAGAAAGGCAGGATGACATGTAAAAGATGAAATGCTATGAACACATAAATATCAACGATCTTTCCACTGCCATCCAATAAGGAGGGAGATGATCAGGTTCTCAGCTGCACTCATAGACCTTATGACCACATCTGGTCATGGGTTTGAGGAAGATGAAGAGGATGGTGCTGGTGCTGCTGCTGCTGATGATGAAGATGATGGAGAAACAGAAAGGCAGGATGACATGTAAAAGATGAAATGCTATGAACACATAAATATCAACGATCTTTCCACTGCCATCCAATAAGGAGGGAGATGATCAGGTTCTCAGCTGCACTCATAGACCTTATTACCACATCTGGTCATGGGTTTGAGGAAGATGAAGAGGATGGTGCTGGTGCTGCTGATGATGATGATGAAGATGATGTAGAAACAGAAAGGCAGGATGACATGTAAAAGATGAAATGCTATGAACACATAAATATCAACGATCTTTCCACTGCCATCCAATAAGGAGGGAGATGATCAGGTTCTCAGCTGCACTGATAGACCTTATGACCACATCTGGTCATGGGTTTGAGGAAGATGACGAGGATGTTGCTGGTGCTGCTGCTGATGATGATGAAGATGATGGAGAAACAGAAAGGCAGGATGACATGTAAAAGATGAAATGCTAAGAACACATAAATATCAACGATCTTTCCACTGCCATCCAATAAGGAGGGAGATGATCAGGTTCTCAGCTGCACTCATAGACCTTATGACCACATCTGGTCATGGGTTTGAGGAAGATGAAGAGGATGGTGCTGGTGCTGCTGCTGCTGATGATGAAGATGATGGAGAAACAGAAATGCAGGATGACATGTAAAAGATGAAATGCTATGAACACATAAATATCAACGATCTTTCCACTGCCATCCAATAAGGAGGGAGATGATCAGGTGCTCAGCTTCACTCATAGACCTTATGACCACATCTGATCATGGGTTTGAGGAAGATGAAGAGGATGGTGCTGGAGCTGCTGATGATGATGATGAAGATGATGGAGAAACAGAAAGGCAGGATGACATGTAAAAGATGAAATGCTATGAACACATAAATATCAACGATCTTTCCACTGCCATCCAATACGGAGGGAGATGATCAGGTTCTCAGCTGCACTCATAGACCTTATGACCACATCTGGTCATGGGTTTGAGGAAGATGAAGAGGATGGTGCTGGTGCTGCTGCTGATGATGTTGAAGATGATGGAGAAACAGAAAGGCAGGATGACATTTAAAAGATGAAATGCTATGAACACATAAATATCAACGATCTTTCCACTGCCATCCAATAAGGAGGGAGATGATCAGGTGCTCAGCTGCACTCATAGACCTTATGACCAAATCTGATCATGGGTTTGAGGAAGATGAAGAGGATGATGCTGGTGCTGCTGCTGCTGATGATGAAGATGATGGAGAAACAGACAGGCAGGATGACATGTAAAAGATGAAATGCTATGAACACATAAATATCAACGATCTTTCCACTGCCATCCAATAAGGAGGGAGATGATCAGGTGCTCAGCTGCACTCATAGACCTTATGACCACATCTGGTCATGGGTTTGAGGAAGTTTAAGAGGATGGTGCTGGTGCTGCTGATGATGATGATGAAGATGATGGAGAAACAGAAAGGCAGGATGACATGTAAAAGATGAAATGCTATGAACACATAAATATCAACGATCTTTCCACTGCCATCCAATAAGGAGGGAGATGATCAGGTTCTCAGCTGCACTCATAGACCTTATGACCACATCTGGTCATGGGTTTGAGGAAGATGAAGAGGATGGTGCTGGTGCTGCTGCTGCTGATGATGAAGATGATGGAGAAACAGAAAGGCAGGATGACATCTAAAAGATGAAATGCTATGAACACATAAATATCAACGATCTTTCCACTGCCATCCAATAAGGAGGGAGATGATCAGGTTCTCAGCTGCACTCATAGACCTTATGACCACATCTGGTCATGGGTTTGAGGAAGATGAAGAGGATGGTGCTGGTGCTGGTGCTGATGATGACGAAGATGATGGAGAAACAGAAAGGCAGGATGACATGTAAAAGATGAAATGCTATCAACACATCATAAATATCAACGATCTTTCCACTTCCATCCAATAAGGAGGGAGATGATCAGGTGCTCAGCTGCACTCATAGACCTTATGACCACATCTGGTCATGGGTTTGAGGAAGATGACGAGGATGTTGCTGGTGCTGCTGCGGATGATGATGAAGATGATGGAGAAACAGAAAGGCAGGATGACATATAAAAGATGAAATGCTAAGAACACATAAATATCAACGATCTTTCCACTGCCATCCAATAAGGAGGGAGATGATCAGGTTCTCAGCTGCACTCATAGACCTTATGACCACATCTGGTCATGGGTTTGAGGAAGATGAAGAGGATGGTGCTGGTGCTGCTGCTGATGATGATGAAGATGATGGAGAAACAGAAAGGCAGGATGACATGTAAAAGATGAAATGCTATGAACACATAAATATCAACGATCTTTCCACTGCCATCCAATAAGGAGGGAGATGATCAGGTGCTCAGCTGCACTCATAGACCTTATGACCACCTCTGATCATGGGTTTGAGGAAGATGAAGAGGATGGTGCTGGAGCTGCTGATGATGATGATGAAGATGATGGAGAAACAGAAAGGCAGGATGACATGTAAAAGATGAAATGCTATGAACACATAAATGTCAACGATCTTTCCACTGCCATCCAATACGGAGGGAGATGATCAGGTTCTCAGCTGCACTCATAGACCTTATGACCACATCTGGTCATGGGTTTGAGGACGATGAAGAGGATGGTGCTGGTGCTGCTGCTGATGATGATGAAGATGATGGAGAAACAGAAAGGCAGGATGACATGTAAAAGATGAAATGCTATGAACACATAAATATCAACGATCTTTCCACTGCCATCCAATAAGGAGGGAGATGATCAGGTTCTCAGCTGCACTCATAGACCTTATGACCACATCTGGTCATGGGTTTGAGGAAGATGAAGAGGATGGTGCTGGTGCTGCCGCTGATGATGATGAAGATGATTGAGAAACAGAAAGGCAGGATGACATGTAAAAGATGAAATGCTATGAACACATAAATATCAACGATCTTTCCACTGCCATCCAATAAGGAGGGAGATGATCAGGTGCTCAGCTGCACTCATAGTCCTTATGACCACATCTGGTCATGGGTTTGAGGAAGATGAAGAGGATGGTGCTGGTGCTGATGCTGATGATGATGAAGATGATGGAGAAACAGAAAGGCAGGATGACATGTAAAAGATGAAATTCTATGAACACATAAATATCAACGATCTTTCCACTGCCATCCAATAAGGAGGGAGATGATCAGGTTCTCAGCTGCACTCATAGACCTTATGACCACATCTGGTCATGGGTTTGAGGAAGATGAAGAGCATGGTGCTGGTGCTGCTGCTGATGATGATGAAGATGATGGAGAAACAGAAAGGCAGGATGACATGTAAAAGATGAAATGCTATGAACACATAAATATCAACGATCTTTCCACTGCCATCCAATAAGGAGGGAGATGATCAGGTTCTCAGCTGCACTCATAGACCTTATGACCACATCTGGTCATGGGTTTGAGGAAGATTAAAGGATGGTGCTGGTGCTGCTGCTGATGATGATGAAGATGATGGAGAAACAGAAAGTCAGGATGACATGTAAAAGATGAAATGCTAAGAACACATAAATTTCAACGATCTTTCCACTGCCATCCAATAAGGAGTGAGATGATCAGGTGCTCAACTGCACTCATAGACCTTATGACCACATCTGATCATGGGTTTGAGGAAGATGAAGAGGATGGTGCTGGAGCTGCTGATGATGATGATGAAGATGAGGGTGAAACAGAAAGGCAGGATGACATGTAAAAGATGAAATGCTAAGAACACATAAATATCAACGATCTTTCCACTGCCATCCAATTAGGAGGGAGATGATCAGGTTCTCAGCTGCACTCATAGACCTTATGACCACATCTGGTCATGGGTTTGAGGAAGATTAAAGGTTGGTGCTGGTGCTGCTGCTGATGATGATGAAGATGATGGAGAAACAGAAAGGCAGGATGACATGTAAAAGATGAAATGCTATGAACACATAAATATCAACGATCTTTCCACTGCCATCCTATAAGGAGGGTGATGATAAGGTTCTCCGCTGCACTCATAGATCTTATGACCACATCTGGTCATGCGTTTGAGGACGATGAAGGGGATGGTGCTGGTGCTGCTGATGATGATGATGAAGATGAGGGAGAAACAGAAAGGCAGGATGACATGTAAAAGATGAAATGCTAAGAACACATAAATATCAACGATCTTTCCACTGCCATCCAATAAGGAGGGAGATGATCAGGTGCTCAGCTGCACTCATAGTCCTTATGACCACATCTGGTCATGGGTTTGAGGAAGATGAAGAGGATGGTGCTGGTGCTGATGCTGATGATGATGAAGATGATGGAGAAACAGAAAGGCAGGATGACATGTAAAAGATGAAATTCTATGAACACATAAATATCAACGATCTTTCCACTGCCATCCAATAAGGAGGGAGATGATCAGGTTCTCAGCTGCACTCATAGACCTTATGACCACATCTGGTCATGGGTTTGAGGAAGATGAAGAGCATGGTGCTGGTGCTGCTGCTGATGATGATGAAGATGATGGAGAAACAGAAAGGCAGGATGACATGTAAAAGATGAAATGCTATGAACACATAAATATCAACGATCTTTCCACTGCCATCCAATAAGGAGGGAGATGATCAGGTTCTCAGCTGCACTCATAGACCTTATGACCACATCTGGTCATGGGTTTGAGGAAGATTAAAGGATGGTGCTGGTGCTGCTGCTGATGATGATGAAGATGATGGAGAAACAGAAAGTCAGGATGACATGTAAAAGATGAAATGCTAAGAACACATAAATTTCAACGATCTTTCCACTGCCATCCAATAAGGAGTGAGATGATCAGGTGCTCAACTGCACTCATAGACCTTATGACCACATCTGATCATGGGTTTGAGGAAGATGAAGAGGATGGTGCTGGAGCTGCTGATGATGATGATGAAGATGAGGGTGAAACAGAAAGGCAGGATGACATGTAAAAGATGAAATGCTAAGAACACATAAATATCAACGATCTTTCCACTGCCATCCAATTAGGAGGGAGATGATCAGGTTCTCAGCTGCACTCATAGACCTTATGACCACATCTGGTCATGGGTTTGAGGAAGATTAAAGGTTGGTGCTGGTGCTGCTGCTGATGATGATGAAGATGATGGAGAAACAGAAAGGCAGGATGACATGTAAAAGATGAAATGCTATGAACACATAAATATCAACGATCTTTCCACTGCCATCCTATAAGGAGGGTGATGATAAGGTTCTCCGCTGCACTCATAGATCTTATGACCACATCTGGTCATGCGTTTGAGGACGATGAAGGGGATGGTGCTGGTGCTGCTGATGATGATGATGAAGATGAGGGAGAAACAGAAAGGCAGGATGACATGTAAAAGATGAAATGCTATGAACACATAAATATCAACGATCTTTCCACTGCCATCCAATAAGCAGGGAGATGATCAGGTTCTCAGCTGCACTCATAGACCTTATGACCACATCTGGTCATGGGTTTGAGGAAGATGAAGAGGATGGTGCTGGTGCTGCTGCTGATGATGATGAAGATGATGGAGAAACAGAAAGGCAGGATGACATGTAAAAGATGAAATGCTATGAACACATAAATATCAACGATCTTTCCACTGCCATCCAATAAGGAGGGAGATGATCAGGTTCTCAGCTGCACTGATAGACCTTATGACCACATCTGGTCATGGGTTTCAGGAAGATTAAAGGATGGTGCTGGTGCTGCTGCTGATGATGATGAAGATGATGGAGAAACAGAAAGGCAGGATGACATGTAAAAGATGAAATGCTAAGAACACATAAATATCAACGATCTTTACACTGCCATCCAATAAGGAGTGAGATGATCAGGTGCTCAGCTGCACTCATAGAACTTATGACCACATCTGATCATGGGTTTGAGGAAGATGAAGAGGATGGTGCTGGAGCTGCTGATGATGATGATGAAGATGAGGGAGAAACAGAAAGGCAGGATGACATGTAAAAGTTGAAATGCTAAGAACACATAAATATCAACGATCTTTCCACTGCCATCCAATAATGAGGGAGATGATCAGGTTCTCAGCTGCACTCATAGACCTTATGACCACATCTGGTCATGAGTTTGAGGAAGATGAAGAGGATGGTGCTGGTGCTGCTGCTGATGATGATGAAGATGATGGAGAAACAGAAAGGCAGGATGACATGTAAAAGATGAAATGCTATGAACACATAAATATCAACGATCTTTCCACTGCCATCCAATAAGGAGGGAGATGATCAGGTGCTCAGCTGCACTCATAGACCTTATGACCACATCTGATCATGGGTTTGAGGAAGATGAAGAGGATGGTGCTGGAGCTGCTGATGATGATGATGAAGATGATGGAGAAACAGAAAGGCAGGATGACATGTAAAAGATGAAATGCTATGAACACATAAATGTCAACGATCTTTCCACTGCCATCCAATACGGAGGGAGATGATCAGGTTCTCAGCTGCACTCATAGACCTTATGACCACATCTGGTCATGGGTTTGAGGACGATGAAGAGGATGGTGCTGGTGCTGCTGCTGATGATGATGAAGATGATGGAGAAACAGAAAGGCAGGATGACATGTAAAAGATGAAATGCTATGAACACATAAATATCAACGATCTTTCCACTGCCATCCAATAAGGAGGGAGATGATCAGGTGCTCAGCTGCACTCATAGACCTTATGACCACATCTGGTCATGGGTTTGAGGAAGATTAAGAGGATGGTGCTGGTGCTGCTGCTGATGATGATGAAGATGATGGAGAAACAGAAAGGCAGGTTGACATGTAAAAGATGAAATGCTATGAACACATAAATATCAACGATCTTTCCACTGCCATCCAATAAGGAGGGAGATGATCAGGTTCTCAGCTGCACTCATAGACCTTATGACCACATCTGGTCATGGGTTTGAGGAAGATGAAGAGGATGGTGCTGGTGCTGCCGCTGATGATGATGAAGATGATTGAGAAACAGAAAGGCAGGATGACATGTAAAAGATGAAATGCTATGAACACATAAATATCAACGATCTTTCCACTGCCATCCAATAAGGAGGGAGATGATCAGGTGCTCAGCTGCACTCATAGTCCTTATGACCACATCTGGTCATGGGTTTGAGGAAGATGAAGAGGATGGTGCTGGTGTTGATGCTGATGATGATGAAGATGATGGAGAAACAGAAAGGCAGGATGACATGTAAAAGATGAAATTCTATGAACACATAAATATCAACGATCTTTCCACTGCCATCCAATAAGGAGGGAGATGATCAGGTTCTCAGCTGCACTCATAGACCTTATGACCACATCTGGTCATGGGTTTGAGGAAGATGAAGAGCATGGTGCTGGTTCTGCTGCTGATGATGATGAAGATGATGGAGAAACAGAAAGGCAGGATGACATGTAAAAGATGAAATGCTATGAACACATAAATATCAACGATCTTTCCACTGCCATCCAATAAGGAGGGAGATGATCAGGTTCTCAGCTGCACTCATAGACCTTATGACCACATCTGGTCATGGGTTTGAGGAAGATTAAAGGATGGTGCTGGTGCTGCTGCTGATGATGATGAAGATGATGGAGAAACAGAAAGTCAGGATGACATGTAAAAGATGAAATGCTAAGAACACATAAATTTCAACGATCTTTCCACTGCCATCCAATAAGGAGTGAGATGATCAGGTGCTCAACTGCACTCATAGACCTTATGACCACATCTGATCATGGGTTTGAGGAAGATGAAGAGGATGGTGCTGGAGCTGCTGATGATGATGATGAAGATGAGGGTGAAACAGAAAGGCAGGATGACATGTAAAAGATGAAATGCTAAGAACACATAAATATCAACGATCTTTCCACTGCCATCCAATTAGGAGGGAGATGATCAGGTTCTCAGCTGCACTCATAGACCTTATGACCACATCTGGTCATGGGTTTGAGGAAGATTAAAGGTTGGTGCTGGTGCTGCTGCTGATGATGATGAAGATGATGGAGAAACAGAAAGGCAGGATGACATGTAAAAGATGAAATGCTATGAACACATAAATATCAACGATCTTTCCACTGCCATCCTATAAGGAGGGTGATGATAAGGTTCTCCGCTGCACTCATAGATCTTATGACCACATCTGGTCATGCGTTTGAGGACGATGAAGGGGATGGTGCTGGTGCTGCTGATGATGATGATGAAGATGAGGGAGAAACAGAAAGGCAGGATGACATGTAAAAGATGAAATGCTATGAACACATAAATATCAACGATCTTTCCACTGCCATCCAATAAGCAGGGAGATGATCAGGTTCTCAGCTGCACTCATAGACCTTATGACCACATCTGGTCATGGGTTTGAGGAAGATGAAGAGGATGGTGCTGGTGCTGCTGCTGATGATGATGAAGATGATGGAGAAACAGAAAGGCAGGATGACATGTAAAAGATGAAATGCTATGAACACATAAATATCAACGATCTTTCCACTGCCATCCAATAAGGAGGGAGATGATCAGGTTCTCAGCTGCTTTCATAGAACTTATGACCACATCTGGTCATGGGTTTGAGGAAGATTAAGAGGATGGTGCTGGTGCTGCTGCTGATGATGATGAAGATGATGGAGAAACAGAAAGGCAGGATGACATGTAAAGGATGAAATGCTATTAACACATAAATATCAACGATCTTTCCACTGCCATCCAATAAGGAGGGAGATGATCAGGTTCTCAGCTGCTTTCATAGAACTTATGACCACATCTGGTCATGGGTTTGAGGAAGATTAAGAGGATGGTGCTGGTGCTGCTGCTGATGATGATGAAGATGATGGAGAAACAGAAAGGCAGGATGACATGTAAAAGATGAAATGCTATGAACACATAAATATCATCGATCTTTCCACTGCCATCCAATAAGGAGGGAGATGATCAGGTTCTCAGCTGCACTCATAGACCTTATGACCACATCTGATCATGGGTTTGAGGAAGATGAAGAGGATGGTGCTGGAGCTTCTGATGATGATGATGAAGGTGATGGAGAAACAGAAAGGCAGGATGACATGTAAAAGATGAAATGCTAAGAACACATAAATATCAACGATCTTTCCACTGCCATCCAATAAGGAGGGAGATGATCAGGTTCTCAGCTGCACTCATAGACCTTATGCCCACATCTGATCATGGGTTTGAGGAAGATGAAGAGGATGGTGCTGGTGCTGCTGCTGATGATGATGAAGATGATGGAGAAACAGTAAGGCAGGATGACATGTAAAAGATGAAATGCTATGAACACATAAATATCAACGATCTTTCCACTGCCATCCAATAAGGAGGGAGATGATCAGGTTCTCAGCTGCACTGATAGACCTTATGACCACATCTGGTCATGGGTTTGAGGAAGATTAAAGGTTGGTGCTGGTGCTGCTGCTGATGATGATGAAGATGATGGAGAAACAGAAAGGCTGGATGACATGTAAAAGATGAAATGCTAAGAACACATAAATATCAACGATCTTTCCACTGCCATCCAATAAGGAGGGAGATGATCAGGTTCTCAGCTGCACTCATAGACCTTATGACCACATCTGGTCATGGGTTTGAGAAAGATTAAAGGTTGGTGCTGGTGCTGCTGCTGATGATGATGAAGATGATGGAGAGACAGAAAGGCAGGATGACATGTAAAAGATGAAATGCTAAGAACACATAAATATCAACGATCTTTCCACTGCCATCCAATAAGGAGGGAGATGATCAGGTTCTCAGCTGCACTCATAGACCTTATGACCACATCTGGTCATGGGTTTGAGGAAGATTAAAGGTTGGTGCTGGTGCTGCTGCTGATGATGATGAAGATGATGGAGAAACAGAAAGGCAGGATGACATGTAAAAGATGAAATGCTAAGAACACATAAATATCAACGATCTTTCCACTGCCATCCAATAAGGAGGGAGATGATCAGGTTCTCAGCTGCACTCATAGACCTTATGACCACATCTGGTCATGAGTTGGAGGAAGATTAAAGGTTGGTGCTGGTGCTGCTGCTGATGATGATGAAGATGATGGAGAAACAGAAAGGCAGGATGACATGTAAAAGATGAAATGCTAAGAACACATAAATATCAACGATCTTTCCACTGCCATCCAATAAGGAGGGAGATGATCAGGTTCTCAGCTGCACTCATAGACCTTATGACCACATCTGGTCATGGGTTTGAGGAAGATTAAAGGTTGGTGCTGGTGCTGCTGCTGATGATGATGAAGATGATGGAGAAACAGAAAGGCAGGATGACATGTAAAAGATGAAATGCTAAGAACACATAAATATCAACGATCTTTCCACTGCCATCCAATAAGGAGGGAGATGATCAGGTTCTCAGCTGCACTCATAGACCTTATGATCACATCTGGTCATGGGTTTGAGGAAGATTAAAGGTTGGTGCTGCTGCTGCTGCTGATGATGATGAAGATGATGGAGAAACAGAAAGGCAGGATGACATGTAAAAGATGAAATGCTAAGAACACATAAATATCAACGATCTTTCCACTGCCATCCAATAAGGAGGGAGATGATCAGGTTCTCAGCTGCACTGATAGACCTTATGACCACATCAGGTCATGGGTTTGAGGAAGATTAAAGGATGGTGCTGGTGCTGCTGCTGATGATGATGAAGATGATGGAGAAACAGAAAGGCAGGATGACATGTAAAAGATGAAATGCTAAGAACACATAAATATCAACGATCTTTCCACTGCCATCCAATAAGGAGGGAGATGATCAGGTGCTCAGCTGCACTCATAGACCTTATGACCACATCTGATCATGGGTTTGAGGAAGATGAAGAGGATGGTGCTGGAGCTGCTGATGATGATGGTGAAGATGAGGGAGAAACAGAAAGGCAGGATGACATGTAAAAGCTGAAATGCTAAGAACACATAAATATCAACGATCTTTCCACTGCCATCCAATAAGGAGGGAGATGATCAGGTTCTCAGCTGCACACATAGACCTTATGACCACATCTGGACATGGGTTTGAGGAAGATGAAGAGGATGCTGCTGGTGCTGCTGCTGATGATGATGAAGATGATGGAGAAACAGAAAGGCAGGATGACATGTAAAAGATGAAATGCTATGAACACATAAATGTCAACGATCTTTCCGCTGCCATCCAATAAGGAAGGAGATGATAACGTTCTCCGCTGCACTCATAGATCTTATGAGCACATCTGGTCATGGGTTTGAGGACGATGAAGGGGATGGTGCTGGTGCTGCTGCTGATGATGATGAAGATGATGGAGAAACAGAAAGGCAGGATGACATGTAAAAGTTGAAATGCTATGAACACATAAATATCAACGATCTTTCCACTGCCATCCAATAAGGAGGGAGATGATCAGGTTCTCAGCTGCACTCATAGACCTTATGACCACATCTGGTCATGGGTTTGAGGAAGATGAAGAGGATGGTGCTGGTGCTGCTGCTGATGATGATGAAGATGATGGAGAAACAGAAAGGCAGGATGACATGTAAAAGATGAAATGCTATGAACACATAAATATCAACGATCTTTCCACTGCCATCCAATAAGGAGGGAGATGATCAGGTTCTCAGCTGCACTGGTAGACCTTATGACCACATCTGGTTATGGTTTTGAGGAAGATTAAAGGATGGTGCTGGTGCTGCTGCTGATGATGATGAAGATGATGGAGAAACAGAAAGGCAGGATGACATGTAAAAGATGAAATGCTAAGAACACATAAATATCAACGATCTTTCCACTGCCATCCAATAAGGAGGGAGATGATCAGGTGCTCAGCTGCACACATAGACCTTATGACCACATCTGATCATGGGTTTGAGGAAGATGAAGAGGATGGTGCTGGAGCTGCTGATGATGATGATGAAGATGAGGGAGAAACAGAAAGGCAGGATGACATGTAAAAGATGAAATGCTAAGAACACATAAATATCAACGATCTTTCCACTGCCATCCAATAAGGAGGGAGATGATCAGGTGCTCAGCTGCACTCATAGACCTTATGACCACATCTGATCATGGGTTTGAGGAAGATGAAGAGGATGGTGTTGGAGCTGCTGATGGTGATGATGAAGATGAGGGAGAAACAGAAAGGCAGGATGACATGTAAAAGATGAAATGCTAAGAACACAAAAATATCAACGATCTTTCCACTGCCATCCAATAAGGAGGGAGATGATCAGGTTCTCAGCTGCACTCATAGACCTTATGACCACATCTGGTCATGGGTTTGAGGAAGATGAAGAGGATGGTGCTGGTGCTGCTGCTGATGATGATGAAGATGTTTGAGAAACAGAAAGGCAGGATGACATGTAAAAGATGAAATGCTATGAACACATAAATATCAACGATCTTTCCACTGCCATCCAATAAGGAGGGAGATGACCAGGTTCTCAGCTGCACTCATAGACCTTATGACCACATCTGGTCATGGGTTTGAGGACGATGAAGAGGATGGTGCTGGTGCTGCTGCTGATGATGATGAAGATGATGGAGAAACAGAAAGGCAGGATGACATGTAAAAGATGAAATGCTATGAACACATAAATATCAACGATCTTTCCACTGCCATCCAATAAGGAGGGAGATGATCAGGTTCGCAGCTGCACTCATAGACCTTATGACCACATCTGGTCATGGGTTTGAGGACGATGAAGAGGATGGTGCTGGTGCTGCTGCTGATGATGATGAAGATGATGGAGAAACAGAAAAGCAGGATGACATGTAAAAGATGAAATGCTATGAACACATAAATATCAACGATCTTTCCACTGCCATCCAATAAGGAGGGAGATGATCAGGTGCTCAGCTGCACTCATAGACCTTATGACCACATCTGGTCATGGGTTTGAGGAAGATGAAGAGGATGGTGCTGGTGCTGCTGCTGATGATGATGAAGATGATGGAGAAACAGAAAGGCAGGATGACATGTAAAAGATGAAATTCTATGAACACATAAATATCAACGATCTTTCCACTGCCATCCAATAAGGAGGGAGATGATCAGGTTCTCAGCTGCACTCATAGACCTTATGACCACATCTGGTCATGGGTTTGAGGAAGATGAAGAGCATGGTGCTGGTGCTGCTGCTGATGATGATGAAGATGATGGAGAAACAGAAAGGCAGGATGACATGTAAAAGATGAAATGCTATGAACACATAAATATCAACGATCTTTCCACTGCCATCCAATAAGGAGGGAGGTGATCAGGTTCTCAGCTGCACTCATAGACCTTATGACCACATCTGGTCATGGGTTTGAGGAAGATGAATAGGATGGTGCTTGTGCTGCTGCTGATGATGATGAAGATGATGGAGAAACAGAAAGGCAGGATGACATGTAAAAGATGAAATGCTAAGAACACATAAATATCAACGATCTTTCCACTGCCATCGAATAAGGAGGGAGATGATCAGGTTCTCAGCTGCACACATAGACCTTATGACCACATCTGATCATGGGTTTGAGGAAGATGAAGAGGATGGTGCTGGAGCTGCTGATGATGATGATGAAGATGAGGGTGAAACAGAAAGGCAGGATGACATGTAAAAGATGAAATGCTAAGAACACATAAATATCAACGATCTTTCCACTGGCATCCAATAAGGAGGGAGATGATCAGGTTCTCAGCTGCACTCATAGACCTTATGACCACATCTGGTCATGGGTTTGAGGATGATTAAAGGTTGGTGCTGGTGCTGCTGGTGATGATGATGAAGATGATGGAGAAACAGAAAGGTAGGATGACATGTAAAAGATGAAATGCTAAGAACACATAAATATCAACGATCTTTCCACTGCCATCCAATAAGGAGGGAGATGATCAGGTTCTCAGCTGCACTGATAGACCTTATGACCACATCTGGTCATGGGTTTGAGGAAGGTTAAAGGATGGTGCTGGTGCTGCTGCTGATGATGATGAAGATGATGGAGAAACAGAAATGCAGTATGACATGTAAAAGATGAAATGCTATGAACACATAAATATCAACGATCTTTCCACTGCCATCCAATAAGGAGGGTGATGATAAGGTTCTCCGCTGCACTCATAGATCTTATGACCACATCTGGTCATGGGTTTGAGGAAGATGAAGAGCATGGTGCTGGTGCTGCTGCTGATGATGATGAAGATGATGGAGAAACAGAAAGGCAGGATGACATGTAAAAGATGAAATGCTATGAACACATAAATATCAACGATCTTTCCACTGCCATCCAATAAGGAGGGAGATGATCAGGTTCTCAGCTGCACTGATAGACCTTATGACCACATCTGGTCATGGGTTTGAGGAAGATTAAAGGATGGTGCTGGTGCTGCTGCTGATGATGATGAAGATGATGGAGAAACAGAAAGGCAGGATGACATGTAAAAGATGAAATTCTATGAACACATAAATATCAACGATCTTTCCACTGCCATCCAATAAGGAGGGAGATGATCAGGTTCTCAGCTGCACTCATAGACCTTATGACCACATCTGGTCATGGGTTTGAGGAAGATGAAGAGCATGGTGCTGGTGCTGCTGCTGATGATGATGAAGATGATGGAGAAACAGAAAGGCAGGATGACATGTAAAAGATGAAATGCTATGAACACATAAATATCAACGATCTTTCCACTGCCATCCAATAAGGAGGGAGATGATCAGGTTCTCAGCTGCACTCATAGACCTTATGACCACATCTGGTCATGGGTTTGAGGAAGATGCATAGGATGGTGCTTGTGCTGCTGCTGATGATGATGAAGATGATGGAGAAACAGAAAGGCAGGATGACATGTAAAAGATGAAATGCTAAGAACACATAAATATCAACGATCTTTCCACTTCCATCCAATAAGGAGGGAGATGATCAGGTTCTCAGCTGCACTGATAGACCTTATGACCACATCTGGTCATGGGTTTGAGGAAGATTAAAGGATGGTGCTGGTGCTGCTGCTGATGATGATGAAGATGAGGGTGAAACAGAAAGGCAGGATGACATGTAAAAGATGAAATGCTAAGAACACATAAATATCAACGATCTTTCCACTGGCATCCAATAAGGAGGGAGATGATCAGGTTCTCAGCTGCACTCATAGACCTTATGACCACATCTGGTCATGGGTTTGAGGATGATTAAAGGTTGGTGCTGGTGCTGCTGGTGATGATGATGAAGATGATGGAGAAACAGAAAGGTAGGATGACATGTAAAAGATGAAATGCTAAGAATACATAAATATCAACGATCTTTCCACTGCCATCCAATAAGGAGGGAGATGATCAGGTTCTCAGCTGCACTGATAGACCTTATGACCACATCTGGTCATGGGATTGAGGACGATGAAGGGGATGGTGCTGGTGCTGCTGATGATGATGATGAAGATGATGGAGAAACAGAAAGGCAGGATGACATGTAAAAGATGAAATGCTATGAACACATAAATATCAACGATCTTTCCACTGCCATCCAATAAGGAGGGAGATGATCAGGTTCTCAGCTGCACTCATAGACCTTATGACCACATCTGGTCATCGGTTTGAGGAAGATGAAGAGGACGGTGCTGGTGCTGCTGCTGATGATGTTGAAGATGATGGAGAAACAGAAAGGCAGGATGACATGTAAAAGATGAATTGCTATGAACACAAAAATATCAACGATCTTTCCACTGCCATCCAATAAGGAGAGAGATGATCAGGTTCTCAGCTGCACTGATAGACCTAATGACCACATCTGATCATGGGTTTGAGGAAGATGAAGAGGATGGTGCTGGTGCTGCTGCTGATGATGATGAAGATGATGGAGAAACAGAAAGGCAGGATGACATGTAAAAGATGAAATGCTAAGAACACATAAATATCAACGATCTTTCCACTGCCATCCAATAAGGAGGGAGATGATCAGGTTCTCAGCTGCACTGATAGACCTTATGACCACATCTGGTCATGGGTTTGAGGAAGATTAAAGGATGGTGCTGGTGCTGCTGCTGATGATGATGAAGATGATGGAGAAACAGAAAGGCAGGATGACATGTAAAAGATGAAATTCTATGAACACATAAATATCAACGATCTTTCCACTGCCATCCAATAAGGAGGGAGATGATCAGGTTCTCAGCTGCACTCATAGACCTTATGACCACATCTGTTCATGGGTTTGAGGAAGATGAAGAGGATGGTGCTGGTGCTGCTGCTGATGATGATGAAGATGATGGAGAAACAGAAAGGCAGGATGACATGTAAAAGATGAAATGCTAAGAACACATAAATATCAACGATCTTTCCACTGCCATCCAATAAGGAGGGAGATGATCAGGTTCTCAGCTGCACTGATAGACCTTATGACCACATCTGGTCATGGGTTTGAGGAAGGTTAAAGGATGGTGCTGGTGCTGCTGCTGATGATGATGAAGATGATGGAGAAACAGAAATGCAGGATGACATGTAAAAGATGAAATGCTATGAACACATAAATATCAACGATCTTTCCACTGCCATCCAATAAGGAGGGTGATGATAAGGTTCTCCGCTGCACTCATAGATCTTATGACCACATCTGGTCATGGGATTGAGGACGATGAAGGGGATGGTGCTGGTGCTGCTGCTGATGATGATGAAGATGATGGAGAAACAGAAAGGCAGGATGACATGTAAAAGATGAATTGCTATGAACACAAAAATATCAACGATCTTTCCACTGCCATCCAATAAGGAGAGAGATGATCAGGTTCTCAGCTGCACTGTTAGACCTTATGACCACATCTGATCATGGGTTTGAGGAAGATGAAGAGGATGGTGCTGGTGCTGCTGCTGATGATGATGAAGATGATGGAGAAACAGAAAGGCAGGATGACATGTAAAAGATGAAATGCTAAGAACACATAAATATCAACGATCTTTCCACTGCCATCCAATAAGGAGGGAGATGATCAGGTTCTCAGCTGCACTGATAGACCTTATGACCACATCTGGTCATGGGTTTGAGGAAGATTAAAGGATGGTGCTGGTGCTGCTGCTGATGATGATGAAGATGATGGAGAAACAGAAAGGCAGGATGACATGTAAAAGATGAAATTCTATGAACACATAAATATCAACGATCTTTCCACTGCCATCCAATAAGGAGGGAGATGATCAGGTTCTCAGCTGCACTCATAGACCTTATGACCACATCTGTTCATGGGTTTGAGGAAGATGAAGAGGATGGTGCTGGTGCTGCTGCTGATGATGATGAAGATGATGGAGAAACAGAAAGGCAGGATGACATGTAAAAGATGAAATGCTAAGAACACATAAATATCAACGATCTTTCCACTGCCATCCAATAAGGAGGGAGATGATCAGGTTCTCAGCTGCACTCATAGACCTTATGACCACATCTGGTCATGGGTTTGAGGAAGATGAAGAGGATGGTGCTGGTGCTGCTGCTGATGATGATGAAGATGATGGAGAAACAGAAAGGCAGGATGACATGTAAAAGATGAAATGCTAAGAACACATAAATATCAACGATCTTTCCACTTCCATCCAATAAGGAGGGAGATGATCAGGTTCTCAGCTGCACTGATAGACCTTATGACCACATCTGGTCATGGGTTTGAGGAAGGTTAAAGGATGGTGCTGGTGCTGCTGCTGATGATGATGAAGATGATGGAGAAACAGAAATGCAGGATGACATGTAAAAGATGAAATGCTATGAACACATAAATATCAACGATCTTTCCACTGCCATCCAATAAGGAGGGTGATGATAAGGTTCTCCGCTGCACTCATAGATCTTATGACCACATCTGGTCATGGGATTGAGGACGATGAAGGGGATGGTGCTGGTGCTGGTGCTGCTGATGATGATGATGAAGATGATGGAGAAACAGAAAGGCAGGATGACATGTAAAAGATGAAATGCTATGAACACATAAATATCAACGATCTTTCCACTGCCATCCAATAAGGAGGGAGATGATCAGGTTCTCAGCTGCACTCATAGACCTTATGACCACATCTGGTCATGGGTTTGAGGAAGATGAAGAGGACGGTGCTGGTGCTGCTGCTGATGATGTTGAAGATGATGGAGAAACAGAAAGGCAGGATGACATGTAAAAGATGAAATGCTATGAACACATAAATATCAACGATCTTTCCACTGCCATCCAATAAGGAGGGAGATGATCAGGTTCTCAGCTGCACTCATAGACCTTATGACCACATCTGGTCATGGGTTTGAGGAAGATGAAGAGGATGGTGCTGGTGCTGCTGCTGATGATGATGAAGATGATGGAGAAACAGAAAGGCAGGATGACATGTAAAAGATGAAATGCTAAGAACACATAAATATCAACGATCTTTCCACTTCCATCCAATAAGGAGGGAGATGATCAGGTTCTCAGCTGAACTGATAGACCTTATGACCACATCTGGTCATGGGTTTGAGGAAGATTAAAGGATGGTGCTGGTGCTGCTGCTGATGATGATGAAGATGATGGAGAAACAGAAAGGCAGGATGACATGTAAAAGATGAAATGCTATGAACACATAAATTTCAACGATCTTTCCACTGCCATCCAATAAGGAGTGAGATGATCAGGTGCTCAACTGCACTCATAGACCTTATGACCACATCTGATCATGGGTTTGAGGAAGATGAAGAGGATGGTGCTGGAGCTGCTGATGATGATGATGAAGATGAGGGTGAAACAGAAAGGCAGGATGACATGTAAAAGATGAAATTCTATGAACACATAAATATCAACGATCTTTCCACTGCCATCCAATAAGGAGGGAGATGATCAGGTTCTCAGATGCACTCATAGACCTTATGACCACATCTGGTCATGGGTTTGAGGAAGATGAAGAGCATGGTGCTGGTGCTGCTGCTGATGATGATGAAGATGATGGAGAAACAGAAAGGCAGGATGACATGTAAAAGATGAAATGCTATGAACACATAAATATCAACGATCTTTCCACTGCCATCCAATAAGGAGGGAGATGATCAGGTTCTCAGCTGCACTCATAGACCTTATGACCACATCTGGTCATGGGTTTGAGGAAGATGAATAGGATGGTGCTTGTGCTGCTGCTGATGATGATGAAGATGATGGAGAAACAGAAAGGCAGGATGACATGTAAAAGATGAAATGCTAAGAACACATAAATATCAACGATCTTTCCACTGCCATCCAATAAGGAGGGAGATGATCAGGTTCTCAGCTGCACTCATAGACCTTATGACCACATCTGGTCATGGGTTTGAGGAAGATGAAGAGGATGGTGCTGGTGCTGCTGCTGATGATGATGAAGATGATGGAGATACAGAAAGGCAGGATGACATGTAAAAGATGAAATGCTAAGAACACATAAATATCAACGATCTTTCCACTGCCATCCAATAAGGAGGGAGATGATCAGGTTCTCAGCTGCACTCATAGACCTTATGACCACATCTGGTCATGGGTTTGAGGAAGATGAAGAGGATGGTGCTGGTGCTGCTGCTGATGATGATGAAGATGATGGAGAAACAGAAAGGCAGGATGACATGTAAAAGATGAAATGCTAAGAACACATAAATATCAACGATCTTTCCACTTCCATCCAATAAGGAGGGAGATGATCAGGTTCTCAGCTGCACTGATAGACCTTATGACCACATCTGGTCATGGGTTTGAGGAAGATTAAAGGATGGTGCTGGTGCTGCTGATGATGATGATGAAGATGAGGGTGAAACAGAAAGGCAGGATGACATGTAAAAGATGAAATGCTAAGAACACATAAATATCAACGATCTTTCCACTGGCATCCAATAAGGAGGGAGATGATCAGGTTCTCAGCTGCACTCATAGACCTTATGACCACATCTGGTCATGGGTTTGAGGAAGATTAAAGGATGGTGCTGGTGCTGCTGCTGATGATGATGAAGATGATGGAGAAACAGAAAGGCAGGATGACATGTAAAAGATGAAATGCTATGAACACATAAATATCAACGATCTTTCCACTGCCATCCAATAAGGAGGGTGATGATAAGGTTCTCCGCTGCACTCATAGATCTTATGACCACATCTGGTCATGGGTTTGAGGACGATGAAGGGGACGGTGCTGGTGGTGCTGATGATGATGATGAAGATGAGGGAGAAACAGAAAGGCAGGATGACATGTAAAAAATGAAATGCTATGAACACCTAAATATCAACGATCTTTCCACTGCCATCCAATAAGGAGGGAGATGATCAGGTTCTCAGCTGCACTCATAGACCTTATGACCACATCTGGTCATGGGTTTGAGGAAGATGAAGAGGATGGTGCTGGTGCTGCTGCTGATGATGATAAAGATGATGGAGAAACAGAAAGGCAGGATGACATGTAAAAGATGAAATGCTAAGAACACATAAATATCAACGATCTTTCCACTGCCATCCAATAAGGAGGGAGATGATCAGGTTCTCAGCTGCACTGATAGACCTTATGACCACATCTGGTCATGGGTTTGAGGAAGATGAAGAGGATGGTGCTGGTGCTGCTGCTGATGATGATGAAGATGATGGAGAAACAGAAAGGCAGGATGACATGTAAAGGATGAAATGCTATTAACACATAAATATCATCGATCTTTCCACTGCCATCCAATAAGGAGGGAGATGATCAGGTTCTCAGCTGCACTCATAGACCTTATGACCACATCTGATCATGGGTTTGAGGAAGATGAAGAGGATGGTGCTGGAGCTTCTGATGATGATGATGAAGATGATGGAGAAACAGAAAGGCAGGATGACATGTAAAAGATGAAATGCTAAGAACACATAAATATCAACGATCTTTCCACTGCCTTCCAATAAGGAGGGAGATGATCAGGTGCTCAGCTGCACTCATAGACCTTATGACCACATCTGATCATGGGTTTGAGGAAGATGAAGAGGATGGTGCTGGAGCTGCTGATGTTGATGATGAAGATGAGGGAGAAACAGAAAGGCAGGATGACATGTAAAAGATGAAATGCTAAGAACACATAAATATCAACGATCTTTCCACTGCCATCCAATAAGGAGGGAGATGATCAGGTTCTCCGCTGCACTCATAGACCTTATGACCACATCTGGTCATGGGTTTGAGGAAGATGAAGAGGATGCTGCTGGTGCTGCTGCTGATGATGATGAAGATGATGGAGAAACAGAAAGGCAGGATGACATGTAAAAGATGAAATGCTATGAACACATAAATGTCAACGATCTTTCCACTGCCATCCAATAAGGAAGGAGATGATAAGGTTCTCCGCTGCACTCATAGATCTTATGACCACATCTGGTCATGGGTTTGAGGACGATGAAGGGGATGGTGCTGGTGCTGCTGATGATGATGATGAAGATGATGGAGAAACAGAAAGGCAGGATGACATGTAAAAGATGAAATGCTATGAACACATAAATATCAACGATCTTTCCACTGCCATCCAATAAGGAGGGAGATGATCAGGTTCTCAGCTGCACTCATAGACCTTATGACCACATCTGGTCATGGGTTTGAGGAAGATGAAGAGGATGGTGCTGGTGCTGCTGCTGATGATGATGAAGATGATGGAGAAACAGAAAGGCAGGATGACATGTAAAAGATGAAATGCTATGAACACATAAATATCAACGATCTTTCCACTGCCATCCAATAAGGAGGGAGATGATCAGGTTCTCAGCTGCACTGATAGACCTTTTGACCACATCTGGTTATGGGTTTGAGGAAGATTAAAGGATGGTGCTGGTGCTGCTGCTGATGATGATGAAGATGATGGAGAAACAGAAAGGCAGGATGACATGTAAAAGATGAAATGCTAAGAACACATAAATATCAACGATCTTTCCACTGCCATCCAATAAGGAGGGAGATGATCAGGTTCTCAGCTGCACTCATAGACCTTATGACCACATCTGGTCATGGGTTTGAGGAAGATTAAAGGTTGGTGCTGGTGCTGCTGCTGATGATGATGAAGATGATGGAGAAACAGAAAGGCAGGATGACATGTAAAAGATGAAATGCTAAGAACACATAAATATCAACGATCTTTCCACTGCCATCCAATAAGGAGGGAGATGATCAGGTTCTCAGCTGCACTCATAGACCTTATGACCACATCTGGTCATGGGTTTGAGGAAGATTAAAGGTTGGTGCTGGTGCTGCTGCTGATGATGATGAAGATGATGGAGAAACAGAAAGGCAGGATGACATGTAAAAGATGAATTGCTAAGAACACATAAATATCAACGATCTTTCCACTGCCATCCAATAAGGAGGGAGATGATCAGGTTCTAAGCTGCACTCATAGACCTTATGACCACATCTGGTCATGGGTTTGAGGAAGATTAAAGGTTGGTGCTGGTGCTGCTGCTGATGATGATGAAGATGATGGAGAAACAGAAAGGCAGGGTGACATGTAAAAGATGAAATGCTAAGAACACATAAATATCAACGATCTTTCCACTGCCATCCAATAAGGAGGGAGATGATCAGGTTCTCAGCTGCACTCATAGACCTTATGACCACATCTGGTCATGGGTTGGAGGAAGATTAACGGTTGGTGCTGGTGCTGCTGCTGATGATGATGAAGATGATGGAGAAACAGCAAGGCAGGATGACATGTAAAAGATGAAATGCTAAGAACACATAAATATCAACGATCTTTCCACTGCCATCCAATAAGGAGGGAGATGATCAGGTTCTCAGCTGCACTCATAGACCTTATGATCACATCTGGTCATGGGTTTGAGGAAGATTAAAGGTTGGTGCTGGTGCTGTTGCTGATGATGATGAAGATGATGGAGAAACAGAAAGGTAGGATGACATGTAAAAGATGAAATGCTAAGAACACATAAATATCAACGATCTTTCCACTGCCATCCAATAAGGAGGGAGATGATCAGTTTCTCAGCTGCACTGATAGACCTTATGACCACATCAGGTCATGGGTCTGAGGAAGATTAAAGGATGGTGCTGGTGCTGCTGCTGATGATGATGAAGATGATGGAGAAACAGAAAGGCAGGATGACATGTAAAAGATGAAATGCTAAGAACACATAAATATCAACGATCTTTCCACTGCCTTCCAATAAGGAGGGAGATGATCAGGTGCTCAGCTGCACTCATAGACCTTATGACCACATCTGATCATGGGTTTGAGGAAGATGAAGAGGATGGTGCTGGAGCTGCTGATGATGATGATGAAGATGAGGGAGAAACAGAAAGGCAGGATGACATGTAAAAGCTGAAATGCTAAGAACACATAAATATCAACGATCTTTCCACTGCCATCCAATAAGGAGGGAGATGATCAGGTTCTCAGCTGCACTCATAGACCTTATGACCACATCTGGTCATGGGTTTGAGGAAGATGAAGAGGATGCTGCTGGTGCTGCTGCTGATGATGATGAAGATGATGGAGAAACAGAATGGCAGGATGACATGTAAAAGATGAAATGCTATGAACACATAAATGTCAACGATCTTTCCACTGCCATCCAATAAGGAAGGAGATGATAAGGTTCTCCGCTGCACTCATAGATCTTATGACCACATCTGGTCATGGGTTTGAGGACGATGAAGGGGATGGTGCTGGTGCTGCTGATGATGATGATGAAGATGATGGAGAAACATAAAGGCAGGATGACATGTAAAAGATGAAATGCTATGAACACATAAATATCAACGATCTTTCCACTGCCATCCAATAAGGAGGGAGATGATCAGGTTCTCAGCTGCACTCATAGACCTTATGACCACATCTGGTCATGGGTTTGAGGAAGATGAAGAGGATGGTGCTGGTGCTGCTGCTGATGATGATGAAGATGATGGAGAAACAGAAAGGCCGGATGACATGTAAAAGATGAAATGCTATGAACACATAAATATCAACGATCTTTCCACTGCCATCCAATAAGGAGGGAGATGATCAGGTTCTCAGCTGCACTGATAGACCTTTTGACCACATCTGGTTATGGGTTTGAGGAAGATTAAAGGATGGTGCTGGTGCTGCTGCTGATGATGATGAAGATGATGGAGAAACAGAAAGGCAGGATGACATGTAAAAGATGAAATGCTAAGAACACATAAATATCAACGATCTTTCCACTGCCATCCAATAAGGAGGGAGATGATCAGGTGCTCAGCTGCACTCATAGACCTTATGACCACATCTGATCATGGGTTTGAGGAAGATGAAGAGGATGGTGCTGGAGCTGCTGATGATGATGATGAAGATGATGGAGAAACAGAAAGGCAGGATGACATGTAAAAGCTGAAATGCTAAGAACACATAAATATCAACGATCTTTCCACTGCCATCCAATAATGAGGGATATGATCAGGTGCTCAGCTGCACTCATAGACCTTATGACCACATCTGATCATGGGTTTGAGGAAGATGAAGAGGATGGTGCTGGAGCTGCTGATGATGATGATGAAGATGATGGAGAAACAGAAAGGCAGGATGACATGTAAAAGATGAAATGCTAAGAACACATAAATATCAACGATCTTTCCACTGCCATCCAATAAGGAGGGAGATGATCAGGTTCTCAGCTCCACTCATAGACCTTATGACCACATCTGGTCATGGGTTTGAGGAAGATTAAGAGGATGGTGCTGGTGCTGCTGCTGATGATGATGAAGATGATGGAGAAACAGAAAGGCAGGATGACATGCAAAAGATGAAATGCTATGAACACATAAATATCAACGATCTTTCCACTGCCATCCAATAAGGAGGGAGATGATCAGGTTCTCAGCTGCACTCATAGACCTTATGACCACATCTGATCATGGGTTTGAGGAAGATGAAGAGGATGGTGCTGGAGCTTCTGATGATGATGATGAAGATGATGGAGAAACAGAAAGGCAGGATGACATGTAAAAGATGAAATGCTATGAACACATAAATATCAACGATCTTTCCACTGCCATCCAATAAGGAGGGAGATGATCATGTGCTCAGCTGCACTCATAGACCTTATGACCACATCTGATCATGGGTTTGAGGAAGATGAAGAGGATGGTGCTGGAGCTGCTGCTGATGATGATGAAGATGATGGAGAAACAGAAAGGCAGGATGACATGTAAAAGATGAAATGCTATGAACACATAAATATCAACGATCTTTCCACTGCCATCCAATAAGGAGGGAGATGATCAGGTGCTCAGCTGCACTCATAGACCTTATGACCACATCTGATCATCGGTTTGAGGACGATGAAGAGGATGGTGCTGGTGCTGCTGCTGATGATGATGAAGATGATGGAGAAACAGAAAGGCAGGATGACATGTAAAAGATGAAATGCTATGAACACATAAATATCAACGATCTTTCCACTGCCATCCAATAAGGAGGGAGATGATCAGGTGCTCAGTTGCACTCATAGACCTTATGACCACATCTGATCATGGGTTTGAGGAAGATGAAGAGGATGGTGCTGGTGCTGCTGCTGCTGATGATGAAGATGATGGAGAAACAGAAAGGCAGGATGACATGTAAAAGATGAAATGCTATGAACACATAAATATCAACGATCTTTCCACTGCCATCCAATAAGGAGGGAGATGATCAGGTGCTCAGTTGCACTCATAGACCTTATGACCACATCTGATCATGGGTTTGAGGACGATGAAGAGGATGGTGCTGGTGCTGCTGCTGATGATGATGAAGATGATGGAGAAACAGAAAGGCAGGATGACATGTAAAAGATGAAATGCTATGAACACATAAATATCAACGATCTTTCCACTGCCATCCAATAAGGAGGGAGATGATCAGGTGCTCAGCTGCACTCATAGACCTTATGACCACATCTGATCATGGGTTTGAGGAAGATGAAGAGGATGGTGCTGGTGCTGCTGCTGCTGATGATGAAGATGATGGAGAAACAGAAAGGCAGGATGACATGTAAAAGATGAAATGCTATGAACACATAAATATCAACGATCTTTCCACTGCCATCCAATAAGGAGGGAGATGATCAGGTGCTCAGTTGCACTCATAGACCTTATGACCACATCTGATCATGGGTTTGAGGACGATGAAGAGGATGGTGCTGGTGCTGCTGCTGATGATGATGAAGATGATGGAGAAACAGAAAGGCAGGATGACATGTAAAAGATGAAATGCTATGAACACATAAATATCAACGATCTTTCCACTGCCATCCAATAAGGAGGGAGATGATCAGGTTCTCAGCTGCACTCATAGACCTTATGACCACACCTGATCATGGGTTTGATGAAGATTAAGAGGATGGTGCTGGTGCTGCTGCTGATGATGATGAAGATGATGGAGAAACAGAAAGGCAGGATGACATGTAAAAGATGAAATGCTATGAACACATAAATATCAACGATCTTTCCACTGCCATCCAATAAGGAGGGAGATGATCAGGTGCTCAGCTTCACTCATAGACCTTATGACCACATCTGATTATGGGTTTGAGGACGATGACGAGGATGGTGCTAGTGCTGCTGCTGCTGCTGATTATGATGATGGAGAAACAGAAAGGCAGGATGACATGTAAAAGATGAAATGCTATGAACACATAAATATCAACGATCTTTCCACTGCCATCCAATAAGGAGGGAGATGATCAGGTGCTCAGCTTCACTCATAGACCTTATGACCACATCTGATCATGGGTTTGAGGACGATGAAGAGGATGGTGCTGGTGCTGCTGCTGATGATGATGAAGATGATGGAGAAACAGAAAGGCAGGATGACATGTAAAAGATGAAATGCTATGAACACATAAATATCAACGATCTTTCCACTGCCATCCAATAAGGAGGGAGATGATCAGGTGCTCAGCTGCACTCATAGACCTTATGACCACATCTGATCATGGGTTTGAGGACGATGAAGAGGATGGTGCTGGTGCTGCTGCTGATGATGATGAAGATGATGGAGAAACAGAAAGGCAGGATGACATGTAAAAGATGAAATGCTATGAACACATAAATATCAACGATCTTTCCACTGCCATCCAATAAGGAGGGAGATGATCAGGTTCTCAGCTGCACTCATAGACCTTATGACCACACCTGATCATGGGTTTGATGAAGATTAAGAGGATGGTGCTGGTGCTGCTGCTGATGATGATGAAGATGATGGAGAAACAGAAAGGCAGGATGACATGTAAAAGATGAAATGCTATGAACACATAAATATCAACGATCTTTCCACTGCCATCCAATAAGGAGGGAGATGATCAGGTGCTCAGCTTCACTCATAGACCTTATGACCACATCTGATCATGGGTTTGAGGACGATGACGAGGATGGTGCTAGTGCTGCTGCTGCTGCTGATTATGATGATGGAGAAACAGAAAGGCAGGATGACATGTAAAAGATGAAATGCTATGAACACATAAATATCAACGATCTTTCCACTGCCATCCAATAAGGAGGGAGATGATCAGGTGCTCAGTTGCACTCATAGACCTTATGACCACATCTGATCATGGGTTTGAGGAAGATGAAGAGGATGGTGCTGGTGCTGCTGCTGATGATGATGAAGATGATGGAGAAACAGAAAGGCAGGATGACATGTAAAAGATGAAATGCTATGAACACATAAATATCAACGATCTTTCCACTGCCATCCAATAAGGAGGGAGATGATCAGGTGCTCAGCTGCACTCATAGACCTTATGACCACATCTGATCATGGGTTTGAGGACGATGAAGAGGATGGTGCTGGTGCTGCTGCTGATGATGATGAAGATGATGGAGAAACAGAAAGGCAGGATGACATGTAAAAGATGAAATGCTATGAACACATAAATATCAACGATCTTTCCACTGCCATCCAATAAGGAGGGAGATGATCAGGTGCTCAGTTGCACTCATAGACCTTATGACCACATCTGATCATGGGTTTGAGGACGATGAAGAGGATGGTGCTGGTGCTGCTGCTGATGATGATGAAGATGATGGAGAAACAGAAAGGCAGGATGACATGTAAAAGATGAAATGCTATGAACACATAAATATCAACGATCTTTCCACTGCCATCCAATAAGGAGGGAGATGATCAGGTGCTCAGCTGCACTCATAGACCTTATGACCACATCTGGTCATGGGTTTGATGAAGATTAAGAGGATGGTGCTGGTGCTGCTGCTGATGATGATGAAGATGATGGAGAAACAGAAAGGCAGGATGACATGTAAAAGATGAAATGCTATGAACACATAAATATCAACGATCTTTCCACTGCCATCCAATAAGGAGGGAGATGATCAGGTGCTCAGCTTCACTCATAGACCTTATGACCACATCTGATTATGGGTTTGAGGACGATGACGAGGATGGTGCTAGTGCTGCTGCTGCTGCTGATTATGATGATGGAGAAACAGAAAGGCAGGATGACATGTAAAAGATGAAATGCTATGAACACATAAATATCAACGATCTTTCCACTGCCATCCAATAAGGAGGGAGATGATCAGGTGCTCTGCTGCACTCATGGACCTTATGACCACATCTGATCATGGGTTTGAGGACGATGAAGAGAATGATGAATGAGTGTAAAATTTTTCAGACAGATAACAATTTCTATTGACCAAATATGGAACTTTTCAACATAAATTTCATCTTTGCACAATTCAGTTTTTTACAGTTAAAAAAAAGAGAAAGACAAAAGCAAAAAGAGAAGAAACATCACTGAGTCGACTGGAAGATCCTTTGTAAAAGATAATTCACACACAACTGTCACATATGAAGGGAGTTGCTCAGATTCTTAGTTGTACAGTGACTGTATGACCACACCCGATTATGGATCTGATGGATAATGATGATAAGGATGATGATGATGATGATGATGATGATGATGATGATGAAACAGAAAGGCAAGCTGACATGGAAGACAGGCAACTATATAATTATTCAAATTATATTTCTTAGAATTTAATATTTAAATTCAATTATGCTTTGGAAATAAGAAAACATAAAAAGAAATGAAATTGACTTGAAAACTCTGGTTAAAATAAAACAATATAATAATGAAAATACCTCAGGAAAGTTTAAATGTTTCCAAAAGAGAAACTATGATCTGGAATTGGATTAAAGTCAGTGATGACACGTACTTTGAATCCATCACAAAACTTTGGAATGTGCAATTAATAAACACTAAACACTCAGTGATAACAAATTCAGTGTCGGAGATAAAGGAATTGAAAAGAAAATTAGCTATGCTCAGGGTAGTTTTGTCCAACATTGAACTTGTTACAGCGCTATAACTGGAAGATATTGGCTGTGGTTTGACCTGGAGAGGGATTGGCTCTGCCAGGTTTCACTTGCATGATGATGATGATGATAATAGTGATGATGATGGTGGTGGAATTGATGGCAGTGGTGTAGGTGGTGATGATGATCTTTTGATGATGATGATGATGATGATGATGATGGTGCAAGTATTGATGGCAGTGGCGCAGGTGGGGATGATGATCATTTAATGATGATGATGATGATGATGATGATGGTGATGGTGCAAGTATTAATGGCAGTGGCGCAGGTGGTGATGATGATCATTTGATGATGATGATGATGATGATGATGATGATGATGATGATGATGATGATGATGATGATGATGGTGCAAGTATTGATGGCAGTGGCGCAGGTGGTGATGATGATCATTTAATGATGATGGTGATGGTGCAAGTATTGATGGCAGTGGTGCAGGTGATGGTGATGATCATTTGATGATGATGATGATGATGGTGATGATGGTGCAAGTATTGATGGCAGTGGAGCAGGTGGTGATGATGATCATTTGATGATGATGATGATGATGATGATGATGATGATGATGATGATGATGATAGTGTTGGTGGTATGATGGTTTGTGATGATGGTGGTGGTAGTATTGATGGAAGTGGTGTAGGTGGTGATGATGATTTTTTGATGATGATGATGGTGGTGGTGGTGATGGTGGTGCTGGTGCTGGTGCTGGTGCTGATGATGGTGGAGTTGTTGTTGTTGGTGGTGGTGGTTGTGATGATAATGATGATGGGTGTGGTAGTGGTGGTAATGGTGGTGATGGAGGTTCTGATGATGATGATTGTACTTTATTTTTTGAAAAATAAAGAAAGATGTTAAAAACAAACACAAATTAATACATTGATGCATTTACTCATATATTGACAAAAACACTCATAAATTTGTCCTTGGTATGATAATAAACTACATCTGGCAGCAAGGCTGCTGATCAGGAGAATGGAAGACTTGAGGATCATTGAACTACCTCTTAACTGTTGTGTCCAGGTCCCCACAACCCAGATTGGTAGCACTTGTTAGGGTCTCTGCTATGGGTAAATAGTGAACCCCCAAACAAAAATAAACAGTACATTGTAATAATAAAATTACCAACAATACATTTTTATAGTAAAATTACTAGCAATACATTTTTTATAGAAAATTACTGACAATACATTTTTGTATTGAATTTACAAGAAATGCATTAAAAAAATTCCAACAATACATTTTATGATCTAAAAACATGTTTACCATGAATGTATAAAATTATGTACAATATATTTAGATTTCAGTATTAAATAACCCATAGAGGTATTGATATGCTGTTAAACAAAATCAGCAGTAACACTCATATATACATCCTGTTTCATTTATTAGCTTGAGTAGAATACACATTTTCACACATTACTATGTACATGCATATACACTGTAAACACCTTTCCATTGCATTAGTGCATAACAGTGGTGAATCAATCACAAGCAAATTGAACCATGCTCTTTAGTGTGCAATTGACTAAAGGAACAGGCCTCATCTGTTCATTGCTAGCTAACCCTTATCAGTATTCAATTTAGTCAGAAACTTTGAAGAAGTAAATACTAGTAGGCTTTTTAGAATTTCCCCCAGGGTGTGGCTAAAAGGTAATTGATTATTCATTAAGGTAATTTATATGTTAGTCACTGATAGTGTTTTTTTTTCAATCATTTCACCCCAAGCAAGGCAATAAAGCTACTTAAATGCAAGGGATAGTGTGTAAGAATAAGTGTAAAAAAAAAAAACATTATTAAGAGGAGAGAACAATTAGACAAAAAATAACAAATTGACATTTTATTTATTTGACTGGAAAGCAATATGTCAGAAGAGAGTTTCACACAGTGTGAGAGAAGAAATTGTTAGTATCTGTCAATCTTCAAGAGCACATGGCACAGTGGATAAAGGCATTAGTTAGATCCAGTGACAGGACCCAAAGAGTGTCAGTTCAATACCCAGTTAAGGCAGTGGAGAACTTGGAGAGGGGAATTAACAGGAGATAACTGATAACTGACATTCATTAAACATGGCACGTGGATCTAGAACAGTCTAACCCAGTGAGCGAAATAAAGGGTTCAGTTCGACATTCCAACCACCTGAAGAAGGCCAAAGTGTACAATGACTGAAACATAGAAAATATGGCCACAAAGATGAGTACAATAGTCCAAATAATGTAAATAGTGTGAAAAAATTGTTAGCATAGAAACTATGGTAACATTGAAGCCATTTTAACTTTAAAATGCTGAGTTTGGTCTTGCTCTTAAATTTGTAAATCTATATTTGTAATTGAATTAGCATTTATTGCAGACTGGTTTTTATTTTGTTGTTATTCTTGTTTTTACCATTTTCCTTTGTCCATTTCAGACATTGGGGAGACTTGTGTTAGTCAGTTGAAGAATAATTCCTGATAGATAAGGCAATGCATCCCCAGTCACACAGATGTTTCTAAAATGTTTTAAAACTTAGCACATTAAAGTACATAAAGACATCAGGTTCTTAATAAAGGATATTAATCTCAAGAGAAAGAGAAATATAAGAGATAAGAAAAATTAAAAGACAACATGTCATAACTCCAAAGAAAAAAAGAATAAGAAGAGAAGAGAATAGGAAAACAAATAGGAGAAAGATCTAAATGAATATGAAAAAATGTAAAAAAGGAGAAAGAAAAAAGAAAAAAAAGAAAGAAAGAACAAAGGAAGACCAAATGTGTTGATAACAATTCAGCCAATGAAAAAATATCAACATTAAAATAAAAAAACATCCCGAAAGATTTAAACTCAACTGGAAATGATTGATACATTGAATCACTCTTGATATTATGCAACAATCAAAGTTTGACATTAGTCAAAAAAGCAGACACATTATTTAATAGAATTAAACATAGTATGTAAATAAGAGACCCTTTAAAGAAGTAAAAATATTAGACATGCAAAATAAATAAACTAAATAAACTATTTAAAATATTACATTAAAATTTAAATTCAAAATTTAAAATATAAATAAAAAGACATATAAGGTATAGAATACTAGTATAAATTTTCTTTAAAAAAATTTAAACCTATTACCAAACTATATAACTCATAATATAAGTATAGGTACAAATCTATTTTTATCTATTATTACTACTAGTATACATGTACAAATCAGTTTTGAACCTTAATTTAAGATAGATCAGTAAATATAATATAATAATAATAATAATATATTATTATTATTATTATTATTATTATTATTTTTATTTTCTTTGATTTCTGGTGTTTACACATTTTTTTCCGGGTCCCGCCCAAGGACCTAAGCTTAGAAATGGCGTCATGACACTTTCCATTGACAAAAAAAAAAAAAAAAAAAAATGACATAGATAAAGCCCTTCGTAAAGTGTGGGCTGTACTTGTCAGAACAATTTTTTGTATCTCCTTGAGGCATGGACTTCCAGGAATCCCTTCAATTAGTCTACTGCAATCTTTTCCAACCAGTCCTAGGGCTCCAACTACAACAGGGATTGTTGATGTTCCCATATGCCACATTTTCGAGACCTCTATTTCAAGGTCCTTGTATTTTGACAGCTTTTTGAATATCTTCAAAGATACATTGCAGTCAGCAGGGACTGCCATATCAACAAGAAGGCACCGTTTCTGTTTCTGGTCTTTAATAACAATATCTGGGCGATTGGCTTTGATTGTTCTGTCAGTGTATATTGTGTAGTCCCATAGAATTGTAACAGGTTCTATCTCCGTAACCGGGTCTGGGTGGTGTTCATACCAGTTTCTTTCAGTTTTCTTCCCGTAGAAGTTGCAGATTTTCCAGTGCAGATATTGGCCCACTCTGTCATGCCGGGTTTTATATTCAGTGGGTGCCAATATCGTGCAAACTGATACAAGATGATCAATCGTTTCTGGATATTTATCACAGAATCTGCATTTTGGGCTGACACAATATTTTAGTATATGTGCTTGATAATTCCTAGTTAGCAAGCATTGGTCCTGCGCAGCAAGGATAAAACCTTCAGTTTCTGCTTTCAACCCTGCACTGCGTAGCCACTGATGGGTACGGGTTTTGTCTACATCAGCTTGGTTGATACGGGCAGAGTATTGGCCATGAAGCGGTTTATCTTGCCATTGCTTCTGTATCTGGTCGGTTGCATTCGTCTTTGCTGTCTTTTTCAAGTATTTTGCAGTTTCAGCCGGTGTATTGTGCTGTAGTTGCATCTCTACGCCCATTTGAAGCTCCAGTTTGAATTTGTTGGCTTCTTTCATTACGGAGTAAAGACGCTTACTACTTTCATGTTCCTTGACGCATACCATCATCTAGTCTTCTGTAGTTTCCAAGTATCTTTGGAGGCCAATTGTTGTATTTTTGTAGGACAGTTCTAGTTGAACTAATCCTCTGCCTCCTTCGGATCTTGGCACATACAGATGATCAACATCAGCTTTGGGATGATGCATGCGATAGCAAGTGAGAAGCTTTCTCGTTTTGGCATCCATTTGCTTAATTTCAGCTACGGTCCAGTTAAGGACATTAAACCTGTATTGCACCACAGGGACAGCCAATGTGTTTATGGCCGATATTCTGTTTTTTGAGTTTAGCTCAGTATTTAGTACCAGACGTACATGCCTGTAGTACTCTTTTCTTATTTTTTCCTTCATTTGGGGTTGTTGTATGCCATCTCCTTCGCTAATTCCTAGGTACTTATAAGCTTCATCATGCTCCAGTTCCCTAATCTTTGTGACAAAATCTAAATCTATTAAGGGTGTTTCTGTAATTCTACCTTTCTTAAATGTTACTTTTGCACATTTACCTAATCCGAAGTCCATACCTATGTCATCACTGAAGTATTTTACAATATTGAGGAGGCCTCTCAACTCATTGTCGTCTTTGGCAAAGAGTTTGATTATTATTATTATTATTATTATTATTATTATTATTAGTTCAATTCAAGTACTATTCATTCATGTTTACATCTTACTGTTGTTTATATTGTAAATAAAGTCCCTCTTTCTTATTTCTATAAATACTGAGCATTTGTTGTTTGTTTTCATCACTGTCATGTTTACATTGATAACCTCTATATCAAACTTCTCACTTTCTCCTGAATGGGAGGAATTTCATGACAATACACTACCAAGATGCCTGCACTGTTTTTTTTATTGTTTCTAGTATTATAATCCCATAAATGTTCAAGATCGCAGATGGCAACTTCCAATTTATTTTTCCACTATAGGCTTTATGAAAAGAATCTCCTAACATTAATTTAAGCCTCAAAGTGAATTTCCTGTAAATTACTTGACTATAAAGAGAATTTAGAACGAGAAGAAAAATGATACAACTAATTTTGCAGGCCATTTCATTGTACTAATTCACTTAAATGAAGCTCCACTAGTACTTCCATCCACTTCCATCTCTGCAAATGACTAAATCTCTAGTGTTTTATTATGCATGCAGTGAATTTTGGTTAAAATGTCATCTGTAGAATGAAAAGAGAAAAGGGTACAACAAATTTTGCATGCTATTTCATTGTACTAATTCAAACAAATTACTACCCATCAAAACTTGCTGCATTGTGCAGACAACCCTTCCTGCCCCACACTAGGTCTGATAATGGTTGAATTACAGTGATGATAACAATCAAAATGAGGATGCTCATCTAAACAAATCAGTGTATGATAAAATTTAGTTTCATTTGTGATGATTATATCTTTGTTCTACTAAAAGAAATCTAATTACTATCTGTAATTTTTTTTTGATAGAAGCAGACCTACACATTTTTTTGTCCGTGCAGAAGTATGGCACCTTTCATTTGAGAAACTGAGTATCTCAAGACTGATTAAATCTCTGATAACAATTTTCCACAAATTGGAATTGCATAAGCTTCACACTGCAACAAATAAGGTTAGGATAGAGACAACCTCCCCTGAGTCGTTCTGTCTACAAATGTTCCAGACTGATTTGATCAATTCTAGCCACTGAGTCAGGGTTCATTCCTTTGGGCCAAAAGCACACGAAAAAAGAAAAACAAAAATGAAAAAAAATAATTGTCCCTGCTTCTCATGTACAGTAAGTTGGCGAAACAGTTTTTCAGCCAATGTCTTTTTCTTTCAGCTTTCTTATTTTTTCATGTTGTTTTAGGAATTACAATTGAGTGGATATTCGTAATAACAATATTAGCTGTTTCCTTAGAAGGTAGCATTTGGCAATCATTGACTGAGTAGCCAGTGCTCTTCTAGTTACATTTTTCTCATCTCCCTGCCTATCGAGCTGGGATCAGTGAAGTATCTGTCCACCTCATCTCTAATTGTAATGGTAATATTAGCTTTTTCTTTATAATGAAACATTCAGCATTAATGGACTGAACAGCCAATGCTACACGAATTATGCTTTTCTTTATTCTCTGGCTTTCAATCTGGGATCAAAATGTAGTTTTTGTTCTTCCTATCTCTAATAGTAATATTAGCCATTTCCTTATGTAGACACATTTAGTATTCTGCTAGAGCTACTTGTGTTATGCATTTCTTCCCTACCTGGCCATTGGGCTCAGATCAAAGTGTAATATCTGTTCTACTCATCTCTAATACTAGTGATAATATTGTTATTTCGTTCTAAGAAATAATTCGTCCACTACCATCATCAGTTGAAATATATAAAATCTTTCTCTTAAAACAACTTAGAAAAATACATTTCTAAAGTCCAGTAGATGTTATCACTCTTTCCAGTATTGATGAAAGTTTCCTTGCGAAATTTTTGCTTGAAGTCATGTGGAATATCAACATTTTCATTATGTCTAGGCACTGACTAAGTTTTACATTACCATTACTCATTATCATATGAGAACTGGTGTTTCAATTTGATATAGCCGTAACTCCAAGTATAAGAGAAGGCAAAATAATAAATACTATTTATTTATTAGATTCTTTATTTACACTATTTTGTTATTATATCATTTATTGGAATGGTTGGTAAAAAATTGGCTAATAGCCAATCAATTCAAAATTTATAAAATGGTAAATAATAAAGATTTCCTTATAGCTGGTTCAAATTTCTTAATCGATAAGGTAATAGACGTAAATCTTTATAAATTTACGAATAAAAGTTTTTTTTTAATCTAATTCACCCCATGTACAGTGGTAAAGCTACGAAGACACAACGTTACTGGGTGTGAGAGAATTAGAAAGCAGAGGGATTATTGAGGAGTGAGAAAGATAGAAAAGCAATCAGGAAAACAATATATGACAATTGACATTACATTTAAATTTTTGAAGATCAAATTCATTTGAAAAGCAAGAAGATGAAATCAGGTTCCGCACATAAGAAGTGTGAAAAAAGAAACTGTTAGCAAAGAACTTACAGTTATATCTAGCCAATTCAAGTGTAAACTGATGGGACCTTGTCGCTAATCTAGTACTGTACTTAAATTGCTAGTCTAAGTACCATAACAAAGAAGTCATCCAAACAATTACAACAAAATTATTTAAAGAAAAGACCCATAGAAGCAAGTTTGAATGGTGGAAAAGTGACCAAAACCAAGACACCAGATCAGAACCAATAATATTGCAGATTCTTTGGATTTTATCAAGAATATCTAAATATATAGCAGGAGCACTGGACAATATGTGGAATTAATATTTGGGGCATGGATGAATGGTAAACTTGTAAGATAGATTCTGAAGAGAAAAATTGTCTAGTATGACACAATGGACCAGCAGCAGACCTATCAATGGATTCAATATAATCTTTCCAATTCATGTCAGCCAAGACTGTTAGCTCAAGAAAATGCAATGAGTCACTCTCTTGGAGGTTAGTGTCAGTCATACCAATGGAAGGCACAAAGGTGTCTCTCAGATGATTAGTTCTTTATAAGTTGGTAATTGATAACTTTCTTTATAAATTGGTAAATGATAAATATTGCATTGCATTACTTTTAGTACAGCGGAAGTAATTTTTAGAATGTTATACATACAAAATTATATATATACAAAAATTATATATATACAAAATTATATATATACAAAAATTATATATATACCAAATTATATATATACAAAAATTATATATATACAAAATTATATATATACAAAAATTATATATATACCAAATTATATATATACAAAAATTATATATATACAAAATTATATATATACAAAAATTATATATATACCAAATTATATATATACAAAAATTATATATATACAAAATTATATATATACAAAAATTATATATATATACAAAATTAATACACTTTTGCAGTTAAAATACATTTAGTCAATCGTCATGTAAACAAAAGGAAGTAACTGTGGTACTAGTATTTTTATATTTGCCACATATTATTTTAATTTAAAACCTGCTTCCTAATTCTTTCTTTTACTCATGATTAGTGTTTGAAACAAAATTATAAACTATAAATTTGGCCATCAACTATGTCACTGTGCAATGGAATTCAGTGCAAACAATTTGGGTACTAGATTCATGTGCTTTGTTATTTGTAAATAACACTTAAAAACACCTTTTAATGTTCTATGAAACAACCATTAAAGAAAATTATCTCATAAGAATATATTTCATTTCTTTAAGTCATATTTTTCAACATATTTTTCACAAAATATATATATTTTGAAGAATGAATTGTGGGACTATTTTTTTCTTTGTCAATAGACATCTAAACGTGGTTCCTTAACTTATTTATACATGTTCAGGGTTTCTATATCAGTCTAGTGTGAGGGCCTCGACCGAACGGTGATGGATAGATCAATTAATATTTTATAATTCTATTTATTTATTGTGATGGATATTGGAATCTAGCAGCATGATGTAAGTTTAAAGCAGTAAGTCAGTATATATGATAGATAAATTGTTTCTATCTGGAGGAAAAAGACAGCTTTAGTGTTTATTGGTATCATTTCTGATTTCTCAGAAATTATGATGACAAGGTAGCCTTGTTTTACATTTATGTCGAGCGGATAGGTCGCACCCGTAACATTTTGTGAAATTATGTGGTAGAAAAAACTGTGACCTATCTATGAGTATATATGGTAGTAAAAATAATAATGTTGTCAATGGTAAAAAATCTCTCCTTTTCACTCTCTGTTATTTTACGGGCACAAAGGTCAAAGTTTGCTGCTGCAACTATGTATATAGACCTTTACCACTCCATTGGATCATTTCAGCAATGTGGAACAAGGATATCTACTGCATGGATGTCTGTCTTCCATACTTACCAATCCCGGGAGTTGGGAAGCAGCAGTCAAGATGCTGTTTCTGAAATATCATCGAGAACCAGTCTCCATAGACTCTCCAGATTGGCAAAGAGTTAATTGAAACCTAAAAGGCAAAATAATATTTTTTAAAAGCTACAGATCGTATGTGGTATCATGGATGAACGGTAGACATAGATATGTAAGATAAATTCAGGAGAGAAAAAATGTCTAGCATGAGACACAGTGAACCAACTTTCTTAACAAACTGACTTTGCAAGGAATTCAATTTTTTTGCCATGCTTTTTCATTACAAATGTCAGATTAGACCAGAAATTGATTATTGCTGCCATATCATGGCTGGATATGACCAATAGTTACTTGCCAAACTTAATCCATTCTAAAATTGTTTATACTGCCTTATCAGAGATGACATATCTTCCACACTGCAGTCTCTTTCCCCAAAGACACAAAACTGCAAGAATTTTCATTACTCAATCACACTTTCCATGAGAAAATTTCAGACAAACTCAACTCGTCAACTTCAGCAATTCAAGTCTTTACACCTATGACCTGCCATGATGTTTCCACAAAATCAAACCCCCTTCTCTCCATATTTCAATTGCAAGGTAGAATTTTCACTCAGCTTTATCCCACAAAATGCTGCTTCATGAAACAGACTCCCATGTGGATGCTTCCCCAAATGCTACAATATTTACCTATCCTCCATATCCACATACTCCTCACTTCTTATTCTTGCATTCAAATCTCATGCCTCATCCAGTAAACCTCTGCCATAATTGGCTCTTGAGCCTTGTATTGGTTAACATCCAGTAAGAAAATTATTCTTCCTCTCATGGAAAAGCTCAGCTGTTCAAAGGAATCTGATTTCAATCCCTGGGTTAGGTAGTGACACAAGCACAGTGAAGAAGTAAAATTAAATCATAAGGAAGAAATGTATATATATACATATATATATATATATATATATATATATATATATATATATAGATAGATAGATAGATAGAAAGAAATATATTGAGATAAATATGTAGATAGATGGAATATGTAGATAGATATGAATATACTGAAATAGATAGATAGATAGATAGATAGATAGATAGATAGATAGATAGATAGATAGATAGATATGTAATATATTCTATAGAGATCAAAACAGTTTTACGTCAAGAAAGAAAGAACGAAAGAAAGAAAGAAAGAAAAGAATAAAGAATGAAAATATTGTAGATGTGTGTAAGAAAAAGTTTTCTTTTTTCTTTTCTGTTAGTTTTAAGCCAGAACCTAGTTTCTGCATTTTGACTCAAACTGACACACATTTTTGCAGACTGAATAACAAAAATTAATGAAAAAAAAAAAAGAAAAGATGAAAAATATAAAAGCAAAAATATAAAAATAACCATAAAAATTATTGTTATTTTAACTAAAAAAAATGCAGATGAAAATGCCTTTATCATGATTGTAGTTTTCAATTCGGGACAAGTAAAGTGTGTTTTTCAAAATTTGTTTTTGTGTTTTTCAAAATTTGTTTCAAAGAAATTATTAAACTGTTTTTTAAGAAATATTCTGTTATGAAAAGAAAGAATGTGAGACAGAGAAGGTAGAGAGAAAAGGAGAGAGTGGTAGGCAAAGAGAGGCAGTGACTAAAGAAAGAAAGAAAAAATATAGAGAGAAGCAAAAATGAAAAAGGAAAAGAAAGAATAAAACAAAAAATAAGAAATAGTAAAAAAAATAGAAACTGAGAGAAAGAAACAAAAAATGCTACAAAAGAACAATGAGGAAACACAAACAGGAAAAGAGAAAAAGAGAAAGAAAAAAATGAATGTTATAATGGAAAAGAAAGAGAGAAAGAAAGAATGAATGTTATAATGAAAAAGAAAGAGAGAAAGAAAAAATGAATGTTATAATGGAAAAGAAAGAGAGAAAGAAAGAATGAATGTTATAATGGAAAAGAAAGAGAGAAAGAAAGAATGAATGTCATAATGGAAAAGAAAGAGAGAAAGAAAGAATGAATGTTATAATGAAAAAGAAAGAGAGAAAGAAAAAATGAATGTTATAATGGAAAAGAAAGAGAGAAAGAAAGAATGAATGTTATAATGGAAAAGAAAGAGAGAAAGAAAGAATGAATGTCATAATGGAAAAGAAAGAGAGAAAGAAAGAATGAATGTTATAATGGAAAAGAAAGAGAGAAAGAAAGAATGAATGTTATAATGAAAAAGAAAGAGAGAAAGAAAGAATGAATGTTATAATGGAAAAGAAAGAGAGAAAGAAAGAATGAATGTTATAATGGAAAAGAAAGAGAGAAAGAAAGAATGAATGTCATAATGGAAAAGAAAGAGAGAAAGAAAGAATGAATGTCATAATGGAAAAGAAAGAGAGAAAGAAAGAATGAATGTTATAATGAAAAAGAAAGAGAGAAAGAAAGAATGAATGTTATAATGGAAAAGAAAGAGAGAAAGAAAGAATGAATGTTATAATGAAAAAGAAAGAGAGAAAGAAAGAATGAATGTTATAATGGAAAAGAAAGAGAGAAAGAAAGAATGAATGTTATAATGGAAAAGAAAGAGAGAAAGAAAGAATGAATGTTATAATGGAAAAGAAAGAGAGAAAGAAAGAATGAATGTCATAATGGAAAAGAAAGAGAGAAAGAAAGAATGAATGTTATAATGGAAAAGAAAGAGAGAAAGAAAGAATGAATGTTATAATGGAAAAGAAAGAGAGAAAGAAAGAATGAATGTCATAATGGAAAAGAAAGAGAGAAAGAAAGAATGAATGTTATAATGGAAAAGAAAGAGAGAAAGAAAGAATGAATGTTATAATGAAAAAGAAAGAGAGAAAGAAAGAATGAATGTTATAATGGAAAAGAAAGAGAGAAAGAAAGAATGAATGTTATAATGGAAAAGAAAGAGAGAAAGAAAGAATGAATGTCATAATGGAAAAGAAAGAGAGAAAGAAAGAAGAATGAAATAGAAAAGAAAACAGAAAAAAGAGATAAAATGGAGAAAGAAAATAATGCAAAATAATGAGAGAAATGAGCACGAAAAAGAAAGAAAGAACAAAAAATAAATAGTGAAAAAAGCAAAAAGAAAGAAAGAAGAAGAAATAGAAGGTAGGATTAAAAATTGAAGAAGGGAGACAAAGTGAGAATGAGAGAGGAAAAAGAAAAGAAATAAATAAAAAGAAACTGAAAGAGGAATAGAGAGAGAGAGTGTGAGCGAGAAGGAAAAAGAGCAAAATAGGAAAATAAAACAAATGATGAAGATAGAGGAAGGAGAAAGGATAGACAATGGAGGAAGAAAGAAAAAGAAAATAATGAGTGAAATAGAGAAGTGAAAGAAAGAAAGAAAGAAAGAGAAAAATATGAAGAATGTTGAAAAGGGAATAAAGTAGAAAAAGAAAAAGGAAGAGAATGAAAAAGAAAATGTTAAATAAAAGAGGAAAAATAAAGAAATACAACACAATGAGAGAAACAAAGTAAGAAAAACAATGAAAGAAGGAAAAAAAATGAAATATATAAATATACAAAGGGAAGCAAAGATGAAAAAGGAAAAGAAGAAATAGCGAGAAAGAAAGAAAGAAATAAAGAAAGGGGAAAAGGGAAAGAAAACAAAAATGGTACATAGAAAAAGAAGTGATAAAAATGATAAGAAAGAAAGAATAGGAGCTGAAAGAAAGAAAGAAAGAAAGAAAGAAAGAAAGAAAGAAAGAAAGAAAGAAAGAAAGAAAGAAATTGAGAAAAGTGAAAGAAAACAAAAAATGGGACATAGAGAAAAAGAGAAATAGGAGAATAGGAACTGAAAGAAAGAAAGAAAGAAAGAAAGGAAGAAGGAAAAAAGAAAGAAACAAAGAAAGAAAGAAAGAAAAAGAAAGAAATTGAGAAAAGTGAAAGAAAACAAAAAATGGGACATAGAGAAAAAGAGAAATAGGAGAATAGGAACTGAAAGAAAGAAAGAAAGAAAGAAAGAAGGAAAAAAAGAAATAAAGAAAGAAAGAAAGAAAGAAAGAAAGAAAGAAAGAAAGAAAGAAAGAAAGAAAGAAAGAAAGAAAAAGAAAGAAATTGAGAAAAGTGAAAGAAAACAAAAAATGGGACATAGAGAAAAAGAGAAATAGGAGAATAGGAACTGAAAGAAAGAAAGAAAGAAAGAAAGGGGAAAGGGAAAGAAAACAAAAATGGCACATAGAAAAAGAAGTGATAAAAATGATAAGAAAGAAAGAATAGGAACTGAAAGAAAGAAAGAAAGAAAGAAAGAATGTGGGAAAAGTGAAAGAAAACAAAAGATGGGACATAGAAAAAAAGAAGTGGTAAAAATTATCAGAGAGAAGGAAAGAAAAAAAGAAAAAGAAAGATGCATGCATTAAAAATATGAAAAGAGAAGATATATATACGTATATATATATATATGTGTGTGTGTGTTGTATATATGCATGTATGTGTGTTTGTGCATACATGTTTTTGAATATGCATATATGTGCATGTCTGTGTGTATATATGCGTATGTGTGTGTATATATGTGTGCATGTTTGTGTATTTGTGTATATACGTGTGTATGTGGTTGTATTCCTGGGTATCATGATAAATTACATCTGGCACAAGACCTTCGATCCGAAGATTGGAGGTTTTGAGAAGCACAGAATCATTTCTTAATTGCTTTTGTTCCCAGGTCTATCTGACCCAGAGTGGTAACACCTGTTAGGGTCCCAGCTATGGGCACATAGTGAACGCTCCCCACAAAAAACACTATGAATGTATAAAAATACATTTTTGTAGTAAAATTACCATCAATACATATTTATAGTGAATTGACCAACAATACATTATTATCATCATCATCTTCATCCCCTTGACTTTTGTAATCATGGGGGGATTTGAATGCAGAAGCCACCCTAATCTCCTTCACAACAGTCTATCAACAGCAGCCATCAGTAATTCTGGTATAGTCATACTTATCCATTGTTTGACATTGTCCAACCAGTTTTTGAATTGGCATCCTCTCCTACATCCACCTTCAACATTGCCATGCTTGATGATCTTGCACAGGCTGTCATGCTGCCTTGTATCATGTCCAAACCACAACATTTTTCTCCGTTTGACAGTGGTGAGAAGTTCCTTGTGTCCCACAAAACATTCAACCCTTTTCCGCACAAACTCATTGGTTTTATGTTCCCAATAAAAGATGCCAAGTCAATTGTCGTCAAACGCTTGAATCCTTCTCTGTTTCTGTCAATACTATCCACATCCATAAATTTATAGTAAATTGACCAACAGTACATATTTATAGAAAAATGACCCGCAATAAGTATTTATAATAGAATTATCAACAATATATTTTATAGCAAAATGACTAACAATACATAACTGTAGATGAAGGCATGCAACTGCATTCAAAATATTTAGATTTCAGCATTAATAACCCATAGAGACTAAACAAAATCAATCAAACAACCAACATGAAAGAACTCTTTCATGACATTAATCCAGATAATATCTGACAATTTCTTTAAAAAATCAAACTATATATCAAAATAGAACTACCACATAAAACATACATATCACTACCTCTTATCATCATGTCCACACAAACATGTATATGTACAAAAGCTGAGTATCATCTACCATGTATTCAATTGTGAAAGCAGAATAATATATATCATTTTTTATTTCTTCAAAGCCCCAAGAAAATAAAATTTTGGCATTAAATGACCCATAAGAAGTTGATATGCAGTTAAATGAACAAAATAAAACAAAACAAAGAATAAATGCATTTGTGTATATGTATACTTTTGTATATATATATATATATATATATATATATATGGGGGGGGTGAGTGTGTGTGTGTGTAATTCCTGTTCTTTTATTGTCCTTGCTACTTAACAATGATTTTCTTTTTCTTATATGAAGAAATATAGTTTTAAGGTATGCTATATCCATGGAATAAAGTGCTGAATATATGATAGAGCATATGTAAATTTAAAAGTTAACATTGAAGTCAACACTCAAAGGTGATAGACTGTTTCATGCTAGACACAATCGTCAGGCCTGACAATTGTGTCTAGCATGAACAGCCTGTCGCTGATCTCCCTGATTTAAACAATGAAATTAATGTCTGCTGATCTAGTGAATGAAATACTTATTAAAGGATTGGTTTTCCAGTTCCTTCTAAAGTCTATTTCAGCTCCATAGATCTAACATCTCTGCCTAAATCTCTGAATTTTTATTTACTATTGAATTACTTTTTTCTTTTCTCAGTAATAGTAGATAGGTTCATCTATCATCCAGTTCATACTCCTCCCTGATCTTTTGAACAGGAGTAGAAGTTTATCCTTTGTTTCCTATATAAGATTGAGTTTTGTGGTTCTTTCTAAAGGCTACTTCAGCTCTGTACTTCTGACATCTCTGCCTAAACTCTGAAATTCATACCATTTTTGAGTTTCCAATTCCTTGTAAAGTCTTTTTGATCTTTTAGTTCCATTAGCCTCTTGCATATGAGGGGCATTATCACTTTGCTTAAGGTGAATTGAATTAAAAAAATGGTATTCAGACATACCATTTGCAGCCTTATCCCATGTAACTAAATTTATTCAAATTAATACACAGGTGGAATTCTCTTCACTGTCTTCCTTCCTAATTAAAATAAAGACAGAATTAGTGTAAATGCTATTAACTCATTATCTACACAACTATTTACTCCTGTCTTAATAGTAAGTCTGATCGATTTGATTAGGTCAAAATGACAGGTCTTCTTCACAAATGACCTACAATCTGTTGTTAAATGGAGCAAGGAGTGGCTTGCTAATTTTAATGCCTCCAAAATGAAACTTCCTCTTTTAATCATTTGAGAGAACCTTTTATCAGCATGGCTGATGCTAACCTGCTAGTAGAGGTGACATCTTGCAATTTCTCCAGCTAATGTTTCCCACTGACATGAAGTAGAAGGATTATATTGAATCAAATGCTATGTCTTCTGCTAGAAGAGTTGTTTCACTGTGTTGTAACAGATAATGTTTCTTGTCAGAATCTGTCTTAGACATTTATAAGTCTACATTCATCCATGTTTGAATATTGCTGCTACATATTGCCTGGTTCTTCTTTTATTTATTTAGAAATGCTTGATAGAATCTGCAATATCATTAGTCCTGACCTGGCATCTTGGCTTCAGTCATTTTCCCACTGCCATAATATAGCTTCTATGTATCTTGTCTATAAATATTTTCATAGTAATTGTTTTGATGATATCTTTGGTACCTAGACTTTATAAATTCAAGTGCAGTACTAGGTTGGCAGCAAGGTCTCATCATTTTACAATGAAACTGAACCGTAAGTTCTATGTTAACAGTTTCATCTATACTCACCTATGGAGTTCTTTTCTTTCTTCTAGCTTCCCAGACAATTTTGATCTTCAAAAATTTAAAGACAATGTCAATCATCATCTTCTGTCTTCTTATTTCCTGTTTGATTGTTATTTTCTCTCTCTTCCTTAATAATGCGTTATGTTTTTCTAATATTCTTTCACACTCAGTAACCCCTTGCGTCATAAGGACTTTATTGCTGTGTACAAGAAGAAATGATAAAAAATGCATTAATTATTGCTGTGATTTTTGGTCTGGTGCTGGTACTATGTATTTAAAGATTCTTGATAAAATACAAGGAAGAATTTACAATGTCCTGACCTGGCATCTCGTATTCCATCAATTTCCCACTGACATAACATAGATTCCTGGTGCCTTTTCTATAAGATCATAAGTTCTCTACTAAAAGTTGCTTCTCTTTCGCACTATGCTTTTATAGAATGCTCTTCCAGCTTCTTACTTTCCAGCCAACTTTGAATTTTAAAAATTTAAATGCAATGTCAATCTATATCTTCTGTTTTCTTAATTTTCATTCTTTTATTGTTTTCTCTCCTAATGTTTGTTTTCGTCATATTATCCCATACTCTGTGACCCATTGCATCTTAGTAGCTAATGATTGAAAAAATGCAACGCTGATGATTTACTAAAGAAATACATTGAAAATCAGAAAGAAAGAAATTGTGAGTGATCAGGAATTGCCTTAGTGATTAAATATTGAACACATGAAAAAGGTTTTAAAATTGATGTAATAACATCCTCAAAGAAGGAGAAGAATTGAATTTTTTTAATCCATTAATGCCCAATGTCTTTAGAAAATCTGTAATAGTGGATTTTATAAATCTATCATTAATATCAGATCTTTATTTATATCTTTATAATTTAATACCAGATTTTACAGGTTAAACAAGACATGAAACTTGAAGCAAGCGAGATAACTTTGGACAGCTTCTTCCCAAGAACTCCTACTTTGCAGAAGAGACTCCCAAGAGTATGCTAATCATTACAATCTTGACTTCTTCAAGACTAGGGTTAACCATTATCTTCCCTACATATCCTCATAATCTGCACTTCTTTCTTCCAACATTTACACTCATACAATAACCTCATTCAGTAAAGCTCTACCTTGAGTGGCTCTTGGGCTTCATGTTGGGTGAACAAATAGTAAAAGAAAACAAAGTTGCTCACTATTTTTTTCTAGCCCTACCATGTATACTTATGTATAGCTTTTGTGTATATGTTTTTGTGTGTATGTCTGGGTCATACTTTTCTACATCACCAAAAGAGTCCACTACACAGATATGGGCAAATTGCCTGTTTTCCATCTGAGGATATAGTAGAAATAGAATCCTCTGTTATTGTAAACTTGACAAATAAAACACCTCCTTTATCCTAAGTGAAGCCAAGTAAATGCCTCTTTACATCAATTTAATGTGAAATTTTTTGTTTATTATAAAAACTAGTATTAACAATTGTTCTATTTTTGCTTAATTTTGGAATTGACAAGAAGAAATATTCCTGATTTATCTGAATGGAGCCTGCAAATAAACGGGAAAAAAGACCCCAGAAAAATGAAAGAAAGTAAAAAGAAAGAAAGGAAACGTTTGAAAGGTGTTTATCAGAATCTCTTGTTAAGCCTTCAAGATAGTTGTTTATTCTAACGTTTACAAGAGGATTTTCAAAACAGCTTATGCAAGATAATTTGCAGGCATTCCTTAGACAATAGGAAACTAAGTTTCCACTTTGGAAAACATTTTGTCAAACTATGGCATTTTTAAGTTACAAGTAGAAAAACAGACAAAAAGAAGAAAAACACTGATGGAAAGGGTTTCATGAAACTTAAAAAAATAAGCAAGTAATCTCTTTGAATTTTATACAAGACAATGATCCTAGATATAATGAATTTCAATGCCCCTTTGATAAAGGAAAACAAAAACATTTTTTGCATAAAAGAAATTGTTAGTCATTTCAAGTGTGATGATATTTTAACAAGCTGAAAAACCAAAATGGTTATTCTTGGTGATGGATTTGTCACTTAAAACTAAAGGACAACCATTCAGAAGGCTCTTAAAAATGAAATGTTTCAACAACAAAAAAATGAGGAACAAAAGCAAAACAGTTTATCGTTTCTTTCTGCTAACTTGTAAAAATGATACCAAGTACTGAGTTTTATCTTATGCTAAAAGGTGATCAAATAAGTAGGTTATGAAGTCAAAGATGAAAACAAAACCAAGAAAAACTAACCACTGATGTTTAAAAGGTTACAACCTGTCCAATATACCAAACAATATTTTATATTTATTCAATTCTTTTTTAATATCCATGTCATAAAATAAACTTCAATTATATTTTATAATCCATTGAAATAACAAGAGAATTTTATAATTTCTGTTGCCCTCTAAACAAGTATTTCCTAATTTACAGAAAGTTTTATTTAAAAATACATACAATGCACTATTTTACAGTTACCATATTAATTCCCAACAACTGGCAATATCTTTCTATATGATTTCAATGAATTTCTATAGAATATGGACTATTCCTGGTAACTTAAAATCCCTTTCTTTCTGATTTTCTGTGCTCGATATGCAGGTTAAAATTGTAAAATTTACTCTTTAATTATAAAAGATTTTTCCTACCAATAGAAATATTTAATTAGGTACTGCAGAAAGTATATAAATCTAAATGCAAATTAATATCTCCTATTCAAACATATATATATATATATATATATATATATATATATATGCAGTTGGTGTAGCAATTATACATATGGAGAAATGAATCTGTGATCTGAGTTAAAATTCTTACTAGATTTCCCAGTTGCATTTTGTTCGCTCTAGTGCCCTTAGAAAAGGCACAGTTCTATTTCTTTATTTCACAGCTAATTTAAAATATCGAGGTTTGTACTAATGGTTTTAATATTTGTTTTTTAAAAAATTCTTGACAACACCATACTTAGTTTCCTCCTTTGAAGTTTAGTCAAGACAATCACAGTCCTCAATTCAGTGTTCTTCACAAGTAAAAAAAAAATTTAACTTTCATATAAACACATTAATTTTGTCTTTCAAAATGAGGAACACTACAATATTTGTCTTGAAATAAACAACGCCCTGATGATGACATTGCCCTACGTCGAAAGTACTTGCAATAAAATAATATGTATCAACATGGTAATTTTCTCTCTTCCTTTAATAATGATACCAAAAAGCTTGCCTGTGAATATGAAAGGATCCAATTGAAAATAAATAGACAAAACTTGTCTAAATTATTCAATGAAATTATGCCACCAAAGTATATATATATATATATATATATATATATATATATATATATATATATATATATATATATATATATATATATGTGTGTGTGTGTGTGTGTGTGTGTGTGTCTGTGCGTAATGGATTTTTAATCTGACATATATTACTATAAACATTATATTTATGTTTTTTGTGTAGACATCTTTATTTATTCTTTTTTAAATGGTGTAATTTGCATCTACTCATCTGTTCAATCAAAAGTCTTAATAAAGAAAATTTACCACTTCACAGGGGACCAAACTAGTATTTCCTTTCATTAGAAAACATTGTTTAAATATTAAAATTACACTGTTTAAAAAACAATGATGTCTACTACTCAAATCAGAATATGTATTAAATATGATATTCACAGTAATATGGAATAATAGTGATTTAAAAACCTCATGCATTTTTTTGTAGGGTGGTATGATAATAAAGTTTACAGATATAAGATGTGCATTTCTTATAAAAGGTAAGTGAACCCTGTTTGGCATATCAACTCCTTATGAGTCATTTGATGTCAAATTTTAATTTTCTTGTAGCTTTGATGTAATAAAAATATGCTATTCAGCTTTCACAATTGAATCCATGGTAGATGATACTCAGCTTTTGTGCATATACATGTTTGTGTGGACATAATTACTAGAGGTGGTGATATGTGTATTTTATGTTGTTGAAGGTTTATTGAAGTTATATGCTGGAATATAGTTTGATTTCTTTAAGAAATTCTAGTATATTATATGGATTAATGTCATGCAAATATTCTTTGATGTCGATTGATGTATTGTTGGTAATTTTAGTATAAATATGTATTGTTGATAATTTTTTTAAATAAATTTTAATATAAATATGTATTGTTGATAATTTTTTTAAATAAATTTTAATATAAATATGTATTGTTGATAATTTTTTTAAATAAAATTTAATATAAATATGTATTGTTGATAATTTTTTAAAATAAATTTTAATATAAATATGTATTGTTGATAATTTTTTAAAATAAATTTTAATATAAATATGTATTGTTGATAATTTTTTTAAATAAATTTTAATATAAATATGTATTGTTGATAATTTTTTAAAATAAAAATGTATTACTGTTTTTTTGTTTTTTACTATAAAAATGTATTTTTATAATTTCATAGTGTTTTGATTGGGGTTTGGTTCAATATTTGCCAATAGATGAGACCCTAACAGGTGCTACCAACCTGGGTCAGGGTGAACCTGTAAACAACAGCAATTAAGAGGTTGTTCCATGCTTCCTCAAAGCCTACAATCTGACAATCAGAGGTCTTGCTGCTGGATGTCATGTATCATCATACCAAGTGAGGTCTCTCATGCTTGAGTGGTCTGAAGCACACCTAGATTATAATGGTTCTTTAGTATATATATATATATATATATATGTCTATGATGAGATGAGGTATTACATTATTCGGACTATTGTCCTCATCTTTGTCGCCATATTTATTACAACATTTAGGCCGTTGTACACTCTGCCCTTCTTCAGTTGTTTTTAAATAAATAATTATATATATATATATATATATATATATATATATGTGCGTGTGTGTGTTTGTGTGTGAATGTATGTGCATGTGTGTGTGTGTGTGTGTTAACTGTTTGCTTCCCAATCATACCAGTTGTTTTATTTTACCGATTAGTAAGAGAGAAGGCCTTGGGGGAAACAGTCGAATGGATTGAATGGTGATGAACCGACATATACTCACTAGTCATGTAATACTCTTCTGTTGTATTTACTGTTTAATATATGATATATATATCTGTAACACTTGTTTTGTTATTTCTTTAACCATTTACTTTGTCACAATGGTAATTAACATGGAGACACAATGGACAAACCTTCAGGCAAAAAGTAAATTTAATACAAACACAAAATGTACCTGAGCAAGCATCTGCAATAGGGATTGGCTAGCCACACTAGTAGATGGTCATCCTTGAATACAAGTGTCCAGCTATACATATACATATATACATATATATATATATATATATATATATATATATATATATATATATATATATATATATATATATGTGTGTGTGTGTGTGTGTGTGTGTGTCTATGTATGTAAATTTCGGCTTCTAAGTCATACCAATTATTTCATATTACCAGCTTGAACAATGATCAGTGCTCAAGTTCAAACAAAACTTTAGATTTGATTACTTATTTTCAAGGCCAAATTTTGAAGCACCACAGTCTTCCTCATTTGAATTGGTTGTGTTCTATCCTAAAGTAGACATAGTATGTAAGTAATTAACATGGAGACACAATGGACAAACACTCAGGCAAAAAGTAAATTTAATATATTAGACTGAACGACATGTTTCTGCTTCATGTTTTTCAGAGACTCTCTATTTCTAATTTTAGAATATTTCCACCAGTGATTTCTTAAGCAAACTCTTTTCCAATTCCTTTTTGTTTCTTTGGCATTTTTTTCTTTCCATAAAATAGTCACCTTTTCTCTTGTTTACCCTTTTAAAATGCAAAACAATTTTCTTGTTAAATAATTGTATCCAGATATATTTTCGGACTGGGAAGAAAAACAAGAATTCTTATTTTCACTTGAGTTCTTTCTTTTTTTTTTCTTCTTTTGTGACCATTCTTTTGGAAAAAAATTATTTTTGAAAGCATTGGTGAACAAGTTTCTGACTTCATAGAAATAGAAATTATTTTTCTCAATCATGAGGGGCACAACATTCATTCCTGTTGAGACAAAAAACCTTTGTTACAGTTCTTCTTCCAAGACCAGCATTTGAAGAACATCTCAGCAAGGCACCTCTCCAATTGAAGCAACAATTATAGACACTGAAATAGAAAACTAAGAATTTGTTTGTCAGCCATCAATTCAATGAATTTATATAACCTTTCTCACAAATGCACAAACAAATCAATCTATCTATCTATCTATCTATCTATCTATCTATCTATCTATCTATATATATATATATATATATATATATATATATTATGAGTACATGGTCGAAGAGTTCTTCTCATATATATATATATATATATATATATATATATATATATATATATATATATATACATATATATATATATATATGAGAATTCATCAGACTAATTTAGTTATGTTGGTGCAACTACACATATGCATGAACGAAGGATGCTGGGAAATTTTTTATTTTTCTTACCATTCTTGATGGAACATCTATTATCACAGTGTGGGATATCTAATAAAAAAAAGTGAAGAAAAGAAAAAGAATCTATATGAAACTGGCTGAATTAAAACGAAAATTTAAATTACCAGCATCCTTTGTTTGTACACATGTTTAGTTGCACAAGCATAAAAAATTTAGTCTGATGAAGTCTGATAAAAAGCATCACAAGAAAAACTTTTCCACTTTGTTATACTTTTCCCCAATATATATATATATATATATATATATATATATATATAAATATAATTCAAACCCACCTCTAGAAGGATGTTTGTTTTGTTTTGTTTTGTTTTACAGCATATCAACCTCAATGGGTTATTTAATGCTGACAAGATTTTTATTGCTGGTAATATTTTGTTTTAACAATAATATATTTCTAGTAATATATTTTCCTTCAAAAACATATCACTGGTAATAATTTTTTTTCAAAAACATATTGCTGGTAATAATAATTTTTTTTTTTTTCAAAAATTTATTTCTGGTAATAATTTTTTACAAACTATTTCTGGTATTACAACCTATTTTTACACTTTCATAATGTTAACTATTTACCCATAGCTGGGACCCTAACAGGTGCTACCTGGGAACACCAGCAATTAACTCCTCTAAAACCTTCTGATCAGAGGCCTTGCTGTTGGATGTAGTTTATCGTCTTACCCAGGATGAATCTCTAGAGTTATTATTTAAATTAGGAAAAGTTGTAAATGTGAAAATAATCCCTTTCAAATAATTCAACACTTGTTTGAAAGCAAGGAATGTAAATTAAAAAATTTACAAAATATCTGTCTGTTGTCATTAATCAAATATGCATATACAAGGTGCAATGGGTAAATTGTCACCATTTTATATTTTTTTATTTTGTTGTCTGTTTTTGATTTTGTTGAACACAGGAAGCTCCAATGCGAATGAGTGTTTGGGTATCAATCTGAAGACAATGCAGAGGACTCAGAAAGGGGTTGGATGAGTCTACTGGTGATTATGAAAATACGACAGCGTGGAAAACTCACCTTGATCATTCTGTAAGAAAAGAACTCCAGAATTTGTTGGTGAGGGCCTCAGACTCAACATGGAAGCCTACATCAAGTGCCTTGAGAAGGTTGTGCAACCCTGGGACAAGAGGGTGGCTATTAGAAGACCCTACGTCTGGCAACAGGACTCTGCACACCTTTGTAACTCTTTGCCATTTATGTGCTGTGTCCATTCAAGACATTAGCGGCCATGGGTCTCCATGCCATGGTATCTCTTCTTCTTCTGACATGAGCCATGTCCCTTCAAAAAATTAGAAATCACAGCTCCCCATGTCTTTGTAGCTTTTCTTTTATGTACCATGTCCCATCAAGACATTAGCGATCATGACTCTCTATGCCTTGGTAGCTCTTCTTCTGACATCTGCCATGTCCCTTCAGGCCATTAGCTATCACCACACCCCATACCTTGATAGCTCTTCTTCTGACATGTGCCATGTCTCTTCAGGACATTAGCAATCACAGCTCCCCACGCCTTGGTAGCTCTTCTTCCGTCATATCCCATGTCCTTTCAGGACATTAGCAGTCATGGCTCTCCATGCCTTTGTATCTCTTCTTTTCTGTACTGTGTCCCTTCAAGACCACAATTTGATGTTCTGTAGCTCTTAATACATTTTCTCTTATGGTATATGCCAATATTTCCAACATCCTGAATAGATGCTATGCATAAAGAGGAACGTCAATTTTCTGTTTTTTAGAATGCAATAACAATAACTGAATCACATCATTTTGTGTTTCATTAGTCATTTCATCGTTAGCTTTATAGGTTTTTTAATTTTCACCCATGATTGATATTATACATAAACACAGCAGATGCCATTTTCAGAATTTCAATTTTTGTTTACTTTTAAGCACTTCAAGACACCTGATGTTATTTTCAAAAATTACAATTTTCAGCTTTCAATATAACAAGGCGTTGGCTAAAAGTTATATGAAAAAAATGTAACACGTGATGTCTACAATATAAAAGTAAACAAATGAAACAATTATTATGGGACAGAATGTAGAAATATTTATTATTATGTATGACCAATAATCAAAAGAAAAATAGGTAAATGCAACAATACTAATGAGGTCTAGTCAAAAAGTATCAAGATTGGCGCTATGCAATATATACCAATTTGACATTTAATCTCCTTTAAAGTATCCCCGTTCTGAAATCACACACTTTATCCAGCATAGTTTCCATTGTTAGAAGATTTGAAGTGAGTTCCAATGGTTCCATCATTGCTGGAAGTATTGGAACTCACTTTTTGGGATAGTGATCAGTTGCCACATGGATTTCCTTGATGTCTTGAAATTTCGTTCCATTTGATTTTTGAAAAGGAGAAAGTTGCAAAGGGGTAAGACCTGAAGAAATATGGTAGATGTTAGACTTGGGGAATGTTATTCTATCCAAAAACTACTGCACAAGCTATGGTCACTGATGGAAATTCTGTAATGTGGTGAGATGACCAAACTTTCCTTTCAAGGAAAAGTGGAAGTTAGCAAGAATGTTATAACTTAGTCTGCATATATGACAGAGTTCAAGGTCAATCTGTACCAAGTGGCTTCATTCTGCATACTTTAGATCTGTTACCATAGCAACAGCTCTGATAGTTTTTGATCAGACCTTTAATAATATTTATTAAAAAGTGTATCCAGTGATAAAAACATAATAAAGTGTATCAACTACTATAAGACAGTAAGAGTGATATTTATCAATAAGTGTTGACAATTTTCAAAAGAAAAGTAGCCAAAAGAACCAATTTTATAGGGACATATATCCACCAGTTATGTGCCATGCATGATACACGCATAGATGATCATATATCTTTCCATACATGACTGACAAGGCAGATTTTCTTTCCCACAGTAGGTTGCCATTTCTTTCTGCGGTAGACCAGTTGCCATCCAAAACTGTAGAATCCAGTCTATCCTGCTATTTAACCATAGCTGAGGGGAGTAAAAGAGGATTCATACTTTTCCCAAGGGTATTAGCATGTAAGTGAATGTAATGGATTCGACTGGGATTCAAACTCGGCTCAATCCCCAATCCATTCTGCTATCCATTTCTCTACAATGCCTCCTCTTTAATATTTATTAAAATGTGTGTCAACAATGCCAGGAAATCTAGGCAAATACATCAAATATTATGGGAGAAAGGTTGTAATATTTATTAATAAATGTAGCAAATATTAAAAAAACAAAGGCGAAATATATTAACTATTATAAGATAGAAGTAATAATAAGAGTTTCTAATATTCAAAAGAAAAATATTCTAATGTGATAACTATTATGGGATAGAAGTAATAATAAGAGTTTCTAATATTTAAAAGAAAAATATTCTAATGTGATAACTATTATGGGATAGAAGTAATAATAAGAGTTTCTAATATTTAAAAGAAAAATATTCCAATGTGATAACTATTATGGGATAGAAGTAATAATAAGAGTTTCTAATATTCAAAAGAAAAATATTCCAATGTGATAACTATTATGGGATAGAAGTAATAATAAGAGTTTCTAATATTTAAAAGAAAAATATTCCAATGTGATAACTATTATGGGATAGAAGTAATAATAAGAGTTTCTAATATTCAAAAGAAAAATATTCTAATGTGATAACTATTATGGGATAGAAGTAATAATAAGAGTTTCTAATATTCAAAAGAAAAATATTCCAATGTGATAACTATTATGGGATAGAAGTAATAATAAGAGTTTCTAATATTTAAAAGAAAAATATTCCAATGTGATAACTATTATGGGATAGAAGTAATAATAAGAGTTTCTAATATTCAAAAGGAAAAATATTCTAATGTGATAACTATTATGGGATAGAAGTAATAATAAGAGTTTCTAATATTTAAAAGAAAAATATTCCAATGTGATAACTATTATGGGATAGAAGTAATAATAAGAGTTTCTAATATTCAAAAGAAAAATATTCCAATGTGATAACTATTATGGGATAGAAGTAATAATAAGAGTTTCTAATATTTAAAAGAAAAATATTCCAATGTGATAACTATTATGGGATAGAAGTAATAATAAGAGTTTCTAATATTCAAAAGAAAAATATTCCAATGTGATAACTATTATGGGATAGAAGTAATAATAAGAGTTTCTAATATTTAAAAGAAAAATATTCCAATGTGATAACTATTATGGGATAGAAGTAATAATAAGAGTTTCTAATATTCAAAAGAAAAATATTCCAATGTGATAACTATTATGGGATAGAAGTAATAATAAGAGTTTCTAATATTCAAAAGAAAAATATTCCAATGTGATAACTATTATGGGATAGAAGTAATAATAAGAGTTTCTAATATTTAAAAGAAAAATATTCCAATGTGATAACTATTATGGGATAGAAGTAATAATAAGAGTTTCTAATATTCAAAAGAAAAATATTCCAATGTGATAACTATTATGGGATAGAAGTAATAATAAGAGTTTCTAATATTTAAAAGAAAAATATTCCAATGTGATAACTATTATGGGATAGAAGTAATAATAAGAGTTTCTAATATTTAAAAGAAAAATATTCCAATGTGATAACTATTATGGGATAGAAGTAATAATATTTATTAATAAGAGTTTCTAATAATCAAATGAAAAATATGCAAATATGACAACTATTATGGCATATAGATATAATATTTGTTGTTGTCAATTAGGAGACAACACATTTAGCCCTGTTTTTTAGTAAGTGTTGACAACAAATGTATCAACTATTATGAGACAGTGTTAGTACCTATTTGATAAATGTAAAAGTTAAAATGATGATGTCCTGAAGTGTGATTGTATTGAAGAACTGTCTCTTTTCCAAAAATTATCTGATTGATAAATGCTCCTGGTTTCTGGGAATTACTTCTGACAGGTTAAGGTGCAGATTCTGGTAAAAAATCTCTTCTAATCAGAAATTGTTAATAATTTCTCTCTACTTCTTTTCACAAGAAAATGTAAAAATTAAACGTGAAATATATCATGACAAAAATACATATAATCTAGCAAAAGAATTACTTTTTACAGCCATCCCCAGTGAGGATATATTTTTATGCTTTATTTCTTTATCGAATTTGAATATAAAAAAAAATGATGAAACTTTAACAAATTCTTATTCCTTCTCTTTTTTCCTTGATCGATCGTTTCTTTTGGATATTTCATTTCGCTGATCAATAGAAAATTACTTGTTAAAAAATGGATCAAAATGTTCAAGAAGATACAAACTCTCTCTTGCTACTTTGCCAACTTCTTAAAAATTGACGTAACACTAGTTTTCTGGTATTAAGTGAAGAAACAGAAAAAAATAAATGAAACTAGTTAATATGGAAGAGAGGCAGATAAAAAACAAAGATGAGACAAACAGATAAATTACATTATTAAGAGAAAAAAAGGTAACATGAACAAGAAATGTAGAAAGGGGCTTAAGAGAAGGGAACGGACAACAAAGTACAGAAGTATGGAGGAAGAAAGGAAGAAAAGGAGAAAAACTGATAAGGAAAAAGGAGTTGAAAAGAATAAAGAAGAGAAGAAGAAACAGGAGAGAAAATGAGAACACATAGATGAGAAGAAAGAGATTGAAAAGAAAATTCTTTTAAAGAAAGGATAAAAAAAATCAGATGTCAATGAAAAGAAAACAGAATGAAGGAAGAAAAGGGGAAAGAATAAAAAAAGAAAAATTAAGATATGTGAGAAGAAAAATAGAGAAAGGAAAAAGGAAGAAAGAAAGGTAAGAGGGAAAAGATATATGTGGAGAAATAAGAAATGGTAGAGAAGGAAAAGTTGAAGAAGAAAAAGAAGAAGAAAAAGAAGAAGAAAAATTAACATAAATGAAAGAAGGAAAAGATATCAAAGAAAAAGAAAAAAGTTTCATAAGAAGCTAGAGATATAATGGAAGGAGAAAAGAAAGAAGGGGGAGGAAAAGATATCACACAAAAAGAAGAAGCAGAAGATGAAGAGGAAGAAATGAAGAAGAAAAATGTCAGAGAATAAGAAGTAAATAGAGGAAGGAAAAGATATCACAAGAAGAAGAAGAAGAAGAAGAAGAAGAAGAAGAAGAGGAAGAAGAAGAAGAAGAAGAAATAAATCAAAGAAGAAAAAAATGAGAAGAACTGAATAGAAAGAGAAAAAGAAGAAAGGAGATAGCATGAATTAAAAAAAAATGCCCTGATTTTCAATCTTGATTTTAAGTCCCTTCTCTTCAAAGAAAAAGCCGCTTGAAAAAACTTAAACAGAAAGAAAACAGAAAATAATTTGGTGTGAAAATAATTAATATTAAAAAAAAAACAATGAAAATAAATTAAAAGATGCAGAAGTGGGGAAAAATAAAGAAAGTTCAGTTTTCTGGAATTATTTGGCAAAAAAAAAAAAAGCAAAAATATGGATTAAGTAGAAAGAAAGCAAAAAATGATTTGGTGTGAAGATAAATATTTTAAAAAAATAACTAACCGTAAGATGAGGAATCAGAGGCAAAAGTAGAAATTAAAAGTGGAAAAGACAACAGATAAAAGAAACATTTCCTTTTTTTAAAAATCAAGTTAGAAAAAACAAACAGCAAAAAATATTCAATATGGGGAAAATTTGCATCAGGTAAAAAAAAGCAAAACAGGAAGTCGAATAAAGTTTCAGATCAAGATAGAAAAGATATTTTGGGCAAGATGTCATTGGTTTATTTGTTGTCTTATTGATTTGTCATTTTGTCTTAGGGGTGGTTTTATTCACAGTATCTAGGTGGTGCCACTGCAAGGAGAAAGGTCAACTCGAGCAAAATATCTCAGGTGCCATAAATTGGTAATTTGGAAGAGGAAGAAATTACATGATGCACCATTAAAGATCAATAATATATGCACATGCATATAGACACACACACATGTATACAAGTATATGTACACACATCTGTACGCGCATATATAACATTCATACACATAGGCACAGATGTGTGTACACATTCATGGAGATCAACAAATATGCATATGCACATATATTTTCATGCATATATATATATATATATATATTTAAGAATTAAGAATTAGCAGATATTTTTTATATATAGTGCTCAATATTAAAAATATTATTGAAAATAGAGCATTAATGACATCATAATATATATATATATATTTACCTACATATACACATATATATATATATATATATATATATATATATATTAGGTTGGTGCAAAAATAATAACGTTATACGTCAAAAAACGACATTATAACGTCATTATTTTTGCACCAACCTAATATATATATATATATATATATATATATATATATATATATATATATATATATATATTGGTAAAATATTAACATTGCTGGAGATTATGAGTAAGTAAACTAGTCTAGACGGAAATTACTTCTCTAAAGTGTGTTCAAATCTGTCAAGTTATTACTATTAATGAGATTAAGCCATTTTTATCTATCTATCTATCTATCTATCTATCTGCCTGTGTCTGTTTATCTGTCTGTCTCTGGATGTTTATTTATTTCCCTCTGGATCTTTATCTATCTGTCTATCTATCTATCTATCTATCTGTGGCTGTTTAGTTATCTGCCTCTGGATGTTTATCTATCTATCTATCTATCTACCTATTTATCTATCTATTGAAGCTTTTTTTCTTTCTATTACAGTGTTTTCCATTTTTTATTTTGTTTCATCTTCATGAAATATATATATATATATATATATATATATATATATATATATATATATATATATATAGAAGATAGTGTCTTTTCAGTCAATGTTAAACTACTGGTCAGTAGTTTAACATTGCCTTGCTCGAGAAGACACATTTGTAGAGTTGAAACATAATTGACATTATGTATCAATTTTTTACATGCTTTAATATCCCAAAACAAATATATATATATATATATATATATATATATATATATATATATATATATATATATATATATATATATATATATATATATATATGTGCTTTTGTGTCTGTGTACATGGGAGTGTGATAGGAAAACGAACAAGTAGGAAACTGATCTTAATCTAACATGTTTCAATTTATCAAAGCTTCATCAGGGATCAAGACAGAAATGATAAAAAATGATAAAAGAAAAGATGCAGATTAATGGTCTGTTGTGTTAGGCTTAAATATGCGTCATTAAAGAATATCGTGTACATATTTTGTACATACATTGATTTTTATATATTTGGAAGAGATAAATTATATTCATTAATAACATATATATACGCATAATGGATAAACTCTCTTTTGGTGACCCTGAAGTAGTGTTAGGTATCTCTGGGCTGGCTGCTATAAGTGTACAATAGCCCACCCTCTTCAATAATTTGACTGCATAATGTCAACCAGTAGCTATCAAGTCTAGGAGATATTCTTCTAAAGACAAGAGATCTATTCAATTGAAAATATCCAGCATGCTAAGGGAAAGAATAGTCAATGAAAATAAATCCCCTTGGAGAGCACAAGTCTTGATAAAACACGCTGCTATTAACATAAAGTGAATGGTTTTTAACCACCCACAAACTATAGACTGATAAACATATTTAGATGCCTATCCGCTATCCCACAGATGATTGGTGAGATCATGAAATACAGAAAATTACTTCTCTAAAGAGTGTTCAAATCTGCCAAGCTAATACTGTTAATGAGATTAAGCCATTTTTATCTATCTATCTATCTATCTATCTATCTATCTATCTATCTATCTATATGTGTGCCTGTATCTGTTTATCCATCTGTCTCTGGATGTTTATCTATCTATGTATCTATTTATCTATCTGTCTGTCTGTCTATCTGTTTGTCAGTCTGTCTCTGGATGTTTATTTATCTGCCTTTTGATCTTTATCTATCTATCTATCTATCTATCTGCTTTTGAATCTTTATCTATCTATCTCTCTATCTCTCTCTCTCTATCTATCTATCTATCTATCTATCTATCTATCTACCTATCTATCTATCAGTCTATCTATCTGGATGTTTATGTTTGTCTCTGGATGTTTATCTATCTATCTATCTATCTATCTATCTATCTATCTATCTATCTGTCTGCCTGTGTCTGTTTTAATCTATCTGGAGGTTTAACTGCCTTTGGATATGTATCTATCTATCTATCTGGATGCTTATTTATCTGCTTTTGGATCTTTATCTATCTCTCTCTCTATCTCTCTCTCTCTCTATCTCTCTCTATCTATCTATCTATCTATCTATCTGTCTGTCTGTCCTTCAGTGTGTGTCTGTTTATGAATTGATATCTATTTATCTATCTGTTTCAATATGTTGAACCAGTAGCTTTCAAAACTAGGAGATCTATCCACTATCCCACAGATGATTGGTGAGATCACCAAATACAAAACATTTAGCACCCTGGATCTCCAAAATGCCTATCACCAAGTAGAAATAAATCTTAGAGACAATCTTTATATGAACTTTGAAGCATGCAGACAGTTGTACCAATTTCAATGAATTCCATTTGGTGTTGCAAATGATGTGGCCAGCTTCCAAAGATTCATTGGTAAGATAACTGATAAAAAACTGCAAGTGTCTTATGCTTACACAGAAAATGTAATCCTATGTGACTATGACAAAACTGACCATGATTGCAATATCAAGCAGTTCATGGCTGCTGCTAATAAATGCAACTTTATATCAAACAAGAAAAGTGTTTCTATGGATTAAGCAACATTAACCAACAAGTATATGTCCTAAACAAAGGGACTATGATACCAGATCTTGAATGGTTAAAACCACTATGGGAATTACCACTCCATTACAACATCTCTGCCTTACAAAGGGCCATCGGTATTTTTACACATTATTCCCTCTGTATAGCTTCATTCTTTGAGAAAATACATCCATTAACACAAATTACCAGTTTCCTTCTAAATTTTTCAGCTATCAAAGATTTTGAGGGTTTAAAAAGAGATATTGCCAATTCTGCTATTGTGACAGTAAATCTCACTATTGTAGTAGAAACAATACCTCCAACTGTGTTATTGCCACTTTGCTGAGATAATCTGGCAGCCCCATAGTATTCTTCTTCGGAACACTTTGACAGAACAAAAACATTCTGCGATAGAAAAAGAGGCTTATGCCATTGTGTTGGCCCTTAAGAAATATCAACATTACTTGATCTTCCGCCACTTTAGACTAGACACAGATCTGAAGCATTCATGTACAACCGTAAAAAATCTAACTGAATAAAAACAAAAAAAAAAAATAGCCAAATGGTGAATTGCATGTTCTTTTTTTTTTTTTTGTTTTGTTTGACATTGTCTATCATACTGGTTAGGAAAATGCAGTGGCTGAAACACCCACAAGTATGTTTAGATCACTAAACTGCTACATGTAGTTTGAAACTGAAATCTGCTATTCTCCAGAGTGGATGTCAACAGGATTATGAACAATTGTCAGATGTGCTCGGTGATCAAATGCTGGTTCTACAAACTTAAACCAGGAACTGTTATAAAAGCCATACAACACTTTGAAAGGTTGACTTAAATTTCAAGGAGCCACTACCAAATAAAACTGGAAATAGATATTTTCTGATGATGTTCGATGAATACTCAAAGCTTCCACTTGCTTTTCCTGTCCTGATGTTTTACAGCTAAAACTTTCATACAATGTCTCTGCTCCTTATTCTCAATTTTCAGGGTACCATATGGATCAGGGAACAGTCTTTGTCAGGATAGTTGAAGAAATTCTTATTGAGTGGAATGTGGCTGGGAGTCAAACCACACCACATAATACCCTGGGTAAAGTTCTATGTGAACATTATAATGGAATTATGTGGAAGACTATACAACTAATGGCTGAAAATGCCAAACGCCCTATTACACATTGGGAAGACCTACTGCCTGAGGTCTTGTACACTATCAGAACTCTATTGTGTGCTAGCACCAATGTGACATTCCATGAGAGATTCTTCAAATTCCTGAGACAAAACTCTACCAGTACCTCTCTTCTCAGGTCCTGTTTTGTTTTGTTAAAAAGACACATAAGAACAAATATGTCTTGGTGAATAAGGTAGAATTGCAGGAATCCAAACCATACTATGCTCTAATTTGACACCCAATGAGAGGCAATCAACAGAAGTCTTCCTCAGGGATCTGGCACCTCGTGGAGTGGCATCAGACCTGCAGAAAGTCTCCTGCTTCTTTGATCCCATAAACTTCTCCATTGATAGCACTGACAATCCTGTGGTAGTTCAGACAATTAGAATTACTCTGATATCAACACCAGATCATTTCAACAAAAACAAGAACACCCGTGTACTGTCAGTAGTGACTCATTTTCAGACAGAAATGACACCATGGTATATTTCATTGCACATTTGAGTAAAACAGAACTACAAAACACATACACATTTTACATAAAGCCCTTCATAGAGTGTGATGTACGTGTAAGAGAAATATTTGTATTTCATTAAGACATAGGCTACCAGAAAGATGTTCAGTGAATTATTTACAATCAAACCTAGAACCCCAACCACAAGTGGAATTATTGATATCTTTATGTATTTTTTAATTATGTTCATCCTAAGCAAGGCAATACAGCCACAAAGACACAAGTGGTTTATTGGGTATAGAAGAATTAGAAAACATTACTAAGGAGAATAAAAAATGAGCATTCATGCAGACAGTAGAAAGTGATTGCCATTTAAAATTTTGAAGATGAGCTGGAAAGCATGGAGCTGGAAGAATCCCACCAACAAGAAGAGTGAGAAAAGAAATTGTTAACATATAACTTATGGTTACATCTAACAAACTCAACTGTAAATTGATGAGTAAATTAGCCAAATTTATTAGTCAATAAATCAAATTAGTACTGTGCTTATATTCTTAAAATCTAGATACATCCTTGTTATTTTCATTACTAGAAATTTTTGCAACACGTTAATGTATGTTGAAATCCTCACAGTATTGTTGAAGTTATCACTAACATTTTTTGTTGAGATTGACAACCTCTATGTTTCATTCAATTTTGCAAACCAATTGATAAAATTTAAATAAGCTGATTTACACTATTTACATTATTTGGACCATTGGATGCCAGTTATCAGTTATCTCCTGTTAATTCCTCTCTCCAAGTTCTGATAACTGACATCCATTAGACATGGCATGTGGAACTATAACAGTCTACCACAGTGAGTGAAATAAAGAGTTCAGTTCGACATTCCAACCACCTGAAGAAGGCCGGAGCATACAACGGCCGAAATCTTGTAATAAATATGGCGACAAAGATGAGGACAATAGCTCGAATAATGTAAATAATGTATATAATACTTCATCTCAGAAATATAGATATAATATATAAGCTGATTTGTTTGAAAAATACATTGACAAGACCCCTATTTTTCGGTTTAATATTTTTTTAATTTAATCTAATTTTATAGGACTTCACGGTAAACAATATTTTTTAAGAAATTTATTTTTTTCTTTTCTCCTTTTTAATAGCGAAGAATAAATTCTTAGAATTTATATACCCTTGGGCAAGTAACATACAACTGGCCATGTGTAAATATTTCTTTCTGGGGCTAAATTCCAACTTCTGAAGTCTTTGGCCTTGTGATTTGTTTATAGTTAACACAAATGTAGGGTGAACTGGAAACCAGATACTTGTATATATAAAAACTTAAAGAAAAGATATAAAAAGAATATTGCATTTTTATTAATTATCTATTTGTTATTTTAATCATTAAACTGTTTTTAAAATAGTGGGAGTATTTTGCATGTTAAATAATAAAACTTTTAATTTTTCCCAAAAAATTAATGAAAATTTATTGTACTAAGATACAGACCCTAGTAAAACCAATTGTAATTTGCACCCACACCCATTACCTGTTTGCACTTCTCCCCAAAATCTGAAGTTAATGTATAGCTATTTTAGATGGTATGATGAATGGACAGACTAACGGAAGTCACAGAATTTTATATATAGACTAGAAATGTTTTGCAACACGCTGAAGTATAATGAGATCCTCATAATATATTGTTGAAGTTATCATTAATATTTTTTGTTGAAATTTACAAACTCTACATTTCATTCAATAGATAGATAGATAGATAGATAGATAGATAAGATTATTGTATTTTGATAATTTCTGAATTTATTCAAAGTTCAATTGCAATCTGAAAAAAAGTACCATTATTATTATTATTATTATTATTATTATTATTATTATTAGAATAAAGTTCTAAATTTAAATTGAATTAAAAATTTCAAATCTCTTTAAGAATAATGGGATACACTGCAAATTTATTTTCCAATTATATTTAATGGAATGTTGATTTACATGTGAAGCAGACATCATATCATTGGTTTCTGTTTGTATGCAAATAAAACCAAATATAAGGAAAACATCTTTACCAAAATTTCACATGTACAGGTTATTTATTTCAAAGACAAAGATCTCTTGGGTGGTTGCCCATTTGTTCATTATTTCGAGGAGTGTGTCTGTTCTCTATCTAGTAAACGGATGTCTGCACTCTCAGACAAAATGATAGCTGGGTATCAGCATACTCTTATTCAGTTTAGTATCTGCATTATCACAGCTTGGGGTGGGGTCACATCACCATCTCTGCATGTTAGAGTGGCGTCAGTACACACCAACAATATGTTAGATGCATGTGTGTAAAATGTTAGTAAGTTGCAAATAATGTCTGTAAAGATTTTAATGGATGTTTGTAAAATTTAAAAAAAGATATTTGGAAATATAAAATTCTTATAATAAAAAAGAATTAATTATTTAAAAAAAAATATATATATATATATATATATATATATAAAAGTGAACATAGAAGTCAACACTTAGAGGCGACAGTCTGTTTCATGCTATATGCAATCGTAGGCCTGACGATTGCATATAGCATGAAACAGACTGTCGCCTCTAAGTGTTGACTTCTATGTTCACTTTTATATTTACACACGCTCTATCTCTGATATTGAGCACTTTATCCCATAAATATAGCACACCTTAAGACTATATTTCTTTATATATATATATATATGTTTATATATTGAAATATATATTGTTAAATATAACAGACAATGAATGTCTATTATGTTTGAACATGATCTGTTCTAAGCTCTGTATAGTTCCTTTAATTCTGGAAGAAAATAAAGACAAAATCTGTCCAACATTTGGATACTTTTTATTATGTTCTTCCTTGATCTAAGCTTTTGACTCACATGAGCCATCATCACAGTGGTTATATAGATATTTTAACAAATATATTCACAATCAAAGATGTTATATCCTGGGTTTAGGTCACGACTGGAACTTCCAAAAGGACAAATCTGCAAAAGAATGGGTTCGGAAAAAGAAATTTCAAGTCCTGGAAAGTCCTGATCAAAACCTAATAGAAAATATGTGATTTCAGTGAAAGAAAGCAATGAATGCAAGAAACTCAGATAAAATTGGGCAATTGTAGGAATACTGCCAAGAAGACTGGTCAAAAATCAGCACTCACTACTGCCAGAAACTTCTTAATGATTATAGAAAAGTCTGGTTGACATTGAAACCTCAAAAGGAGCTGTCATCAAATATTAAATATAGGAGTTCACTAAATTTTACACACCTTGATTTTTAAGAGTCTGTCTATATTTCTGAGATGAGGTATAATGTACAGTATTAACATTGGTCAGACTATTGTCCTCATCTTTGTCGCCATATTTGTCACAACGTTTCGGCTGTTGTACGCTCCGGCCTTCTTCAAACATGGTACGTGGAACTAGAACAGTCTACCCCAGCAATCGAAATAAAGGGTTCAGTTCGAAATTCCAACCACCTGAAGAAGGCCGGAGCGTACAACGGCCGAAACATTGTGACAAATATGGCGACAAAGATGAGGACAATAGTCAGACCAATGTAAATACTTGATTTTTAATTTTTAATTAATATTTTATTCTGCCTTGATAAATTTTTTTGAAAGTGGTTATAATTGATTTAATAAAAATTTTTCTTAATGAATATGTAGTTTAATTAAGATTTATTGATCATCTGAAAAAAAGAGACAATTTTTTAGACATTATCTCAGGGGCTCACTTACTTTTGCACAGTACTGCATATATATACTTAACATCAGGAAGAAGCAGTTGAAATTTCTGGGTCACATGATGAGGAAAGAAGATTCGGCTAATCTGATCCCCACAGGACAGATAGAGGGAAAGAGGAACAGAGGAAAGCAGCATGTAACATACCTGATGGGCTTGAGCAAATTGATGGCAGAACTGGGTTTGGAACTAATAACAAAAAGACAAAACTTATTAAGAGCTACAGGAGGTAGTGGAGACCCATGATCGCCTATGTCCTAAAGGGACATGGTACATAAAAAATATTTATTGGTTAAAGTGCACAATATAAGACTATCATTTATTCATGAAATAGACTGTCACCGCTGGGTGTTGACCTCAGTGTCCATATATATATATATATATATATATATATATATATATATATATATATATATATACATATATATATATATATATATATATATATATATATATAGAGAGAGAGAGAGAGAGAGAGAGATATATATAGATATAGATATATATATCGTCATCCACAGACAGACTGTTTTACTGTTTCACAGCTCTTCCGTGTGGTTAGATATCCGATTACTTCAAGCTGGGATCAATATTTGACTGGTTTAGTATGACTCAGAGATACTCTCCCCTAGGCTATCAACATATCACAGGAAGAAAGGCAAAATTTTGCATATTTATTTTATCATAAATACGCCAGTCACCTAGAGAACTCAATCCAGTTTGGAGAGTCTTGCATTATCACCAGAAATAGAGATTGTTTTCAAATTCATGCTTTTCTCCCCACAGTGCTTGATTGAATTAATTATTTTTGGGAGATAATGTCATTATCCACAGACAGACTATTTCACTGTTTCACATCTCATCAGTGTGGCTCTATAATAAACGGTATGAAACAACATTTGCCGCCCTGAATGTCCAAGAAATTTTCATAGAAAATATTCGTCCTTTGACAAGATTTGAACCTGCATCCTATACAGAACTGTCATTTAGATTGACGTACCTTTACTGATTTGGCCACAGAGGAGCGTTCGGTTAGCAAGGTCGATTTTACTATGAAAATTTCTCAGATATTCAGGCCGGTAAATGTTGTTAATACTGTTTATTATAAACAGACTATTTACTTAAATATTTGTATCTATCAAAAGAATGTTAAACATAAAAATATCTTAAATTATATATATATTTTTCCGGGATCATTTTACAACATATTCAAAAACATGTTCACCTTCTCAAAATTTATGTCCAGAAAAAAAGAAAATTATAAAAACACAAGAAAAATGAAATAAAAATTTTGTCAGGCGTTTTTAAAGAAACTTATAAACAGAACATTTACTTAAATATTTGTAACTATAAAATGAATGTATAAACATAAAAATGTTTTAAAATAATTGTGGGACTTTGTCCATTTCATAATATATGTCTATGTTCATTTAATATTACTTATAAATAAAGAGATATATATTTATTTAAATATATATTATAAATACACACGCACACACACACACATATATATACATATATATATATATATATATATATATATATATATATATATATATATATGTGAAAAGTGTGTGTATATAAATATAAATAAATATATATATATATATATATATATATATATATATATATATATATATATATATAATTATTTATATATTATATGCGCAGTACTTATTAGAAAGTGCTGCGTGAAACTCAGGGTCGCAAACTCACATCAATCCAACCAAATATATATATATATATATATATATATATATATATATATATATATATATATATATTAACTATATCATATATAAAATATATATTAAATGTATAATAAATATTAAACATATATACTATAAAAATTTTTAATATATATAATAATATTGGTTAGGTGGGTGTCTGTGTTCTCCCTTGATATGTTTTGTAGTTATCTACACTCACCATTTATATACTGAATTGGTGGGGTACAATATTTGCTAGATGCCTGGACCCTGCCTTAATATTTTGAATTGGGGTTTGTATTCTTGTTATGTTGGTGGATGTCTGCACTATCCATCAATATACAGGTTGGGTATGTGAACTCACTCTCAATATTCTGGTTGGAGATTGATGATATTTAAAAAAAAAAATTAACTCTAAAATAGCTGTTATTAAATTCTTTTCTGGATACCTGTAAGCCAGTGATTCTCAAACCAGAAGCACTTGACTCACAGAGAAGGAATTTCAAATCTAACAAGAGGAAAATTAGCAAGGTGAAGAATTAGGTAGGAATTTTTTAAATATTTATAAGTTATAGATATAATGGAAGAAAATTATTAGATGGCTATCCAAAATAAAAAAAAGAACTTCGATCATTAAAGGCAGACTGCGAACTCTGGGAATAAAGCCTTTGGCAAAAATACTTGTAAACGTATTTGGTGAATCATTATCAGCAAAAAAAGGTATGTTCCGAACAAAAAAAAAGATTAAATTGCTAATGATAGAAATATTGGATATTGTCTTTGTTCGCCATCAAGTGCTTAATAATTTTATTTCACTTAAAATTTAATTTAATTTATTTAATTTAATGCAAAAATCTGACCTGACCTATACAAAAATATTCAACATGCAATATCTTAATGTTTTTTGGGACCAATAAAACTATTTACATAAAACATTGATTTGAAAGGTGTTTGTTTTTTTTTAATATAATATATATATATATATATATATATATATATATATATATATATATATATATATATATATATATATTAAAAAATATACATAATACCCTACATTGACTGAACAACTCGAAGCACACAAAAAACTGAATATTTTAGTGTCTAAATGAACCAACTAAGAAAAAACCTAATTAAGTTCTTCAAATATCATGGTCTGAGCATTACCACCATCTTTCTTTTTATGCACCATGTCATTTCAGGATATAGGTGATCATGTGGCTCTCCACCTCTCTCTATCCCTTGCAGCTCTCAATGAGTTCTTCGCTCTGCTTCTTCTCCCAGATGATGTTCTGTCATCCACTTGCTTAAGCCCACTTGGTATGTAATGCATTGTTTTCTCATGTCTCTCTTTTCCTCTATTCGGCCTATGAGTATAAGATTCTCCAGGCCCTCCTTCCTCAGTATGTGTCCAAGGAACTTCAGCTACTTCTTCCTGATGTTAATTATAAGCCTCCTCCTTCTTTGCATCCTCTTTAAGACTTCATCATTGCTCACACACTCAGTCCATGATATCCTTATCATCCTTCTGTAGAATCACATCTCTGTCACCTCAAGTCTCATCTTTGAGGAAATTGTCCAACATTTGCTGCTATAAAAAAGGACGGATGTCACATAACAGCTCAGTATTCTTTTCTTTGTTACCAAAGAAATCCTCCTGTCTTGTAATACTTTGTCCAACTTTTGGAATGCATCCTTGACCATCTCAATACATCTACAGATCTCAGTGTCGCACTTACCGTCCTCTGTCAAAATGCTTCCCAGATATTTAAACTTCCACGTCTGCTTAATTCTAGTATTCCCGACCTGCAAATTGCATTTCAGGCTTTTACTGATGACCATGTATTCTAGCTTGTAGTTTATGCTTAGACCCTTCTTCCGACTCTCCGTTGCTACCTTCTGTGGGTGATTTTGTAACCACCATCACTAATACTAAAATAATTAATTTCCTGGATGTAATGTTTGACCTATCCAATGAGCTTTATAAACCATATACTAAAGATTTATACAAACATAGTACATCATAGCTGAAACTCCTCTCTCACCTGCCAGACATCTTAGGACCTTTTCTAATTGATCTCTTTACCTCTAAGTTGAAATGATAATCCCTCTTCCTGTTGTGATCTCTAATCCAGGTTTCATCTCTACTGTTCCCACACTTTTAAACTTATTCTCTTGATGGTTCCTGAAGATGGAAGCCAGTGTATGAATGTTAGAACCATTACTGAAGACCTGAATGATCTTTTTCCTCTCACCATTGCTTATTTGGGAAGACAGTAGGTCTGACACAAAATGATTTTAACCCACTCTCTTTCTAGCTGAATAACTCAAAGTGTTTTTCAGTGATTCTTACAACAAATGGTGTCAAGATGACTAAATGTCTTATCTTAAAACCTGGCAACAAGAAACTCAGTCAGTTTAGTGATGTTTTAGATATTAAACATTTCGTGGGATGGACAATTATGCTGTTAAATCATTTAAACAATTTTTCTGTTACACCGGGTCTATATATATATATATATATATATATATATATATATATATATATATATATATCAATGTCACCTCTGAGTGCTGACTTCAATCTTCACTTTTATATTTACATACATTCTATCTCTGTTATTGACCACTTTATCCCATAAATATAGCACAGCTTAAAACTATATTTCTTCACACACACACACACATATATATATATATATATATATATATATATATATATATATATAATTATTTATTTAAAAATATGATTCCATCACTACATAAGAGTTCACATGTTTCAAAACAAGAGCCAAAAACTTCAATATAATTATTTGAATTAAATTTATTAAAGTACCAAGCTCTGTTTCATCTTCCAGTGAAATTTTTGGCATAACTAATTCTTGAAATAAAAATACTAAAGAACTTTGGATTATTTACCTAACAAGTTCTTTCCTATTTTCTATATATTTTCACACACACACACACACACACACACACACACACACACACACACACACACACACATATATATATATATATATATATATATATATATATATATATATATATATATTGTAATAATCATCATCCCCATCATCAATTACATAGCCTGGAGTGAGTTCTCATAGGGTCACTGTGAAGCCAAATATCTCACCAACACCTCATCACATGTTTTGGCTGTGTGCCAATATGTGAGTCTCTATATATGCACAGACACACTTCTGGCATGCATATTTGAGTAAACATTCCTTATGAAAGATAATGTACTTATTTGCAGGAAGACCTACATTTTCTCTAATATAACTTTCAACAATCTAGTCCAGGAGATGTTAATTTAACTGTTTGTAAATGAACAAGGATGATGAATCAAACATGTATATACACGAGAATAATGTTTCTAACAAGAAAAAATATTGTCAAATTGAAAAATTCCATTAATTGCATACACACACATACTCATATATATATATATATATATATATATATATATATATATATATATATATATATGAAACCTAGACAATTTCATTATGGACAGATATAAATGGTCACATTATTTCGTAAAATGTATAGAAGTCTGGTGTTCAACTTTCCTAAGAAGTAAAAGTGAAAGAGGTAGGAAGGCAATTTAAGGTAATGTTAACATAATTATATATATATATATATATATATATATATATATATATATATATATATATATTTATTTATTTATTTATTATAATTTTATCACATAGACAAAACCATTTAACTCACTACAAAGATGCAAAAATGGTTCATTTTCGATTCTCACCCGTCGAAGTGCAGTTGAAATGCACTGAAACCAAGTTGCATCTTTGTAGTGAGTAAACTGGTTTTGTCTATAGAACAAAATTATAATAAATAAATAATTATTGCTCTGCTATCAGTATCAAGCCCTCTTTTGGATTAATGCTGTGAAAGTTGGAATTTATATATTACATTCATTCTCATCATATATATATATATATATATATATATATATATATATATATAGGTAAAATGAGAACAAATGTAGTATAATTCCACTGTCCATAACATTTAATTTGAAAGAGGGTTAATTGCAGAAATACTAGAGATGTATCTCCAGGTAAACTACTGTCAAGTGAAAGATTATTTAAATTTCAAAAGCAGAATACTTCCTCTTTTTTCTTCAGAAAAAAATAAGAATTAAAAATAGGCTTAGAGGCTTTACCATGATTAACCAATTGAATGTGACTTACATTAAATTCAAACTCACTGAAAAATCGTTTTACTATTGTTGTAATCTAGAAAAGGAATAACCAAAACGCTGGTTGAAAATGAAATGGTAATCTTTATAACATCAACAAAAGAAAATACTAGCCAGCAGTGTGAAGTAGGTAAACCGCTGCTAGTGGTGGACTACTTGGACAGCATATTACCTTCACTTACAATTGTGTTCCAACATATTTATGAATATTGGGACATATCCATTAATGTTCATATGTATGGTATATAACAATTATATAGGTCATGAGATGAAGTTGTCAGCATATAAATCCTAGACAATTTCATTATGGACAGATACAAATGGTTATATTATTTCGTAAAATGTATAGAAGTCTGGCATTCAACTTTCCTCAGAAGTAAAAGCGAAAGGGGTAGGAAGGCAATTTAACATAATGTTAACATAATTATATATATATATATATATATATATAAATTTAAAAAATGTTAAATTTTTATTTTATTTTCTTTATATATGTATAAAGAAAATAATACTTTTTAATACCACTGTTCCTTGTTTTAATTAAACTCTAACATAAGATTTAATAGGCTAGTTAATAAAATTTGAGAAATGAAAAGCAAGCAAATGTACTTATAAATAAAATATATACTTAATTATTCAGAGAGTATAATTTTCACAGGGTACCCTCTAACCAAAACAACAACATTTCTTTTGAAGAGTAAGTCTTACTTCTTTGTTTATTCCTCATATTGTTGAAAAATGGCGCAGGTGTGTCCAAAGATTTTGACTCTGAAATCTTTCTCTTCATCCTTTAATTTAGTCAAAAGTTTAATATATAATAAATATCATCAATATTGTTGGCATTTTTTCCTCATATTTTATTAACCGGCCTTTTAAATGTCTGCATTATAAGAAGCACACTTGTGGTACCTTTTGTTTTAAGGTTATATATATATATATATATATATATATATATATATATATATATATATATATATATATATATATATATATATAATTACTTTTTTTTAAAATACAATTCCATCATGACAGAGAAATTTGTATGTTTTGAAACAGAAACTCAAGTGCCAATGTTTAATTTCAATATTAAACCCTAACTCCAGAGAACAGTTTCATCAATCTAACTGTTCTTTTTTATTACATACACACACACACACACACACACACACACACACACATATATATATATATATATATATATATATATATATATATATATACATATATATATATATATATATATATATATATATATATATATATATATATATATAGAGATATATATATATATATATATCTTAGGGAAATTGTATGACAAAGTGGAAAGAAGTTTACTTGTGATTTGTTTTGTCTTTCAGGACATCATCAGATTAAATTTGTTATATTGATAGGACTACATATGTGCAGGACAGAGGTGTACTGGGAATTTTAGAAAATATTTTTTATCAGCCAAGTTCATTTACTGTCTTTTTCTTTTTTTTTCCATCTCTTTTGTAAGTAGGTATTCCACAATGTGATTTCAGAAGATCTACCAGGAATGGTGAAATGTTGCATGTGCCAGGGCGTAAATTTACTGGAAATGACTTTGCAATTAAGGCATTCTCAAGACTTTTACATCACAGTGAATCACTTTCTCTTCTGATCAGAGCAGCATTTTTTACATCAAAGTTGTGGTCAGTTTCGTTATGGTGGGTAACTGACACGTTTGATGTATTATTTTGTAAAATGTCTCTTTTGTGTTCATATAATCTTTTATTTAGATTCGTTGAGGTTTCTCCTCTGTAGTTTTTGTGACAATTATTACAGGTGATCGAGTATATTTCTCCTTCAAGTTTTAGCTTATTGTTTTGTTTAGTATTGAATAAGTCTTTTATTGTTTTGGATGTAGTAATAACAACTTTTTAGTTGAGTTTAGATGGATTCTTTTCAATTATAGATGTGATAGAATTAGTAGGCAGGATAATATATTTTTTTGATTCATTGGGTTTCCCAGTAGTGGCCAGTTTTTTGCTTTGGAATGTTTTATGGGCCTTTTGTTTCATATTGAATGTAAAATAATTAGGTTATTGGAGAAGTTTGAAAGTGTTTTCAATTTATTTCTCCTCATCATGTAAAGAATTCAAGCTGCATATTCTTAGAGCTCTTCTTAGGTAGAATCCGATTATTATGTCGGATTTTATTTTGTTGCCATAATGGAAATAGAAATTTATTAGGTCGTTTTTGTTAGTTGATTTCCAGTGTACATTGAGGTTAAGTTGTTGTTAACATGGTTTAGCTTGATATCTAGGAAGGTTAAGGAATTGTGTTCATCCATTTAGTATGTAAATTCCATTGTGTGTTCAGCTTTATTTAGTTGATCTACTAGGTCAGGTAAAACAGTATCACGACAATATATGAGTAGAGCATTATTATAATAACAAAAATATATTGTATCCTCTCAGCACTTCGACATTTTTTTAAACAACTGGAAGAAAAAACTTGACAAAAATTTGGATTACCAATGTAATCCAAATTTTTGTTTGTAGCAATCATTATTAAATGTGAAGTATCATTGGTTATGAGGCTGCAGATTTTTATTATTTTAGCTGTTGGTAAAGAGAGCTTTATCTTTGATTATGTTAGATGCTTTTTAAGGAGATGTAGGCATTTTTCAACTGGGATGTTGGTGTAGACAGATTTTATATCTAAATTGGCCATGGGTTTATCAGTCATGTTCATTTTCATTAATTTTTCAAGTAATCTGCCTGAGTCTTTTATATGAGAGGGACTGATTGTCCCAAGGAGGGGGGTTAGAATTTTTTATGGCTTTTCCCAATTTGTATATATATATATATATATATTATTTTTGCCTTAAATAGGATAGATGTCTACATCTTAATACTAAAAAAGTTGGTGGCAATATCTTTGGAAACTTTCAGCCATCCCTTTGTCAGAAGAAAATAGTTGGCAAAATTATTATTAATTTGTTTTTTCTAACAGAAACAGGGAAAAAGAATTTATGGGACTAAATGGGAGAACAAAACTGGAGCACGATTAAAATATAAAAGCATAACAATCGAAGTTGGTAAATCAAATCAATTTGTAAAGAGAAAAACAAAAAAAATTGATAAACAAACCTGAATGTGACATCAGAAATGAATCAGAAGAGAGAAGAAAAAAAAATAATGTTCTCCCAAAAGAATAATAGAATGAATAAAGCTCACATTTTGTCAACAAAGCATTAGCTTTCTCCATTTGATAGCAACAACCTCAAAGATTTTGAATAAATGTCAAGATCATACTCTGTGCACAATCTGAAACAAACTAATCTATTATTCAAATGCTTTTTGTTTAATAATAACCTTTTAGCAAAAATCTGATGCTTTCAAAAGATATGTTTCTTGATAGTATCTTTTTTCTTCTTTGACTATGGCTCTCCACGACTTCTTATCCTTTGTAGCTATTAATAAAGTTTTGTCATTTTGCTACATCTTCTCATCCCTGTGCTGCAAACAAGCTCATTCGGTAGGTTATGTACTGCATATCTGTCTCGCTTGTTTTCAATTGTCTTTTTGTTTCAGCTGTCCTTAAAACCTCCTCATTACTCACATGTCCAGTCCATGGTATTCTCAGCATCCTTTTTTAGAATCATGTTTCTGTTGCCACAAGTCTTTCTCTTCTTCATCTGTTTTTGACAATGACATTCATCCTATACAAGGACCAAGAGCCACTCGAGGTAGAGGGTTACAGATTAAAAGGTACAGCTTTTGGAGATAAGTGAGGAAGATAACGGTTAACTCTTGACTTGAACTGGTTAAGATTATAATGATTGGGGAAACCTTTTCTAGGCAGTTTGTTCTCCAAAGCAGTGCTTTGTAGGAAGAAGCAACTTGAATTTGAAATTACATCTCTCCAATGGAATAGGAAAATGAGGGTGATTCCCTACAATGTGCATGGATGCTAAATTCCCTACAATGTGCCATGCATGCTAAAACTGCTGGAACTAAGGAATGTAGTTCATCTGAACACTTTCCATAGAAATAGCAATATAACAGTGAGAGGCTTGTGATGTATCATCTGTGGAAATGGGATTTTTGGAAAGGAAATATTTCATCACCCACAAGGACTGGACTCTGTCAAGACTGGAATGGGAAAACTGGGAAGCTCCTTACCATATATGGCATCATTTTCAGCCTGATTTGGCTCTTGTAAAGGTAGAGAATAGCAGGAAGAGTAAGGTACTTACAAAAATAGGAACAGTCTATAATTTTCAGAGTAGGTCTGTCTTGAAAATGAGAGATAGAATATAAAAAAAATTCTAGAAAATCACATTATATTCATTCTTGAACATTTATTTCTTTTTTATTGAAAAAAATAATTATTTTACCCTGTAGCAAAACATAACAGTATTTGGTGAAGAAACCCTTGTTGGCAAGCACAACAGCCAGACATTTCCCGGAGTTGGTTACTGATGTAATGGAATAACCTGTCACCCCAATGAGTGACTACTCTGTAGGTAGTAACTACCTATAAGTATCTATATGGCAACAGACTATAGAGCCTAGCTGGTATCTGTTACTCAGATCTTGGCTGTTGTCGAACTCTCTGCCTTCGGGCAGAGAGGAACCCAGTGGAGGCTCTGCCTTGTGCTACATCCTACCTCATGGGGAAGCTGGTAAATATTGTTTAGCTGGGATCTGTTCCAGCTGTTCTGGTCGAACTCTCTGCCTCCAGGCAAAGAGGATTCCCAGATGAGGCTATGTTGAAGGGCAGAATCTCATCTCAGGAACCCAACCCCATTTTATATGGTGTCTACAAGTAATTTTTGGCCAAGCCTACATGCTCAGATTGCCCCACATTAAACTCAACCTTGTGTCACATCCTACCTCATAGGGAGGCTAGTAAATATCAACTAGCTGGGATCTGTTGAGTACAACTAAGACTTACACAAGAACTACTGATCTTCTAATAGCAGCACTCACTAGTAGATTGACTTGTGACGACCTTGTGCATAACTGTTACATTTATTCATATTGTACTGATTTTATTCAATAAACCCTTACTTATTTTAACCACCCTGTTTGTCAAGTATATATTCCTATTAGCACAGAATATAACAGTTACCAAGTTTTTACAGCTCTCAGGGTGGTGGTGGGGGATTTTGGCCCACATCTCTTTGCAGATCCTCTTCAAATCCTTAAGGTTTGTAGGTTGTTGTAGGGCAACTTGAAGCATCAGCTCCCTTCGCAGATTCTCTAAAGGATTAAGCTCTGGAGAGTGACTAGGCCACTCCATTATCTTAATGGGCTTCTTCTTGAACTACTCCTTTGCTTTGCATCATTGTCATACTGAAACATCCATACATGATCCATCTTCAGTGTCTTGGCTGAGGTAAGTAGGTTTTTACTCAGGATTTTCCAGTACTTGGCCCCATTCATCTTCACCTCAACCCGGTGCAGTCATCCTGTCCCTTTAGCAGAGAAACAGCCTAAAAGCATAATGTTTCCATCTCAATGCTTAATAGTTGGGATGGGGTTCTTGGGGTCCAGGTCAGCTTCTTTTTTTTTTCCTTCAAACATGGCGAGTCGAGTTGATACCAAAAAGCTCAATTTTAGTCTCGTCTGACCACAGCACTTTCTCCCAAACCTCCTCTGAATCATCTAGGTGCTCAATTGCAAACTTCTGACAGGCATGTACATGTACTTTCTTGAGTAGGGGGACCTTTCAGGCACTACATGATTTCAGTCCACTATGACATAGAGTGTTACTAATGGTTATCTTGGTGACTGTCATCCCAGCTGCCTTGAGATCATCAACAAGCTCTTGCCGTATAGTTCTGAGTTGTCTCCGCACCTTTCTCATCATCAGGTTCACTCCACGTTTGGAGATCTTGCATGGAGCTCCAGACCAAGAGAGATTGATAGTCAATTGGAGTTTCTTCCATTTTCTTATTATCACACCAACAGTTGACTCCTTCTTACCAAGCTGCTTGCTAATCATCTTGTAGCTCATTCCACTCTTGTGCAGGTATACAATTGTGTCCCAGATGTCCTTAGACAATTCTTTCATCTTGCCTATTGTGGAGAGATTAGATTCTGATACTTTGAGGGATTCTGTGAACTAGTGACTTTTATACAGGTAATGAGTACTTGATTAGGAGTATTAATTGAGTAATAGGACTAGTCTATATGCCTCCTGGTCACATAACCTGTCTGTGGGACCTGAATGGTTGGTAGGGGGTGAAATATTTATTTTTTAAATAAAAAAGAAATAAATGTTCAAAAATTAATATAATGTGATTTTCTAGAATTTTTTTTTATTCTATCTCTCACTTTCAAGATTGACCTACCCTAAAAATTATAGACCATTCCCATTTTTGTAAGGTGGCAAACTCAGAAAATCAGCAAGGGATGAAATACTTATTTTCCCCCCTGTATGTCCCTCTTGTCTGCTGTACGACCTATGAGGATCAAATTTTCCAAGCCCCCTTTCTTCATTATATGCCCTATAGATTTCAATTATCTCTTTCTGATTCTACATGTGTATTCTTAACAATCTTCTGTAGTCTTTGTCATTTCAAGACTTCTCTTCATCTGTAAGGAAATCAGCCAGCATTCACTGCTATACAGGAGGCCTGATATCTCATAGCAATTCAACACTTGTTTCTTTGTTTCTAACAATATTTTCCTGTTTCCTAATACTTTGTTTAGCTTTTGTAAGGCATCTTTCATTATTCCAATGTATATTTGGATTTCAGTGTCAAATTTTCCATCCACTGTTAAAACAATTGAATTTATAATTATAGTTGAAAAATAAAACTGATATAACTCTTTTTCTTTTATTCTAGAATTGTAGGATTCGAATACACACTGGAGCAAGGAGTCCTACTTAAAAACTCACCCACATCATTATTATTAGATGATGCATGACTCATTTGTTTATATGGGGACCTCAGTGTGTGGTAATGGTTGTCATAGCTATTCCAGTTGACCATTACTCATGAGCAGAGAGATTGATCACCATTGATTGTCTCATATAAATTTGACATTAAATAATACAACAAGGGGGTGACATGTCATAAAATCAACCAACCCAACTAAAATTAATTGTTTATTTTATATAAATGTTTGCATACTAGAAGAGCAGAATTTTCGGGATTCATTGTTCATGGCCACAATCTTAATAACATAAGATATGTGGATAACACTGTGTTGACAGCAGATACAGAAAGGAAACGACAAGAACTTCTAGAGAAAGTAGTGAAAGAAATTGAGAAAGGCTAAACATCAATTGTAAGAAGACAGCATGCATGGCTCCTCAGCAAAAGAATGTAAACTGGAAATACCAAAAACAAGCAAGTAAAACAATTTAACTCTTTAGCATTCAACCCATTACAACATGCCCTGTAAATATTAGCTCTCAGTATTCAGCAGACCACAACCTGCCCCATGTGTACTCTGCCATAATATATGATGACAATGTCGCAAATAATGCAGGAAGTCACACAGTGAGACTTTGGGAGCCAATATTTATAGGGCAGGTTTGAGCATGTTGAATGTGAAAGGGTTAAATATCGTGGAAGGATAGAAAATACAACGCTGAAATCCAAAGATGCATTTGAATAGGGAAAGATGCCTTGCAAACCTAAGCGAAGTATTAAGACATATGAAAAAATTCATTAAAGCAAAAAAAAAAAAAAAAGAGTACTGACCTGTTAAACAATATCAGACCCCTCCGATACAGCAATGAATACTGGACAATTTCCACAATTTCCTGTCCTTTGTAGCCCTGAGTAAAGCTTGTCTTTTTGTTATATCTCCTAATCCCTGTTCTGCCAACCATTTACAGAAGCTCCTTAAGTAAGTTATGTCCTGTTTTCCTCTTCCTTTCTTGCTATCAATATGTTCTGTGAGTATCAAATTTTCCAATCCCTCTTTCCTCATTATCTGCCCTAGAAATTTCAACTATCTCTTTCTGATATTATGTACTAGCAGCATGGCCCGGCATTGCCTGTCCTTGATTCAAAAACCGTACGACTCATACAGCAATCACTATCACTTAAATTATTTTTGCCCTTCCTTGCCTTTAAAGGAGGGCCCTTTGCCATGCTGATGTTGCTACATGCCTTACTTCTTGCCTATATCACACTGCAAATTTTTTCTAAGCTCTATACTAAACATTAAATCTGTTACGAAAAAAGAACTAAACAAAATGAACACAAAACGATCAGCTTTAAAAAAGGACTCGTAACTGGAAAAACTGAATGAAAAAAGAATGTTAACAACAAATACTTTTTCACACCTAACCCAGTTCTGTGGAATCAGAATCAACGTTTAATTTAAGCAAGCGAATGAGCCAATTGGAGTAAAGTGCCATGCAGATTTAAATTTTTCCCACTTGTGACGAATGCAGCTATCAATTTTTTTTGCATGCTAGCATGCTAGTTAACATTCATGTCAGTCAGCTGTTGGCTCTCACACTGGCCAATAGAATCTTCCTGCCTATTCGTGGCAGCCAGCTATTGGCTCTCACTCTGGCCAGTACAAAATCGCTGCAAACTACATGAAAAATGCAGTAGAAGCATGAAAAAATCGATTATTTCCACTGTCGATGGGAGTTGGGAAATGCAACTTGCTAACTTGGAGCATGTGCATGTAAATTTTGGTGCAAATCCGTCGAAAATTGCGGCCATGCATTCATTACATACATACACACATCCTGCCTTTTATAGATAGAAATGTGGCCTTTTTTTTCCATTTTCTCTAAAACTTTGGTACTTACATGTTGTCCATGGTATTGCCAGTATTCTTCTGTAGAACTACATTTCTGTTGCCTAAATTCTCTTCTTCATCAGTCAGGGGATTGTCCAACATTCACTGCCATATGGGAGGCACGGTGGAGTAATGAATAGCAGCTCGAATTGAGGAATCGCAGAGCCATGTTTGCATTCCAGTCAAATCCATTACATTCACTTACATGCTAATACCCTTGGGAAAGATATGAATCTTCTTCTCCCCACATCTATGGGTAAATAGCAGGACAGACCGGGCTCTGTAGCTTTGGATGACAACTGGTCTACCCCAGAAAGAAATGGCAACCTACTGCAGGAAAAAATTTGCCTTGTCAGTCATGTATCAAAAGATACATGATTGCCTAAGCATGTATTATGCATGGCACATAACTTTCCGGATTGATATTGCATAACAGTTCAGTACTCTTTTTTTTTTTTTGTTTCCAATGAAATTTTCACTTTTCTTAATACTTTTCTTCACTTTTGGAAGGCATTTTTTGCTATCCAAAGGATCCTTTGAATTTTGGTGTTGCATATTCCATACCCTGTTAAAACACTCTCTAGATATTTAAATTCAAGCTAAAAACTGAAGTAGAATGTTAATGATGTGTTTATTCAAGCTTCATCTACAAAAATGGAATTAAAATATCATAATACAAAGTAGAAGAGGAAAGAAATGTACAAAAACATCACACATAAAAAAATAATCAATATATACGCGAATGAATTATTTATTCTAAATAACTATTTTGCATTAGAATGTGATAATTCAAAACAAATACAGAAGTAAACATACAAATAAGTCACATGATATTTAAATGAGCCAATGATATTTAAATGCATGATTCAGTTGTTAATTTTATATCACATGATCTATTATAATATTCAATCTAGAGATAGAAAGAATCATCCACAAAAGTCACTGTAAATTTTTAGGAGCCAACAATAATTCTATTCAGGGTTCATTTGGTAAATTTATATCATTGTGTGAATGAGAAAAGACTAAGTAGAAACAAAAAACGAAAGAAATATAAAGAATGTCCCACTTTTCTTTATAAACGATGATAATTAGATGCCATATTCAATTGTTCATTTTATAAAACGTTTTGTATTCTTCTTCTTTAATATACCAAATCCTTTCAAGATCAAGTAATCATGACTCTCCACAGCTTCCTGTCTTATATTGTCCCAAGTTATTTTTCATACAAAAAGTCCCACTTTTCTTTATAAACAATGATAATTAAATGCCATATTCAATTGTTCATTTTATAAAACTCTTTGCATTCTTCTTCTTTGATATGCCAAATCCTTTCAAGATGAAGAATCATGACTCTCCACAGCTTCCTGTTTTATGTTGCTCCAAGTAATTTTTTATACTTTACCATCCCTTTTGTCATTGTTCTATCACATTAAGTAGGTTATACATTAAATTTCCTTGATTCACTTCCGTTCAATGTCTTTTGAATGGTAAATTCTCATGATCCTCTTACTCCATTATCTGTCCCAGAAACTTCAGCTCTCTCTTTCTAAGACTTCCTCATTGTTCACATGTTATTCTGTGTCACTTCAAGTTTCCTCAGTTGTGAAGAGGTTGCCTCACATTCACTGCAAACAGGACATATTTTTTTCTTTTTTAATTTCTTTATCAATGCTTTCTAAAACCAACAATATCTCTATTCTTGCTCTCTCAGGATGTAGGTGATCATGGCTCTCCACAATTTTCTTTCAGTTCTAAATAAATTCTGTCTTTTCATTATTTATAAACCCTGTTCCACCATCCATTTTTTCACACTCATCAAGTACGTGATACATCTCAATCTGCCTTGTTAGTAACAGATTTTCCAAGCCATCTTTCTTCATTATGTGCTCTAGAAATTTCAACTGCCTCTCTCCGATGTTAATTATAACTTTCGTTTTTGTTTCCAATTTATCCAAAACCTCGTTGTGGCTCACATGTTCGGTCCATGGTATCCTCAGCATCTTTCTGTAGAATCACATTTCTGTTGCTTCATGTCTCTTCTTCATTTTTGAGAAAATTGTCCAGCATTCGCTGTCATCTTTATTACAATCCTATTAAAATACATTTCCAATTAGAAAAGGAAGGAACATACAAAATAACACTCAAGATTCATTTGTTAATTTTATACAACAACTTGCATTAGAATTTGTAATGTGGACTACATAGGAGATGTCTAGAATGGTTCTGTAATATCATATTTCTAATGCTTGAATTTCTTGCTGTAATTCTCCTGTTTATGCCAAAAAGTTGCAGGAAGGCAGAAAGATTGAGAAGCCTTGTGCACACAACAATATTATCTTTGATTAAAATCCTATTTTCTTGTTTTTTCCAGTATACAATTTTTTGGGGGGTGGTGGTTGGGGGGGTGGATATACTCAAATGTCAGTAACCCATGATAGAATAACACTCATTAAATGTATTGGCCACAACAATTAATAAATTTATTCAGACTTTAGCACGCCTATATATATACACACACATATATATATATATATATATATATATATATATGTAAGCAAATATATGGATATAGATCCGACAGTATGAAGAAAAATATACAGAAAAAACAAACAAAAATCTTAATATGCAATTATGCTGTATTAATGTTAATATAATGTCAACATCGGACGTTTTGGTCTATTTACGTTTTTACAACATCGCCCACGTGACGACGACGTGATCATATTTAAACGGAACGCTGATCTTATATAAAAATTTCAGTTATCTGTTTGGATTAGTCGTGCTCTTATGTCCATCGTCTTTTTCATGTTGAATTGAATATAGTCTAATGTTAATTATGTTTTATGAATATGTCCTGAAGATGGTCTAAAATAGACCGAAACGTCCGACGTTGACATTATATTAACATTAATACAGCATAATTGCATATTAAGATTTTTGTTTGTTTTTTCTGTATATTTTTCTTCATATATATGATCGACTCTCCCGTCGAGATTCGACGTATGAGGGTCAAGCAGATCAGTTTCCAGGAAACCGACAGCCCGACACCGGCACATGAGATTTGATTATAGTGGTGAAGGCCTCGTGCAGGACCATCCACACTTTTTGGAGGGACGAATACAGAGACCTGGTGCACCGAATGCCACAAGGTTCCCAAACAACCCTCTGCAGGTTTTGAATTCAGAGTTGTTCTTCTCCTAGACCAGTTGCCATCCAAGGCTATAGAACCCAGTCTGTCCTGCTATTTTACCCATAGCTGGAGGGAGAAGAAGAGGATTCATACCTTTCCCAAGGGTATTAGCACGTAAGTGAATGTAATGGATATAATGTCATATATATATATATATATATATATATATATATATATATATATGTGTGTGTATTGATATAATAGGAATGAACTGTTACGTTGATGATCCTAACTTCTTTAGTATTTTTGTCTTTCTTTTTAAAAAACACTTCTCGATACAGAAGTAGAGCCTAAATTATAATTCTTTTTTAAACATATGATTCCAAAGTGACACAGAAATTACTGTTTCAAACTGGTCATCCGTATTCAAGTTTAATTTCAATATTAAAGCTTAACTGTTGGATGACTGTTTCATCCTCAAGCGATGCTTAGAATAACTAAGCAACGAGATGTTTTAGTCATTTATAGTTTTGAAATGGAGATAATTAAGATAACTAATAATTGACATCCATTAGACAATAGTAGGTTGCAACAATAACAAACAGGATTCAGCTGCTAATTTTTTATGCATGCATGAAAAATTCTTAATTTCATTCAAAGAAAGAAGGAACATGTAAAAACATTCTTCTTTATAAATCAATGATGACTACATAAAGAATACATAATTTGGTTTGGTTTATTTTGTTTTACAGCATATCAACCCCTTATGGGTTATTGTCATGGTATTCCAGCTTCATCTACAAATATGGTATAAATATTGGAATTAGAATATCATATGTACAAAAACATCACACATAAAAAAAAATAATCAGTACATACGTGAATGAATCATTTATTCTAAATAACTATTTTGCATTAGAATGTGATAATTCAAAACAAATACAGAAGGAAACATACAAAAAAGTCACATGTTTCTTTATGAGCCAATTAATAAATTTATTCAGACTTTACCTTACCTATAACTACAGAATGAACTCTTCCTAACACTATGTATACTACGCCTCTCAAGAGAGAGGGACGAATCGAGTTGAGCCGATAGTAGTTCACTCTAAACCAGACTGACAGTCATACTAACACCTTCCACATCTTGTATTATTATTTCATGTAATATACCTTCGTTATTTCTATTCTTGTGCTCATGTTGTTCTTCCTTGGTCCTAACCTGGACCATAACAGTTATTTAATGCTGACAAGATTTTTATTGCTGGTAATTTTTTTTTTTCAAAAATGTATTGCTGGTAATATATTTTTTTTCAAAAATGTATTGCTGGTAAAAAATTTTCTCAAAAAGTATTGCTGGTATTGAAACATATTTTTATACTTTCCTCGTTTTTTGATCCCTTTTAGAGGTTTAATTATTTGCCCATATCTGGGACGCTGACAGGTGCTACCACCCCAGATCAGGGTGAACCAGGGAATACCAGCAATTAAAAGGTGTTTTTTTTTTGCTCTTCAAAACCTTCTGATCAGAGGCATTGCTGTCAGATGTAGTTTATTGCCTTACCAAAGACATGGCTATAGTTTACTGTCATCCTCAGGACATTATAGAATACAATTAAGTTTATCCATAATATAGCTTTCCTGTGTCTTTTCTATAAATACTTTCATGGTAATTGTTCTAATGAACTTTCCTCTATGATACCTAGATTTTAGGAATTCAAATTACAAATTGGGAATACTAAAATCAAACAAGTACACTAATTTAAATATCTTGGGAGTGTTCTAACAGAGGATGGAAAGTGCAACACTGAGATGCGAAGATGTATTGGGAAGGCCAAAGATGCATTTCAAAAGCTAAGTAGGGAGAAAAATTTTGATAGAAACAAACAAGAGTACTGAACTGTTATATGAAATCTGTCCTACTGTATGGAAGCAAATGGATGAAGAAGAGACTTGAAACAACAGAAATGTGGTTCTACAGAAGGATGCTGAAAATACCATGGATTGAACATGTGAGCAATGACAAGATTTTGGAGAAAATGAAACAAAAAGGAAATTTATATTTAACATCAGGAAGAGGCAGTTGAAATTTCTGGGACACATAATAAGGATGGAAGGCTTAGTAAACCTGATGCTAACAGGACAGATTGAGAGAAAAAGGAACAGAGGAAAACATACTTGATGAGGTTGTGTAGATGGTAGAACAGGGTTTAGGAGAAATAACAAAAGAACAAACCTTATTAAGAGCTACAAGGGACAGGAAGATGTGGAGGGCAATGATCGCTTAAATCCTGAAGGGACATGACACATAAAGGATTAGATTGGTGGCAAGTTGAAATTGCTAGATGTAACTGTAAGTTCTATGCTGAGAGTTTCTTCTATTGCACTTCTCGCTTGTGGAACTCTCTTCTGGCTTCTGGCTTCCCAGTCAACTTTGAACTTCAAAAATTTAAATGAAATGTCAATCATTATCTAATGCCTTCTTAGTGCTTGTACTTTTATTCATTTTCTCCTGAATAGTATTTTTTTCGTGTGATCTAAAAACTCAGTTGCCCCTTGTGTTTAATAAAAAGTAGACAGAAGAAAACTAAAAAAATGATTTACTTCATATCTCACACCTCATTTATCATTACCATTTTATCAATAACAATCTACTGTGAGTGGCTTTTCAGATATGTATTAGGTGAATTATTAAAAATGAAGAACCATTGACGTGTATCTGTAGGATCCAGTTGTTATGTTTCTGTTGTGGGCTCTCCCCTTTTTACATAAGACGGACTCGTCCAAAATATACTTATATTGACAGAGAGAATACCTGCTGTTGAGATATGTGGAGATACGTTGAGACAGGCTGGAGATACGGAGACAGACACAGGGTGTTCTCAGAGAGTTATACAAGAGTCCAGAGAGAGAGAAATGATTACGGCTTTACTTACAGAGACTTGTACATATACTTTCTACTAACCCGCATTGCTGGACTACTAATCTTCACTTCAAGTCTGTATTCTTACGTTTAATGCACTTATTTTTCTATCTCAATTACTGGCGTTGTTTATTTATTTGTGCAGGATTCCCTTCACGGAATCTAATCATTATGTTCTTTCAATACATGGATGATCATGGCTCTCCACAAATCTCTTTTCTTCATTATCTGTGAGTTACCATGACTTGTTGGGATAGACAATGGAGAGCTTTTTTCCAGTTGCTCCACAGATTTTATCTCAGAGTTTTCCTTCTCTTAAACTGGTTTACAACCAAGGCTAGAGAGTCAGATCTATCCCACTGTGTAAGCTATAGCTTGGCGGAAAGACCAGATGATTCCATTCCCTTTCTCATAGGCTTTAGTGCAAAAGTGATTGCAACAAACTAGATCAAAATGAACTCCAGTTGCTGATTATACGTTATGCTTTGATAATAGTCACAGAAAAGAAATGGGTCGAAAAAGAAAAAAAACATTCAGTAAGGGAGAAAAAGCATGGAATCCTCGAATGTATTAAAAATGCATTTAAAATTTGTAAACAATTTTAAAATTCATGCATTTTCCCCACTGGAATTTTTTCCAACCCCTCCAACACACACACATCCAGAGAGGAACCTGGACGAGGCTTTGCCGAAGGGCAAGGTTTTGTCCGGGGAGGTAGACAGGCCCTGAATCCGTCTAGGCAGGTTCAAAGGGTATATTTTTGGCCAAGCCTACTGGCTCGGAGAAACTCAATTTAAACTCGGCCTTGTGCCACATATATTCCTCGTGGGTGGAATATTAAATACTGAGATACGTTGAGATACGTTGTAATACATGGAGATATGTTGAGACAGGCTGAGAGATAGGGAGACAGACACAGAGTGTTCGCAGAGAGTTATATCAGAGTCCAGAGAGAGATGATTATGGCTTTACTTACAGAGACTTGTACATATACTTTCTACTAACCTGCATTCCTGGACTACTAATCTTCACTTCAAGACTGTATTCTTACGTTTAATACACTTATTTTTCTATCTCAATTACTGGCGTTGTTTATTTATTTGTGCAGGATTACCTTCACGGAATCCACAACAGTTTCTAAAACTGTTTGCATTAGGAAAATTCAATGGAGGCAAAATATTACTTTTCAAACATTGATGCAGGATTCATTTTTTATATTTATACAAATTTTTACATTCTTCTATGTGCCATGTATCTTCAGGGATTTAGTGATCACGGCTCTCCACTATTTCCTTACTTTTGTAGCTCTTAATAATTTTTTATTTTTATTATCTCTCCTGAACATTATTCTGACAACCTTTTACTCAAGGTCACCAGGTAGGTTATGAATTCTTTTCCTGTGTCCACCATGCCATCAATCTGTGGGTATCAAATTTTCCAAGCTTCTTTGTTCATTATATGCCCTAGAAACTTCAACTCTATTCCTTAAATATAAGTGTTCTTTTCGTTTCCATTTACTTTTAACTACATTGTTCAGTCCATGGTATCCTCAGCATCCTTTGGTATATATTCTGTTGCTTCAAGTCTCATCTTCATTTGTAAGTAGATCATCCATCATTCACTGCCATGTAGGAGGACTAATATTATATGACAGTTCAGTATTCTTTTTTTTGTTTTCAATGAAATTTTCCTATTTTTTAATACTTTGCTTAGCTTTCAGAAGATATCTTTTGCTATTTCAATGCTTTTTCAGTTTTCAATCACATAGTAATTCAAGTTAAGGAAGAAAGCAGATGCAAAATCAAGTTCTTCTTTATAAGATAATGACGATTTTATGAAGAATTTAATGGCTATATTATATAACTGTATTAAAATATGATGACTGGAAGAAGGAAAGAAAGAATTATATAAATTCCACACTCTTTATTAGCAGCTAATGTTGATTGTATGAGAGTTTCACTTGTTTATATTATATTACTGTTTCAATTAAATTATCAGAATTCAAAAATGACTAGGTAGTCTACATATAGATATAAATATATATGAATATATATATGAATATATATATATATATATATATATATATATATATATATATATATATATATATATATATATATATATATATATATATATATGTTTAAGAAGAGTATGATTATATGCAGGATTCAGTTGATAATTTTACATAAATTTTCAGTTTCAAAATGTCGTATTATAAAAAAAGAAAAGAAAGAAAACAAAAAAAAACACACTCAAAAGAAAATGTAGATTATATTGTGGATTCTATTGTTAATTTTATATAACTTTTGACATTATAATGTCACATTTCCAGGCAGAAAACCATAAAAAATCCATAGCCTTCTTTCTAAGGATATTATGAATATATCCAAGAGTCAATTGTTAATTCTCTACTAATATAATTTTTTGAATTAGATTTCCATGTTTCAAAGCATAGAATACTGGAATCATGGAAAAACGATTCAATTGAGAATTTTATATAACTTTTTGTTTTAGAATGTCACATATAATAGCACAAAAGGAAGGAAATATAAAAAATGCAAAATTTAATTATATGCTTGATTCAACTATTAATTTTATATAATTAATTATTTTCAAACAATTAATACATTATTAAAATCTGAAATTATTTATTATTACAATAAATGTTATAATTAGTGGCTACACATGTTTGTGTTGACATCTCTGTTATTTTTTTTTAGCACTGAAATTAATATTTACCTACCTTCTTCTATGTGCCGTGTCTCTTCAGGACATGAGTGATAATGGCTCTCCACTATTTCCTGTCCTTTGTAGCTCTTAGTAAATTCCGCCTTCTCACAGTCTCTTTTAATCCCTGTTTTGCCATCCATTTACACAAGCTTGTTATGCAGGTTCTACTGTTTTCCTGTATATGTCTTCAATCTGCCCTATGATTATCAAATTTTCTAATCCCTCTTTCCTCATTATGTGCTCTGGACATTTCAACCTCTCTTCATGATGTTAAGTATAAGTTTCCTTTTCATATCCATTTTGTCTAAAACTTTGTCATTACTCATATTATTTACATTATTCAGACAGTTATCATCATCTTCATTGCCAGATTCACAACGTTTCAGCTGTTATATGCTTTGATCTTCTTCAGGTGATTTGTCCAGTGGATAAAGACATTGGTTAGATCCAGTGACTAGACCTATAGTGTTGTGAGTTCAATACCAGGCTACAGCAATGGTGAACCAAAAAACTTGGAGAGTTGAGTTGAAGGAAAATAACTGAGACATCTAGAAGAGGCATGGAACGTGAAACTAGAACAATCTATCGTGGTGGGTGAAATAAAGGGTTTGGTTCAAAATTACAATCACCTGAAGAAGGCCAGAGTGTATAATGGCTGAAACATTATGAATATGGCAGTGAAGATGAGGATAACAGTTCGAATAATGTAAGTAATGTAAATAATCATGATACCTCACCTTGAAGGTATAGGCAGATTTTGTCATTACTCATATGTTCAGTCAATAGTATTCTCAGCATCATTCTGTAGAATCAGATTTCTGTTGCATCAAGTCTTTTCTTTATCTGTGAGAAGATTGTCCAGCTTTCACTGCCATATAAGAGGATTGATATTACATAACAGTTCATAACTCATTTCTTTGTTTCCAAATACATTTTCTGTTTATCAATACTTTGCTTAAGTTTTGGAAGGCATCTTTCAGCATTCCAATGCATTTGCTACTAGACTTGAATTCAAACAACAAGAAAAAGTACTTCCTGACAGGAATCAAACATGAATTCAATTTGATTCCTGTTGAGAAATATATTTTCTTTCAATCTCTAGGCTGGTAGACATTAATTTCTCTTTGTAAAAAAAAAAAGCAAAAAACAGAGGGATTTCTACTCAAACATATGTATCGACAGAATATAATGTTTAATGTCATAAGAAATTATGCCAGAATTGCTTTGTATTTGTATTCCAGGTACAAAGACAAAATTGGCAGATACAGACTTTTAAATGTACCAACAAGACATTTGTATAGTGGTATAATGGATAGTGGCTTGGATTGAGGAATCACAGAACCAAGTTTGAATTACATTCACTTATGTGCTAATACACTCCCCTAGATATGGGTAAAATAACAGGACAGACTAAGACCTGTAGCCTTGGGGGGAAAAACCAATCTAGAAGAAGGACAACTCTGAATTCAAATCAGATTGTACTATCCTAAAAAGTGTTTATATATAAGATCTGAGTGTTGGTTCCAATCTATGTGAGAATGACTGCAAAACAATTTCCCTTCACCAATTTATAGGCAAAAGCATACAAATGCATGCTGGCATTTCTTACTAGCCAATAAAATAGGCTGGTTATTGGTTTCATCTGACTCAGTCCTGGTCTGTCTTGTCTTGAAGTCAGAATGCTGGATTCACTTACCTGAATTTGCTCTTGTGCGTCAATCCCAATTTTTAGTTTGTAAACTTTGTTGCAATATTACTGTTGCTTTGCCTTTTTACAGTTAATTTGCCTTGCATATATTATTTACTTGCTTTATATTAGTTTTTGCCCAGTTCTTTTTTCTTGTTATTGTAATTGTAATTGTTTATTTCAAAATTTGTCAATTCTGTTTTTTGGTCAGTTCTGCCATTTTTGTTGTTGCAAAAATAATGTCGTTTTCTCACATAGTAATATATGTGAGAAAACGACATTATTTTTGCAACAACCTAACAGTATAACAATGACGGCATCCTGTGTCACAATGGTAAAATGGATTTGGCTTGAAAATGGTCCTGCAGAATACAGGCTTGATTCCTGTTGACACATGAATTTTCTTTACTAATATTTCCACAATACAAAACCCAAGAGCCACTCAAGGTAGAGGGTTACTGAATGATGTTGTATGAGTCTAAAGGAAGAGGCAAGAAGTGCAGCTCGAAGTTACGCAGAAGAGATAGTGGTTAACTATAGAAGAGGTTAAGATTATAGTTATTGGGAAGCACCCTCTTGGGAGTCAGTTCTGCAAATTAATAGTTCTTGGGAAGAATCCATCTGAGTAGAACTTTCTTAATGGAATATGAAGAGAATGTGTACAAACCCTGTGTATGTGGGATGGTGGGTCTTAGCTGTGAAGGTCTGAATTTGTATAGCTAAAAATGTGGCTCACCAGAATATTAACCATAGAAATGGTGATAGAGCAGGGATGATGGTTATAGTCTGGATCTGGAACAACCCATAGTGCATGATTACTTGGGGCAGCATGAAGTTTGGGTGTGTTGGGTGTTGGGTACCTGAACAAAGTAATTGAAAAGCTCCTTTTCATAAGAAATAAAGAAGCTCATTAAACAATACCAAAACATGGAGACTATGTTGAAAAGAGACACATATGCATTTGTTCTTCATAGTTGGAAATAAAGGTGGTGTATGGAAATTGGCTTTACTTTTAGTTTTACCCTTATATATATATATATATATATATATATATATATATATATATATATATATATATATATACATATATGTAAATATATATGTACTACAGTTCAAAAGTTTGAGGCGACCCTAGGCCATTTTTTAAATTGGCCCAAAACGTTTGTTTGGTATTTTGAATAATATAAAATTATTATACAAGATTAAAAAAGTGAGACATGATTATTTTTATTAGAAATTTTATTATGATGAAAAGAAAAAAGCATTTTATGATTAAATTCTGCTCTCATCAAAATATCCTCCTTTAGTCTTGATTACTGCAGCACAAATTTTTGCAAAGTTTGATAATTGATTCCATTCTTTTTCAATGACTCAAAGAGCTTTTTTTCAATTTTTGGATGGAAAGCTTTCACTCTTCTGTTAGGTTTATCCCATGCTAATTCTGGGGAGACTTTTGAAGTACATATATATATATATATATATATATATATATATATATATATATACATATACATATATATATATATACATATATATATATATATATATATATATATATATATACATATATATATATATATATATATATATATATATATATATACATATATATATACATACATATATATATATATATATATATATATATATATATATATATATATATATATATATATATATATATATATATATATATATATATATATATGCATATGCATATACATGCACAGTGGAGTAATGGATAGTGGCTTGGATTGAGGAATTGGAGAGTCGAGTTCAAATTCCAGTCGATTCCATTACATTCACTTACGTGCTAATACCCTTGTGAAAGGTGTGAATCCTATTCTTCTCCCTCCAGCTATGGGTAAATAGCAGGACAGACTGGGTTCTATAGCCTTGGATGGCAACTGGTCTCGGAGAAGGACAACCCTGAATTCAAAACCTGCAGAGGGTCGTTTGGGGACCTTGTGGGATTTAGTGCACCAGGTCTCTGAATTCGGCCCTTCAAAAGTTGTGGATGGTCTTGCACAAAACCTTCAATACTATAATCAAATCTCATGTGCTGTTGTTGGGTTGTCGGTTTCCAGGAAACTGATTTGCTTGACCCTCATATGTCGAATTCGACAGGAGAGTCGACTATATATATATATATATATATATATATATATATATATTCCAGTGAACTCATTTTTCATATTTTTCAGAAGTTCCCCCATTTTATTGTAAGTGCTATTTTCACCATGTGGGTAGGTGGATCTAGTGTTGTCAAGGTTCCTAGTTGTATCTGTTTGAGAGAAAGTTCTTTTCATCTCTTGCCTCTTAAAATCAAATTAGTTTCCAATCAAAGAGCAAGGCAGAGCACAGAAGAGTATTATCATGTTTAACCCATTTTAAAAAATAAAAAAAAATTCACAGATTTGAATGAAAAAAAAACGAGACCAGAATTATATCTAAATCTGTGAAAATTTTTCTTCCTTTAGTCAGTTAAATTTGGAATGTATATAAATATTTGTTGAAAAAAGCAAATGTTGATAAGATAGCAAAGGTTAGAAAGCACTGCCCAGGGCCCTCAGTCAGGCTTGTGCACTCAGTTGGGTGTTTGGAGGCAGTACACACCAGCCCTGTATATATATGTAAAAGAAGCAAACCAGTTATTGATTGAGACTATAATAAAATTATATATCCCCATAGGCACAATGGAGTAATGGATAGCAGATCAGATTGAAGAATCAGAGAGCCGAGTTTGAATTCCAGTCAAATCCATAACATTCGTTTATGTGCTAATACCCTTGGGAAAGGTATGAATCTACTTCTTCTTCTTCTTCTTCTCCCTCCAGCTATGGGTAAATAGCAGTACAGACTGGGTTCTATAGCCTTGGATGGCAACTGGTCTAGCACAGAAAGAAATGGCAAACAACTGTGGGAAAAAATCTGGCTTGTCAGTCAGGTATCAAAAGATACATGATCGTATAAGCATGTCTCACACATGGCATATAACTGACTGATATAGTCCTCCCCAGTCTAAGGATACATTGAACCATTACCTTTTCACTCCTTTTAGCCTTGTGCCAGCTTCTTTCTAAATTTCTGTTTTAGTATTGTAGTAATTTGTAGTTTTGTTCAAAACTATCTCAGGCACAAACAATTTTATGTTCAATATCATATATTTTTTCCATCTGATCCATATGCTGAGGCATCTGAGGTGTTTAGTATTTACTAATTCCATATCCTGTATTTTTATGATGGATTCAGGGTAGGTTCCATCATTGCTTTCATTCCAGTTGTAGATCATAATTTATGTTTTGGAAAGGTTTATCTTGAGTCCCATTTCTTGGAACACTTGATAGAGGATGTTTTCATTTTTATGATGTATTCAGGATAGGTGCCATCATTGCTTTCATTCCAGTTCCAGATCATAATTTATTTTTTGGAAAGGTTTATCATGTGTCCCATTTCTTAGAACACTTGATGTTGATTTTTTGTTCAAGATCATTCTTATCCCAACTATGAACACTTATGTTATCAGAAGAGCCCTTTCAGAATATTGGCCTTGGGAGGGGAAGGCAACAGCTAATATAATCATATTTATTCATACTGTATATTTGTTAAGGTGCTTCCTCTCCTACTGATCTAACAAATGATAAGGAGATCTTGGATATACATTTAGTTATTTTTCAAAAAAGAAATAAAAAGGTAAACTCATATTTTATATAGTCCACATAAAGTTTTTATTAAAGTTAAAAGTACAGAGAAGAATTAAGAAGTGCCCTGGGTAAGATGATAAACTACGTCCATGTCCTGGGTATGACAATAAACTACATCCGCGTCCTGGGTATGACGATAAACTACATCCACGTCCTTGGTAAGATGATAAACTACGTCCAACAGCAAGGCCTCTGATAATACGTTTTGGAAAAAATAATATTACCAGCTATACATTTTTGAAAAAATAATATTACCAGTAATACATTTTTGAGAAAAAAAAAATATTAACAGAAATAGATTTTTGACAAAACAAAATATTACCAGGAAAAACAAAAAGTTGTTGGCATTAAATGACCCATTGAGGTTGATATGCTGTAAAACAAACCAAACCAAACCAAACCAAACCAAGAATTAAGAAGCAAGACAAGTCATTTAGATGTTTTTTATTGCCTTTCCACATTTATAGATAAAAAACTAAATTTCTTTTCCAGATCAAAGAAAAACAACTGATGTGTAAAAATTGATGGTTTAATGTTGTCTCACTAGATCAATTACAACTGAATAGTGAGTTCAGTTCTCCCTAGGTGCCCCATACTTTAGGCCTTGTGCCATAAATTAATTGATAATTTTATATGACATTCTGCCTGAGAATGTAATAAGTTAAAGCACTGAAAGATGGAAATTTTAAAACATCATTCCCATATTCATAAACAGATGCTGGTTATTTGCAGGAGGGAATTCATAATTTTATATGAATCTTTGTATTAGAATAGCATATTTCCGATGCTTAGATTATAGAAACACAAAAGTAAGCCATTATATTTATTTCATATATATATATTCCATTTATTTCTTTTCAATTATATATTTTTATTTATTTAATCTCCTCCTGGTTTCCTCTACCTTTACAAGAACCAGATCAGACAGAAATAGGAGTTCTTCTCCATATATGGGCAGATGCTGTCCTGTTTTTGCTGGATTCTTATATTATATATATCATTTATTTATTAACATTACACCCCAAGCAAGGTGGGAGAGCCACTTGTATGCAAGGGTACATAGAGTGAAAATAAGAGAAAAGACTGATTAAAAGGAGGATTGAGAAAAGGATAAAAAGAAGAAAAGTGATCAAGGCTTCAGAAGATGACGATTGACATTACATTTACATTTTTTGAAGAGTGTAGATATCAGGGAAGCAAGTAATAGGAAGGGAGTTCCACTGTCAGGAAGAGTGAGAGAAGAAGCTGTTAGAGTATAAGTGGTAGTTACATTTAATTGTTTCAACAGTAAAAGAGTGGGACCTAGATACCAATCTTGTAACACATTTAAATTCATCCAGTTGGGGCACCAGAGAAAATAGTTTGTCAAAGCCATTAGCATGAAAATATTTGTAGAAAAGACAGAAGGAAGCCACATCACAAAACTGTGAGAAAGGGATTGGAGTTGAGGTGCCAACTCAGGACCAATCACATTGCAAATCTGTCCTTGGATTTTGTCGAGCACCTAGAGATGAACAGCAGGAGTGCCAGAACATATATTAAACAGAAAAAAATGAGAAAACAAAAAAGTCAAACATCTCTTCATCTATTACTAGTTTATAGGCAAGATTCACTTGTTAATTTTAAATGAATTTTTGTATTACAAATATCCTATATCAAAGATCAAATGATGGAAACTAAAAAGTTCTCGCCATGATTCATATAATAACAATGATATATAGGCAAGTTTCAATTGCAAATTTTATATGAATTTTTATATAAAATTTAATCGATTAGAAACTAAAATATCACCCTCCTCTCCATATAGAAATTGTTTTATCTCACTTTCAATTGGCAATGCTATATATATATATATATATATATATATATATATATATATATATATAGAGAGAGAGAGAGAGAGAGAGAGAGAGACAGGGACAGAGACAAAGACAGAGAGACAGAGAGATTTGAGAAATGGAAATTGTTTCATTGAAACTAGATTTAATTGCATGTTTCACCTTTCAAGGCTTCATCAGATCCCAAAACAAAAGAAAGAAAAGTGTTTATTTTTTGTGTATGCTTAAATAATGTATCATTGAGAGCTGAAACGTGTAATCAAATCTTGTTTCAATGAAGTATTTTATATTTGTAAAATTTCTTAAAACTTTGTCTGGATTCTATATCCTATTTTATGGATACACACACACACATGCACACACACACACACACACATGCACACACACATACATACACAAACATGTGGTGGCCTCAAACTTTTGAACTGTAATATGCATTTATTATAAACAGGGCATTTACTTAAATATTTGTGTCTATATATGTAATGTATAACAATTAAATATATTAAAATAATTGTCAGAGTTTGTCCACTTCATAGTGTGTGACATCATTTGTTTATGCTTAGATACGCTTTGAGCAGATATGATCATTCGAGGGAAATCCTGGAAAATTGTAGTTTAAAAGTAGCAAAATCAGTCTTGCTAACCAGACACTCCTCTGTAGCTAAACTGGTATAGCACGTCAGGCTATATGACAATCCCTTGTAGGGTACAGATTGGATTTCTATTGGTGGACACATATTTTCTATGAAATTTCTCAGACGTTCAGGCCAGTAAATGTTGTTAATACTGTTTATTATAAACAGAGCATTTACTCAAACATCTGTGTCTATACAAATAACGTATAACAATAAAATATATTAAAATATATATATATATACTGTGTGTCTTATTCTATAACCCACTGTCTTGGACTTGTACAAGGTGAACATTATTTAAAAAAAATCTGAAAACAATGCATAAGAATGTCGCGCTTTTGTTTGTAAGTAAAGTATAATAAAAGACTGTTCTGTTTTTGTAACTCTCAACGTTAAACATCTGGGAAACAATGAAATATAGAGAAAAGAGAAATTCATCATTAGCGCAATGATGAATTCATTTGTTCTTTTTAGCTATTAGGTTGGTGCAAGCATAATGTCGTTTTTATATATTTAATTAATGAATATAATGATAATATGCACAATTTGCTTGCTATTGCTATAAATCAGTTTGGCTTATCTTGAATAAAATATTCTGGTCATTGTTATTTATTATTATATTTTCATTTCAACTTTATATTCATTATCTATTAATATTATTTCAAATAATAGTAATTATTTATTAGCCATAGGTACATTATATATAAAATAAAATTATTATATCATTCAATAATTAGTTCTGGATATGATGATTTGCCACATCCAGCAGCAGGGCATCTGACTGGAAGACAGGAGGTTTTGGGGACTGTGGAACCACCTGTTAATTACTTTTGTTCCCAGGTCCACCCTCATTCTTGGTCATAGCGCCTGTTAGGGTCCCAGCTATGGGTAAATAGTGAACCCCCAAAGAGTATCATAGTATAAAAATACATTTTTATAGTAAAAATACCAGCAATACATTTTTATATAAAAAAATTACAAACAATACATAATTATCATTACCAACAATAAATTCAACATTTTTTACACAATTTATGTCCAGAAAAGAAAATTTATACGAACATAAAAAAATGAAATAAAACACTTGAATGCAGTACTTTGTCAGTCATCTTTAATGAAACTTGTATAAAAGGATTGCTGTCTGAATACACAATTAGATATGTGTGTCTATATATATTCTTGAAGCTATATACATAAAACAGTTAAAACCTAACCTGAATAAAATAAACTACAAAATCTCCACAAATATTCTTAAATGCCTATAATTGATAACTGAAGCTATTGGTTTATACCAATGGCTTCCCATACTTAATACTTCTCGTTTTCATTCTTGCGTGGTGATGTATGACGTCACGAGCTGCAATGTGATTTTCGCTTCCGCTTCTCATATACATGAATCTGTCGTTGCTTTGAAATTTTTCATGCAATAAAAACAGACTATCATTATTGTTTTGTCCGTGTATTGTTTGATATATTGAAAAGTAATTGTCATCTTTGATAAAGGCTTATGTAAGGCGAAAGCTTAGATTGAATTTAAACATGTATCAATATGGTGATTTCCTTTTGTCAATCAATGATAATGTTATTAAGCTTATCAGACAATATGAAAGGAAATTACTTAAAATAAATAGACAAACCTAGTCTATATTATTTAATGAAACATGCATCAATGAAAAATTGCTGCCTATATATACACAAAATATATATATATATATTAATTGACCTCCTGATTTTAAAAGAATATATATATATATATATATATATATATATATATATATATATATATATACTTTTAAAATCAGGAGGTCAATTAAAATATGCAAGCATGGTTTCAACCTGACAATCTCTTTTGGTGATACCTTTAAAATGATCACTTTAAAGCTTTATTTCGAAAAACCACAAAGAACTGCTGCATAATTATCTTAGAAAAAAAAAATAACAGGCTCCTGATGATTGTAAGGCAGGACTTTTAGTGTAACGGAAAGGAAGGGGAAAAGAAGGTTGAATAAAAGCTCTGCATGTTATTTTTATTTTTACTTATATTTTTTTTCTCACGTGTATTGAGCACTTTTAATACTACTCTTTCCTGGTCTGATTCAACTCTGCCCATTAACCTTATATATATATATATATATATATATATATATATATATATATATATGTATATATACTGTCTCTTTTTGTCCATTGACCTGTGAGTATGGTGGACATATTCTGGCAGAGTGCTGGTTTTAAGGAATTTGACTGTCAACCAGATGATAATTGACACAATAGCTCATTATGCTGAAGAGAGTGGGGAAGCTCCTGATGATGAGATACTGATCTGTCACATCTGTATTATTTTGACAAGCAGTAATGTAAAGAGTTTTGAAAAACTACATGCTGATCTTATCAGAGTATCCAAGGATAAAGAACTCAAGCTAAAAGAACCTGTGCATATGCCTACAATGATCATATGCATTACTATATTAAATGCTCGCTGTGGTGTAGGTTATGAAACCCAAGATACGTACTTGATGAGAATCCGTAAAAGAATCACAGCTCTTCAGAAATTGTGAAACAAATTACATCTATCATTATTGAGCCTGTTACCATTGCAGATATATATATATATATATATATATATATATATATATATATATATATATATATATATATATATATATATTTTAAATATATATTCAAGGTTCCATGTAATAAATTATTTCACCACGGCCCTTTTAAAGGACTGCGGATCATCAGACTTTACTTCGAAACAAAAAATGAAAAGAAAATTTACACATTTTTGACGGGTCGTATTAAACATATGTAAATTAACGAAGTGAGGAAGTAAAGTCTGATGATCCGCAGTCCTTTTAAAAAGGCTGTGGTGAAATTTTTTATTACATGGAACCTTAAAGTGGTCTGTTTTTATTTAAATTATTTGCTCTGGATTTACATTCAGCTCTCTGGATTTTATCCTCCTTAGGTTTACCCATACGGATTACCTAGTTTTTCATAAACTAAACATATATATATATATATATATATATATATATATATGAAAAGTAGACATTGAATTTAACACCAAGCAGCAATAGTCTGTTTCATGCTTAAATGCCATTTTCTGGCCTTGTGCATTGTTTTTTGCTTGACTATTTACGTATACTAGTCAGTGATGCATTATGGGTCAGCCTCTTTTATTATTCTAATGGTGGGTGGTAATGGTTATGTTTCAAATTATTTTAGGCCCTATTGATTGGAAATGATTGTGAATCTGGGTGCAATTTGGTGACTGTTTTATTCTCTTCACTTTTTTTTTATTCATTGTTGATTATTTTATTATTGGTTGTTATAATGTTTAATTATGTTCTTGTGTACATCCATAGTTTGTTAATTTCTTTATTATTTATTTACATATTTATTGGTTTGTAGTAATTTATTTTACTTATTTATTTTTATTTATTCTTGTTTGTTTTTAGTTTTCATTCTTTTAAGTAACTTATTAAAAATTTGTTTTCTTGTTTGCATCTTGAGATCAGTTCAACCAACAAATGATTCAAATATATGAAATCCACATGTAACTGCAGAATAAAAGAATAAATGTCCTATAAATGGCAATTGCTTTTAGAAAAATGCAATATACGAAAACAATGTAAAAACAGCAGATAACAAAAAAAATCTACATAGGAGTAATTAGATGGCCCTGGAAACGAAGATAGTACACAAAGAAAACATCCTTTATAAATAGTAAATACGTGAACATCACAATGTTTTTTTAAATATATCTGGGAGATTAAAAACAAAAAACAAATCACACCAAAAATATTGTGTAAAATAAAGAAAACTGCATCAGCTGACAACAATAAATCCCCAAACTGAAACAATAAATCCTCCAAACTTTGGAGGAAAAAATAACTATAACAATACTACTAAATAAATGATCAGATCACATTGACAACTGCTGGTTGCCCACTTCTGGGCTCCATTTCAGAAACAAATTACTATTCTTAAAATGCTTGAGCCAATTTTGGTCATTATAGCCACATATTGTTTCATTTTCAACTCTGACTACCAAAAAGTTAAAATTTGGATTTATCTGTCCACAATACATTTTGCTAAATTTGAATAATCTGTGCGAGAAACATTATATTTTGTTTTCACCATTAACCCCTCAGTAGACATTTTGAGGTGACCAAAAGCACTAGAGATTTGATTCAGGTCAAGAGAATCATGAAAAAAAAGAATATCATTCAATTTTGAAAAGGCATGCTATACTATCTGGTTTATGTATAATTGAAAGAATTCACATTTCAACAAGACATTCTTCTAAATTATATAGAAATTACCTTGAGTCAAAAAAAAAGGTATCAAATTTTGGAAATTTTGACTTGGCTGCCTCAATCTCCTGACCTTTATCTCATTAATTTAGTGTAGGATAAATAAGATAGAAATGTTTGGAGAGAATAGCCAATGAGTGAGAGTATGATTTTGGAAAAGAATGTCAAGCAGTAATTTAGACAGGTGGTGGTTTTATTGATGAAAACAAAATATGATGATGTTGTATGATAATTATTTATAGTTAAGTTATTTTTTGTATAAATAAAAGCAAATACACTGTAGTTAGAAAAATACAAAAATATCTTATTTTAATGGGTTTTTTTTAAAATGCAGAGTGGACCAAAACTTTTTGCCAGTAGTGCATATAATGAGTAAGACAGCACATGGCCTTGTGCCATAGTTATTAAATATTAAATAATGTGATACAGATAAACAAATATTAAAATTAAAGGTAAACAAATCAAACGAAAGCAAGACAAGAAAGTTGCATGTTTAGGAATCACATCTGCAGACGTTCTTTTGTGATCAAAATAGATGGTGTTTTCTCTGACGTTTGTTGTATCAGGTGTCTGCATATTGGAGTCTGGTTTCTCATCAACACTGCAACACCTCACGCTGCTTAAAAAATTGAACAGTCTTTGGGGAATTTCTGCTGATCAAGAATTTTATTGAGATGTTGTGTGCCAATTTCTGAAAGAAGAGAAAAATTCTTTTATCATTTACATTATGGATTGTTAATGGTTCCAACACAGTTTAATCCTTGCTAAATGACCTTGTGTCATACAACAGCTTCCTTTAGTGTAATGTTATCATTGTAAAGAGTCTAAATTTAATGTAAAATGAATCTTTATTCTCTTAACATTGGCATGATAGTGTGTGACTTTCTTAGCTTTTATTCTATGTGAGAGCCTCTCTGTCCTCTCTCTTCAGTTGGAGTGCTTAAATATCATCCAGTTATCTGGTTGTTTCATTTGTGACCATTATAATTTAGGGTTCAGACTTTTACAGCCAGTGAAGCACAAATCTACACCTGGGGGATAGGAGTCCACCTTCCGGGTGTCACACATTTTATGCACCTGGCTTCTCTAATGCTCTGTTGAGTGCAAAGTTTATTCTGTTATCTCTTAATTCATGCCCACTATATATCCGGGTCACCACAGAACAACACTTTTTTCCCCTTCTTTTCTCCTTCCTTTCCATTACACTAAAAGTCCTGCCTTTCAATCATCAGGAGCCTGTTATTTTTTTGTTTTTTTGTAAGATGCAGCAGTTCTTTGTGGTTTTTTGAAATAAAGCTTTAAAGGTATCACCAAAAGAGATTGTCAGGTTGAAACCATGGTTGCATATTTTAATTGACCTCCTGATTGTTTTCGTATATTGCATTTTTCTAAAAGCAATTGCAATTTATAGGACATTTATTCTTTTATTCTGCAGTTACATGTGGATTTCATATATTTGAATCATTTGTTGGTTGAACTCATCTCAAGATGCAAACAAGAAAACAAATTTTTAATAAGTTACTTAAAAGAATGAAAACTAAAAACAAAGAAGAATAAATAAAAATAAATAAGTAAAATAAATTAATACAAACCAATAAATATGTAAATAAATAATAAAGAAATTAACAAACTATGGATGTACACAAGAACATAATTAAACATTATAACAACCAATAATAAAATAATCAACAATGAATAAAAAAAAAAGTGAAGAGAATAAAACAGCCACCAAATTGCACCCAGATTCACAATCATTTCCAATCAATAGGGCCTAAAATAATTTGAAACATAACCATTACCACCCATCATTAGAATAATAAAAGAGGCTGACCCATAATGCATCACTGACTAGTATATGTAAATAGTCAAGCAAAAAACAATGCACAAGGCCAGAAAATGGCATTTAAGCATGAAACAGACTATTGCTGCTTGGTGTTAATTTCAATGTCCACTTTTCATATATATATATGTTTAGTTTATGAAAAACTAGGTAATCCGTATGGGTAAACCTAAGGAGGATAAAATCCAGAGAGCTCAATGTAAATCCAGAGCAAATAATTTAAATAAAAACAGACCACTTTAAGGTTCCATGTAATAAATTGTTTCACCACAGCCCTTTTAAAGGACTGCGGATCATCAGACTTTACTTCCTCACTTCGTTAATTTACATATGTTTAATACAACCCGTCAAAAATGTGTAAATTTTCTTTTCATTTTTTGTTTCGAAGTAAAGTCTGATGATCCGCAGTCCTTTAAAAGGGCCGTGGTGAAATAATTTATTACATGGAACCTTGAAGTGGTCTGTTTTTATTTAAAATATATATATATATATATATATATATATATATATATATATATATCTGCAATGGTAACAGGCTCAATAATGATAGATGTAATTTGTTTCACAATTTCTGAAGAGCTGTGATTCTTTTACGGATTCTCATCAAGTACGTATCTTGGGTTTCATAACCTACACCACAGCGAGCATTTAATATAGTAATGCATATGATCATTGTAGGCATATGCACAGGTTCTTTTAGCTTGAGTTCTTTATCCTTGGATACTCTGATAAGATCAGCATGTAGTTTTTCAAAACTCTTTACATTACTGCTTGTCAAAATAATACAGATGTGACAGATCAGTATCTCATCATCAGGAGCTTCCCCACTCTCTTCAGTATAATGAGCTATTGTGTCAATTATCTTCTGGTGGACAGTCAAATTCCTTAAAACCAGCAGTCTGCCAGAATATGTCCACCATACTCACAGGTCAATGGACAAAAAGAGACAGTATATATATATATATATATATATATATATATATATATATATATATATATATATATATATATATATATATATATAAAGGTTAATGGGCAGAGTTGAATCAGACCAGGAAAGAGTAGTATTAAAAGTGCTCAATACACATGAGAAAAAAAATATAAGTAAAAAAAAAATAACATGCAGAGCTTTTATTCAACCTTCTTTTCCCCTTCATTTCCATTACACTAAAAGTCCTGCCTTTCAATCATCAGGAGCCTGTTATTTTTTTTTCTAAGATAATTATGCAGCAGTTCTTTGTGGTTTTTTGAAATAAAGCTTTAAAGTGGTCATTTTAAAGATATCCCCAAAAGAGATTGTCAGGTTGAAACCATGGTTGCATATTTTAATTGACCTCCTGATTTTTTTCCTGATATATATATATATATATATATAAAACTTTATAAACAAATTTAAACCCGAACTAAATAGATCATAACCCCACACACAAAAACACACAGATGCACACAAGGTGAACAAATACAATGATCAAATCACTCACATACATGAACGCACGCTCATATACGGGAGACAGGAAGATATATATATGTGTGCATACATATATATATCAAGATGTGTGCATACATTTATATATATATATACGCATGTTGACAAAACAGGGGAACTACTCACGAGCACGCACACAAACCCCACACAACTTAGGAAGTATGTGTGTATGTATGTACATATGTGTGTGTATGTATGTGTGTATGTGTATACTGGTTTCATGTAGCTTGGGAAGTATGTGTGTATATGTGTGTGTGTGTGTATGTACTGATTCCTTGTGGTGGGATGGTGTGTATGTGCATATATGTGTGTATGCGTGTATATGTACAAATGAGTTTACTAATTCCTCGTAGTAAGTATGTATGGGGGGGGAATATACGCACCTATATATACACACATGCTGACAGAAACACACGAAAATTGAAACAGATCCAAGAACACATAGGTGTCAGTAAAACATTAAAAGATAAAATGCCGATAAGTAATACATCATTTTGCTTGGACCAACCTTAATTCTTTTATGACCCTTCACGCAGAACTCTTCATTGCCAATTCAAGAATGAAATTTGGATTACTAACACAAAAACAGAAAATGTCTCATATCGAGAATATTTAACATTGAAAAACATAAGGAAAAAATTAATTATTTTTCATAATATGTGGAAATCTCCACTTTTACTTGAAGATGGTCATGAGACCAGAAACACTTGTAGGAAAATTATGGAAAACAAAGCATAATATTTTTTTCTAAATAAATCCACATTACAACCAAAAACGTTTGCATCACCTCTCTTCTCTTCTTTTTAATATACATACTTTTTCTCTCGTTGGAACCACTACCTCTTTCTTTTATATATATATATATATATATATATATATATATATATATATATATATATATATATATATATATATATATAGTGTATATTTAGGCAGCAATTTTTCATTGATGTATGTTTCATTAAATATTATAGACGAGTAGTGTCTAGTAGTGTCTGGAACTGAATTTAATGCCAATAAGGAATGTTTGTTCTAAGAACAAACATTCCTTATTGTATTGGCATTAAATTCAGTTTCAGGCTGTCTGGTATTTCATGGTATAAATCTCACCCTAAATTAGCAAATATCTGGAAACTAGTGTAATGGTTCTCTCTGGAATACAGCTAGTTATTTTGAATGATGGTATGGGCTTTAAGAAATTTGGTAATTTAAGAATTTTGAAATTTAAGAAATTTGGTAACCAATCAGATGAGGACTTATTTAGTATGCTCAAATAGATACTTTCTCATGGACTTATTCAATTAAGTAGGTTTGAAAAAATGCATAAGACCTTCTAGAGCAGTCTTTGGGGAATTTCTGCTGATGAAGGAAAGCATGAAGAAAGGACTAACTATCAATTGTAAGAAAACATAGTGTATGACTTTTTTGGAAGAGAAAAAGCTCAAGATGTGAAATTTAAATAACTGAGAAGTGTTTTAACAAAGGATATAAAATGTGCCACCAAAATCCTCACAGTCATTGGAATCGTGAAAGATGTCTTCCAAAAGTTAAGCAATGTATTAAGGAACAGAAATAAGCAAGAATATACAAGTGATAGAAAATTTTAGGAGGGTTTGAATAATCATATTAAAGTAATTCATCAAGTCTAGAAGAATTCTCAACAGAATGCAAAAAAAAAAAAATTCTATCGCTTGTATATCCTTGCTTGAACCAGCTTCTAATGCTCTGGAGGGAGAAGCTTGGAGAAAGAAGACACGTCTCTTGGGGGCACAATCTGTTGGGTTAAGTATACTTGGATGAGTTACACCATGGAATGTAGTGTGAGTGGTGCTATATCAAGTCTACTTAGTTACCACCTCGTCACCAAGGCCTGTTGGTCCAATTGGTATGACACTTATCTCGTATCATAAAGGTTCAGGTTCAATTCTTAGTAGTCAGGCACACTGCTGATGAGTCTCAAAATGGCCGTCTAGTGCTTTCTGCATTGTGTTGAGGATTGTTCTAGACTTGATGAATTACTTTAATATGATTATTCAAATCCCCCTAAAAATTTCTATCATTTGTTTCATATTATTTTACACCATGCTATTTTTCTTTTTCGTCTGTTTAGTGTTATTTATTGAGTTGTTTTTAGTTGTTTTCCTCTTGCTTGAAATGCATTCTAATACCTCCAGAAATGCTTCTGTGTGAAGTGGTGTAAACCATATCATTGACCACAGCCTCCACAGTGAATAACTTCTCATCCAAAGAAATGAAAACTTTGTCTATGGCATACTGCATCTCCTTCAACATTTTCTCTGAAGCTGTTTTTACATGGAATCACTTGAGAGCAGCTGTCATCATTGAATCTTGTATACTTATAGCCCTAAATCCTCTTTTGCAATCCTTCTTCAAATATCCAAAATATTTGCCATCTTCCTTATGCCTCGTTGTCAGTTTCTCTTCATCTTCTTTTTGACAGCTTCAATGACTCTCCTGGTATGAATTCAACCATTTCTTCCTGGAATTGGATTTGGTGAGATTGTTTGTACCTCTTCACACATTAAAAGCAGTTTTTCTGTAAGCATTCAAAAGTTTTATTATCAAACAATTCTTCATATCAGCCATATTTGATTCAACAAATTGATCACTTTTTTTATATTTAATTAAATCGTAAATATTTAAAAATAGGAAGCCTTATGCAATATGTAAAACTATATTTTTTGAACATGTATGCTTCAATTTATGTTTAAATAATGGGGTAAATTTTTATGCTGCACTGACTACATGGCAGTAAATGCTGAACAATCTTATCACAAATGAAAACCGTTGCTTAATTGATTTGTTCTATAAGCCTTATCAACTCCTTGCAGGTTATTTAAAGCCAGAAAATATTTTTAGATTGTAAGAATTTGGATGAGGCGGATGTAATGGTTTAGTTCTGCAAGTCCTACTAATTAACCCATAGCTCGGAGGAGAAAAGAAGGATTTATACCTTTCTCAAGGGTCTTTGCAATGGGGACATGAAATCAGCTATTTGATTAACAATTCCAAGCCATTATCCAGAACCCCAGTCACACATTCAAGCATACATCACCTGGTATTCCCAAGTGGTCACCCATCTAGATACCGACCAGGCTTGACGTTGGTTAACTTTTGTGATCATATAGGAACTGGTGTTTCAACGTGATGTGGCCATAAGCTCCAAATAAAAAAGAGACTTGAGGCAACAGAAATGTGGTTCTACAGAAGGATGATGAGAATACCATGAACTGGATGTGAGAGTAACAAGAATGTTTTAAGGAAAATGGACACTTATACTCAGAATTAGAAAGTGGGAGCTGAATTTTATTGAGCAAATAATGAGGAAGACGGGCTTGAAAAACTTAGGCCTCACTGAGCATATTGAGGACCATAGAGTGATATTCAGTGGGACGGCTGCCAGATGAGCTTCTGTGAATGCATGGTAGAGCAGAAAGTAGGGATATTCAAAAAATGTAAACATTGCTAAGAAATAGAAAGCGTAGGAAATTTCTGGGAGCTATGTTCACTTTCATCCTGCAGGAACACAGCAATTTTGGCAAAACCTTGCATCAGCTATCTGTCAGTGCCATAATTACTCAAAATTTATTTTCATTTTGCTTCTGTCTTTTCCTCAGGCCAAGATAACCATTGAATAGGAATAAAAAGAATGCAATAAGGAATTTGATAGAAATTGTGAAAGAGGAATTTGTTTTCAATTATTTCACCCTGAGCATGGCAGTAAAGCTACTAAGATGCAAAGGGTTATGGAAGATGAAAGTTAATAGAGGGAATGAAATTGTACTGAGGAGAAAGGACAATAAACAAACAGGATTCAAGAAGGCAGAAGATGATGATTGATGTTGCATTTAATATTTTGGAGATGGCAATTAATGGAAAAGAAAGCAGCTGGAAGAAAGTTCTATAATTGAGGAATATGACAGAAGAAACTGTTAGGCCAGAACTTACCACTGCCTTTAGCAATTTCAGCTATAATATGATGAGACCTTATGGCCAATCTGGTACTTAAATTCATTAAGTTAAAGTACCTAAGAGGAATATGCATTGGAAACAATTGCCATGAAAATATTTGTAAAAAAAAGGCAAAGAGAATTTTTTTATAATAGTGGGAAAAGAATTGAAGCAAAGATGCCAGGTTAGGACCAAAGATATTACAGATTCTTTGAATTTTATTCAAATTTTGCAGACAGTTGAAGGGACTTGAGTATAAGAAGAACATGATGAGGTAGCTGATGCCAATTCCAAAAGAGTATTTTACAGATTGTTTTGAAAAGTGGAAAGACTACAGAGATCGGCAATGATTTTGAAAGAGACTAAGATGCCACTTGCCTAAGTAGACTGTTTTGAGTTAATATTAAATGGCTAAATACTTGTCAAATCACTTCTAGAGTCAACCATTTTCTCCATATTTTCTTTCATATTCACATAAACTGTCCAGCTTAATCTGTAATCCTCTACCTTGAATGACTCTTGGGCCTTGTACAGGGTAAACATCAGTGTTAAAAAAAAGATAGATCTTTATAGCCTATTTTCTTAACTTGATATGGCAAAAACTGGCCAGAGAGCATAATTGGTGATGCTCTTCTATTGTGACCTTGTGCCATATATTAAGCACCACTAAACAACAGATTCTAAATAATATATTTTGCTATTTTTAAACTCAAGTATTTATACCTATATTTAAGAATTTATCATTATGTATATTATTTATACTCAGACTATTGTCCTTATCTTCATTGTTATTATTATATTGTCTTCATATTTGTTTCTATTCAAACATTGTGATAATAATAACAAAGATGAAGAAAATAGACAAATATATGTAGACATAGGTATCTACTGGTTTATATATGAGGTGGTACTGAAAAACAACTGACCAAACAACAGAATGATAGGGGGGGGGAATTTGTTCTTTGTTTAACTGAGGAATTTTATTCACACACACCCTACCCCTGTATGCAAACATGCAGAGGGGTGTGCACACACATAGAGGGGTGTGCACATATACACTTGTACATAAACAGATACAGACACAAAAACACACATCTGCACATACACAAACACGTGTGAACATACACACACACGCGAAAACACACACAATGTTATTTTTAATGGATAAGTTTATATATATATATATATTTATATATATATATATATAATTATTTATTTAAAAATATGATTCCAACACGCTACATAAGAGTTCTCATGTTTCAAAACAAGAGCTCTTGTTTTGAAACGTGAGAACTCTTATGTAGCATGTTGGAATCATATTTTTAAATAAATAATTATATTTATGCTCTACTTTTGTATCGAGCACTATTTTTTAAAAATAATAACAAAAATACTAAAGAACTTTGGATTATTTACCTAAACAGTTCTTTCCTATTTTCTATATATTTTCACACAGACACACACACACACACACACACACACACACACATATATATATATATATATAAATGAATATGAGATATTGCACATAGCGTGCTGGTGTTAATAAAATAGTGCTTTCTTATTTTCTTTTGTTTACTTATCTCATGCCAAGGATATAGAATTTAAAAAATATTTTTTATATGGTTTCAGGTACATTTATTTTTATATAAAAATTAAAAAAAAAAAAGAGTAATCCTTGTTGATGTTTAATATAAAATATAAATCCTGACTTTAAGTAGAAATTGATTTTTTAAATATTTTTATATAGCTCATCTATTTTATCTATTTGTCTTTATCTATTTTTATATAATCCAACTATTTTAAAATATTTTTTTATAAATACCATTAACCCCTGTTTATTTCACATATAAAATAAAATATTAATCCATTTAATTTAAATATAAAATATAAATCCTTTCTATTTTAAATACAATATATATATAATTTAAAAAAAAATAAAAACTCATAATGCCATATATGAACTCCGAGGAATTGTGTTAACCAGATATTTTTATTAAAATTTAAATTCTCATTCTATACTCAGCACCTGATGATTACATATGTGTATGAAACTCTGAGTCATGCTATCAATGTCGGATAATATATATATATATATATATATATATATATATATATATATATATATATATATATATAATATAAAAGTGAACATAGAAGTCCACACTTAGAGGCGACAGTCTGTTTCATGCTAGATGCAACTATCAGGCCATGAGTGCTGTTATTTTTCTCGGCTATTTATATATATATACAGGTCAGTGGTGCATTGTGGGTAGTCTATTTTGGCGGTTATTTTATGGTTATTATATTTAATAATTTATTAAATAAAAGATCCAAGCTCATCTCAAAATGCAGACATGAAAACAAATTTTTACTACGTTACTTAAAAATCGAAAACGAAAAAAATAAAATAAAAATAAATAAATAAACAAAATAACATTAAAATAAGCAAAATTAATTAACCCAAACAAATTACCAAATCACTCCTGTTAGAATAGACAAAATAGAATAAAAAAAAACAAAAAAATACCAATGAACCCAAATAAATAAAGCAAATAATAAACAAATTAGCAAACCATTATAACCAAAATATTAGTTAGACTATAAAAATCAAACCAAAAAATCGGACGAAAATATAGCTATAATTGGTATATAACGATAAAAAAAAAAAATGCTACGTTACTTAAAAATTGAAAACCGAAAAGAGAAAACATACAGTATAACAAATAAATAATAAGTAAAATAAATTGACCTAAATTCATCGAAATAAATAAATAAACTAATCCCGATAAACTAACCATTAGAAAAAACAAATAAAGATAATCAATCCAAATAAATACATGAAGTAAAATTAAAAACTGTTCCCACCAAAATAATAGAATAAACTACAACAATCAACCCCAAAACTGAATAAATAGCTTTAATTATCTTCCCAAACCAAAATAAATCTATTAAATAAGTGATATAAACAAATTTTTACTACGTTAATAAAAACACCGATTAAAAAAAATAAAAAATAAATATATAAGATAAGAAATAAAAATAAGAAATAAAATAATAAATAATTTAACCCAAATAAATAAATAAACAAATAAAGGACTTCCGCCAAAATATACTACCCACAATGCACCACTGACCTGTATATATATAAATAGCCGAGAAAAATAACAGAACCCATGGCCTGATGATTGCATCTAGCATGAAACAGACTGTCACCACTAAGTGTGGACTTCTATGTTCACTTTTATATTTACACACGCTCTATCTCTGATATTGAGCACTTTATCCCATAAATATAGCACATCTTAAGACTATGTTTCTTCAGATATATATATATATATATATATATATATATATATATATATATATATATATTGGCAGCATGTCATTATTGAGGCATCTATTGTTGAAGATTTCTCACCCGAACCATTCCTCAATAAAACCAATGTAGTATACTGGTTTACATGCCCGTTTCAAAGGGTTTCTCACATAATAACCCCAGCACATACATCGGACACACAAGCACAACTCTCTCACATAAACTCACATACCATCTTAATGACACCAGCACCATAAAAATCACATTATAAAAACACACTGTACCACTAGTAACAGATTCAGATCCTTCGAAATAAGAAAAATCCTAATCAACACTACTAAAATCCTCTGCAAAAACAAATGCAAAAAACGATTACAAATTCATGAAGCCATCACAATTAAAAAAAAAAACATCATAAATAAAATAGCATTTAATAGTGGCAGAAACATCTCAAACATCTTTAATAACTAATCCTCCAAATAATAAATACCAAATGCTCCCAATTGCTAACAAACTAATCTAACAACACTGCCAAAATACTAAAAATATTATCTATAAAATAAAATAATAAGCAACCTACTTCAAAGCAAAATATACAGCCATGATGAAAGTTGACGATAACTGAAAGCACTCAGCAAAACACCAAGAACTAGGATCTTTTTTCAGCAACTTAGACCCAAATATAAAAAAAAGGTTCAAAAAAGCAAGAAAAAAATGACTATTGAACAGAAAAGTTTTAATAACACATGCAGTGATATATATATATATATATATATATATATATATATATATATTATATGCACACACCTTGGGAAAAATCTCTCACAACCACACTGCACAGGTTTCGATTGCTAGATCTCCACAGGCAGTTTAAAAAGGCTGCAGTTTAGTGAACTCCGCAACAAACTTATAGAACACTGAAAAGTGGATAGCACTGGTGAGAGTGGGACTTAAAAGAGGGAGAATCAGAACACCAGGAGGTGGCCTTTTTTGTTTATTTTTTATTTTTGATCTCCTATTATATTTTATATTTTAAATAACTATATATATATATATATATATATATATATATATATATATTACAATGAATCATTCATACAAAAAGTAGATTAGTAAATTTAATGATATAAAATGGCGAAATCTCTTCACTAACAAAATTTTAAAGGAGCATTAACCTACCAATCATTTGATGAATTTTATGATCCTTGTTTCTAAAATTATAAGCTGTATAAGGCCTTTCTTTAATACGCAAGTATTTTTGACTGTACATTCAGTCATCTTCAGGCATGGAAATTATTTTGTTTTTGGTAAAATTCAAAGAAAATTTAAAGAAAAACCTTATACAGCTTATAATTTAAAAAAAACAAGGATCATAACATTCAACGAGTGATTGGTAGGTTAATGTACCTTTAAAATTTTGTTAGCAAAAGGATTTCGCCATTTTATATCATTAACTTTACTAATTTATTTTTAGTATGAATGATTCATTATAATATAAATTGAACTGCACCAAATATTTGTTATATATATATATATATATATATAGATAGATAGATAGATAGATAGATATGTATATATATATATATTTAAAAGCCTGTTAATGAAATTTGATGAATAAAAAGACAACAAAATAACAATATTAGCAATAAGATTGATGATACTATATACATACATATATATATATATATATATATATATATATATATATATATATATATATATATATATATATTAGTAGATAATTTGACTAAATTGAAGTAAGAAGAGAAAAATTTTCAAGTTTTATTACCAATATTATTCTCATATTTCTGTCTTTTTATTCCCCGAATTTCATTAACAGTCCTTGTAAATCTATATATTATAAGAAGCAAGCACATGTAGGCTATCTTTCATTTTAATATATATATATATATATATATATATATATTAAAATGAAAGATAGCCTACATGTGCTTGCTGTATATATGTATGCAACATTTTCCAGACTTGAATTCAAAAGCATCTTCAAGTCTTTGAGAAGAATTATTTTCCACCCTCCAACCCCTCTCTCTCACGGGTGGGATGTGGCGAGTCATTCCCTGCTCTATTGCTACTCGGATAAACTACATTCCTTTGTCCCACCAGGTGTAACCTCCACAGCTAGGACCCACTAATATACAGTAGTAATGCACTGATATTTCCTTTCTATTCCATTGATAATAATTCAGTTCTGCTGAAACATCTTCCTACAAACCACTGCTCTGTAGAACAGACTCCCAAGAGGATGTTTCCTCGATCACTACAATGTTAACCTGTTCAACTCTAGAGTAAACTGTTATTTTCTTGTCCTATTCATATAAACTGCCTCCAAACAAATTCTCTAACTTGAGTGTCCCCCAGGCCTTGTACAGAGTCAACATTACTGTAAAAAAAGGAAAAAAAAAAAGAAAAATTCATCCAACAAGGTCTGTCTGTTTAATTATTTATAATATTTTTCCAAGATGTTAAGCATTGTGGTTAAAGTTGTGGATAAACTGTCTGAAATTCATATTTTGTTATTTCTTGTTCAAGTACTTTCTAACATTGCAGTCATTTTCAAGAACCAATATGGTGTCTGTGTGGGAGGTAGAATTCTTTTGTTTACATCCTGGGATGGTGACGTTATATGATTTGATTTTAGTGGTGAAGGTTTGTGCAGAACCAGAAAAATTAATGCACATTGTGCAATGGAATTCTCCAAAGAGCCCACCTTTTGTTTTATCGCCATGGAAACTAACCTCAATGTCAAATATCAAGGACAGTTCTTAAACAATACCCTTCTGAGAAAGACATGGTTTTAATTCAGTTGTTCTTCTCCTAAAATGGTTACCAACCAAGACAAGAGAGCCCACTCTGCTATATTATTTAACCCATTGATGACATAAGATGGATTTATCTTTTTACCAAGGATATTAACATGAAACAGAACAAGTTTTACTACTTGAACATTCATATATTTGTATGTGTTCATAAATATATATATATATATATATATATATATATATATATATATATATATATATATAATTATTTATTTAAAAATATGATTACAACAGTTCTCATGTTTCAAAACAAGAGCCGAAAACTGAAGTTTTCGGCTCTGGTTTTGAAAAATGAGAACTCTTATGCAACGTGTTGGAAACATATTTTTAAATAAATAATTATATTTATGCTCTACTTTTGTATCAAGCACTATTTTTTTAAAATAATAACAAAAATACTAAAGAACTTTGGATTATTTACCTAACCAGTTCTTTTCTATTTTCTATATAGTTTCATATATATATATATATATATATATATATATATATATATATAAAGAAAAATATACGGAAAAAACAAACAAAAATCCTAATATGCAATTATGCTGTTTTAGTGTTAATATAATGTCAACGTCAGACGTTTCGGTCTAGTAGACCATCTTCAGGACATATTTATAAAACATAATTAACATTAGACTCTTGGATCTATATCCATATATTTGCTTTCATATATATATATATATATATATATATATATATAAACAACTATAAAATTTGTCACTTAGCTGATTGATGCTATATTCAGTAACTCAAGGTTAGTAGACGAATATTTTTGTAATTGTTCAGTCCACTCATCAGGAGGTTTCAGCAAGAAAAGATAGATAAATAGTTAGATAGATAACAGAGTGCAATAGATAGATAATGAAGAGACTGATATATATATATATATATATATATATATATATATATATATATATGCATACATATTTGTATATTATATATATATATATGCATACATATACATATGTATATATATTATATATATATATGTATATATATATATGTCAATACATAGATATTGATATATATCTATATATATATATAGAGAGAGAGACAAGGAGAAACAAATAAATAGCGAAAGAGAGATGGAATATATATGTGTGTGTCTGTATGTGTGTATGATTGTGTGGGTGTTTTCATATATATATATATATATATATATATATATATATATAAATAGAGGGACATTGACAGATAGATAGATAGATAGATAGATAGATAGATAGATAGATAGATAGATAGATAGAAATATAGCACGAGAGAAATAGAAATATAGAAAGAGACAAAAATACATATTATATCTGTGTGACTATATTTGTGTGTGCACTTATATATATATATATATATATATATATATATATAGATAGATAGATAGATAGATAAATAGATAGAGAGAGAGAGAGAGAGAGAGAGAGAATGAGAATTAAGAAACAGATAGAAATGTGTAAAAATCATGATAAATGTAATGTGTGTGTGTGTATATTTATATATATATATATATATATATATATATTAGGTTGGTGCAAAAATAATATTTTTTGACGTTAAAAAATATGTCAAAAAACGATATTATTTTTGCAGCAACCTAATATATATGTGTGTGGGGGGTGCGTGTGCGTGCGTGTGTGTGTGTGTGCATGTGTGTGTATGTTTTTGTGTGTATGTCAATGTACCTGTCTATATGCTTATACATATCTATAGATATATGCAGAGAGAAGATAATGGAGAGGAAGTGGGATAAATATTTCGTATACTCTGAGTTGAAGAGTATCTGCATAAAAGAAAAATATAAAAAAAGCAAAAACCTGATAAGGTGTGTCAGGTGTTTCCAAGGGAATTGATGTCTCTAATGTTGCATAAAACTAACAGGGATTCATTAAATGTTAAGCAAGTCTGCCTATTTTAGTGTCTTAAAATCAATATGCTGTTCTCGGCCAATGCTTCCTCAGCCTTGTATGATTTGTTGTTAGTTCTTCTTGTCACTCTGGATGTTACTGACATAGAGTAGAAACTATGTCTATTTTTGGTATTTAGAATTTCCAAGCTTGCTTGTAGAAGTCCTGATTTTAGCAACAAAATCTCTTCTTCCAGATTCTGTAATCTTATCCTGTGTGTTGTGTTCCTTCAGGATGTTATTGACCATGGTTCTCCTCAACTTCCTACCCTTTGTAGGAGTTAATAAAAGTTTTCTTTTTTATATATCTCCCAATATCTTTTTCTAATTTTTACACATCCTCGTTAGATATGTTATACTCTGCTTTCCACTGTCTCTTCAATATGTCTTGTGAGTGTCAAATTTTCCAAGCCGCTTTTCCTCATTATGTGTCGTAGAAATTTCGACTATCTCTTTCTGATTTTACATATTATTGGCCTTTTTGTTGCCAATTTTTTTCTAAAGCTTCATCATTGCTCACATGTTCAGTATATGGTATTCTCAGTATCCTTCTGTAGAAAGACATTTTTGTTGCCTCAAGTCTCTTTGGGGATGAGATAGTAGAGCATTCACTGCCATAAAGGAGTACAGATATTATGGAAATTAACAAAGTCGCATGTTTGTGTGTATATTAGGTGAATCTGCATGTTTAATATGTAAACAAAAAAAGAGAAAAGCATACAAAAATCTGAGTTTCTACGACAGACAGGCATTTATTCTTCTTGTGATGAACATAGTAAAACAATTCAATGTTTCTTGGATGTGCACACTTTCATTTTCGGTTCAGAATAAGTTAGGATAAAAATGGTTTGGAATCACTAATTCACTACTTCATGAGTAGGGCTGTCAAAACACAATGTTGGAAAGTCGAAAAAAGAAAGGTTCTGTCCTTTCCAGAAGTAGGGTCATAAAATTGTGATCTTTCCAGGTTTCTTTATTCATCATAGAAAAATATATTTATTTTTTTTATTTTGTATTCATGTTATATTTATTGGTATTATTTTACCTGTACCTGTAACGGCATTCACACAAGGTGGGTTGAGCTGGCTCCAATATTGGAGTTTCATGGGAATTTGGAATTCACAAGCAGTCCACAACCCACATGTATAGCACAAATGATTTGATTATAGTGGTGAAGGTTTCATGCAGGACCATCCACACTTTTTGAAGGGCCGAATACAGAGACCTGGTGCACTACATGCCACAAGGTCCCCAAACAACCTTCCGCAGGTTTTGAATTCAGAGTTTTTCTTCTCCTAGACCAGTTGCCATCCAAGGCTATAGAACCCAGTCTGTCCTGCTATTTACCCATAGCTGGAGGGAGAAGAATAGGATTCACACCTTTCCCTAGAGTATTAGCACGTAAGTGAATGTAATGGATTCGACTGGAATTCGAACTCAGCTCTCCGATTCCTCAATCCAAACCGCTATCCATTACTCCACTGTGCCTTCTCAATGTGTATTATTTTATTTTCCCACAATATTGAATAACCGTTCAGTACTCTTTGTTTCGTTTCTAATTGAATTTTCCTATTTCTTAATACTTTGCTTAGTTTTTTTGTGGACATGTTTCACTATACCAATATATTTTTGGATTTCGTTGTCACATTTTCCTTAAAACACTTCACAGAGTTCTAATTCTCCCAGAATTGCTTCACTGTAAAGGTTGACTAAATCTGGTGAGAAGATACCCCTCCTTGTCTTAAACCTCTTCCTATGTTTTTTTTTTATTTGCTGAATTCTGTCTGTATGCAAGTGGTTTACTGCCAGTTTAGTTTCTGGATTATTCTAATATCCTCCCCAAATATATCAAGCTTACCTAGCAGTTCTAATAGTTTGTTGCGATTTGCATTATCGAACACTTTTGTATAATCTATAAAACACAGGTACACATCCTTCTGTATTTGAATTTCTCTTTCTGATATCATTCGGCGTATGAATATCACATGCCTTGATCCAGTATCTTTAATGAAAGTTGTTTGTTCTTTTTTGTTTGTTTAATGGCATATCAACTCTTTATGGATCATTTAATGCCGAAATTAAATTTTCTTGGTAGCTTTGAAGTAATAAAAATATGTTATTCTGCTTTCACAATTGAATACATGGTAGATGATACTCAGATTTTGTGCATACACACGTTTTCATGGACATAATTACTATGTGTATTTTATGTTGTGGTTATATTGAAGTTATATTTTGGAATACAGTTTGATATTTTTTTTTAAATTGTAGGGCATTATATGGATTAATGTCATGAAAGAGTTTTTTCATGTTGGTTGTTGGATTTTGTTTAGTAGCATATCAACCTCTATGGATTATTTAATGCCAAAATCTAAAGATTTTTAATGGAATTGCATGCCTTCAAATACAGATAAAATGTATTCTTGGCCATTTTGTTATAAAATGTATTGTTGGTAATTCTACTATAAAATGTATTGCTATGAATAGGTATTGTTAGTCATTTTAATAAAAATGTGTTTTTATACTTTCATATTCTGTTTTAGTTTGGGGCTTCACTATTTATCCATAGCTGGGACCCTAACAGTTTCTACCACCCCAGGCCAGAGCAGACATGGAAACAACACCAATTAATAGCATGTAGGTGAAAGTTGTAAATTACAGATATATGTGCTTGTACTTTCAAATAGTGGAATTGTGCTTCTGAAAACAGAAAAAAATTAAATAGTGAATTTTATTAAAATTCTGAAAGTTTTTTATGGTCACCTTCGCAGAAAAAAAAAGTAAAAACATTAGTCATGAAATTATTCCTCTATTTCTACACTCATCAAATATTTTACAAAATTCCAGCCACTTCCCTACCTGATTCCCACGGGCTGCTGCTTAGCAAAACCAAACTTTGTGATAATTCTGTATGTAATTATATATGTATATATGGAAAAAAACCTCGTCCAATACCATAATTATTTCATATTTAATGCAAAACAAATGGCTTATAAATACTTCAGAATAGGAAAATCGACCATTCTTACAATCCCAACGAATCAAAATATATTGTTCTATTTAGCAATTCTATCACAACTACAATTGAAAAGAATTCATCTAAGCTTAGCATAAAATTTGTTACAACTACTTCTAAAAGATTACAAAACAAAATAATAATAAGCAAAACTTGAAGTAAAGAATTCACTATCACCTGCAATAATTGCTACAAGGAATATATAGAAGAAACCTCAAGAAATTTAAATAAAAATTATGTGAACACAAAATGGATATTTTATAAAACAACAAACTAAATGCATTAACAACCCACAGTAATGATAATTTTGATTTAAAAGATGCTACTTTAATTAAAGGAGGCATGGTGGAGTAATGGATAGTGGCTCGGATTGAGGAATTGAAGAGCTGAGCTTGAACTCCAATCAGATCCATTACATTTACTTATATGCTAATACCCTTGGGAAAGGTATGAATCCCCTTCTTCTCTCCCTAGCTATGGGTAAATAGCAAGACCGACTGGGTTCTATAGCCTTGGATGGCAACTGGTCTACCGCAGAGAGAAATGGCAACCTACTGAGGGAAAAAAATCTGACTTGTCAGTCAGGTATCGAAAAGATACATGATCGCCAAAGCATGTATCACGTATGCCACATAACTGACTGACTTTGATTAAAGGTGAAAACAATTTACTAAGATGAACAGGAAGTGTTTTAATCACTAAATCATCTACAGTAAATTTGCATCCAGGTTCTTACAGTATTTGACATTTCTTGGAAGATTTACACAATGTGGGTTATTTAATAACAATAATGATAAAAAAAATGAACAAAAATAAAGAAACTAAATGAAATCAGTGAGACGATATGCCCAAAACGAATTTTTATTAACATTTAAAATGTCCACATTACTTCTCTTTCATCTACATACGTAATTACATCAATGTAAGCATCAGTTTAGTCTGATGAAGTCCTAAAGGTCAAAACATGAAAATCTTTTCCACTTTTTTCAAAGATTTTCCAAATATATATATGTGATTATTCAACTATAATATATATTTATCCTCAGATTTTTTTTTTAAATAATGGTTAGGTGTGGATATTATACATGAGAACTAAATATTAACTTTTCTTCTGGACACATACATCATATATATATATATATATATATATATATATATATATATATATATATATATATATTCAGGATGCTATAAGCAAAATAATATTTATATCTGTAATCCAACCAAACTAATGCATTTTTTACTTTTCACTTGTTTCCCTGATGTCCATTATTGACCCAAGCTTTGTGAGCAAAGTTATGGAAATGAAACTGTTTGACAATAGTTGTGCTAGCAGGAAGTAACAAGTCTTCATGACTGAGGGTTTGAGATTACTAGTCTTGTTCAAATAGATGATAATGTCAAATGATGCCCTCTCTCCTCAAAACTGTAACATTTAGACCACAGAAGGTTCTTTGGTGGTTGAATATGAACATGCCTGTGCAGGTATCTACAACAGGGATTGGCTTGCCACCCTAGCAAAAAATGCATGCTCATAACCAAGCAGCTAGCCACTATTAGTCTGATATACAAAAATATATAACTCATATAAATATATATAAATATATATATGTATATATATATATATATATATATATATATATAATAATGGAGATATATTAATATATATATATATATATATATATATATATATATATATATATATATATATATGCACACACTCACACACACACACATATATATTAAAGAGAAAAGAGAAGCTGCAAACATTTTTATTATAATGAGGATTTTTTAAAATATATACTTTATTTCCCATATTTTTTTGCTACACACGTTACAAGTCTTGTCACCTTAATCAGATCAAGAATGTTATTTAAAGGAATTAATTTTTTCATTATGTTTAACCATTGTGTTAGTATGTATATATATATATATATATATATATATATATATATATATATGTATATATACTCACACATGCACATGGTATGTAGTAGTAGTATGTTATGTGGATAAATTGTTGTCTAAATTATGCAAAAATGAAATTAACATTGACATCTCATTTTAACAGATATATTTATCAAAATTATACAAAAATATCTTGAAATATTGAAGTTTAAATTTATTTAATAAAATCACCATTGGCTTCAACCACCGCCACCAAAGACCACTTTGGAATCTCTTGCATATCTTCTGAATATTCTCCTTCGATGAGTCTCTATGCTTCCATATTCATTGACTACAGTTCATCTTTGATGTTACAAATAGCTTTGTTGGTCTCTTGCTCAACTGCACTCCACACATAGAAATCAAGGGGGTTGCAGTCTGTAGAGTTAGGTGCATTTAAGGGATTTAATGAAGAAAATGTGCTAAACGTGTAATCAAACGTTGCTGAACTGTGATACTCCCTATTAACATGTGACCTAAAGCATGCTGGATTAGATACTGGTTTTGCCTCCAAACGAGCATGCATCATTTTAGCTATGTTGTCTTTTTAGTAAATACCTTCATCATTTTTAATGTCATCATTTTCCACAGAGTCATTTTATCCTTCTTCCTCAAAAAGTATGACATCTTCAATGCCTTCCAGTGCATTTGTGATGCAATATTTTTTGAACGACTTTACTTTTTTTGCATTTTTGTATGTACCTATGTGTAAATTTGCTCAAAATATTGTATTTCAAAATATAATTAAAACTATATAGAGACTTGACCGGAATTTGAACTCAAAATTCCTATGCCAATATCTGTTACACTGCCAACACGTATGTCTGGGAGTTAGGGCACTTCGATATGGTATAATGTTTAGCAAGCTTGTCATGCTAAACCAATTAAGACAGAGTTTTGAGTTTGATCCTCACTAGGTGCTCCACACTTTTGACCTTGTACCACATCTAAGCTACATTTGGAAAATATTTTTTGGGGCACTGTAATGTTTAGCATCAAATCAATTTTTTTTAATCATCTTCATCCCAAGTAAGGCATTAAAGCCACTAAGACACAAGGGGTTACTGGGTATGCAAGAATTAGAAAACAGAAACACCCCTAAGGAGCAATGAAGAAGGGTAATCAGGAGGACAGTAGATAGCAGTTGACACTACATTTAAATTTTTGCAGATTAAAGTTATCTGGAAAATATGGAGCCAGAAGGGAGTTCCACAAGCAAGTCAATAAAGCCACTAAGACACAAGGGCTTACAGGGTGTGGAAGAATTAGGAACAGAAACATTAATAATGTGAGAGAAGAGTAATCAGGACAGTAGAGAGCAGTTGACATTGCATTTAAATTTTTGAAGAATAATGTTGGCTGGAAAATATGGAGCCAGAAGGGAGTTCCACAAGCAAGAAGTATGAAAAAAGAAACTGTTAGCATAGAACTTACATCTAGCTAACTAGATGTATATCAGTAAGACCTTGTTGCCAGTCTAGTACTGCACTTATATTCAGTCTGGGTACCACAGCCTTGATCTCATCCAGACAATTAACATGGATGCATTTATAGAAAAGGTGGTAGAAAAGTAACTGAATGAATAGTCAATTCAATCCTCACTCCTTGTTCTATACGTTTGGCCTTGTGCCACATCTAATCTACACCTAGAAAATCACCATATGTTTAGGAGATGGAAAATTCTGAATTCAAGCCCATTTGGAGAATTCATGTGACACTGTAAACCATTTCTCTATTAGAAGTTTTCCCAACAAATGTAGCTGGTTCTACTACTACTTACATGCAAATACACTTGGGAAAGGTATGAATCCATCTTCCCACTCCCAGCTATGGGTTAAATAATAGGACTTGTATGTAGAAACTATGAGTTGTATCATTATCTCAAAAAATGTTGTCAATGCAATATTTTTGCAAAAAAATAATTATTCTTACAATCCAAAATATGTTTTGGTTTTAAATAATTCACAAAGGTTGATAAATCATAAGAAAAGAAATCAATCCATTAGTCAATCTAAACATACCTTTACTGTTCTAATCAAATCATCTGTGTGGATACTGCAGCAGTTCTGTTTTAGACGGAACTGTTAGGCCTTCATATTCTGAGATCAGCGGGAGACTCCATCATAAATCATGATTTGACTTCTTGTAAAAAGATTTAAGGGAGTTTTCTACATTGTTTCAACTGATTTTTGACTTCCGTCAATATATTTTGTATCCATCTGAAAAATATATGCAATAATAAAAATAGTTTATCTCTGAAATTCAGAGAAAAAAAAAATACTCTTTACTTATGAATTGTTTATTTTACTCATTTTTTATTCATTATTTTTCAATTTTTTTCCTTTTGTTTTTCACAAATATTTTTCTTATCTTCTTACGGTTTTATTTTTTCCATCTTGTTTGATGTTCCAATCTTTTCTTTTCCTCACTTTCTTTCTTTCTCCAGTCTTGTTCCTCCTCCTATTTCTTCATTCATTCCCATTTTCAATTCACTCCCATTGCCTCACAACCAACCTCCTCATAATTCTTCATTACTGACTCTGTCCTTCTAAAATCACTTGCCATACTCCAGTTACCTGCAACATTCTTTGCAACCCCAATTTTCAATCATTCCCATTGCCCCAACACCAAACACTACAGAAACAGAATGCCTTCCTCCACTGACATGTTGCATTAGTCAGCTGGGGGAGTTAAGGCTACTCATTCTCTCTGGCACAGTGTCCCCGCTATTGACCAAAAAAATTACAGAGAAGATTGCTCCTCTAATGTACAGACGTACATGTGTACACAGATGCAGATGGGGGCATGCAGTCGCATTTCCTTACATTGGACACATTAGGTGGATGGAACAGGCCGGAAATGGACATCTTGATTGGTCAATTTGACTTTCTCTGTGGAATGTGGGTCCAATGGGTTAAGTATTCAAAACAGAAACACACACACTCATGAATAAACTAAAATTATGGTATCTCAACTGGTCCCTGTTGACAATATTCAAGAAAAATCATTCAGAATTCTTTATCTCCTCTGTTTGTTTGACCTTATGCCCACAGAATTCAGATCAATGAATTGATATGGTGACAGATTTGAACAAACATGAATATATTTATTACCATAAACATTATATTTAATACATACAAGAATTTGAGCAGACATTCCTGTTTTTTTTTAACAGCAAAATTAACTTCTAATGGCTTAGAGATCAGATGTCTTAATAAAGAAAATGTCTCACCTGACATTTTTTTATTAAGATTATCAATCTTAAGGCAGGTTGACATTAATTACAATGTTTAAAAACATTAAAAACTCAAACTAATATACCACTAAATAAAATGTCCGTAGTAATAGAAAGTAACATCAGATTAAAAATCCATTAATTCCTGTAATATTTTAAAATTATGCTATCTCAACTAGTCCCTATTGACATTATAGATGAAATTTCAGTTTGAATAAGTCCTTTACTTCTTTAATCAATATACTTGTTTTCTTCTAGGTATAGGTAAAATAGAAGAGTAGACATGGCTCTCTAGCTTTGAATGGTAGTCAATTTCATGGTTGGGAACTCTGAATTCAAAATTGCAGGAAAGACTGCAAAAACTACTTCACTACTGTCCCAAAGAAGTCATAGCAATGCACATATAATCAAAAATAGGAGTTGTAGAGGGCCATGACCACATATACCCTAAAGGGACATGATATTTTAAGGATTGATTGATTTGTTTTTATGGCCCATCAACATTTCGCAGGCTATTTAAAGCCAGAAAATATTTTTAGATTTAAGAATATTTTTAGAGCTATTAATGATTTAAGTCCTACTAATTAATCCATAGCTGAGGAAAGACTATAATGAAAAAAAGAAGATGTAGAGGGCCATGACCACCTATACCTTATTGGAACATGGTATTTTAAGAAGAAACTGATTGACTGATTCATTTGGTTTTTACAGCCCACCAACATTTTGTCAGTCAGCCACAAAATACGTCTGGATTATAAAACTTTTTGGAGATAATAAGGATTTATTGATACAAGTTCTACTAGTTGACTTATAGCTGAGATTAGAAATTGTGAATTCATACCTTTCCCAAGGATATTTGCACATAAGTAAATATAACAAACCCAACCAGAATTGAAACTTGTCCCCCCAACTTCCAATTCCAAGCCATTATCCATTACACCATCCATACATCCAAGCTGACAGCACCTAGTATTTCCATGTAGTCAACCATCTAGGTCAATGGTTCCTAAAGGGTGTGGTGCACTTCATAGGTGTGGTGAAAGAGGATAGCTGGCAAGGCAGAATGATTGAGAGACAATCAAAGATTTATAAACAGTTTCAAAATATCCGTATGCCAAAAATGAATATGATTTCAAAATATAAAATATTATCATAGATTCTAAGTGCATGAATGAGTCCCAGTATAAGTATTAGGTTGGTGCAAAAATAATATCGTTTTTTTGACGTATTTTTTAACGTCAAAAAACGATATTATTTTTGCACCAACCTAATAGTTACAAATAATTATTAACTGATTTTATCACTGTGATATTTTTACATTATAACAAGTATTAAGAGTAAAGTAATTTAGGGTCTGTGAATTAGAGGAGAGAGTTACCAATGATAATGTTCTGACTTCGAATCTGCAGTTATCTTCCTTTAACTCTCTCTTTTTATTTTTAAATGTGCTTTTTATCACATAAAATTTGGTGAGGCACGAGCAAATTTCCGAAAACGTGGCACAGAAAAAAAAATTGGGGAACAACTGATCTAAGGGCTGGTTTCAAAATGATATAGCTGTAAACTAAGAAGAGAAATGCTTTCCCCTGTGAAATGCAGACTTAAGAGTCTCTGTTCTCAAAAATTTGCATATGCCTCGAGGGATGTATTAGTGTCATGACATCTCAAGATAGTTTAACAGCAATGATATCCAAGATATTTCCATTGATTTTGAACTTAAATGCTAATTTTCAAAGAAGACATAACATCTTTTCCTGAAAAAGAGGTTTGACACAAAATTCCCACACTGTTCCCTACCCCAATATTTTTTGTATATAGTTCTGGTGAGTTAAACTTAGTAAATACAATGAATCTTTGCTCATGACTCAAATAGTTATTTTCAACTGTCAACAGGGATCAGTGTTCAAAACAAGACACAAGCCAGGATTTTGAATGCTGTTTTCCAAGGCCCACTGCCAAAAATGTTGCCATTATATGAACTATTTACATATTTCTTCTTATTAATTCCAGTGCTAATTTTTCTCAGTAGTCCTGGGACACATAATGAGGAAAGAAGGCCTGAAGAATATGACACTCACAGGACATATTGAAGGCAACATTAACACATGGAAACATCAAGTAATGAATTTGTGTAAAAGGATGGGAGAACAGAGCCTGGGTAGGGGTTAGTAAGGCGATGATGTGTTCCTTCAAATTTTTTATTTCATTTTACAATTTGACTACCCAAGTCTGATATGGGGACATACCCATTATCATCTGTAGTTATGGTACAACAGTATTGTTGATAATTTTACTATAAAAATGTATTTTTATATTTATTTTAGTGTTGCTTTGATTGTTATCTTGCTATAAAAATGTATTGTTGGTCATTTTATTATAAAAATGTACTGTTGATTTTTGTTTGGGGGTTAACTATTTGCCCATAGCTGGAATCCTAAAAGAAGTTATCACCCCACATCAGGGTGGATCTGAGAACAACACAATTAAGAGGTGGTTTCACATATCTCAAAATGGATAATGGCTTGAAATTGTTAATGAGAGAGCTGAGTTCCAGTTCTAATCACTTACATGCAAAACTTCCTGATCAGAGCTGCCAGTTGTAGTGTATCATCATACTTATGATGAACTTCATTATACAATCTTCTGCGGTGTAAGATATTTTATCTAATGTGATGTTGTTTCTTTTGTATAATAATAGCTTCTAAGATTTTGAATCTTTTCTTACATTTACAGCATATTTTGGGATTTGTCATTTGCTGATAACTGCATTTTTGTTGCTTGAGTGATTGATTCATTTTTCAAGATTTATTAACCCTTTGTAGGCTATTTAAAGTCAGAAAATATTTTTATTTTCTTACTTTCAAGTCTTGCTAATTAACCCATAGTTGGGGGAGAAGAGTGTTTTCATACCTTTCCCAAGGACATTTGCATGTAAGTGATTGGAACTGGAACTCAGCTCTCTCATTAACAATTTCAAGCCATTATCCATTACACCACCTGCACATCCAAGCTTACAGCACTTGGTATCCCAAGTGGGCACCCATCTACATACAAACCAGGCTCAACATTGCTTAACTTTGGTAGTCATATGGCAACCAGTGTTTGAACGTGATGTGGCCATAAGCTTATTTGTAATTTGTTGGTTGATATGCACATTAATTGCACTGAGTTTTACAGGTAACAAGTCAGACGACAAGAGAGTGTGGGGGCATACGTAATCGATGCAAGAATTTTATCTTGTGTTTAGATTGTTTATATCGGATATTCAGTCTACCAGAGGGCATGAGAATTCATAAACAACATTATTTTTTATATAGGGGCTTCTTGAAGACCTGTGTTATTGATAAAAATTAGATTAGATATTTTGAACTTCTTGTACTAAATGACAAATCTAAGGTGTTTGCTGGGTTCATTAAGTGAAATGTACTGGTGAATTATAATTGATTTTTCATACTGCTTGTAATTATGGTGAATCTAGTTATTTCTCTTTATATCTTGTGTTAATTCTTTTAAATTTTGTTTAGGAAATTATTGTTTAAAAAGTATTTGTTTAATGTTGCTTAGGTCTTTATCAAATATGTTCAATGAGATTTTGGGGTCTGGTAAATCATTTTTCATAACAGCTGTTTTGTATCTGGGAGAACATTCACTTTTGTTGTTCATGAGTTTCTGCTTTTGCGTTTTTTTAAAAGATGAAGTAAGACAAGGGTGTCTCTCATTACTGCACTAATTCAACCTGTAAAGTGAGGTAATACTGAGAGGATTATAAGTTCTACCAAAATTCATTATTGCCAGCCACAATCTTAACAACATAAGAGATGCAAATATCACAGTGTTTATAGCAGACACAGAACTAAAGCAAAAGGAAAAGACAAAAAATCAATTGCTAGAGTATGGAATGCATGGTTGTTAGCAAAAGGAAGAATTCAAGATGCAAATTACAAATTAGAGATATCAAAATCAATCAAGTACAACAATTCAAATATCTGGGAAATATTTTAACAGAGGATGGAAAGTGCATCATTGAAATCTAAAAGTAGAATGGGATAGTGAAATATGCCTTCCAAAAGCTAAGCACAGTATTAAAAAACAGGAAAATCTAATTAGAAACAAAGGAAAAACCACTGAACTCTGTATTCTCTATATGGCAGAGAAGGGCAAACAATCTCTCCACAGATGAAAAACTAACTACAAAAGAATGATAGGAATACTATGGACTGAAAATGATGAAGCAAGGACAACATTTTAGAGAAAATGGAAACAAAAAGGATATATATACCTAACATCAGGAAGAGATAGTTGTAATTCTAGCATACATGATAGGGAAAGTGGGCTTGGAAAATGTGATACTTACAGAACAGACAGAGGAAAACAATGCATAACCTACATGACGAGCTTGAATTGACAAAAGGATTTAGGTGAGATAACAAAAAACAATGTTTATTAAGAGCTACAAAAGATGAAATTGTAGAGAACTATAACTTTTAGTGTCATGAAAGGACATTGATACACAGAAGAAGAAGAAGAGAAAATTCATTTTTATTGATGATAAGTTTCTGCTTTATGAAGCTTCCTGAATCGAAAATTTAAAAAAAAAAATTTTTCTGTTAACTTTATGTCTGATTAACTACCCCTCCCTTCAACACACTTTCAAAAATCTGAACATGTCATATTTGTCTACAACCACGATACTGACATATTTTTTGCAATTGTCAGTGATGCCTTGGCTATGTTTTGGTTTATCATGACATGAAAAAATAACTCACCCACCTCCACCCTCTGAGCTTATTTTTCTATTTAGTGTAGATCAGAGATTTAAATGGTTAATCAAGACATGCCTACAAATCTAATTTTAATTCTGACCTTATATTCCCTGCCTTTAACTTTCAGAAAAGAGTAAGTGGTTTTTAAATTTCCTTAAAAATTATTTCATCACCAGTTACTTACCATTGCCTGAAGAAGAAGTACAATCAAAGTATTGAAAGCTTTTGTGTAATAATTTCAACATGTTTTATTATAATCTCTTATATTAAAAATAATAATAATATATTGCTCTACTTTTATTGAGCACTTTTTTAAAAGTAAATGCTATGAACAGGAGAATTTTACTCCATCTGTTCTTTCATTTGGATATATATATATATATATATATATATATATATATATATATATATATATATATGAAGAAATATAGTCTTAACATGTGCTATATTTATGGGATAAAGTTCTCAATATCAGAGATAGAGCATGTGTAAATATAAAAGTGAACATATATGTATATATATATATATATATATATATATATATATATTTGCTCTGGGTATGACGATAAACTACATCAAACAGCAAGTCTTCTGATCAGGAGATTGGAGGATTTGAGGAGCATGGAACTACCTTATAATTCCTGTTGTTCCCAGGTCCTGGGGTGGTAGCACTTGTTAGGATCCCAGCTACCAGTGCTGACCAAGCTCTTTAGTGTTATAGAACATGACTTGTCTAGGAGATGGAAAACTGTTACACAAAAAGGTGGAAGTCTATTATCTGCTTTGTCTGTGGCATTTATTTGCACTGACCAAGTGTAGCTCTTAAAAGTGCGGATGTTTCTGCAGAAGCCCTCACCACTTTAATCAAATCACCTGTGTGGCTTTCCTGGTGGTTTACTTGATTCATTCATTTGTTTAGATCCTCATATATCAATACCAACAGGAGAGTCCATTATTATATATATATATATATATACATATATATATAAATTATAATGGTCTCTCTAATCGGTTTCAATGTATGAGGATCTGACAACTTAATTGATTCAGTGATGAAATTTTGTGCTATAATCTTAAGTAGCATTTAAGACCTGCTAGTCATTTACAAAGGAGGCTGCATATGGAGCAAGAGTAAGAATTGTGGGATGAGATCACTGTTAGATTGGCTGACCTTTTAGATCTTGCACTCACTTCTTGAAGACAATTCAGACAAGCTGATTGAAGACTGCTGAGTCCACTAAAACATGTTGATCTCCATTCTACCTGCTCCAAGGCTAAGCCCTCGAGGCTGTTATGAGGTATCTTGATAGCTAACAAGTCTATATATATATATGCATATATATATATATATATGTGTGTGTGTGTGTGTGTGTATGTCTGTGTGTGTGTGTGTGTTTGAAATGTATATGTATATAAATATATATATATATATATATATATATATATATATACATGCAATTTATTACATATATTAATATATATTATTTATACATTGTATATGTACGGTACTTATTGGAAAGCACTCAATATCAGTGATAGAGCTAACATGTTTAGTTGGATTGATGTGAGTTCACAAACTCACATCACTCCAACTATATATATATATATATATATATATATATATACATATATATATATATATATATATATATATATATATATATATACATATATATATATATATATATATATATATATATATATATATATATATATATAAGCATTATGTCATAAATTTATGGAATATTAATGTAAGCACTACTATCACAATATTAATGGTTTAACTATATAAATACTAATGATTTGCCTGAATAAATATACCTTTTTAGATATAGCAGGCTTATGCAAAAGTCTCTTTTAGCCAACAATTTTCATGGAAGTAACTTATGGTTCCTAGGAATTACCTTTAATCATCTGTGGTCAGTACTGGTTTCTTTAGAACTGAAGAAAGCTGTGGAGAATCATATCCAACAATAATCATTAAAGGAAACCATGACAGTGAGTAAGAATTCCGTTTCTGTCTTAAATATATGTGTCTGTCTTAATGAAGTTGGAATATTTTGTTTTGTTCTCTTTTACAGTTTGACGTCTTAGCAGCACTCCTGCTGTTTCTGATGTCTTTATAGAATATGCCAGCTGTAATTTGGCAAGACTACGTTAGATGTGGTTCAGTTGGCGCCGCATGTGGGAGAAATTACCAAAAGCATGGAAGAATGGCCACAACCAAATTGTTGATGATAAACAGACGACTTGGTTTACAAGTGATGGAGAATGGTTCATCAGTGACATTCCTCAGTGTTTTTCTTTTTGCAAAAGAGTTTTCTGTTTTATTTTCTTTTTGTGCCACCACTCCTCAGTCTTTTTTTCATTCTGTTTTTCTTTCCTCATTTATTTCACTCTTTAAATAAAGTTATTTTGTTCTTTCCTCATTTATTTCACTCTTTAAATAAAGTTCTTTCTTTCTTTCTTCATTTATTTCACTTTTTAAATAAAGTTCTTTCTTTCTTTCTTCATTTATTTCACTTTTTAAATAAAGTTCTTTCTTTCTTTCTTTCTTCATTTATTTCACTTTTTAAATAAAGTTCTTTCTTTCTTTCTTTCTTCATTTATTTCACTCTTTAAATAAAGTTCTTTCTTTCTTTCTTTCTTCATTTATTTCACTCTTTAAATAAAGTTCTTTCTTTCTTTCTTCATTTATTTCACTTTTTAAATAAAGTTCTTTCTTTCTTTCTTCATTTATTTCACTCTTTAAATAAAGTTCTTTCTTTCTTTCTTCATTTATTTCACTCTTTAAATAAAGTTCTTTCTTTCTTCATTTATTTCATTCTTTAAGTAAAGTTCTTTCTTTCTTTCTTCATTTATTTCACTTTTTAAATAAAGTTCTTTCTTCATTTATTTCACTCTTTAAATAAAGTTCTTTCTTTCTTCATTTATTTCACTCTTTAAATAAAGTTCTTTCTTTCTTCATTTATTTCACTCTTTAAATAAAGTTCTTTCTTTCTTTCTTCATTTATTTCATTCTTTAAATAAAGTTCTTTCTTTCTTCATTTATTACACTTTCTTCATCTATTTCACTCTTTGAATAATTTTTTTTCTTCATTTATTTCACTCTTTAAATAAAGTTTTCTTTCTTTCTCTATTTATGCCCATCTCTCTCTTTCTCTCTTCCCTTTTTCTCTATCCTTTTGTCTATTTCTATTTCTATTTCAGCTTCTCTCTCTTCTCAATTTCTCTTACTTAAATCTCTTTTCCACATTTCTATTTATTTTAGCTCCACCCTTCTTCTCTCTCTGTCTTGGGTGCCATATTGTGATTCAATGGTTAATGAGCCAGTCTTACAGATCATTACTACTGAGTAGTTCAACCCTTACCAAGTGCTCCATATTTGTGGCCATGTGCCAAAACTAAGCTATGTTGGTATTTTAATCACTGCTTGGCCTCTTTATGGGACCGGGGGTAAAAATGAACCAAAATCCTGTTCTAAGGTGCTTTTTCTCAAGGTTGCACTTTCTACATTGCAATTAAATGGAGAAAGCCAGAGTCAGTCCTTGATGCCTGAGGCATCTCAAAAGGAGAATTATGGAAGGAACTGGGCAATTTCTGGCAACAACACATATATGTACACATGCAGGGCTCCAAGTTGTAATCTTTATATCAAACCCAGGATCATGATCAGGGGTGAGGTAGGTAAATAGTTTCCTCCAGTCCATCTGTCTTCCTCCCTTATTTCTTTATTTGACTATTATTTTATTTTTTTTGTAATTTTTAATTTAATTAAATCATTTATTTATCTTTGTTATTACAATCTCTTATGGGAAAGCTTCATCAGTGATGCCACTGGAGGATGTTTCAGGCCCCTAAAAACCTCTGACCCCCATCTTTCAAGCAACCCAAATAGGAGCAACCATTATCTGGTTTATATTCAGTTGATTCCAAATTATTTATATAGGTCTAATTATTTTGAAATTTATCAGATTCTGTCTTCTTATTTGTTGTAGTTGAAATTCTGAAAATCAAAAAGCTCTAAAATCAGAAATCATAAAAATTTTAGAGGAAAGTGTCTGTAATTTTAATGGTCCTGTCCTGGCATCCCAACATCTATCATTTCCCCCCTGCTCTGACATGACTTCCTTTTGTCTTTTCTATAAATATTTTCATGGCAATTATTCTAATGGGTCCTACTCCTTGGTACCTCAATGAATTTAAGCGTACTGCTAGATTAACAACTGAGCTGCTTCGTTTTACTGTTGAAATAGCTAAATGTAACTGCAAATTCTATTTTAATATTTTTTTCTCACACTTCTCACCTGTGGAACTCTCTTTCTTGCTTTCCTGCCACTTATGATCTTCAAAAATTTAAATACAATGTCAATCACCATCTTCTATCTTCTTGAACCCTGTTCTTGTATTGTCCTTTATCATCACTAATTGTATAGGTAATATTAGCCATTTCCCTATAAGGAAACATTGAGCATTTATTGACTGAGCAGCTTATGCTAGTGTCAGTTTAAATTAATAAAATCTTTCTCTTAAAACATTTTTTCAAGAAAACAATTTTCTCAAGTTCAATATCTGCCATTAGACATTCTAGTATTGATGGGGGTTTCCTTCCTAATCTTTTATTTCAAGTAGTGTGGAAAGTCAACATCTTGATTATGTGATTATTTTCTCTTTGAGTTAGATGTGTTATCCATTTTAGTTGTTTCTGTTGTTGTAAGTCTTCAAGTGATGTGGTTTCTGTTATTTGGTACAGTTCTTTGTTTCTGATTCTATAGTGCCAGTCTACAAGGTCTGAAGAAGTGCAGTCTTTGCCAACACTCAGAAGCTTTACTCACTCAAAGTCAGTTTTAACCATTTTTAATTTTTATGATAGCTTCAGTGTAGTTGCCATCACTGTTTCCATCCCAATTTCAGATCATTGCGATCTTGTGTCTTAGCGTCATTATTGCCTTGCTTTGGTTGAAATGATTAATAAAGAAAAAAAAATTCAATTTTCAGAGCTTTATTCATACTAATAGAAAGTCTGCCAGTAATTTTCTGGTCTGTCTGTGTTTCATTTAATACATCTTCTTAATTTACCCGACTGAGTGGGAATATTTACATGGCTCATTACAGACATATTAGCATTCTCTGAGTTGACTGTAAATGATCCCTATTTCGTCTCTCTTGCTCTCAGTTATATCCCTTTCAGAAGATGACAAATCATGGCTCTCCACAGCTTCCTATCATTTTTTAGAGCTCCTTTGAAATTACTTTTTGTTATTGTGGAATTTCTCAGGTAGTGTTATCACTGCTTTCCTCTGTTTCTCTTGCTTTTGACGTAACCAATGAGTGATTAATTCTTCAAGCTTTCTTTCCTGAATTCACCCATTTCTAACTGTTAATAGCAACCTCTTTGTAGATTATTTTCTCATTGAGACTTTCTTAATTCCCACACAGTTTGTCTGCAGTATTCTCAACATTTGCTTGTATAAAGATAGATAGATATGAATATGCTGAGATAGATAATGGATATACTGAAATACATAGATAGACATATAATGAATATATACATATATATGTGTGTATATATATATATATATATATATATATATATATATATATATATATATATATATATATGTATATTTTGAACAATTAAAAAATAAAAATCTTTAGACACACTGGGTTGTAGATTAATATTCTTTCGTTTTTTTATTATTATTTCATTTAGATTCCTCGACTAGTTTCGACCAAAATGGCCATCATCAGGAGAAAAAATATTTCTGTTTGCTGGTAGCAGTGAACTACAGAAATGAATGTCTTGATGGAGAAAATGAACTTTTGTCTGTAGTTTTCATTTGATTTTTTCTCTTTTTAACATGAATCTTTTAACATTCCTTGTGTTGGTCAAACAGTCTCTTTTAAGCTGTTATTTGATATAAGAGCTGGATAGATACATGCTGCTATGAATTCTCTGGTCAGTTTGACAGTTTTATTGGACCTGGCGAGGGGATGTGTCTCTGTTTAGTGTTTGTGTGTGTGTTATTTGGTTCTTAGGGAGTGAGTGAGTATGATATGTGTAAGCGTGTGTATTTCTGTGGGTGTGTGTTATCATTTGGCTCATATATATATATATATATATATATATATATATATATATATATATATTTGTGTGTGTGTGTGTTTATATATATATATATATATATATATATATATATATATATATATATATATATGAATATATATGATAAAATATAGTTTTAAGGCATGCTATATTTATGGATTAAAGTGCTTAATATCAGGGATAGAGCATATGTAAATAGAAAAGTGGACATTGGCAACAGCCTGTTTCATGTTTATACATATTTGGCAGGCTGTTGAAACAATTATATGTATATATACATATACAGATATATATATATATATATATATATATATATATATATATATATATATATATATATATATATATATATATATATACTAGCAGGAGAGCCCGACATTGCCCAGGGATGTAACAGTAAGAGATAGATCAAGTATCGACCATCATAAAGAATGAAAAATAAAATTGACAAAGATTATTGTTTAAGGTTGATGGACACACATGTCTTAATTAGTTTTTTTTTGTTTTGTTTTTTTTTTACGAATTGGTCAAACCCAAACTCAAACAAAAACATTGTTTTCAATCGTTATGAGTCTACTGATTGAATAGAATTTTATTATAAACAAATGTGTTGTAAATGGAATTTTTAAATCATTCTGAATGTAAAACTAAAGAAAAAAGTGTGCAAGACAATAAGAGACACTACCTGCCAAAAAAAAAAGTGAAGTTTTTTTTAAATCAGTTGAAAAATGTCGGAAATCCGATCCCATATATAAACGAACACACACACACACACACACACACACACAAACAACCTAAGTTTTATAATAAGTATAACTCGATATGAGTTGTCCCCATTTCATTCTCGCGATGACTCTTAATTATGTTTTCAAATTACATTCCAACCACCTGAAGAAGGCCAGAGCATACAACAGCCAAATCATTGTAATAAATATGGCAACAAAGATGAGGACAATAGTCCAAATAATGTAAATAATGTACATAATACCTCATCTCAGAAATATAAACAGTTTTGAAAATTTCTTCTCTTTCAAACTACTTTTAAGGTTTGGAAACAGAAAATAGTGAGATGTTATACAATTGGGAGAATAAAGTGAATAGTCTATGTACAGAAAACCCCAAATTCTTCTTACTAGAATTATCCTTTGAAAAGATTACAGCAAAAATTGTGAGGAAGCTGTAGCTTCCTCACAATTCTTGCTTCAATGTCTCTTTTAATTATTACAGCAAGTTAGTCATATTCTGCATTAAATGTTTGATTTTTCTTAACACCTCAAAATACCTTCCTTATCCCAAAAGACCATGGCCATGACATTAACTGTAGATCTTTTGGTTTTAAATTTCTTCAGCCACAGAGAAACTAAGTGATGCCACTGCAGGAACTCTTGTGTGGTTTCTGGATTATGACAACGTTTCATCAATAGTGGTAAGTTTTTCTCAAAGATTATCACTAGAATTCTGAAAATGCTGCATAATGAACTCAGAGACAGCCACTCAATATACAGTTTCTAGTCGACATTTTAGCACCCACTTGAATGACAGCTTCTGTATACTCAACTGCTCATGAATTATAAATCCCCAAAATTCCCAGCATATCTCTCATGCATCAGCAATCCTTTTGACAGAGATTTATCAATTGGGCAGAATTATTTCATGAACATGATTAACAATTTCAGGAGTTGATACCATTGAAGGCTTCCTAGAAGTAACCTGAAGCTTAACTACTTTAACTTAAAAGTAGTTTGAAAGAGAATAAACCTTTAAATGATTTAAAGGTGACAATAGAAGAGGAAATTTATTTCAATGACTGATCATCAGAATTTCTGGGGAAAGTGTTAAATAAAATTGAGTAACAATATGTCAGTTCTTCCCACATCATGCTGAATCTTGAGTTTCTAAATATCCATCCTGAAAGTTGACACCCTACTTAATAGTCATGACAGGTGCTTATCATCCAATGTTTGTACTCTACGCTCACAGATTTCCTCAGAATTTTCTTCTGCAGAAACAGGAAATTCATGACAGTCTACTAGAGTACCACACTTGGAAATTCCACACAATTTCTGTTCATATGGTTTGGTCAGTAATTGTCATTATATATAAAAAAAATATATTTTATTTTTATATATTTTTATTTTATATCTAAAAACAAAGGAAAGATGATGTAATGAAAATAATAATAAAAAAATATCAAATATTTAATTAAAAAAAATCTGAAATATTAAAAGTTGAAAATAAATATTAGGTTAGTGCTAAAATAATAACGTAATAATGTCGTTTTTTGACGTATTTTTTAACGTCAAAAAACGACATTATTACGTCATTATTTTTGCACCAACCTAATATTAAAAAAAGAATTTTGAAATATTAAGACAAAAACAAAAAAAAACATTGTTGTTATGCTGGGTACAACAGCAAAATTGTCCAATTGTTAGATTAAGCTTTGAATCATTGTTTCTTAGAAATTATTAAATATATCTTACTGGAATTCTCCAAAGTTTTTATAACACTATTGGACTATACTTTGAGCAATAAGAATGTATAATTCCTCTCCAAAATTAACAGAAGAATTGTGATGAAATCAATCATAACTGAAAATAACATGTTCATCATTAATTAATCATAGCTAAGGATCAGAAGCTCATGAAAGATTGAAATTAAGTTCAAATATATATATATATATATTATTCCAGGATCATTTTCCAAGTTATTCAAGATGGTCTTCACCCTTTCTAACCTTCTAACTTTCTATCCTGGAGTAACAAATTGCCTCAGAAGTTTCACATACAATTTCATTTTCAAGTCTTTTTTCACTGCTCTTTTCTAAGTCATCTCTTTAGTTCTAAATTGAAATGATGATCCCTCTTCCTGTTGTCACCACCTGATCCAGTTTTTTTTCTCTACTGTTGTTTTTAAACTTATTCATTGTTCTTTTGATGGTTCTTGAATGGACTCTGAAGATGGAAGCCAGAGTATGAATGTTGGTATCATTACTGAAGGCCTGAATGATCTTTTCCTTCTCACCATTGCTCAGTTGTGAAGAAGACACAAAATATTTTTAACATGCTTTCTTTTTAGCTGAATAACTCAAAGGAATTTTCAATGATTCTTACAACAAATGGTGTCAAGATGGCTAAATGTTTTATCTGAAAACCTGTAAAAAATTAGTTTGGTGATTTTTTTAGATATTAAACATTTTGTGAAATGGACATTTATGCTATAACTTGATTTGGACAATTTCACTGTTACACACTGTATACATACATACATACATACATATATATATATATATATATATATATATATATATATATATATATATATAAGTATGCAGAAAATAGAAAAGAACACGTTGGGTGCATAACCCGGAGTTCCTTAGTATTTTTGTTTTTATTTTTAAGAAGACAGTGCTCCATACAGAAGTAGAGCTTTATTATAATATTTTTTTTGTTTAAAAATATGATTCCTTCGCTACATAAGATTTCTCATGTTTCAAAAACGAGTGCCGAAACCATCCAAATAATTATTAAAATTAAGTTTTTCTGTAAGGTAGGTGAATGTTGTTTGTTAAGTCTAGGGTTACGTCTAGGAAGTTTACTCTTTTTAATTTAGTGTTGACTATTGTTTTTAAATTTAGTTTTCTGAATTCATGTATGTAGCACTCCTTTTCGGACAGAAAATTTGTTGATGTTGTTCATGGTGGGCAGTTAGATTGTACAGTATAAATAGACCAATAATGTCCAAAGATTCTGCAGAGTCTAGAGATCCCATGGTGATGTCAAAGTTGTCACTAGTGTTTTTAATCCACTGGACCCCATTATGGATGAGGACAGATTTCTTTGCACTGAGAATAATGTTTGTTTCTTCCTTAGTTAAGTCAGAATATACTGTAGCAAACTCCAGGGCAGTCGTGAAGAAGTCTTTTGATATTGACTGGTAGTAATCAACAATATCGAACTGAATTAGGGTGCAGTCGGGCTTATTGTCGATGTTGGTAAACCAGTTTATGACTTCTTTGGTGTTAATCCAGAGTGTTAATCCAAGGTGATTTTTAATTTTGCTAGTGATCCTTTCCAGGATTTTTATGCATATCTTTCCTATGTCGTGTCTAGTAGGGTTTATCATTCTGGTAGCAGGGTCTTCCTCAAAATCGTGTTTGTGGTCCTTAAGAGTGAAGTGATAGAGTTGAAAAAAGATATTTTGGATCCAGAAATGTCATAATCGCTAATTTCTCATGTTAGTATAATTTTCAAATGTGGGCATAATCGTTATATAGTTTTACTTATTTTTAAAAATTTCTCACTTTACAATCAGATCTCTGTTATTTTTTTCTTTTAAATTCCACATGTGGCTGGCAATTTTGGTGGAGTATCTAAAATTTGGTAGCTTAAACGATGATATATGCTTACAACATATACGCTTGAAAGGACCTTCACTACATATTTGTATATATATATATATATATATATATATATATATATATATATATATATATATATATATCAACATTAACGAATTTTCACATTAAATAATTAGCATAAAAAAAAATCCCATAGTTTAATAAAAGTCTTAAAAGCTTAGCCAAATCATTAAATAGGAAAAACCCTTTCTGTAGTCATCAAAAAACAAATTGAAATTCAGTGCAATACGGTTTGTATATAAAACACCCACTTGAATAAACAAATAAATAAATAGATAATCAGATGGACAATAATAAAACAAAATCCTCCAGGCGCATAACGACTTGTAGGTGCACCATAAAAATATCCCTCATTAGCCTTGAAATAGATACCCTACCCAACCTTAGCAAAACCTCTCAGAAGATGATGAATCTATAGATAAGAATTAACTCTCTGACCACTTAACAAAGAAAAGTAGCCTAGCCACTCCCACAATAACGAATTTTACAACGGACCATGCCTAAAAACACACATAAACCAAGAGATAGCTTATTCCTAAAATTTTGCTTGAAGATGAAACGGGACTAAACACCTCAATTCAACTTAATTTTAATAATTATTTGGATGGTTTTGGCTCTCGTTTTTGAAACATGAGAACTCTTGTGTAGCAAAGGAATCCTATTTTTAAACAAAAAAATTATATATATATATATATATATATATATGTATATGTTTTGTATGTCTTGTTTGTATTTATTGGCCCAATAGAAAGGAAAGAAATTAGTAATATTATTAATATTAGTAAAATGAGTGCACTCATTCATTAGATTGAGATGGGTGTTGGTTTTAATACAATTGCAGGAATGTATATTAATTGTAAGAATTTCACAATTGTGGCACAAGGTCAAAACAGAAAATAGAGTAAGGCTGGTCAACATTAACTATCTTAGACTTAGCTAATCAGATTCACAACATTCATTACAATTTACTCATCGACCAAAAGAACTCATCCATCACCATTCAATCTTACATATACCACAATACCACATATTCACTGGGAACCTGCCAAAATCCCATGATGTAAAAATTTCACTGTTCATAAATGTCTCTTTATTTTTTTTAACAAAAATATATAATAATTCCATGAATAAATAAAACATTCAAACTAGAACATATGTTAGCAGGATCCATCCACCCCTCAAAAATAAAAACTGAAGGCACTGTATTCTGCCATTAGATAGAATCAAGAATCAAATTCACTAATGGAGTGGGAAGGAAAAATGGTAAATTTTCATTTTAACACCTGAGTGTCATTCACTGCTGAGCTATTTTCTTTCAGAAATTAGTACGCGCTTCCGCTAATCAATTTTTTTTTGTACTTAATTTAAGAAGAAAGTTAACTTTCAAATATATGTAAACATTGACAAATAAAAGAATAATAAAAGAAAAAAAACACCTACCCCTAATTTGAAAGTTAACTTTCTTCTTAAAAAAAAAATTACTTTGTTATTCTTTAATTTTAATATATGTAAACATTTACATATATTTGAAAGTTAACTTTCTTCTTAAATTAAGTACAAAAAAAAAATTGCTTTATGGAAATGCGTACTAATTCTGACAAGGAATTACTGTGAAGGAAGTAAATAGGCCCAAATTGTATACGTCCACCAACTGAATTACTTATCAATAAGCCAGTAATGGCTAACGAAAGACCAAGAAAAAGTCCAATTTTTTTCGGGTCGTTAACATCTAAAAAGGTAGGTTTCTTCAATATCTAATTGTTGATTTGAGTTCGGCATAAGACTATTTTGATTTGAGTTTGGAAATAAGACTATTTTGGAAAAATTTGAAGGGATATTAGTGCCCGGGTGTTAAAATGAAAATTTACTGGAATAATAAATGACAGTGTGGGAAAATCAAAGACTGACTTAGTCAAGATAAAATGGGGGAAAAAACAAACTGGGGAGGTTGGGAATCTTGACATGGATCATAACAAAAGAGAAAGGCGGGAACAGGACTGGAACAACACTTACTCTTATTAACTTGGTAAACACATAGCGTCTAGCTTAATCAAGGTAGGGTTCACAGGAAACTGCCCTATTGCAATACAGAAAACTTAAAAAAGAAAATCAAGGATAACTCCGTTCACACAAACCAAGCTCACCATAGTTACCCACTTTTTACTAGAATCTGTCAATAACAAATGCTTTCTCAGTTCTGATCTTCATCTTGAGCTGATGCCCAAAGAATCTAATCAGATCCTGATGCAAATAACATTCATATTGCAACATTCCCTCCATCCATGATGTCCATACCACCATTATGTCCATGGCTAGCAATGTCAGAAACAACATCTGTTTCACCACCATTCTTGCCATGGCTAGAAATGACAGAAACACCATCTGTTTCACCCCCCCCAGATAACTGGAGTGACATATTGCATCATGTGAAATCAATAAACCTGTGCTGCTGGGGATCAATATATCAGCTGTCAACTCACCAACATAATCCCAGAACTGGTGCACCTGCAGACAATATGGTAGAAGACATGCAAAGCTGTTTTTTCTAAACCAAAGTTACATCAATGATAGTCAGCAAATCTGCTCAGTCCCCTCTAAGGCTACATCACTGAGAGGTAGCATGTTCCAAATCCCTCACCAGGTAAGCAAAAACACAGGGTTGCTGGCATAATCTGTTGCCGGCACCCAAGACCAGAAAGAGCGCAATTCTGATGTGAACAAGTCAAGCCAAGCACATAGAGGGTCCTTCATGACCCTCTCCACCAGTTCATGATACAATAGACTATGAGGCCATGAAAGGTCACTGAACTGAGGAACGACCCTCAAGGCTGCCCAAAACTCTTGGAGGGATCTCGGCTGATTCCAGAGTTACAACAGTGCTCAGCCTCTGAAATGAAAGGAGTGATAGTAAGGCTAGGTAAAATGTCCCTAACAGTCCCTTCCAAAATCGAGTCCTCTGTCAATGTACAGCATAGTAAAGACAACCTCAAGGCATAACAATGGCATAAGTGTGACATTCCATGTCCTCCATGACACAGATATTGAGCAACACCTTCTCTGCAGACCTGATGTTTGTGAACACCGCAGAAGAGGGTGGACAACAAGCCCTTGAGCACTTTCTTTTGGTCCTTGCAGAGAGGAAATACAACCAAATGATAAAGGATAAGAGAAAAGTGGCACACATCTCAGCCCTACCCTTTACGGACAACCACCATCAAAGCCAAGTCTGGACCATCACTCCAACGATTGACCACTTCTTCATCCGCTGGATACCAGGCCTGAAGCAGACTCTGAGAATGCAGATGGGTCTGTCTGTCCAACTAAAGGGCCCTGGAAGTGTAACCCCCTTTCAGGCACCTAATCTCAAGTCAGAAGACTTGTCATGGTTAATTTTGGTTCTGAAGACTTTTTTTTGTACCGTACAGGTACCTTTGGCAGCACCTCAGTGTCATTGAAGCATAGCACAAAAATGGATAGATCATTGGCATACACAGAAACCCTTGCTTGAGTGACTCTAGGGACAGCAATTCTATGTAGGACTGGGTTGCATGCTCTGTCCCTTAGCCAACAAAAGAGAGGCTCCAGTACCAAAGCGTAAAGTAGGGGTGACAATGGACAACACTGTGACAGTGCAAAATAATGCAACCACCTTCGATTCACCTGTACCATTATTCAAGGCAGATTCAACTGGTTTCCTTGAACATTTCCTAACCCAGGGTAACTGTTAGTTTCATCACTTAGAGCCAGAGACAAAGAGACAATCCAGACCGTGGAAACAACACTCCTCACCTGCTCCAAAGAAGGCCAAAATCATTTTATCTGCTGGGAAGCTGATGGACTCAGTGTCTGCAAAGGACATTGTCCTTATTTTCTTCAAAAGGGCCACACTCTAAAGTAGGCATCTTCATTGAAAATCTGCTCTGAATGGTAATGTAAAAATGCAATAAAACGATATTATTTAATTAGAAAAGCTTTTAATTGCTTTTATAAATATGATTTATTAAAGATATTGTCTTAAAAAAAAAAAATTGATGAATAAAGAATTTTTACAAGAATTGTTTCATTTTTTTTATTTTAGTTATAATACTTTATAATATATATAAATTGTTTAAAATTCGGCATTGCTTTAATCTGGTTGTTATTAAGTGAAAACTATATTTACAAATGAAAAATTGAAAAGTATAATAAAAGTCATTTTGCGCCAAGATTTTTAAAATAATTTAAAATTTTTCTTTAGTGTGCAAACATTCCATTTTTGTAAGTAGTTCATCATGTGTTTTAAAAGATGTCCCCTCATTATGGAAAAATTGGTTGTCTGCAATTTTTTTCGTTATTTCTTTCTGTGTTTCATTGTGTTTTATGGCTCAACAAGCTTTACAAATCATCCCTTTAAAATTACAAGTAATTTTTACTATTTTTCATTAAACATTTTTATTTTATGCATTTATTTTAGTGTGGGTCATACTGTAATTAAGTTTTTTTAGTGTGACTTACTTAAGAACGGACTTAGAAATGAAACCCAATATAATTCTACTAAAAAAATTTTTATTTTGACATAATTAAATTTTTCTTATTCAATTTCTATTTGTAGTTCTTATTTTTTAATTTATGCATCATTTTGAAATTTCCTTTCAAATTATTTTTACTTTAACTATTATTTCATAAAAAATGTTTTTTGTTAGTAGTTTTTTACTTTTTTAAGTTTATTCTTTTTTGTGGTAGT
>OZ010605.1:33615465-33617449 GCA_963932145.1 Acanthosepion lycidas
TAATAATTAATATTTAATAAATGCTTATCATACTGATTATATTGGTAACGTTTTATTTGTCCTTGTTTTATTAACTAACCTATCTATTTTACATACTGTCAGAAGCACATAAGCACATGTAGCCCCTTTTCTTCTAATTATATATATATATATATACCTCTATCTATAAAAGTCAGGATGTGTGTGTGTGTAACAAATGCATGGCCACAATTTTTGACGCATTTGCACCAAAATTTACATGCACATGCTCCAAGTTAGTGGAAAGGCCAAGACTGACTTTGCATTTCCCAACTCCCATTGATAGTGGAAATAATCGATTTTTTCATGCTTCTATGGTAGTTTTCATGTAGTTTGCAGACATTTTCTACTGGCCAGAGTCAGAGCCTATAGCTGGCTGCCATAAATAGGCAGGAAGATTCTATTGGCTAGCGTGAGAGCCAACAGCTGACTGATATGAATGTTGACTAGCATTCTAGCATGCAAAATAAATCGATAGCTGCATTCATCACAAGTGGGAAAAATTTAAATCTGCATGGCACTTTACTCCAATTTTCTCATTTGCTTGTTTAAACTCAATGTTGATTCTGATTCCGCAGAACTGGGTTGGATGTGAAAAAGTATTTGTTGTTAACATTCAGTTTTTCCAGTTATGAGTCCTTTTTTAAAGCTGATCATTTTGTGTTCATTTTGTTTAGTTATTTTTTCGTGAGAGATTAAATGTTTAATATAGAGCTTAGAAAAAATTAGCAGTGTGAGATAGGCAAGAAGTAAGGCATGTAGCAACATCACCATGGCAAAGGGTGCTCTTTTAAAGGTAAGGAAGGGCAAAAATATTTTAAGTCAAGTGATAGTGATTGCTGTATGAGTCGTATGATTTTTGAATCAAGCATGGGCAACGCCAGGCCATGCTGCTAGTATATATATATATATATATATATATATATATATATATATATATATATATATATATATATATATATATGGAGATAGACAGATATGCACAGAATAAGATATGATGTGGTTTTTAGGCACTTTCCAAGGTTGCCACATGTTGGGATCATATTGCCAGACCAATAATATCAAGAAAAGACCTCCCTGACAAATTGACCATGGTAGGATTCAAAACCCAGGTGTCATGGTTGTATAGTGGAAGTTCTAACCACTCAACTACAAATATATACACTGAAGTTAAGCAATGGTGAGCTTGGTCAGTACCTAGATGGGTGACTTCTTGGGAATACCAAGTGCTGTAAGCTTGGATGTGTTGGTGTTGTAAAGAATAATGACCTGGAATTGTTAATTAGAGACTGAGTTCCAATTCCAGACAGGTTTGTTCTATTCACTTATAAAAAATACTCTTGGAAAAAGGTACGAATCCACCTATTCTCCCCCAGCTATGAGTTAATTAGTAAGACTTGTATCACTAAACCATTATTATCTAAAAAAAAATACCATCTAAAAATATTTTCTGGCTTTAAATAATCTGATTAGTTCTTAAAAACTAATCAATCAATGAAATACTGATTAAAACACAGGCATATCTTTTAGTTTATAGAAAGTACTTTAGCCACAAAGTGATGGATCAATTTGCATATAGAATTGAACCCCCACTTTATATCCACATTATAAATTCTTACAATCTAAAATCTATTTCTACTTTAAAATAACCTGCAAACATTTGTTAAGCCATATAAAATGAATGAATCGATCAGTGAAATACTATTAGCTTTACAGGCATGTCTTTTCGATTTATTTACAGTCACTGGAATATTTTTGTATAGAAAATACTGTGGTCACAAAGTAAGGGATCAGTTTACATAGTGAGTTGTAATATAGAATTGAACCTCCACTTTATATATGAATCATAAATACTTACAATCTAAAAAAGAATTCTGATTTTAAATAATCTGCAAAAGGGGTTGATAAGCTGTAGAAAACGAATCAATCAACACAAAAAAAAAATTAGTGGATTTTGAAGAATTAC
>OZ010605.1:33617649-33732913 GCA_963932145.1 Acanthosepion lycidas
TGGTTATGCTCACTTTTGAAAACAACTCATAAACAAAGCGATCAATTGCTTTCACCAATATTCCAAGAATTCTCATTTCTACTCTTTTAAGAACACATCTAAGAATATCGGTATTTCTTCCGCTACTTGCATAAATCTGTATTTTTCTTTCTTTCTACAGAAAACCTATAATGAGGTCTATCTGGAAAGTAGCCAGCCATTTAATTATCCTTAATTAAATAGGTAACCTATGTCAGTGTTGCCTGTGTCCACCTTAAAGTAGTTTTCTTTAGATAACAAAGACCTATCTCTTTTACTTATCAAGATATTCTTTTAATCTTCTCTTTTGGGAGTTGCCATTCTATATTTATTCTCTAGCAAGTGCTCGAAGAAATAGGACTCAATATAAACCTTTCCAAAACAGAAAATCTGGAACTGGAATAAAACCAGTGATCTCACTACCCTGATTCCATCATAAAGATTCAGGATGTCGATTTAATAAATACTGAACTCTTCAAATACCTTGGTGTATATGTTATAACGAATTTATGAGACCAAGTCCATCCTTCAAATCTAGAAATTTACCATTTGTCCATGCATGGAATACTGTTGCCATATATGGTTTGGTGCCCATGCTGTTCATTTTGAAGTTCTTGACAAAATCCAAAGACAAATATGCAATGTGATTGGTCCTGATTTGGGGTTTCAACTCTGGTCAGTTTTTTACCAATGTAATGTGGCTTCCCTCTGTCTTTTCTATAAATATTTTCATGGCATCAGTTTGGTAAATAAAAGAGAATAGTAAACCACACACCCACCCACCCCACAAATTGAACTGCTAACCAATGATTATGGAGGGTTAATAACTTTTAAGTCTATTATTTATTAAATGATGCCAAAGCTAAGTTTACAGAAGCTTAATTGTTTATTTGAACCAAGTTTTTAAAATTCTGATATGTTCATTCTTTCTTTATTCAACATTTGGTCCTTTTGAAACTTTGTTCATTTTATACTTTGATCAATACTTTGTTTTTTCCATTTGTCATTTAGTCAGTTTGACTATTTTTCTATTTGGTTCTTTGTCCATTTGACGCTTTGTTTGTTTGACATTTTGTCCACCCATCATTTTGTATTTCAACACTTTGTCCTTTCAACACACTATTGGCACACCAGACTCTCATATGGATGTGATGCATGGCATCACAATGTAATCAGAAATCCTTATACTACCAGCTATACACAAATGTTTTCTGAGATCAATGATTAAAAATATCTTCAAGTAAATGAACAATTTGTCTTTTGAAACTTTGCCATTCGATACTCTGATCTAGTACTGAGGATCTAAATCAGGTGAGCCTATTAAAGTACTTGACTAAAGTTGTTGGGTTAATTTTGGGGTTTTGTAGCAATTTTGTTGAACAAAATTGACCCTAACAGATCCTATTCTATGTTCAATTTCATTTTTTTAATGCATATCACCTGAAACAAGGTCAAAGTAATACTAGTACACAAGGCGCTACAGAGAATGTAAGTAAGGGAAAAGACTGGGTATGGAGGGGTGATGAGGAAAGGATAAAAAGAAGAACAGGGATCAGGGCAACAAAAGATGTTGATTGACATTACGTATAAATTGTTGAAGACTATAGTTATCAGGAAACCAAGTAAGAGGAAGGGAGTTCCATTGTAGGGAAGTGCAAGAGAAGAAGCTGTTGGACTAGAAGAAGTGGTTACATTTAACTGTTTCAACAGTAAAAAGGGTGGGACCAAGATACCAACCTAGTAGCATGTTTAAATTCATGCATTTGGAGCAACAGTGAAAATAGCTCATCATTTGACACTTTTGTCCATCCGTCATTTTGTATTTCAACACTTTGTCCTTTCGACACTCTATTTGCATATCAGACTCTCATATGGATGTGATGCATGGTATCACAATGTGATCAAAAATTCTTATACTATCAGCTATACACAACTAGTTTCTGAGATCAATGATTAAAATATCTTCAAGCAAATGAACCATGTAGGTCTTAGTGAGGACCATCCTTCATCTAAATTCATAGACTGCACAAGAGAATCACAAAGAAATGTACCAAATAGCACAAACCATATCATTTGAGGACCTTCGATCAACAACTAAAATGGATAACACATGTAACTCAAAGAGAAAGTTAAAACATAAGATGCTGACAATTTTAGTTAGGTAACCCCCTCTATAATGGAAAAAGAAACCTATTTTCCTGGAAAAAATATTTTTAATCAATTCAACCCAAGAAAGGTGACAATGTCACTAAGATACAAGAGACTACTAGTAGTAAAAAGAGGGAAAAGACTTTAGAGAAAATCAGAAACATAATCCTAAACAGAGAAAAAGAGATAAACTTTAGAAGGAGCCAGAAACCCAGATGGATTTTATAAATTTCATCAAAAAGTAGCAATGCTGCATGGTTAATTACCATCAGAATTGAGGAGCGCAGATACTACACTTTGGTCCTAAACTGATGGCCAGGAGTCAATGAAAACATACCTCAAATAACACTGGCTGCTCAGTTAATGAAAGACGAATGTTTCTTCATAAAAAAATGGTTTATATTGACATTACAAGTAGAGGTGTGGATAACTTAGTATTTATTTGACCTCCCATGATAACAGAATATTGCAAAATTCCAGGCATTGGTTTGGAAGTTTGAAAGTTTTTTGTTTTTTTTATCAATTCACCCCAAGCAAGGCAAAAGCTCTAAATTTATGTTTTAAAAACTCATAAAAAGGAAACCAAACAGTTTATTTAAAAAACAGTAAAATAAAGCCAGTTGGTTTAAACATTTTCTGGCAAAATTTTATGGAAGATCTGCTCAGTATTGATGCCATCAAAAACAGCCAAATTTAAGCTGTAAATGGGTACAGTTTGATTGGGTTTGATTCTTGAGTTTTTAACCAATGGGGATAAAACAGTAAAAGCTCCCTAAGGAGTTGGTTTTTGATCCAGTTGATGCTACCTGTTTTTTATAAAAGAGGGGAAATTTTGACTGCAAACTTAGAAAGGATTCAAGTACTCGGGTGAAATGCAGTCACCCAGGAGAAAGGATCCAGCTACTCAAGCAAAAAGGCTGTCATCTGGGAGAAAAGTTTGACCATCTCGGACATGTAAAGTCTGCTCCTATTATTAATCCTGCTGAGAAAAGGATTAGACCACTCAGGTGAGAAAGTTGTGATGTAAGATGACAAAAGACTGCTAGTGCTGGTACTACTGCTCCTACTACAGTTGCTGCTGAAGAAGAGGAAAGAAGAATTTATTGCATTGAAATGTCTTTTCTAAATCTGTGAAAGTTTACTTATATTTGAGAACACCTGTCCCAAGCATCTAAATATTTTGTCTAAAGGACCCAGAGAAGTTGCATCACCTCAGGTCTTTCTTTTCTCATCCTGTGCAATCTTCAATATTTTGAATTGTGAATTCTATAAATTTCTTTCATGTAAAAAAAATTATTTATAAGAACTGTTGCTCTAAAAGAAAGTTCTTAAAACAATTTTGCAGTTTAGAAAAAAAATTGTTTTCATGAACTGTTGTTTTTTAAGAAAAAGCAGATTTGTATTTTGAAGGAAATGTTAATTTACCTTGATAGGGAAATTTTGCATAATGCCTATACTGTATTTTGTACAATTTTGTTGTTGGGGAAAATATTTGTGTCTTATTAGTGTTTGTTTTTACAAATTTTACTTTGTCTTTTTCATTAATACCACTAAATGAAAGGATAAGAGATTTGAAATTTGTCAGCTTCTTCTTTCCTTTTCCTCTATCACCTATTAGGGTGCCATTATGAGCAAATAGTGAAGCCCTCAAACAAAAAAAAAAGACTATGAAAGTAAAAAAATAAATATTTATCTAAAAAATTACCAGCAATTCATATTTATAGTAAATTTACCACCAATACATTTTATTATAGAATTAAAAACTATACATTTTATCTGTAGCTGAAGACATACAACTGCGTTCAAAATATATTTAGTTGAAGCCATAAAATTGTGTTCAAAATATTTAGATTTTGGCATTAAATGACCCCATACAGATGTTGATATGCCACTAAACAAAATCGACCAAACCAAACCAGATGTTTTTCTCACACTTTTTTCTTTTTATTATAAAACATTAACAATTATAATAATAAGAATGGTGGGTGGTGGAGGTTACTTTATGACAAGGACCATTCTCCTCATATATCTTTATGGCATAGTGTAAAGTTTGAAACAAAATGCACAGTTTGTTAATATACACAATTCATTTTTATATAGTGTGGTAAGCTATAATTAACCGGAACGTGCAATGCTTGAATTGATTCAATGTTTCTCCATCCAGTTTAGTTCTGATTGCAAGTACACGTCTGACATATATCTCACTTTTTTCTTGGATGAAAGCTCTCTTTAGAATGCTAATAGCTTCTTCAAAGTTCATACATTCACTGAACAGTTCATATACATCAGACGACACATGATTTATAAGAACATTCAACTCCTCACCCTCAATATGCCTGAGGAAGTTTAAAAATGTTTGGTACCAATGATTCCATATTTTCTCTGCCCCAGAGTTTTACTATCTAGATCCAGAATTTTAGGTTTCAGTACCCTGTCCATGTTGAAATAAAAAGTAAAAAAATTAGTAGTGAATAGAATGCTATAAGATATAATTAGTTAGAAGCATTCACTACTATTTCTCTGGTAGTTTAGTCTTCAAGGTCAGCATTAGTTTTAGCCACCAGCTGTATTCTCTGATATTTATATGGGGAATATTTGCATATGAATACAGTATATAGCACAATATATATATACAGAAGGATAAAGTAAAAGTTAGATGTTCAAGAGTTAAAATATAAATGTTCTTGTGCATATGAGAGAGAGAGAGAGAGAGAGAGAGAGTCTGTGAGAATGTATATATACACTACAGTTCCAAAGTTTGAGAGCATCTATTATATTACAGATCTTTTTTTGGATTTGGTGAAGATCCTTGAGAACAATAGTAGAAGCACCAGTAGCAATAGTATATGGCAGCAGTATTCAATGCAGAGTCAACTGAGAGTTAGTAAGTTAATTACTAAACAAGAGCCCCTGAAATGTCATACCCATTAGCTCTGGTGTCTATATTAAAGATGGGTTTCCATGTTGCAGAGACACCACAAATGAAATGCTGACTTTCCATTCATGTGCTTTCATGTCACTGTTGTTTATAAAACACCGACAGTCAATGATGAAATTATTCATATGTCCATCAATTTTGAATATTTTTATCCATTTCTCAGAATCTAATACCTGTATGATGCCAGTTTTTTTATTGATTGATAAGCATAAAAAAGGAATATAAAACACAATGTTCAGAACAATAGGTTAAATATAACAAATTTAACAGGCAAATTATGCAAAAATACAAAATATATACATATATATATACAGCCAACAACAAAATTATTTGTACACCCATCAATTTGGAATATTTTTATCCATTTCTCAGAATCTAATGCCCAGATGATGCCAGCTATTTTATATGTTAATAAACACAGAAAAAGGAAAATAAAACTCAATTTTCAGAACAATATATTAAATACAACAAATTTGACAAATAGGAAATATCATTTTAAATTGATTGATTCGTATAAGTAATTTACATAATTATTTTATTGGTGAAGCCTTCTAGACTATTTATTCGGTAGAATATTTGAGATAATTCCAGCAAAAACCATCAAATGGTACACAGTGTCACCATAGTTTTTATTACATTAACAAACCGATGGGGAAGAGAAAGGAGCTTAGCATTGACTTGAGACAGAGAATATTTGTCTTCCACAAGTGGGGAAAAGTTACAGCACTATTTCAAATCATTTAGCTATTCCTAGATCTAAAGTACAGTCCATTATAAAGAAGTTTAAACACTTTGGCATGACAGAGAATTTTCCTGGGCATGGAAGTAAACCCAAATTGTCACCAAAAATTGCGGGTAAACTGTTAAAAGGTTAATATAAACTCAAGAGTTGTTTTGAAAGTTTGGATATGCATATCAGTGTAAGTACAACAGAACATTGTTTTATTGGAAATGGGTTGCATGGAAACTGATCATGATAAACCCCTCTTGACAAACTATGTTACATTGTTGCTTGGTTTAATTTTGCCAAAACATTCTTGGACAAAAAACGTTCTTGCATTTATGAACAAGTACTATGGAGTGATGAAACAAAAATTGAGCTTTTCAGACATAATGATGCAAAGAAGATTTGGCACAAGAAAGGTGAGACTTTCCTGCCAAAGAACACAATGGCAACATTAAAACATGAAGGTGGTTCAATGATGTTTTAAGGTTGTTTTAGCTCAAGGGGAACGAGACAATTAATTGCAATAAGTTGAATAATGAAATTTGCAGACTATAACAAAATTCTGAGTGAAAATCTACAGCTATCAATGCAAAATCTTTATCTAGGTTGGCAATTTAATTTACAACAAGATAATGACCCCAGACATACTTCTAAATCAGTGATTGTACAGCTTCAGAAAAAGAAGATTACAGTTCTGCCATGGCTTTCAATGAGTCCTGACTTGAATCCTATTGAAAATATGTGGGAAGAATTGAAAGTTGGAATACATCATCGGTCACCAAAAACCTTCAGGAATTAGAATGTATAACCATTGAAGAATAGAAGAAAATCACAGAAAAGACTTGTTCAAATCTCATCAAAAACTTTAGAAAAAGATTGCAACAAGTTATAAAGATGAGAGGCCATGCTATTGATGATTAATAGTGTGAACATTTTTCAATTTTTTCTATTTTTCATAATGTACAAATAATTTTGTCTTTTCCTATTTTATATAATTCACCAGTCAAATTTGTAGTATTAAACTATTGTTCTGAAAATTGAGTTTTATATTCCTTTTTTTGTGTTTATTTACATATAAAAAGGCTGGCATCATACAGGCATTAGATTCTGAGAAATGGATAAAAATATTCAAAATTAATGGGTGTAGGAATAATTTTGTCTTTGACTGTACCTTTTTACCAACTCTCATCCTCAGAATAGTTGAGTTGCAGATTTTAACCAAATAGTTGAGACATCATATATCTGTCAGTTTCAATGGTCATCATGATGAGTGGTTCATTCATTAGAGAAAAAATGGTGAAGAAGGTCATTGCTATTTAGACATTTCCGAAAATGAGAGAAAAAGAATGAATTTTTAGTGAAGACAAAGATACAAAGAAAAGAAAGAAGAAAAAGATGAATGCAAATTCAACAAGAAAAACAGAAAAAAAAAACACTGCAATGTGATATCGTTACTGAAATAACAGTTTGGTCTTAAATAAAGACTACATGAGTTGGCCCATCTATTTGTCAAAATTTCAACCCAATTTTCCTATAGCAATTTCTAAATAGTACGCAATTGATTTATTGATTATAGTTAAAAACAGATTGCATATATTCTGACAATTTTAACTTTCCTGCTAAGAATTATACAAACAAAATTTGTTCTGAAAAATAATAAGTATGAACATTCTAGTAAAAAATATGTCACAGAGATTTTCCGACAAAAAATGTTACATATAGTCATTTCTGCTAAAAATATTACACTCAAATTTTCTCACTAAAAATGATACACACAAACTTTCCTGCTAAAAATTTGGAACATGAACTTACCTGCTAAAATTATACACACAAACTTTCCTGGTAAATATTATACACAAAACTTACAGTAGGGAAAATAATTATTTCATTCCTTGTTGATTTCCTGAGTTTGCCATCTTACAAAAATACTTTTGGTCTATAATTTACAGAGTAGGTCCGTCTTGAAAGTGAGAGATAGAATATTAAAAAAAATCCTGGAAATCACATTATGTTAATTTTTGAACATTTATTTCTTTATTATTGAAATAAAAAGTATTTCCTCCCATAGCAAAATATAACTCAGTATTTGGTGAAGAAACCTTTGTTGGCAAGCGCAGCAGCCAGACATTTCCTGTAGTTGGTTACCAAGTTTTTACAGATCACGGGGGAGGGGGGATTTTGGCTCACTCCTCTTTGCAGATCCTCTCCAAATCCTTAAGGTTTGTAGGTTGTTGTCAGGCAACTTGAAGCTTCACCTCCCTTCACAGATTCTCTAAAGGATTAAGGTCCAGATACTGACTAGGCCACTTCATTGCCTTAATGTACTTCTTGAACTACTCCTTTGTTGCCTTAGCCATATGCTTTGGGTGATTGTTATGCTGGAACACCCATCCATGACCCATCTTCAGTGTCCTTGCTGAGGCAAGGAGGTTTTCATTCAATATTTCCCTGTACTTGGCCCATCCATTTTTCCCTCAACCCAGTTTAGTTGTCCTGTCCCCTTAGTAGAGAAAAAGTCCCAAAGCATAATGTTTCCACCAACATGCTTAATGTTTGGGATGGTGTTCTTGGAGTCCAAGTCAGCTTTATTTTTGCCTCCAAACAAGGCAAGTCGAGTTAAAGCCAAAAAAGCTCAATTTTAGTCTTGTCTGACCACAGCTGCCTTGAGATCATCAACAAACTCTTGCTGAGTTGTTCTGGGTTGTTTCCTCACATTTCTCATCATCAGTTTCACTTCACATTGGGAGATCTTGCGTGGATCTCCAGGGAGATTGATAGTCAATTGGTGTTTCTTCCATTTTCTTATTATCGCACCAAGAGTTGACTCCTTCTCACCTAGCTGCCTGCCAATCGTCTTGTAGCTCATTTCAGTCTTGTGCAGGTATACAATTTTGTCCCAGATGTCCTTAGACAATTCTTTCATCTTGCCCATTTTGAAGACATTAGATTCTTATTCATTGAAGGATTCTGTGAACTAGTGTCTTTTATACAGGTAATGATTACTTGATTAGGAGTAATAATTGAGTAATAGGACTAGCCTCTATGCATCCTGGTTGCATAACCGGTCTGTGAGACCTGAATGGTTGTTAGGGGGTGAAATATTTATTTTTTTCAATAAAAAAGAAATAAATGTCCAAAAATTAATATAATTTGATTTTCTAGAACATTTTTTATATTCTATCTCTCACTTTCAAGACAAACCTATCCTGAAAAATTATAGACCGTTCCCAATTTTGTAAGGTGGCAAACTCAGAAAATCATCAGGGGATGAAATACTTATTTTCCTCACTGTACCTACTAAAACATGGTACATGAATTTACCTGCTAAAATTATATACACAAACTTCCCCACTAAAAATGTGGCGCATGAACTTACATAAAATGATGCAAACAAACTTTCCTGCTAAAATTATACATGCAAACCTTCCTGCGAAAAATGTGGCACATGGGCTTACCTGCTAATATTATACACATAAACTTCACTGTTAAAATTATATACACATGCCTTCCCACTAAAAATGTGGCACCTAAACTTACCTGCTAAACATAGATATACAAACTATCCTGCTAAAAATGATAGACACAAATGTTTCTGTTAAAAATATGGCACATGAATTTACCTGCTAAAATTATGCATACAAAATTTCTGATAAACAGGATACATACAAACTTCCCTCTAAAAATATGGCACATGAACTTACCTGCTAAATTTATGCACATAAACTTTCCTGCTAAATAGGATACACACAAACTTCCCTGCTAAAAATGTGGCATATGAAATTACTTGCTAAAATTACACACAAACTTTTCTGCTAAAATAATACACAGAAAATGTCCCACTAAAAATGTGGCACATGAACTTACCTGCTAAAATTATATGCATAAATTTTCCTGCTAAAAATGTAACACACAAACTTTCACACTAAAAATGCGGCACATGGGCTTTCCCACTAAAAATGATACACACAATCTTTCCTGATTAAAATGGTGAATAAAAGAAAATATAAAGAAAGCCTATATTTTTACCAATTTTCTAAAATACATGAACATTATCAATTTAATCTTTGAAATATCCAACAGACAATCAAATTGACTTGCAGATTTTGCTGTAAGAAAAATCTGTAGCTGTATAAAAGAGAAAAGCACTGTCAGTTTTGGTTTTTACTTTTCGATATTATTAAGAGAGGAGTAAAGAATATTTTTCTTGTTTTTCTTTTTTTAGAATAAATGAAAGTATTTGATTTTACTTCAAAGTTACTGGAATTTATAAATTCAGATGTGCCTTACTGAATAAGAGTCATAGAAATATCTATATTTCATATTTATTAATCAAACATTTTCCCCATCTCTCTCTCTCCCCCTCTGATTCTTTTTAGCTTTCACTTTTATTGCTTCACTTTGTTTTTTTTCTCTTTCTTATTCCCTGTATTTCCTCTTTCTCTCTCACAACCATTGTTTCTCTTTCTCCCTGTCGAAAATACACAGAAATAAATAAATAAATAAAAACACATTTTTAAATTCACTTTTTCAAATTTCACTTTTTCATTAAATTTACAAATGGACATGTAAAAGAAGGCTTGGTGTCACCTCACATGGATGTGGCAATAAGCACACCATTGAACCTTTCACACCCAACGCAATATGACAAAAACAGTATTAAATATTGGCTTTAATTTCTCCTGTATATAAACACATGTAAACGGATGCACCAAATGCCACTCGATGAGTATAGACAGCAAGCACATATATTACATTCACTTACACATACTAAACACTTACTAAAGAACATGTGGAAGAATGAAAATAAACTAATAAAAAAAATAATAAAGAATTTCATTTCCCATAATGCAAAAGAAAAAAGGGTTTCCAGTCATGTGTGAGGTTTATGAAAAGGACATGATCAGTTTCTTTTCACTTCTCAAGCATTGAGTTTGGACATGTTTGGTGGCTGCCCCAAGTAAACGAAGATTCGGCCAGGCACCCTCAATGTCAGGTTGACTTGAGGTCTGCCATTCACTATGCCTTTACATCCCTGTATGCATGACCATCAGTAAATGTTGGGGATTCATTTTCTACTCAAGTCTTTGTTTTCTTTTCTTTATTGTGGTCAACTTCTGTTACAGGCATAAAGTCAAATACAACCCTCCACAAACACCTTTCTCATTTGAGCGCTCATGCCATAGAGAGAGATTGATCCAAGCAAGATAAAATACGTGTTCATCACCCATCTACGTTGACCGCAGAAAAAAAAACTTCCTCAGGTGCTTTATATCCATAAAGACACACAGACACACACATATATATATATATATATAAAACAGAAAATCTACATCCTCTATCAAGTGTTCCAAGAAATAGGACTCAAGATAAAACTTTTGAAACAGAAACTATTATCTGGAATAATATAATTATTGGAATGAAAGCCATGATGTTGCGTACCCTAAATACATAATAAGAATTCAGGTTGTGAAATTAGTAAATACTAAACACTTCAGATACATTGGCATTTGAATCACTTAAAACAATTTAAGTGTGGTAGAAAATGAAATTTAACATGGAATAGTCTATGTCAGAGGCTGTTTCATCCAATATAGCAATTTTTTTAATCATTTCACTCCATACTTGGCAGTAAAGCTATTAAGACACAGGGAGTTACTGAGTGTGTAAGAATAAGAACATTTTTAAAGAGCAAGAACAATAGAAGAGTAATCATGAAGAGAGTAGTTAACGATTGACATTGATTTTAAATTAATGAAGATTAAAGTTGTTTGGAAAGCATGGTGCCTGAAGAGAGTTCTACAAGAAAAGAAAAGAAACTCTTAGCATATAACTTACAATTACATCTAGCCAAATCAACAGTAAATTAGTGAGACCTTGTTGCCAATCTAGTACAGTAAATTCATAAAAACCATAGAGGAAAGTTCACCTGAAGAATTACCATGAAAATATTTAAAGAAAAGGCACCAGAAAGCTATATTATGACAGTGGGAAAGTGACTGAAGCTGAGATACCAGGTCAAAACCAATAACATTGCTGATTCTTTGGATTTTCTCAAGTATCTTTAAATAAATGGTGGGAGCAGTGGATTGTAGGTTATTTTTGACATCAGGTGCCAATTTGGCCTTATTGAACTGGTCAGAGTTACCATCAAGACAGGAATAAATAGTTCAGATTGAGATTTTCATATATGAATGGTATCAAACCCTTTCAGAAATATCTAAACTGTCAGCTATATACATGTACTTTCTAAGATCAATGGTGAAAAAGGCCTTGAACAATGAAGCCTGAGAGTCTAGGCAAAGATCATCCTTATTTGAACATTGTGGACTTGCACTGCAGAATCACAAACAAAAAACAATATCAAATAGCAGAAACCATATCACCTAAGGATGACTAATAGCAGCAATGACTAAAATGGATACCACATGTAACTCAAGGAGAAAATAATGACATAATTAACACCCTACTTCAAATAATAGGTAGGGAATCCCATTAACACTGGAAAAAGTAATAAAAGCTACTGGACTTGAGAATTCTGTTTTTCTAAAAAAAATTCTTTTAAGATAAAGATTTTCTAAATTTCAACCAAAAGCAGTACTAGCTCCTCAGTCAATGAATGGCAAATGTTTCCTTGTAGGGAAACATTTAATATTACTATTATATATATATATATATATATATATATATATATATATATATACAGTGTAACCCAAATATAAGAGAAACCCGGATATAAGAGAGATTTTCTCTGGTCCCAAATTAGAGCCATACTTACCTAAACAAAATAGACCAAACCCGGATATATATATATATATATATATATATATATATATATATATATATATATATATATATGTACAAGCTTCCTTATATAACATACAGTGCATGAAAGAAGAATTGCTGCCTAAATGCACAATATATATATATGTGTGTTTGTGTGTGTGTGTATATATATATATATATATATATATATATATATATATATATAGTTAACTATACTCGTTTCGAAAAACCTTTGAATTTTTGATTTGCCAATAATCAAATCAATCTCGAAGGAAAAAAAAAGGTTTTAAAAAAAGAAAGAGCTAGAAATATGAAAGTCTGTCAAAAAAAATTGCACAGATACAGGTTTAAAGCCCAAAGAAAAAACCCCGACACGAGTAAACAACTAACTAACAAAAGAGCTCAATACAACTGTAGAGCAGACCTAGATAAACCTATTGAGCCAGACAAACCTACCCAGGTTTCACCTAAGTGATCGTCAGGGAAAGCTGAATATGAATGACATATATATATATATATATATATATATATATATATATATATATATATATATATATATATATATATATGTCATTCATACTGTTTTGCTATATTGCAACACCTCAGTGCAACTAGACATCTGAATGCCTTAAGCCAGAACCAAAACCCAACCGATTTGGTGTCAGTCAGAGTTTCTACAACTAAGCTATCATCACTCAGCAGAAAGAAACAGCTAATTCTAGCGTATTGTTTTTATGAATGTAGATAAACACCAATCAGTCCGAGTGCTCCAATTCATTTTACTGAAGAGCATTGCATTAGTGTAGGTTACTGTTGTTTATAGAATCAGCTCAACAGTGTTCAATTGAAATATATATATATATATATATATATATATATATATGGTAAACCTACATATTTTACACACACAATCACACATCGATACATACATAGACATTTGTTTTCAAAAATTTTATTTTGGTATACTTTTTACGAACTCTACGTAATGCTTCAAAGAACACCTTTTTTCTTTTACTTAATTGTTGCCATTGTTGTTATTAGATTGCATTCAAATTTTTTGACAATGTTGTCTCACTTTTTCTTTTGGGCATGTGAAGAATTTTTCACACTTTCTTTCTCTCATTTACTCTCATTCTCCTACAGGTTATTAACAGTACATGCCTTCATTTGATCTTCAAATTAAGGCCATCAACACTCAACAGAAATCCTTGCAACATTTCTCATTAATTCTTTCTCTCTCCCTCATTCATTCTGTCCTTGTCTCACTGTCTTTCTTTCATTCTCTATTTTTTATTTTTCTCTTTCTCTCTCTATATATCATCCATTCTTTCTCTTTCTATCACTTTTATTCATTCTGTCCCTTTCTCTCTGCATTTTACTTTCTTTTTCTTCTCTTTTTCTTTTTATACATTCTATCTTTCTCTTATTTCTCTTTCTTTCTTTCCTTTATTCTTTTGCTCTGGCTCTCTCTTTTTCTCTTTCATTTTTTTTTCTCTTTTCACTTCTCTGTCTATATATTACTATTTCTTTTTTCTTCCTGTTCTTGTTTCACTCATTCTTTCTCACTCTCTTGTCACTATTTCATTCGCTCTCTATTTCGATTTTTTCTCTGGCTCTTGCTCTGTTTACCACATTGGTCTTTCTTTCTGTCTCAGTTTTCTCTTTATTTCTCTCTCCTTTAGGTTTTGCCTCTATTTCTCTTTCATTCCCTCTGTTTTGTTTTCTATTTTTCCCTCGCTTTCTCTTACTTTTATTTTTTCTCACAATCCTTGTTTCTGCTATTCTTTATTTATCTCTTTATTTCACCCTATTTCTCTTTTTTTATTTCTCTATTTCCTTTTTTTATTTCTTTATTTCTCTTTTTTATTCCTCTATTTCTTTTTTTTTATTTCTCTTTTTTTATTTGTCTATTTCTTTTTTTATTTCTCTTTTTATTTCTCTTTTTTTATTTCACTATTTCTTTTTTTATTTCTTTTTTTTATTTCTCTTTTTTATTTCTCTATTTCTCTTTTTTATTTCTCTATTTCTCTTTTTTATTTCTCTATTTCTCTTTTTTTATTTCTCTATTTCTCTTTTTTTATTTTTCTATTTCTTTTTTTATTTCTCTATTTCTTTTTTTTATTATTTCTTTTTTTTTTATTTCTTTATTTCTTTTTTTATTTCTCTATTTCTTATTCTTTTTATTTCTCTTTTTTTATTTGTCTATTTCTTTTTTTATTTCTCTTTTTTATTTCTCTATTTCTCTTTTTTTATTTCTCTATTTCTCTTTTTTATTTCTCTATTTCTCTTTTTTTATTTCTCTATTTCTCTTTTTTATTTCTCTATTTCTCTTTTTTATTTCTCTATTTCTCTTTTTTTATTTCTCTATTTCTCTTTTTTATTTCTCTATTTCTCTTTTTTTATTTCTCTATTTCTCTTTTTTATTTCTCTATTTCTCTTTTTTTATTTCTCTATTTCTCTTTTTTTATTTTTCTATTTCTTTTTTTATTTCTCTATTTCTTTTTTTTATTATTTCTTTTTTTTTTATTTCTTTATTTCTTTTTTTATTTCTCTATTTCTTATTCTTTTTATTTCTCTTTTTTTATTTGTCTATTTCTTTTTTTATTTCTCTTTTTTATTTCTCTATTTCTCTTTTTTTATTTCTCTATTTCTCTTTTTTTATTTCTCTATTTCTTTTTTTATTTCTTTTTTTTATTTCTTTATTTCTTTTTTTATTTCTCTATTTCTTTTTTTTATTTCTCTATTTCTCTTTTTATTTATATTTTTCTTTTTTTTTGTTTCTGGCAAAGATTTTTACAAGAAAAAAAATTCACATGTGTATTGGTTTGGTTTCTGTTAAATTTGCCACATGACCAAATATTTTTATATTATTATATCTATACAAGTTTCGTTAAAAAAAGTACAGCAGTTATGTTTTTTTATCTAATTTTTCCTGTGTTCTTGTAATATTTTTTCTGGACATAAATTATGTAGGAATTGTATGAATGTTCTGTATGACCAAGAAAACCGAAATTTTGTAAGAACAGAAGAAGAATTTAATAATAATCTTAACCACCATACCTTGTCGGTTGTTTTTAAGGAAACTTGTATAAAAGAACTTTCTGGATATGGGCGATAATGGCTCTCCACAATTTCCTATCATTTTACTCAAATTTGTTTTTTCACTATATCTCTTAAAACCTGTTCTGCCAACCATTTACACAAGCTCATTAGGTAGGTTATCTACCTCTTGCACACAATCTGTCCTGTGAATATCAAATTTTCTAAGCCCTCTTTCCTCATTATGTACCCTAGAATTTCAACTGTCTCTCTCTGATTCTAAGTATAAGTTTCCTTTTCTTTACAGAATAGATATGAATAGTTGTTTTTCCTTTATTATACATTGTGCATACACCTGGTCTGACATGAGATGGAATGATTATATTGAATCAACTGTGACTAGGTAAGTGGGTTCACTGTGTTGTGCTAGGCAATTTTTTTTGGCAAAATGTACGAGGGTTGGCAAAATGTTTTGTTTATTGTGGTCAACCATCATTCAACTTCTGTTACAGACATAAAGTCAAATACAACCCTCCACAAACACCTTTCTCATTTGAGCGCTTATGCCATAGAGAGAGATTGATCCAAGCAAGATAAAATACGTGTTCATCACCCATCTACGTTGACCGCAGAAAAAAAAAAATTCCTCATGTGCCATTCCTCAGTGGCTAACTAAGATATTCACATGGAATGAGTTATATAGAAATAAAGTGTCACTGCTGACACTTGAGTTTGAACATAGATCGCCAGTGAGCAAACACAGGTGATCCCATTATTGAATTAAGTAGACCACATGATCATAGAGGATGCATATATGGGAGGTAGCTTGGTGTCTAATTGATCGCTATTTCTACTCTATCCTCTATTACTATATAGAATGCTATTCTCGACTCTATTCACTATACCATTTCTCAATTCAGATCACTATATGGGTTACTTTTCAAGCAAGTATTATCGTGCAAGTACTATTAGTGCAAGTACTATTTGAAGGCATCTGACACCAGTATTTTTCAATGGCGTACTATTGTATCTGTGGTTATAAAGTCTCCAGTACTATGATCATTACAAAAGTGACAATGAATATTCATTGACATCACAAAAGAATGGGATCAAATGAGGTTTATTTTTCAACATAGACACCCTCCCACTTCTTCCATCAGTGTTGACATACTTGGATCCCATTGTGAAAAGGCTTTTATCCTGATGGCGAAAAAAGTTATCAACAGAAGATATAATATCAATATATCACTGCAATACTGGTTCCCCACCAAGTGTTCTTTTTTCATGTTGGGGAACTGATGATAGTCATATTGGGCCATATCATGAGAATAGGGAGGGTGATCAACCAATTCAAAGCCACGGTCATGCACAACAGCTATTGAAACCAAGGATGTGTTCTGGATGAAGCAAGACACCTTTTATCAGTTTTCTTGGGCGTTGAGTTTTGATAGTCTTTCATAACCACCTCAGTAAAATGACATAGTATTCTCTATTAATGAATGTCCTTAGGGAATAAACTCTTTTTATGCAGGTACTTGATTCTACCACAATGTCAAATTTTGTCCATTTCCTAAAGAAGTCCACTACTAGTTACTCTGAAGTCTGCTTTGAACAGTCAGATATCAGTTGTTACATTCTATGCTAATAGAAATATATACTTGAAAAACAAGGTGGATAAAATAAGTAGAGGTTTATTGTAAAAAACCAGTACAATAAGAATAAAGGTAACAGTTATTTACAAGTTTGTTGCAAGTCAATCTAGTAGTGAGTGCTACTATTGGAAGGTTGGTAGTTCTCACGTAAGTCTAAGTCATACTCAGCAGATCCCAGCTAATCTCTGTAGTTCGTTGACTTACAGATACTTATAGGTAGTCACTACCTATAGTGTAGTCACTCATGGGGGTGACAGGTTATTCCATTACATGATCAGTTTACCAGGAAAGAAACAGGCAGTTATTGTGTAACCATGTTGAAGAAAGTAATATCTTTTGCATCCCCAAAAACTGAGGCTATCAGTTTCCCTGCAGATAAAACTATTTTGACCTTCTTTGGAGCAGGTGAGTAGGGGTGTTTCCACTGCCTGTTTTCTCTCTTTGTCTCTGGCTCTAAGTGATGAAACTAACACTCATCCTGGGTTAGGAAATGTTCAAGGAAATCAGCTGAATCTGCTTCTAACAATATCAGTTTTTCCCTTGATACGATCAACTAATTTCTCTTTTGATCAGATGTCAGAAGATGTAGCACTCACCAAGCAGAAACCTTCATCATGTCCAGTTCATTGTGCAGAATATTCTCAACTCTCTCATGGGATATTCTAATAGCATTGGCTATTTGATTTATATTCAGTCCCCTGTTACCATCCATTACCATGTGGTGAACACAATCAATGTTTTTCTCAGTGGGCAGTTGCAAGATGTCCAGATCTTGCATCATCTTTAAGACGCTTCCATTTCCTCCAATTTCAGCTGCTCACTTTTACCTTGTTGATAAAACTGAATCATCATCCATTAATGTAGCAACCATTTTAGCAAGAATGTCTTTAGTGGGTAAACCCTTTTTCTTCAGAGGTACTTGATAACACCACAATGCTAAATTTTGTCCATTTTCAAGAGAAGTTCCTACTAGTTACCTTTGGAGTCTTCTTTGAACAGTCAGATGTCCGTTTACCTGGAAAGAAACAATGGAATTATTACTAAGAAGAGTTAATGAATGCAAGATTTCACTCCTTCATAATCAGTCTATGAACTTTTTGATCCACCCTCGTATCATCCATCTTTATAAGTCTACCATTCATCTGTGGATCAAATATTGTTAGCAAATCTGTTCTAGTGCTTCTGCTATGTATTTAGAGATTCTTCACAGAATCCAAAGAAGACTCTGCAATGCCATTGGTTCTGACCTGGCATCTCAACTTCAGTCACTTTCACAACATTGTTAACATAGCTTTCCTATGCCTTTTCAGTAAATACTTTCATGGTAATTGTTCTAATAAGGTTTCCTCTTTTGTACCTCAACTTCAGAAATTTAAGCATTGTTACTTGATTGGTAGCTACCTTAAGTAGATCTTTGGTCTTGTATTAGTTGAACAAGAATATAAAAAATAAATAATTAAAAAATATATGTTTCTTCGCATCTTGTGTAGATTCATGGCAGGAAATCATACAAATTTATGCGGAACTTTTGATTTTTTTTCTAAATTGAAAGCAGATTAATAAGAATCTAATAAGACAGCAAATGATTCTCCTGAAAAAGAGGATTTTGCTTGGTTTGGTATCAAAATATTCCAGCAGATCCATTCTACAGCCTTCAACAGGTGTGTAAACCATGAGAAAAAAAAAGGTCTTTTTTATTACAAAACTAAGATGGTGAGGAAAAAATGGTAGCCAGTATATGAAACTAATTTGTTTATTCTAACACTGTGTGGCAGATGATACGACTCACTGCCACCCAGTGAATTCTAATATATACATGGAAGATCTATCTAATTCCTTCCCTGCTGAGCAATAAAAAACAAGCTGTGCTGAAATCTATCCTAGTCTGACTTATGAGATTTGTCAAGTAATATTTTCCGGATCTGTTGATATTTATTTGATTAATATACCATATGAATTTCAGCTCATAATTTTTTGGTTTTATTAAAAGTATTTGCAATAATTTCCCCCTAGAACAGAGTCCCTACTGGGTGATATGCACATAACTTTGTGCATATTTTTGCTATCATTTCTAAACTAAATAAAATCCAAAAATGAATCTGCAATATGATTGGTCCTGATCTCGTATCTTGTCTTCAGTCACTTTTCCACCGATGCAATGTAGCGTCCCTGTGCCTTTTCTATAAACACTTTGAGGGTATTTATTCTGATGGTACCTCGACTTTATGAATTAAAGCATACTACTAGATTGGCAGATAGGTCTCATGTTTTAAAGTTGAAATGGCTAGATGTAACAGTTAGTTCTATGCTAGCAGTTTCTTCTATAGTACTTCTTATTTGTAGAACTCTCTTCCAATTCCTTGCATCCCAGCCAACTTTGATCTTTCAAAATTTAAATGCAATGTCAATCGCTATCTTCTGTCTTCTTAATTCTTATTCTTTTATTATTCACTCTCTTTAATGGTATTTTTCTTTTTTTTCTCATATTCTTGTGTCTTCCTGTTCCTTTATTGCCTGATTCATCACTAAAGTCTTTTCATTCTCTTTCAATCCCTGTAATTACTTGCATCCTAGCAGCATTATTCAACTTGAATTGGATGAAATGGTCAAAAAATAATTTATTTCATACAGTGAGATTTTGTGATGCAAAATTACATAATTGTAATAATTTATCAATATTTTGAGAAAAGAAAGTTTAGAGAATTTCATACTCACAAGACCTATTGAAGGCAAGTGGGACAAAGAGAAACAGTGAGTTACCTACTTAACAAATTGTATTAATGGATGGCAGAACAGAGACTGGGAAGGATAGTAAGGAGACAAACATTGCTTAGTACTAAAAAGGAGAAATTGTGGAAATCTATGATTGCCTACATCTTAAAGGGAGACAGCATATAAAAGAAAAACTAACAAAGTTTCCGACATTGTGATTTTTATTGCATTGTGTATAATAGTTTTAGAATACTGAATGAAAAGAATATTAATTTTTTTTTTCTTTTCAAACAAAATATAAATACATGAAACCATAAATATTGATGTGCACCAAAAATAATAAATATATGTAAAGTTTTATTTTTGTATGCAGATTTCCTTTAAAATTCATGTTCTAATATTCAAATTTGTAAGAAATTATTTGAATCCACAATTCTCGCGGGATTTCTTTTTACTCTGTTTTTCCCTTTTTTTTTTTTAACTCTGTTCTTTCAATTTTATTTTAATTTCTGGTTGTCAGAATTTATTTAATTTTATCAGTACTGAAGTGAGCAGTAGAGCTTTATTCCCCTCTTGCAACAAACTCTTTTGAGAATTTATTGCTTGGTTTCCTTTATAAAATGAATAAAAAATAAAGAAAGAAAAAAAGAAATGCACTCAAGCATAATTAACATTAGTAAGCAGCAGCAGCACAGTCATTTAATCCCATGATGCCTTTTTACTGTCTGCCTCTTCCATTTTCCTTTCATCTTTTTCTTTTGATTTTTCTTTTGTTTTTTTTTTCTTGTGGGGATAAAATTGAAAAAATATACTGTACCTATTTTTTCAACAATTTATTTATTTCTTAATAGTGTTTTTATTTTATCATTATTTTATTATTTTTCTTAAATCCTTAATTGGTTCTTCTTCTTTTAAATTTATTTTTTCCATGCATTTATTTTTCATTTGCATCATTTTCCTTTAATGTTTATCCTTTTCTCTTTCACCTTTCGTTGTTTATTCATTTATGTTTCATTCTTTCGAATTATTTATTAACAATTCCTTCATTTTTGTTCAACTTTTTTACTTCCTTGTTGAGTATTTTCATGTATCCTATTTTATTCATTTCCTTGTATTTCATTGGCTTCATTCAGTTGACCATGGATTTTTATTAAAAAAGACAGGCTAAATATTTTTGTTATCATTAATGTTATTTGTTTATATTTATTTTTATGCTTCTCTACAATTTAGTATTAGTAAGGTACTCATGTGTAAGATATATATATGTGTACAAGTGAATGTATATACATACACACATACAAAAAGACAAACATAAATCCATCAATTGTGGTAGCTATTTCCATTATCTCATATGTATCAACCCTCAATTGGTTCATATCTCTCTCTTTCTCTCTCTCTTTCTATCTATCTATTTAATTTCATCTCTATCTCATTGAAATCATATGAATGAACCTCAAGTTCTCTCTTTCTCTCTCTTTATCTTTCTTTCTCTCTTTCTCTTTCTCTATATATTTGTGTATTAATATTTTAGTCTGTTCATATCTATCTATCTTAGTCTGTTTATATCTTTCATATCTATCTATATATACACACACACACATATATTGTGTATTTAGACAGCAATCCCTCTTTTATACATGTTTCATTAAAGACGACTGAGAAGTAACTGCGATTAAACTTTTTATTTAATTTTTATTGTAATCGCACAAGTGTTTTCTTTTCATACAGACCTACCAGATTCCATCCGCAACATACTAGTAGAAAATAAAAGCATAATAACCTCATCTGCATGTAAAAAAAGATTTAAAAATAATGGATGGCATAATAATGAAAAAGAAAAAGCATTAGCTATGAACGCAGTCACAATGTTCTGACTGTGTTTGGGGAATAAAACATCCCTACAACCCTAGATATATACACAAAACCCATACTTTCAGTTAAAAAGTAAAAATAAAATCATTCAATCATGCAGAACATTTGGACAGTTTTTACACACCTTGTGCCCAGAAAAGACTTTTAAAAACAAAAGAAAAATTAAATAAACAACTTAAACACAGTACTTTGCCAGTCGTCTTTAACAAAACATACATATATATATATATATATATATATATATATATATGAATAAAAATGACAATAGGAAAACTAGTAATTGCTGACGCGTTTCGTCCAATGTGGACGAAACGCGTCAGCCAAAATGAATCCGAAATGAATTTAATTGAACAAGGTAACTAATAATTAACAATTACTAGTTTTCCTATTGTCATTTTTATTAATAAATATTGCCTTCTCTACTGGTTAAATTGGAGAAATTTTCATATATATAGATATGTATATCATTATTCACAGACTGTTTTGCTGTTTTGCAGCACATCAGTGTGGCTAGACACATCAAATTGCTTCAAACTGGGATTAAAACCCGACTGGTATCAGTCATAGATTCTAACCCCTAGGCTATCTATGCCCAGCAAGGAGAAAGGCAAATTTTTGTGTATTTATTTTATCATAAACACACCAGTGACCTAGAGAATTAAATCCAGTTTGGAGATAATATGTATATTATATATATCTGAGTCTGTTAATAATATAATATATATATATGGAGACAATATATATATATCTATTATATATATATATATATATATATATATATATATATATATATATATATATATATATATATCTTAGTCTGTTCATATCTATTTATCTTAGTCTGTTCATATTTATATTGTCCACCATTGTTTTTAGATCTGCAAAAGTTCAGTTTCAAATCACAGTTTAAACCACAATTTAAAATTTTGTAAAATGATTCATTAAACCAAATGTTTACAAATGGCTTGAAACCAAATCAATAAAGAATAAAAAATGATATATCAGTTAAAAACTTTATCTTTCAAGAGTGTTAGACTATAAAGTAATAATAATAGCAATGGAAAGTAAAACTAATAATAAAATAATAGTAATAATGAAGAGTGTATTGACTCAAAGTTTTCAGACACAAAGCAACAATAATAAGATAGAATAAGACTAGTGTGGAGTGATAAATAAATAACAGAACTGTTCAAGAAATAGAATTGACAAATTTTGGAATAAAAAGAAAACCAGAACAGGGCAAAAATGAAATATCAAGCAAGTCAGCAAATAATATATGCAAGGCAAATTAATGGGTAAGAAGGCAAAAAGTTCACCAACTAAGAATTGGCATTGACACATAAAAACAAGTTCAGACAAGCAAATGTAGTGTTCTGGACAGATCTGAACTGAGACTATTTATCTCAGCTTCCCCACAAGGTAGGTTGTGACACAAGACTGTTTTTTATGTGGGGTGATTCCAAGCCTGTATGCACATGCAAAAATTCTCTGTAGACCCCACCAGACATGGCTCAGCCCTTTGGCATAGACTCATCTTCAGGCAGATAGTTTGCCAAGCCAGCTATGAGCCTGGCAGCAAACTGCCTGACTTGGCAGATTTAGACTGAGTCATGTCAAACTGTAAACTGGTCTATTTTATTGGCTAAGAAAAAAATCCCGGCAATCATTTTTGTGTCTCTGCCTATAAAGGGAGGAGCAAGTTTTCTGAAGTCATTCCCATGGATTGAAATCAACAATTAGTAATAAAATAATAGTAATCATTAAGTGTGCTTTGAACTGATTATATCTAGCTTGAGTGTTGAGACAAAAGCCTCAAGAATAAAACTGTGTAAAAATATTAATAACTAGTTCGTCTCAATTCTGAAAGCATCTGTTATTCACAATTATTTAGCTATTTAGATTACCATGTGCTCAACATATATCTTATTGCTTGCATTCATTACCAAGCAGACACTGAAACTTTACCTATCACAACAAACAGTGTTATCTCAGTGAGGCTCAGCTTATTGGTATTTCAGCTCAACCTGAACTTCAAGTGAAACGCCATGCTTAAGATACTGGAATAATGGTTTGTTCTCTGTACCTCTCCAGTAATTACTTGATTCCTCCTGATATTCTTCAACTTTAAAAGACACCTGTTAGTCTGAAAATGGAATACTGCTACTATATAGCGCCAGGAGCTGCCCAGTGTTCACATTCCAGGCAAGATAAAAAGAATCTCCATATCCTTGCAAGTGATGAATTATCCTCCACTCAACAGCCCTTTTCTCACAGATGAAATGCTGCAAGCCTCTTGCTGCTCTATCAGTATTCCCATGGAAAATGTTCAGATGAAACTACACAGGTTTTACCTACATGGCTAAGACTCGCCATACCATGCATATTGGAGTGAATCACCCCCATTCTCTTTGTATTCTATTAGTGAGATGTAAGTTCGACTTACGCAGCTTCTTCTCACAAACTATTGCCTCTGACTCCCAAGAGGATGCTTCTTCAATCTCTGCAATCTTAATCTGTGTTTCTTATTCTGTAATCATCTACCTTATGTCACACTTGGGCCTTGTACAGGGTGAACATTATTGTTAAAAATGTTCCATTTTTATCCTATTCCTCTTGTAAAATACATACATACATATATATATATATATATATATATATTTCTTTTTTTGTAAAATATATATATATATATATATATATATAAAATCCTTAAAAGTTCATCTTGGTTATAATTTATTTCATGAATATATTTAAATATTCATCTCTCACGACCAAAGGTTTTTTAGAAATCTAATTTTTTTTTTCTAAAAACCATTCGGTCTGAAGAGATGAATATTTAAATATATTCATGAAATAAATTATAACTGAGATGGATTTTTGAGGATTGTCTTCACTTATTGTCTTCACTATTATTATTATATTGCTCTGTTACTTCCATTGAACTCTCTTTGGATAAATGTTCTCCTTGGAATTATCCTGACAAATTGGTATTATATATATATATATATATATATATATATATATATATATATATATATGTGTGTGTGTGTGTGTATGTGTGTGTATGTGTGTGGTGTGTGTGTGCATATATATATATATATATATTATGAAATGATCTAAGTCCAACAACTACTTTAATATATTTTCTGTTTATACATTATTTTTATAGATATAAATATTTAAGTAAAATCTCTGTTTATAATAAACTGTATTAACTACATTTATCGGCATAAATGTCTGAGAAACATTGTAGAAAATGTGTGTTCTCTGGCAGGAATCAAACCTGTATCTTACACAGAACAGTCATTTGGCCTGACGTCCTATAAATTTTACCTATAGAGGAAGTCAAATTCTTGTTTTTAAACAACAAATTACCCAAAATTTTCTTGAACAATCATATCTGCTTGAGGCATATTTTAACGTAAACTAATGACAACATATATTTTGAAATGGACTAAAACCAACAATTATTTTAATATGTTTTCTGTTTATATGTTATTTGTATAGATATAAATATTTAAGTAAATATCATTGTTTATAATAAACAGTAATCACTACATTTAGCGGCCTGAATGTCTGAGAAACATTGTAGAAAATTTTTGTGTCCTCTGACTGGAATTGAACCTGTATCCTATACGGAACCGCCATTTGGCCTCATGTGCTATACCATTTAGTTACAGAGGAAGTTATATATTTTTTAATCATTTCACCCCAAACAAGACAAAGACCCCACTAAGACACAGGTTTAGTAAGTGAAGAAAAATATAAGAAAAATAAAAACATTATCAATGTGGGAGAACAATAGAAGAATAAAAATTAGGAAAACAGAAGATAATGACTGACATTGCATTATTTTTGAAGATCAATCTTGACCTGAACATAAGAGGTTGCAAAAGAGTTCCACAAGTGAGAACTTATGGTTCCATCGAGCCATTTCAGTTGTAAAATGAGATGCACTTCACCTCAATCTAGTACTGTACTTAAATTCCTAGTCTAGGTACCATAGAGTTCATCAGAACAATTACCTTGAAAGTATTTATAGAAAAGGCACAGGGAAGCTACATTACAGCAGTGAGAAAGTGCCAGGTCATGACCAATGATATTGCAGATTTTTCTTCATATTTTATGAAACTTGTCTAAATATATAACAGCAGCACCAAACTATATGTAGCATCAATCTTCTAAGCATGAAGGAATAGTTGACTTATAAATATATAAGATAGATTCAGGCAAAACAAAATTGTCTAGCACAACACACAGAATTAACTTTCCTAGATCTAGCAATTGATTCAGTATAATCTTTCCACATCATGTCAGTGAAAAACCTAAGTCTGAGAAAGTGCAATGAGTAAGTCTTGGAGGTTAGCATCAGCCTTGCTGATGAAAAATATGGTTTCACTTAGACATTTTATAAAGAGCAGTTTATTTAGAGGTGTTATAATTAACATGCCATTTCTTGCCCCAGTTAACAACAGAATGTAAATCATTTTTGAGATCAGCTGCTTATCAAATCAATCAGAATCATTATTAAAACAGGAATAAATAGTATCGAATATTTATTTTATTATTAATTATTTTATCCTCTGATTGTCACTCCTTGTCATGGTGGAGAAGAGTGTGAGATCATTGGAAGATCTAAATTCTTGGTAGGGCCAACCTTGGTGGCAAGGTCAAAGACAAGGACCCAAATAAAACATGATCAACACCAATGGTGGAACAAGCAAATGTGGATTACAATAGATTTTAATTCAGAGGAAAGATCATGAAATCAAGTGTGTGGATCAACTTTTTGGCAAGTTCAGGTCCATCTTAAACAAATTCATGCCATCGAGACTTTCTTCTACTTTGATTTTCTTTCACCTTCAACCAACTCTTGAAAAACCAAACGGTGATAAGGAATGGATCACACGAGCAGGTTTTGGTGGAACTGGAAATTTCTATTCCAGAATTCAGCAAATTTAGTCATCAACATCGTCATCATCATTATCATCATAAAGGAAGTGATCAGCAATGAAGAAATTGAATCATTGGATACAAGATAAAGCCAACAATGACAAATGATCTTATAATTTGCTATTAATTTCTCATTTATAATTAATTTATAAAGAGCAAGAAAATAAATTTGTGCACATTTTATTTTATCTACAATTGTTGTTTATTTAAAAAAATTAAATTATGCTTAATGTTAGGAACAAAGCAACATATAAACCCAATCTTTATGTCTTTGTGCTATAATAAATCTAAGGTAATATCAAGAATGGTAGCCATAGAGTGATGGTTAATGAGCTGATTTATTTGAACTATTCATGCCACAAATAATTCAATTCTTATTGGCTTGATACAATTCTCAGTTTAGTAAGTTTCTAATGCTTTGCAAATTCATCTGATAGATTATTTGTAAGTATAGTGTTTGATTCTTACGTGATACCTCTACTATCATGGCCTTATGTCAGACTTAGTATCCAATTTTGATAGATCATTTAATAGTTTATTGAACCTAATATTCACTGGTGCTCCAGTATTGTGGCCTTATGCCTGACTAAGTGAAACTTATATTTATGTATGTTAAGTTTCAATAGAGTTCAAAAGTGTCTTTGAGTCCTTTTGTGTAATAAATTATATTTCACCCTCCAAACTCTCTCAAACAAGTGGGATGTGGTGAGCCTCTCCCTGCTTTATTGCTACTTACATGGAAAGTGCTTGAATGAACAACATTCCTTGGTTCTCCCAGATCTGGCCTTCATGGCCAAGACCCACCATGTCACTTACATTGTATCAAATCACCCACTTTCTCTCTGTATTCCATTGGTGAGAAGTCAGTTTCACTTGAACAGCTTCTTCTATTATGCATGTTTCATTAAAAATGATGTACGAGGAATGTGGATGTGAGTGCTTTATTTCATTTTTCTTGTGTTCTTATAAGTTTTCTTTTTTAAAGATTTTAGAAATATTTTGCCATTATGGAAGTGGGGATAATTTTCCATGCTAACAATCCAGTAAGAACCTGACCCCTCATGCTATCCTCTACTACAAGAGCCAGGTCAAGCTGAGAACGGTTTACTGTTGCCATATTTGGGTAGGAGCTGCCCAGTCCTCAAATTCCAGTCTTAATAGAAATCAAAAGTGTCTTTGAGTCCTTTTGGGTGATAAATTATTTTTCACCCTCCAAACAAGCGGGATGTAGTGAGCCTATCCCTGCTTTATCACTACTTCCATGAAAAGTGCTCAGATGAATGACATTCCTTGGTTCTGCCAGGTCTAACCTTCATGGCAAAGACCCACCATGTTACTTACATTGTATTAAAACACCCACTTTCCCTCTGTATTCTATTGGTGAGAAGTCAGTTTCACTTGAACAGCAAACTTCTATTCTGTGGAACCAATTCCTGAAAGGATGTCTCCTTGATCACTACAATCTTAACCTGTTCAAGACTAAGGTTAACCATTATCTTTCCTTCCTATCTATATAAAGAGCTTCTTAAATGTAACCCTCTACTAGAAGTTGTCCTGGGCTATGTACAGGGTGAACCTTACTGTAAAAATATATTTTTTTCTGGTTTGTTTTCTCTGAGAATTATTTTTTGTGGCAGTAATTTTTTCTTTTAAGAGAAGTTATGTGTATCTTCTGAATACAGTCAGAAAATTCTTGCTTCTAAGACCTTCAGACTTCTTTTATTGCTGCTTCTACAACTCATGCCATGAAGGCATTGAGCCCAGGAGAGCCATCTTACCCATCCAGCCCTCACAGATTTGGAACATCCTTCAGCATCAGATTAATCTGCTGGAGGTCTTATTGTTGCCAGTTTATATTAGGTTGGTGCAAAAATAATGATGTAATAATGTTGTTTTTTGACATATTTTTTAACGTCAAAAAACAACATTATTACGTCATTATTTTTGCACCAACCTAATAAATGGTGAGTCAAACTGGTAGATGACTGTTAAGGTCACCATCAGGTTATTACAGGACATGAAAAAACCAGCAAACATGGTGATGAGCAAAGATGCAAAGGATGCTTAGCTATCTGGTACTCAAGCAGAACACCTTGTTGGATACATTGGACCAATGCATTCCTTCATTGGTACTGACTTGAAGCCATGGACTTAGGAGGTGAAGGTCTTGCTAAGTACAGAGAGGATGGTGTCATTGTAAACTTGAGAGATGTCAGAACACTACCATAGTCGTCTCCAGAGGTCTTTCACAAAACATTCTTTTAAAGTTAGGCGCCAACATTTCAATTCTGGTTTTCAAAAAGTGATCAATTACTGTAGCATTATGATAAACTAAATTTAATAAATATTTATATAAGTATACCAGCCAATAAGCAGTAATCCGCAAGATGTCTTGCCATTTTTCAAATGTTTCAAGTGCTACATAAATAAGTCCTTGTGCCTGAATACGTTCATTATATATCAAAACAAATACAATACTTTTTAATTTCATTTATTGGTTATTTTACTTCTTATCTACATTTCATTTAAAATATGTCCTTAAAATGGCTGAGTTTAAAAATTGGTTTCAAAAGATATGCCAGTGTTCCTTTTTTTTACCCTGAAACCGAATTCTTTGAGTCAGGGATAATATTTAGGTGGGACTTAATTTCCAACATATCGTCACTGTACCCATGAGGCACAAAATAATTAACTATGGAAGATCATATTAAGCTTGCTTCTATTCTTTTTAATCAACCAAAATAAAATAGAAATAAAGAAATAAAATACTTGAATAGAGAATAGATAAAAAAAATCAGTTAATTTTTATGATATGTTATGTTATGCTATGGCGAGAATATTTTTAATGTTTTTTGAAATGCTGAAAATTTTCTTTTAGATATTTGCTTTTATATTTAATCTATTTTGGAAGATGCGAAACAAATATTTACAAAAGTTATGACAAAAATAGAGAATAGAAAATAATTTTATACAAGATAACCTTTTAACAAATATTGTTTATGAAGATAATTTTTTAGACTGAAGGTATCTTTCAATTTGAAAATTATCTATATAAACAGATGTGTGTGTGTGTGTATATTTGGGCAGAAACCTTTATTTTAAATATGCTTTATTAAATATGACAGATAAGGAAAATTTAATTCCTTTTTTACCTTGTTTTTCCAGCATTCTTATATTTTTTTCCTTGGTGGGAGTAAGGGACTGCAAAAATTGTCTGTATTGTCCCAACCACTTTCAGCCACATTTTTAGCCATTTTTAAGAGTCTTTTATTAGGAGCTATTAACTTCTCTCTGTGTTTGACGCTATAAGATATATTTTTGTATTGTCTTGAATACTAGTAGTAGCATTTCTTCCAAGCTTTGTGTGTTAAGCACAGCTGGAATTCATATGATCATCTTTCTATTGTTTTAAAAAAAACTTTCAACACTCCATGACCACTGCTGAATAAGATGAGGTGAGAATGGGCACAATTTGTTTTATATACAGAGCCTCTCTCACAGCAAGATGTCATGGATAATTTGATTCATAGAGAAAATTTGTGTTTTTAACCAGGATTTTCCTTAAGGGATGTTGTAAATCACAAGTGCTAGATGTTTTTTATTGTACTTTGATCTGGTAAGGGACATGTGAGGTGTATACTCAAGGAGATGGAGGTATGTCTAATACAAGTAATTGATTTATTACAAAAAACAGTCTTTCAGTGGTCAGTGATACATACATACATACATACATACATATATATATATATATATATATATATATATATATAAAATCTTAATATATTTTTCTGATTAAGGGTAGAGTTTTTAAATATTTAAGGCATATATATGTATGTTGTAATATTTCTCTTTATATATATTTTGAAATGTAGGTATATTTTTAATAACATCTTTAACATTTTAATCTTTTCACTCCAAGCAGAGAAGCAATAGCTTCATCTACCACAAGGAAAGTTGGTTCTCTGTGTCATGCCAGAAAGTTTTTCTTATCTGTGTCCATCCTTCAAATCTATAAATCAGCCATCAGTCCTTGCATGGAGTATTGCCGCCATATATGCTCTGGTGTTTCTGCTGTATGTCTCGAGGTCTGCAACAAAATCCAGAGATGAATATGCAAGATAATAGGTCCTGATCTGGCATCTAGTCTACAATCGCTATTCCACAGATGTTTCATAGCCTCCTCTCTGTCTCTTCTAGAAGTATTTTCATGGATACTTTCAACAAGCTACTTTTGCTGGTTTCTGGGCTGCATGAATGTAAGCGAGGTACCAGGCTGGCAACTTGGTCCCACCCTTTCATTGTCAAAATGGTTAAATGTAACCATCTCTTCTACTAAAACAGCTTCTTCTCCTGCACTTCTCATCTATGGAACTCCCTTCACTTACTTGTTTCCCTGGTGATTATAATCTTCAAATATTCAAGTGTAATGTCAATCGCCATCTGACACTGAGCTTGTTCCACATGTTTCTCTGTAATCTTTACCCAAACATGGCTCTGCACACTTGTTCTCAATCCTCTATAACCCCTTACATGTTAGCGGCACTCCCATCTTGTTTGGGCTGGATTGATTAAAAAAAAAAAAGCAAGTCAATAAAGCCACTAAGATACAAAGAGTAACTCTGACTGAAAGAAACTAAGGAATATTTGAGGAGTGAGAGGATATTAAGACACCAGAATTCAGCAGATGATGAATGATGTATATAAATTTTTGAAGATCATAGTCAACTTGAAAGAGGGAGTTCTGAAGAGACTTCCACAAGTTCAATAGAAGATTCTATTAGGATGGAATGTTGCATTTAATTTTTAAAGATCATAGTCAACTCGGAAGAGTGAGTTCTGAAGAGACTTCCACAAGTTCAACAGAAGCATCTATTAGGATGGAATGTTGCATTTAAATTTTTCAAGATCATAGTCAACTTGAAAACATGAGTTCTGAAGAGACTTCCACAAGTTCAACAGTAGAATCTATTAGGGTGGAATGTTGGATTTAAATTTTTGAACATCATAGTCAAATCGGAAGAGTGAGTTCTGAAGAGACTTCCACAAGTTCAATAGAAGATTCTATTAGGATGGAATGTTGCATTTAAATTTTTGAAGATCATAATCAACTCGAAAGAGTGAGTTCTGAAGAGACTTCCACAAGTTCAACAGAAGATTCTATTAGGATGGAATGTTGCATTTAAATTTTTGAAGATCATAGTCAACTCGGAAGAGTGAGTTCTGAAGAAACTTCCACAAGTTCAACAGTAGCATCTATTAGGATGGAATGTTGCATTTAAATTTTTGAACATCATAGTCAAATCGGAAGAGTGAGTTCTGAAGAGACTTCCACAAGTTCAAGAGAAGATTCTATTAGGATGGAATGTTGCATTTAAATTTTTGAAGATCATAGTCAGCTCGATAGAGTGAGTTCTGAAGAGACTTCCACAAGTTCAACAGAATATTCTATTAGGATGGAATGTTGCATTTAAATTTTTGAAGATCATAGGCAACTCGAAAGAGTGAGTTCTGAAGAGACTTCCACAAGTTCAAAAAAAGATTCTATTAGGATGGAATGTTGCATTTAAATTTTTGAACATCATAGTCAACTCGAAAGAGTGAGTTCTGAAGAGACTTCCACAAGTTCAACCGAAGAATCAATTAGGGTGGAATGTTGCATTTAAATTTTTCAAGATCATAGTCAACTCGAAAACATGAGTTCTGAAGAGACTTCCACAAGTTCAACAGAAAAATCTATTAGGATGGAATGTTGGATTTAAATTTTTGAACATCATAGTCAAATCGGAAGAGTGAGTTCTGAAGAGACTTCCACAAGTTCAACAGAAGAATCTATTAGGATGGAATGTTGCCTTTAATTTTTGAAGATCATAGTCAACTCGAAAGCATGAGTTCTAAAGAGACTTCCACAAGTTCAACAGAAGATTCTATTAGGATGGAATGTTGCATTTAAATTTTTGAAGATCATAGTGAACTCGGAAGAGTGAGTTCTGAAGAGACTTCCACAAGTTCAACAGAAGCATCTATTAGGATGGAATGTTGCATTTAAATTTTTGAGCATCATAGTCAACACGAAAGCATGAGTTCTGAAGAGACTTCCACAAGTTCAACAGAAGAATCTATTAGGATGGAATGTTGCATTTAAATTTTTGAAGATCATAGTCAACTCGAAAGCATGAGTTCTGAAGAGACTTCCACAAGTTCAATAGAAGATTCTATTAGGATGGAATGTTGCATTTAAATTTTTGAACATCATAGTCAACTCGGAAGAGCGAGTTCTGAAGAGACTTCCACAAGTTCAACAGAAGCATCTATTAGGATGGAATGTTGCATTTAAATTTTTGAACATCATAGTCAACACGAAAGCATGAGTTCTGAAGAGACTTCCACAAGTTCAACAGAAGTATCTATTAGGATGGAATGTTGCATTTAATTTTTGAAGATCATAGTCAACTCGAAAGCATGAGTTCTAAAGAGACTTCCACAAGTTCAACAGAAAAATCTATTAGGATGGAATGTTGGATTTAAATTTTTGAACATCATAGTCAAATCGGAAGAGTGAGTTCTGAAGAGACTTCCACAAGTTCAACAGAAGAATCTATTAGGATGGAATGTTGCCTTTAATTTTTGAAGATCATAGTCAACTCGAAAGCATGAGTTCTAAAGAGACTTCCACAAGTTCAACAGAAGATTCTATTAGGATGGAATGTTGCATTTAAATTTTTGAAGATCATAGTGAACTCGGAAGAGTGAGTTCTGAAGAGACTTCCACAAGTTCAACAGAAGCATCTATTAGGATGGAATGTTGCATTTAAATTTTTGAGCATCATAGTCAACACGAAAGCATGAGTTCTGAAGAGACTTCCACAAGTTCAACAGAAGAATCTATTAGGATGGAATGTTGCATTTAAATTTTTGAAGATCATAGTCAACTCGAAAGCATGAGTTCTGAAGAGACTTCCACAAGTTCAATAGAAGATTCTATTAGGATGGAATGTTGCATTTAAATTTTTGAACATCATAGTCAACTCGGAAGAGCGAGTTCTGAAGAGACTTCCACAAGTTCAACAGAAGCATCTATTAGGATGGAATGTTGCATTTAAATTTTTGAACATCATAGTCAACACGAAAGCATGAGTTCTGAAGAGACTTCCACAAGTTCAACAGAAGAATCTATTAGGATGGAATGTTGCATTTAAATTTTTGAAGATCATAGTCAACTCGAAAGAATGAGTTCTGAAGAGACTTCCAGAAGTTCAATAGAAGATTCTATTAGGATGGAATGTTGCATTTAAATTTTTCAAGATCATAGTCAACTCGGAAGAGTGAGTTCTGAAGAGTCTTCCACAAGTTCAACAGAACCATCTATTAGGATGGAATGTTGCATTTAAATTTTTGAACATCATAGTCAACACGAAAGCATGAGTTCTGAAGAGACTTCCACAAGTTCAACAGAAGAATCTATTAGGATGGAATGTTGCATTTAAATTTTTGAACATCATAGTCAACTCGAAAGAGTGAGTTATGAAGAGACTTCCACAAGTTTAACCGAAGAATCAATTAGGGTGGAATGTTGCATTTAAATTTTTCAAGATCATAGTCAACTCGGAAGACTGAGTTCTGAAGAGACTTCCACAAGTTCAACAGAAGCATCTATTAGGATGGAATGTTGCATTTAAATTTTTGAACATCATAGTCAACACGAAAGCATGAGTTCTGAAGAGACTTCCACAAGTTCAACAGAAGTATCTATTAGGATGGAATGTTGCATTTAATTTTTGAAGATCATAGTCAACTCGAAAGCATGAGTTCTAAAGAGACTTCCACAAGTTCAACAGAAAAATCTATTAGGATGGAATGTTGGATTTAAATTTTTGAACATCATAGTCAAATCGGAAGAGTGAGTTCTGAAGAGACTTCCACAAGTTCAACAGAAGAATCTATTAGGATGGAATGTTGCCTTTAATTTTTGAAGATCATAGTCAACTCGAAAGCATGAGTTCTAAAGAGACTTCCACAAGTTCAACAGAAGATTCTATTAGGATGGAATGTTGCATTTAAATTTTTGAAGATCATAGTGAACTCGGAAGAGTGAGTTCTGAAGAGACTTCCACAAGTTCAACAGAAGCATCTATTAGGATGGAATGTTGCATTTAAATTTTTGAGCATCATAGTCAACACGAAAGCATGAGATCTGAAGAGACTTCCACAAGTTCAACAGAAGAATCTATTAGGATGGAATGTTGCATTTAAATTTTTGAAGATCATAGTCAACTCGAAAGCATGAGTTCTGAAGAGACTTCCACAAGTTCAATAGAAGATTCTATTAGGATGGAATGTTGCATTTAAATTTTTGAACATCATAGTCAACTCGGAAGAGCGAGTTCTGAAGAGACTTCCACAAGTTCAACAGAAGCATCTATTAGGATGGAATGTTGCATTTAAATTTTTGAACATCATAGTCAACACGAAAGCATGAGTTCTGAAGAGACTTCCACAAGTTCAACAGAAGCATCTATTAGGATGGAATGTTGCATTTAAATTTTTGAACATCATAGTCAACACGAAAGCATGAGTTCTGAAGAGACTTCCAGAAGTTCAATAGAAGATTCTATTAGGATGGAATGTTGCATTTAAATTTTTCAAGATCATAGTCAACTCGGAAGAGTGAGTTCTGAAGAGTCTTCCACAAGTTCAACAGAAGCATCTATTAGGATGGAATGTTGCATTTAAATTTTTGAACATCATAGTCAACACGAAAGCATGAGTTCTGAAGAGACTTCCACAAGTTCAACAGAAGAATCTATTAGGATGGAATGTTGCAATTAAATTTTTGAACATCATAGTCAACTCGAAAGAGTGAGTTATGAAGAGACTTCCACAAGTTTAACCGAAGAATCAATTAGGGTGGAATGTTGCATTTAAATTTATCAAGATCATAGTCAACTCGGAAGACTGAGTTCTGAAGAGACTTCCACAAGTTCAACAGAAGCATCTATTAGGATGGAATGTTGCATTTAAATTTTTGAACATCATAGTCAACACGAAAGCATGAGTTCTGAAGAGACTTCCACAAGTTCAACAGAAGTATCTATTAGGATGGAATGTTGCATTTAATTTTTGAAGATCATAGTCAACTCGAAAGCATGAGTTCTAAAGAGACTTCCACAAGTTCAACAGAAAAATCTATTAGGATGGAATGTTGGATTTAAATTTTTGAACATCATAGTCAACTCGAAAGAGTGAGTTCTGAAGAGACTTCCACAAGTTCAACCGAAGAATCAATTAGGGTGGAATGTTGCATTTAAATTTTTCAAGATCATAGTCAACTCGAAAACATGAGTTCTGAAGAGACCTCCACAAGTTCAACAGAAGAATCTATTAGGGTGGAATGTTGGATTTAAATTTTTGAAGATCATAGTAAACTCGAAAGAGTGAGTTCTGAAGAGACTTTCACAAGTTCAACAGAAGCATCTATTAGGATGGAATGTTGCATTTAAATTTTTGAACATCATAGTCAAATCGGAAGAGTGAGTTCTGAAGAGACTTCCACAAGTTCAACAGAAGTATCTATTAGGATGGAATGTTGCATTTAATTTTTGAAGATCATAGTCAACTCGAAAGCATGAGTTCTAAAGAGACTTCCACAAGTTCAACAGAAGATTCTATTAGGATGGAATGTTGCATTTAAATTTTTGAAGATCATAGTCAACTCGGAAGAGTGAGTTCTGAAGAGACTTCCACAAGTTCAACAGAAGCATCTATTAGGATGGAATGTTGCATTTAAATTTTTGAGCATCATAGTCAACACGAAAGCATGAGTTCTGAAGAGACTTCCACAAGTTCAACAGAAGAATCTATTAGGATGGAATGTTGCATTTAAATTTTCGAAGATCATAGTCAACTCGAAAGAATGAGTTCTGAAGAGACTTCCAGAAGTTCAATAGAAGATTCTATTAGGATGGAATGTTGCATTTAAATTTTTCAAGATCATAGTCAACTCGGAAGAGTGAGTTCTGAAGAGTCTTCCACAAGTTCAACAGAAGCATCTATTAGGATGGAATGTTACATTTAAATTTTTGAACATCATAGTCAACACGAAAGCATGAGTTCTGAAGAGACTTCCACAAGTTCAACAGAAGAATCTATTAGGATGGAATGTTGCATTTAAATTTTTGAAGATCATAGTCAACTGGAAAGAGTGAGTTATGAAGAGACTTCCACAAGTTTAACCGAAGAATCAATTAGGGTGGAATGTTGCATTTAAATTTTTCAAGATCATAGTCAACTCGGAAGACTGAGTTCTGAAGAGACTTCCACAAGTTCAACAGAAGCATCTATTAGGATGGAATGTTGCATTTAAATTTTTGAACATCATAGTCAACACGAAAGCATGAGTTCTGAAGAGACTTCCACAAGTTCAATAGAAGAATCTATTAGGATGGAATGTTGGATTTAAATTTTTGAACATCATAGTCAAATCGAAAGAATGAGTTCTGAAGAGACTTCCACAAGTTCAATAGAAGATTCTATTAGGATGGAATGTTGCATTTAAATTTTTGAACATCATAGTCAACTCGAAAGAGTGAGTTCTGAAGAGACTTCCACAAGTTCAACCGAAGAATCAATTAGGGTGGAATGTTGCATTTAAATTTTTCAAGATCATAGTCAACTCGAAAACATGAGTTCTGAAGAGACTTCCACAAGTTCAACAGAAAAATCTATTAGGATGGAATGTTGGATTTAAATTTTTGAACATCATAGTCAAATCGGAAGAGTGAGTTCTGAAGAGACTTCCACAAGTTCAACATAAGAATCTATTAGGATGGAATGTTGCATTTAATTTTTGAAGATCATAGTCAACTCGAAAGCATGAGTTCTGAAGAGACTTCCACAAGTTCAACTGAAGATTCTATAAAGATGGAATGTTGCATTTAAATTTTTGAAGATCATAGTCAACTCGGAAGAGTGAGTTCTGAAGAGACTTCCACAAGTTCAACAGAAGCATCTATTAGGATGGAATGTTGCATTTAAATTTTTGAACATCATAGTCAACACGAAAGCATGAGTTCTGAAGAGACTTCCACAAGTTCAACAGAAGAATCTATTAGGATGGAATGTTGCATTTAAATTTTTGAAGATCATAGTCAACTCGAAGGCATGAGTTCTGAAGAGACTTCCACAAGTTCAATAGAAGATTCTATTAGGATGGAATGTTGCATTTAAATTTTTGAACATCATAGTCAACTCGGAAGAGCGAGTTCTGAAGAGACTTCCACAAGTTCAACAGAAGCATCTATTAGGATGGAATGTTGCATTTAAATTTTTGAACATCATAGTCAACACGAAAGCATGAGTTCTGAAGAGACTTCCATAAGTTCAACAGAAGATTCTATTAGGATGGAATGTTGCATTTAAATTTTTGAACATCATAGTCAACTCGAAAGAGTGAGTTCTGAAGAGACTTCCACAAGTTCAACCGAAGAATCAATTAGGGTGGAATGTTGCATTTAATTTTTCAAGATCATAGTCAACTCGAAAACATGAGTTCTGAAGAGACTTCCACAAGTTCAACAGAAGAATCTATTAGGGTGGAATGTTGGATTTAAATTTTTGAACATCATAGTCAAATCGGAAGAGTGAGTTCAGAAGAGACTTCCACAAGTTCAATAGAAGATTCTATTAGGATGGAATGTTGCATTTAAATTTTTGAAGATCATAGTCAACTCGAAAGAGTGAGTTCTGAAAAGACGTCCACAAGTTCAATAGAAGATTCTATTAGGATGGAATGTTGCATTTAAATTTTTGAAGATCATAGTCAACTCGGAAGAGTGAGTTCTAAAGAGACTTCCACAAGTTCAACAGAAGCATCTATTAGGATGAAATGTTGCATTTAAATTTTGGAACATCATAGTCAAATCGGAAGAGTGAGTTCTGAAGAGACTTCCACAAGTTCAACAGAAGTATCTATTAGGATGGAATGTTGCATTTAATTTTTGAAGATCATAGTCAACTCGAAAGCATGAGTTTCGTAGTGACTTCCACAAGTTCAATAGAAGATTCTATTAGGATGGAATGTTGCATTTAAATTTTTGAAGATCATAGTCAACTCGAAAGAGTGAGTTCTGAAGAGACTTCCACAAGTTCAACAGAAGCATCTATTAGGATGGAATGTTGCATTTTAATTTTTGAACATCATAGTCAAATCGGAAGAGTGAGTTCTGAAGAGACTTCCACAAGTTCAACAGAAGTATCTATTAGGATGGAATGTTGCATTTAATTTTTGAAGATCATAGTCAACTCGAAAGCATGAGTTCTGAAGAGACTTCCACAAGTTCAACAGAAGATTCTATTAAGATGGAATGTTGCATTTAAATTTTTCAAGATCATAGTCAACTCGAATGATTGAGTTCTGAAGAGACTTCCACAAGTTCAATAGAAGATTCTATTACGATGGAATGTTGCATTTAAATTTTTGAAGATCGTAGTCATCTCGGAAGAGCGAGTTCTGAAGAGACTTCCACAAGTTCAACAGAAGCATCTATTAGGATGAAATGTTGCATTTAAATTTTTGAACATCATAGTCAACACGAAAGCATGAGTTCTGAAGAGACTTCCATAAGTTCAACAGAAGATTCTATTAGGATGGAATGTTGCATTTAAATTTTTGAACATCATAGTCAACTCGAAAGAGTGAGTTCTGAAGAGACTTCCACAAGTTCAACCGAAGAATCAATTAGGGTGGAATGTTGCATTTATTTTTTTCAAGATCATAGTCAACTCAAAAGCATGAGTTCTGAAGAGACTTCCACAAGTTCAACAGAAGAATCTATTAGGATGGAATGTTGGATTTAAATTTTTGAACATCATAGTCAAATCGGAAGAGTGAGTTCTGAAGAGACTTCCACAAGTTCAACATAAGAATCTATTAGGATGGAATGTTGCATTTAATTTTTGAAGATCATAGTCAACTCGAAAGCATGAGTTCTGAAGAGACTTCCACAAGTTCAACAGAAGATTCTATTAGGATGGAATGTTGCATTTAAATTTTTGAAGATCATAGTCAACTCGAAGGCATGAGTTCTGAAGAGACTTCCACAAGTTCAATAGAAGATTCTATTAGGATGGAATGTAGCATTTAAATTTTTGAACATCATAGTCAACTCGGAAGAGCGAGTTCTGAAGAGACTTCCACAAGTTCAACAGAAGCATCTATTAGGATGGAATGTTGCATTTAAATTTTTGAACATCATAGTCAACACGAAAGCATGAGTTCTGAAGAGACTTCCATAAGTTCAACAGAAGAATCTATTAGGATGGAATGTTGCATTTAAATTTTTGAACATCATAGTCAACTCGAAAGAGTGAGTTCTGAAGAGACTTCCACAAGTTCAACCGAAGAATCAATTAGGGTGGAATGTTGCATTTAATTTTTCAAGATCATAGTCAACTCGAAAACATGAGTTCTGAAGAGACTTCCACAAGTTCAACAGAAGAATCTATTAGGGTGGAATGTTGGATTTAAATTTTTGAACATCATAGTCAAATCGGAAGAGTGAGTTCAGAAGAGACTTCCACAAGTTCAATAGAAGATTCTATTAGGATGGAATGTTGCATTTAAATTTTTGAAGATCATAGTCAACTCGAAAGAGTGAGTTCTGAAAAGACTTCCACAAGTTCAATAGAAGATTCTATTAGGATGGAATGTTGCATTTAAATTTTTGAAGATCATAGTCAACTCGGAAGAGTGAGTTCTAAAGAGACTTCCACAAGTTCAACAGAAGCATCTATTAGGATGAAATGTTGCATTTAAATTTTTGAACATCATAGTCAAATCGGAAGAGTGAGTTCTGAAGAGACTTCCACAAGTTCAACAGAAGTATCTATTAGGATGGATTGTTGCATTTAATTTTTGAAGATCATAGTCAACTCGAAAGCATGAGTTTCGTAGTGACTTCCACAAGTTCAATAGAAGATTCTATTAGGATGGAATGTTGCATTTAAATTTTTGAAGATCATAGTCAACTCGAAAGAGTGAATTCTGAAGAGACTTCCACAAGTTCAACAGAAGCATCTATTAGGATGGAATGTTGCATTTTAATTTTTGAACATCATAGTCAAATCGGAAGAGTGAGTTCTGAAGAGACTTCCACAAGTTCAACAGAAGTATCTATTAGGATGGAATGTTGCATTTAATTTTTGAAGATCATAGTCAACTCGAAAGCATGAGTTCTGAAGAGACTTCCACAAGTTCAACAGAAGATTCTATTAGGATGGAATGTTGCATTTAAATTTTTCAAGATCATAGTCAACTCGAATGATTGAGTTCTGAAGAGACTTCCACAAGTTCAATAGGAGATTCTATTACGATGGAATGTTGCATTTAAATTTTTGAAGATCGTAGTCATCTCGGAAGAGCGAGTTCTGAAGAGACTTCCACAAGTTCAACAGAAGCATCTATTAGGATGAAATGTTGCATTTAAATTTTTGAACATCATAGTCAACACGAAAGCATGAGTTCTGAAGAGACTTCCATAAGTTCAACAGAAGATTCTATTAGGATGGAATGTTGCATTTAAATTTTTGAACATCATAGTCAACTCGAAAGAGTGAGTTCTGAAGAGACTTCCACAAGTTCAACCGAAGAATCAATTAGGGTGGAATGTTGCATTTAAATTTTTCAAGATCATAGTCAACTCAAAAGCATGAGTTCTGAAGAGACTTCCACAAGTTCAACAGAAGAATCTATTAGGATGGAATGTTGGATTTAAATTTTTGAACATCATAGTCAAATCGGAAGAGTGAGTTCTGAAGAGATTCCACAAGTTCAACAGAAGTATCTATTAGGATGGAATGTTGCATTTTTTTTTTGAAGATCATAGTCAACTCGAAAGCATGAGTACTGAAGACACTTCCACAAGTTCAACAGAAGATTCTATTAGGATGGAATGTTGCATTTAAAATTTTGAAGATCATAGTGAACTCAGAAGAGCGAGTTCTGAAGAGACTTCCATAAGTTCAACAGAAGATTCTATTAGGATGGAATGTTGCATGTAAATTTTTGAACATCATAGTCAACTCGAAAGAGTGAGTTCTGAAGAGACTTCCACAAGTTCAACCGAAGAATCAATTAGGGTGGAATGTTGCATTTAAATTTTTCAAGATCATAGTCAACTCGAAAGCATGAGTTCTGAAGAGACTTCCACAAGTTCAACAGAAGAATCTATTAGGATGGAATGTTGGATTTCAATTTTTGAACATCATAGTCAAATCGGAAGAGTGAGTTCTGAAGAGACTTCCACAAGTTCAACAGAAGAATCTATTAGGATGGAATGTTGCATTTAATTTTTGAAGATCATAGTCAACTCGAAAGCATGAGTTCTGAAGAGGCTTCCACAAGTTCAACAGAAGATTCTATTAGGATGGTATGTTGCATTTCAATTTTTGAAGATCATAGTCAACTCGGAAGAGTGTGTTCTTGTTGAATATTAGCTAGTTTGCCAGAGGTTTAGCACACAAGTAGGCAAATGTAGCCAAAGCCAAAACTGACTTGAGTCATTTATGGAGAAATATATAGCTGAACAAAGACCTCTCATGCAAATGTATTGGGAAGGTCCATTCTAGCAAAATGGACCAACCCAACTGGTGTATTAGGCGCTCTCCTATAAAATAAGGTAAAATCAGCTTTTACAAGGAAATAGAAGGAGGCAGCCATGTTGGCAGGTAAGTCACTTGACTTCTACAGTTCTGAAGAGACTTCCACAAGTTCAACAGAAGCATCTATTAGGATGGAATGTTGCATTTAAATTTTTGAACATCATAGTCAACACGAAAGCATGAGTTCTGAAGAGACTTCCACAAGTTCAACAGAATATTCTATTAGGATGGAATGTTGCATTTAAATTTTTGAACATCATAGTCAACTCGAAAGAGTGATTTCTGAAGAGACTTCCACAAGTTCAACCGAAGTATCAATTAGGGTGGAATGTTGCATTTAAATTTTTGAAGATCATAGTCAACTCGGAAGAGTGAGTTCTGAAGAGACTTCCACAAGTTCAACAGAAGCATCTATTAGGATGGAATGTTGCATTTAAATTTTTGAACATCATAGTCAAATCGGAAGAGTGAGTTCTGAAGAGACTTCCACAAGTTCAACAGAAGTATCTATTAGGATGGAATGTTTCATTTAATTTTTGAAGATCATAGTCAACTCAAAAGCATGAGTTTTGAAGAGACTTCCACAAGTTTAATAGAAGATTCTATTAGGATGGAATGTTGCATTTAAATTTTTGAAGATCATAGTCAACTCGAAAGAGTGAGTTCTGAAGAGACTTCCACAAGTTCAACAGAAGATTCTATTAGGATGGAATGTTGCATTTAAATTTTTGAAGATCATTGTCAACTCGGAAGAGTGAGTTCTGAAGAGACTTCCACAAGTTCAACAGAAGCATCTATTAGGATGGAATGTTGCATTTAAGTTTTTGAACATCATAGTCAACACGAAAGCATGAGTTCTGAAGAGACTTCCATAAGTTCAACAGAATATTCTATTAGGATGGAATGTTGCATTTAAATTTTTGAAGATCATAGTCAACTCGGAAGAGTGAGTTCTGAAGAGACTTCCACAAGTTCAACAGAAGAATCTATTAGGATGGAATGTTGCATTTAAATTTTTCAAGATCATAGTCAACTTGAAAGGATGAGTTCTGAAGAGACTTCCACAAGTTCAATAGAAGATTCTATTATGATGGAATGTTGCATTTAAATTTTTGAACAACATAGTCAACTCGGAAGAGCGGGTTCTGAAGAGACTTCCACAAGTTAAACAGAAGCATCTATTAGGATGGAATATTGCATTTAAATTTTTGAACATCATAGTCAACAAGAAAGCATGAGTTCTGAAGAGACTTCCATAAGTTCAACAGAAGATTCTATTAGGATGGAATGTTGCATTTAAATTTTTGAACATCATAGTCAACTCGAAAGAGTGAGTTCTGAAGAGACTTCCACAAGTTCAACCGAAGAATCAATTAGGGTGAAATGTTGCATTTAAATTTTTCAAGATCATAGTCAACTCGAAAGCATGAGTTCTGAAGAGACTTCCACAAGTTCAACAGAAGAATCTATTAGGATGGATTGTTGGATTTTCAATTTTTGAACATCATAGTCAAATCGGAAGAGTGAGTTCTGAAGAGACTTCCACAAGTTCAACAGAAGATTCTATTAGGATGCAATGTTGCATTTAAATTTTTTAAGATCATAGTCAACTCGGAAGCGCGAGTTCTGAAGAGACTTCCACAAGTTCAACAGAAGATTCTATTAGGATGGAATGTTGCATTTAAATTTTTCAAGATCATAGTCAACTCGGAAGAGTGAGTTCTGAAGAGACTTCCACAAGTTCAGTAGAAGATTCTATTAGGATTTGATGTTGCATTTAAATTTTTGAAGACCATAGTTAACTCGAAAGAGTGAGTTCTGAAGAGACTTCCACAAGTTCAACAGAAGAATCTATTAGGATGGAATGTTGCATTTAAATTTTTGAACATCATAGTCAACTCGGACGAGTGACTTCTGAAGAGCCTTCCACAAGTTCAACAGAAGAATCTATTAGGATGGAATGTTGGATTTAAATTTTTGAACATCATAGTCAACTCGAAAGCATGAGATCTGAAGAGACTTCCACAAGTTCAACAGAAGATTCTATTAGGATGGAATGTTGCATTTAAATTTTTGAACATCATTGTCAACTCAAAAGAGTGAGTTCTGAAGAGACTTCCACAAGTTCACAAGAAAAATCTATTAGGATGGAATGTTGCATTTAAATTTTTGAACATCATAGTCAACTCGGAAGAGTGAGTTCTGAAGAGACTTCCACAAGTTCAACAGAAGAATGTATTAGGATGGAATGTTGCATTTAAATTTTTGAAGACCATAGTTAACTCGAAAGAGTGAGTTCTGAAGAGACTTCCACAAGTTCAACAGAAGAATCTATTAGGTTGGAATGTTGCATTTAAATTTTTGAAGATCATAGTCAACTCGAAAGCATGAGTTCTGAAGAGACTTCCACAAGTTCAACTGAAGAAACTATTAGGATGGGATGTTGCATTTAAATTTTTGAATATCATAGTCAACTCGAAAGCATGAGTTCTGAAGAGACTTCCACAAGTTCAATAGAATATTCTATTAGGATGGAATGTTGCATTTAAATTTTTGAAGTTCATAGTCAACTCAAAAGAGTGAGTTGTGAAGAGACTTCCACAAGTTCAACAGAAGAATCTATTAGGATGGAATGTTGGATTTAAATTTTTGAACATCATAGTCAACAAGAAAGCATGAGTTCTGAAGAGACTTCCACAAGTTCAACAGAAGCATCTATTAGGATGGAATGTTGCATTTAAGTTTTTGAACATCATAGTCAACACGAAAGCATGAGTTCTGAAGAGACTTCCATAAGTTCAACAGAATATTCTATTAGGATGGAATGTTGCATTTAAATTTTTGAAGATCATAGTCAACTCGGAAGAGTGAGTTCTGAAGAGACTTCCACAAGTTCAACAGAAGAATCTATTAGGATGGAATGTTGCATTTAAATTTTTGAAGATCATAGTCAACTTGAAAGGATGAGTTCTGAAGAGACTTCCACAAGTTCAATAGAAGATTCTATTATGATGGAATGTTGCATTTAAATTTTTGAACAACATAGTCAACTCGGAAGAGCGGGTTCTGAAGAGACTTCCACAAGTTAAACAGAAGCATCTATTAGGATGGAATATTGCATTTAAATTTTTGAACATCATAGTCAACAAGAAAGCATGAGTTCTGAAGAGACTTCCATAAGTTCAACAGAAGATTCTATTAGGATGGAATGTTGCATTTAAATTTTTGAACATCATAGTCAACTCGAAAGAGTGAGTTCTGAAGAGACTTCCACAAGTTCAACCGAAGAATCAATTAGGGTGAAATGTTGCATTTAAATTTTTCAAGATCATAGTCAACTCGAAAGCATGAGTTCTGAAGAGACTTCCACAAGTTCAACAGAAGAATCTATTAGGATGGATTGTTGGATTTTCAATTTTTGAACATCATAGTCAAATCGGAAGAGTGAGTTCTGAAGAGACTTCCACAAGTTCAACAGAAGATTCTATTAGGATGCAATGTTGCATTTAAATTTTTTAAGATCATAGTCAACTCGGAAGCGCGAGTTCTGAAGAGACTTCCACAAGTTCAACAGAAGATTCTATTAGGATGGAATGTTGCATTTAAATTTTTCAAGATCATAGTCAACTCGGAAGAGTGAGTTCTGAAGAGACTTCCACAAGTTCAGTAGAAGATTCTATTAGGATTTGATGTTGCATTTAAATTTTTGAAGACCATAGTTATCTCGAAAGAGTGAGTTCTGAAGAGACTTCCACAAGTTCAACAGAAGAATCTATTAGGATGGAATGTTGCATTTAAATTTTTGAACATCATAGTCAACTCGGACGAGTGACTTCTGAAGAGCCTTCCACAAGTTCAACAGAAGAATCTATTAGGATGGAATGTTGGATTTAAATTTTTGAACATCATAGTCAACTCGAAAGCATGAGATCTGAAGAGACTTCCACAAGTTCAACAGAAGATTCTATTAGGATGGAATGTTGCATTTAAATTTTTGAACCTCATTGTCAACTCAAAAGAGTGAGTTCTGAAGAGACTTCCACAAGTTCACAAGAAAAATCTATTAGGATGGAATGTTGCATTTAAATTTTTGAACATCATAGTCAACTCGGAAGAGTGAGTTCTGAAGAGACTTCCACAAGTTCAACAGAAGAATGTATTAGGATGGAATGTTGCATTTAAATTTTTGAAGACCATAGTTAACTCGAAAGAGTGAGTTCTGAAGAGACTTCCACAAGTTCAACAGAAGAATCTATTAGGTTGGAATGTTGCATTTAAATTTTTGAAGATCATAGTCAACTCGAAAGCATGAGTTCTGAAGAGACTTCCACAAGTTCAACTGAAGAAACTATTAGGATGGGATGTTGCATTTAAATTTTTGAATATCATAGTCAACTCGAAAGCATGAGTTCTGAAGAGACTTCCACAAGTTCAATAGAATATTCTATTAGGATGGAATGTTGCATTTAAATTTTTGAAGTTCATAGTCAACTCAAAAGAGTGAGTTGTGAAGAGACTTCCACAAGTTCAACAGAAGAATCTATTAGGATGGAATGTTGGATTTAAATTTTTGAACATCATAGTCAACAAGAAAGCATGAGTTCTGAAGAGACTTCCACAAGTTCAACAGAAGCATCTATTAGGATGGAATGTTGCATTTAAGTTTTTGAACATCATAGTCAACACGAAAGCATGAGTTCTGAAGAGACTTCCATAAGTTCAACAGAATATTCTATTAGGATGGAATGTTGCATTTAAATTTTTGAAGATCATAGTCAACTCGGAAGAGTGAGTTCTGAAGAGACTTCCACAAGTTCAACAGAAGAATCTATTAGGATGGAATGTTGCATTTAAATTTTTGAAGATCATAGTCAACTTGAAAGGATGAGTTCTGAAGAGACTTCCACAAGTTCAATAGAAGATTCTATTATGATGGAATGTTGCATTTAAATTTTTGAACAACATAGTCAACTCGGAAGAGCGGGTTCTGAAGAGACTTCCACAAGTTAAACAGAAGCATCTATTAGGATGGAATATTGCATTTAAATTTTTGAACATCATAGTCAACAAGAAAGCATGAGTTCTGAAGAGACTTCCATAAGTTCAACAGAAGATTCTATTAGGATGGAATGTTGCATTTAAATTTTTGAACATCATAGTCAACTCGAAAGAGTGAGTTCTGAAGAGACTTCCACAAGTTCAACCGAAGAATCAATTAGGGTGAAATGTTGCATTTAAATTTTTCAAGATCATAGTCAACTCGAAAGCATGAGTTCTGAAGAGACTTCCACAAGTTCAACAGAAGAATCTATTAGGATGGATTGTTGGATTTTCAATTTTTGAACATCATAGTCAAATCGGAAGAGTGAGTTCTGAAGAGACTTCCACAAGTTCAACAGAAGATTCTATTAGGATGCAATGTTGCATTTAAATTTTTTAAGATCATAGTCAACTCGGAAGCGCGAGTTCTGAAGAGACTTCCACAAGTTCAACAGAAGATTCTATTAGGATGGAATGTTGCATTTAAATTTTTCAAGATCATAGTCAACTCGGAAGAGTGAGTTCTGAAGAGACTTCCACAAGTTCAGTAGAAGATTCTATTAGGATTTGATGTTGCATTTAAATTTTTGAAGACCATAGTTATCTCGAAAGAGTGAGTTCTGAAGAGACTTCCACAAGTTCAACAGAAGAATCTATTAGGATGGAATGTTGCATTTAAATTTTTGAACATCATAGTCAACTCGGACGAGTGACTTCTGAAGAGCCTTCCACAAGTTCAACAGAAGAATCTATTAGGATGGAATGTTGGATTTAAATTTTTGAACATCATAGTCAACTCGAAAGCATGAGATCTGAAGAGACTTCCACAAGTTCAACAGAAGATTCTATTAGGATGGAATGTTGCATTTAAATTTTTGAACCTCATTGTCAACTCAAAAGAGTGAGTTCTGAAGAGACTTCCACAAGTTCACAAGAAAAATCTATTAGGATGGAATGTTGCATTTAAATTTTTGAACATCATAGTCAACTCGGAAGAGTGAGTTCTGAAGAGACTTCCACAAGTTCAACAGAAGAATGTATTAGGATGGAATGTTGCATTTAAATTTTTGAAGACCATAGTTAACTCGAAAGAGTGAGTTCTGAAGAGACTTCCACAAGTTCAACAGAAGAATCTATTAGGTTGGAATGTTGCATTTAAATTTTTGAAGATCATAGTCAACTCGAAAGCATGAGTTCTGAAGAGACTTCCACAAGTTCAACTGAAGAAACTATTAGGATGGGATGTTGCATTTAAATTTTTGAATATCATAGTCAACTCGAAAGCATGAGTTCTGAAGAGACTTCCACAAGTTCAATAGAATATTCTATTAGGATGGAATGTTGCATTTAAATTTTTGAAGTTCATAGTCAACTCAAAAGAGTGAGTTGTGAAGAGACTTCCACAAGTTCAACAGAAGAATCTATTAGGATGGAATGTTGGATTTAAATTTTTGAACATCATAGTCAACAAGAAAGCATGAGTTCTGAAGAGACTTCCACAAGTTCAACAGAAGCATCTACTAGGATGGAATGTTGCATTTAAATTTTTGAACATCATAGTCAACACGAAAGCATGAGTTCTGAAGAGACTTCCACAAGTTCCACAGAAGATTCTATTAGGATGGAATGTTGCATTTAAATTTTTGAAGATCATAGTCAACTCGAATGCATGAGTTCTGAAGATACTTCCACAAGTTCAACAGAAGATTCTATTAGGATGGAATGTTGCATTTAAATTTTTGAAGATCATAGTCAACTCGGAAGAGCGTGTTCTGAAGAGACTTCCACAAGTTCAACAGAAGATTCTATTAGGATGGAATGTTGCATTTAAATTTTTGAACATCATAGTCAACTTGAAAGAGTGATTTCTGAAGAGACTTCCACAAGTTCAACAGAAGATTCTATTAGGATGGAATGTTGCATTTAAATTTTTGAACATCATAGTCAACACGAAAGCATGAGTTCTGAAGAGACTTCCACAAGTTCAACAGAAGAATCTATTAGGATGGAATGTTGTATTTAAATTTTTGAAGATCATAGTCAACTCGAAAGCATGAGTTCTGAAGAGACTTCCACAAGATCAATAGAAGATTCCATTAGGATGGAATGTTGCATTTAAATTTTTGAACATCATAGTCAACTCGAAAGAATGAGTTCTGAAGAGACTTCCACAAGTTCAACAGAAGCATCTATTAGGATGGAATGTTGCATTTAAATTTTTGAACATCATAGTCAAATCGGAAGAGTGAGTTCTGAAGAGACTTCCACAAGTTCAACAGAAGAATCTATTAGGATGGATTGTTGCATTTAATTTTTGAACATCATAGTCAACTCGAAAGCATGAGTTCTGAAGAGACTTCCCCAAGTTCAATCGAAGATTCTATTAGGATGGAATCTTGCATTTAAATTTTTGAAGATCATAGTCAACTCGAATGATTGAGTTCTGAAGAGACTTCCACAAGTTCAACGGAAGATTCTATTAGGATGGAATGTTGCATTTAAATTTTTGAAGATCATAGTCAACTCGGAAGAGCGAGTTCTGAAGAGACTTCCACAAGTTCAACAGAAGATTCTATTAGGATGGAATGTTGTATTTAAAGTTTTGAAGATCATAGTCAACTCGAAAGAGTGAGTTCTGAAGAGACTTCCACAAGTTCAACAGAAGCATCTACTAGGATGGAATGTTGCATTTAAATTTTTGAACATCATAGTCAAATCGGAAGAGTGAGTTCTGAAGAGACTTCCACAAGTTCAACAGAAGAATCTATTAGGATGGAATGTTGCATTTAATTTTTGAAGATCATAGTCAACTCGAAAGCATGAGTTCTGAAGAGACTTCCACAAGTTCAATAGAAGATTCTATTAGGATGGAATCTTGCATTTAAATTTTTGAAGATCATAGTCAACTCGAATGATTGAGTTCTGAAGAGACTTCCCCAAGTTCAACAGAAGATTCTATTAGGATGGAATGTTGCATTTAAATTTTTGAAGATCATAGTCAACTCGGAAGAGCGAGTTCTGAAGAGACTTCCACAAGTTCAACAGAAGCATCTATTAGGATGGAATGTTTCATTTAAATTTTTGAACATCATAGTCAACTCGAAAAAGTGAGTTCTGAAGAGACTTCCACAAGTTCAACAGAAGAATGTATTAGGATGGAATGTTGTATTTAAATTTTTGAAGATCATAGTCAACTCGAAAGCATGAGTTCTGAAGAGACTTCCATAAGTTCAACAGAAGATTCTATTAGGATGGAATGTTGCATTTAAATTTTTGAAGATCATAGTAAACTCGAAAGAGTGAGTTCTCAAGGGACTTCCACAAGTTCAACAGAAGATTCTTTTAGGATTGAATGTTGCATTTAAATTTTTGAAGATCATAGTCAACTCGAAAGCATGAGTTGTGAAGATACTTCCACAAGTTCAACAGAAGATTCTATTAGGATGGAATGTTGCATTTAAATTTTTGAAGATCATAGTCATCTCGGAAGAGCGAGTTCTGAAGAGACTTCCACAAGTTCAACAGAAGATTCTATTAGGATGGAATGTTGCATTTAAATTTTTCAAGATCATAGTCAACTCGGAAGAGTGAGTTCTGAAGAGACTTCCACAAGTTCAACAGAAGATTCTATTAGGATGGAATGTTGCATTTAAATTTTTGAACATCATAGTCAACTCGAAAGCATGAGTTCTGAAGAGACTTCCACAAGTTCAATAGAAGATTCTATTAGGATGGAATGTTGCATTTAAATTTTTCAAGACCAAAGTTAACTCGAAAGAGGGAGTTCTGAAGAGACTTCCACAAGTTCAACAGAAGAATCTATTAGGATGGAATGTTGCATTTAAATTTTTGAAGATCATAGTCAACTCGAAAGCATGAGTTCTGAAGAGACTTCCACAAGTTCAACAGAAGATTCTATTAGGATGGAATGTTGCATTTAAAGTTTTGAAGATCATAGTCAACTCGAAAGAGTGAGTTCTGAAGAGACTTCCACAAGTTCAACAGAAGCATCTACTAGGATGGAATGTTGCATTTAAATTTTTGAACATCATAGTCAAATCGGAAGAGTGAGTTCTGAAGAGACTTCCACAAGTTCAACCGAAGAATGTATTAGGATGGAATGTTGTATTTAAATTTTTGAAGATCATAGTCAACTCGAAAGCATGAGTTCTGAAGGGAGTTCCACAAGTTCAACAGAAGATTCTTTTAGGATGGAATGTTGCATTCAAATTTTTGTAGATTATAGTTAACTCGAAAGAGTGAGTTCTCAAGGGACTTCCACAAGTTCAACAGAAGATTCTTTTAGGATTGAATGTTGCATTTAAATTTTTGAAGATCATAGTCAACTCGAAAGCATGAGTTCTGAAGATACTTCCACAAGTTCAACAGAAGATTCTATTAGGATGGAATGTTGCATTTAAATTTTTGAAGATCATAGTCAACTCGGACGAGTGAGTTCTGAAGAGACTTCCACAAGTTCAACAGAAGCATCTATTAGGATGGAATGTTGCATTTAAATTTTTGAAGATCATAGTCAACTCGAAAGTGTGAGTTCTGAAGAGACTTCCACAAGTTCAACAGAAGAATCTATTAGGATGGAATGTTGCATTTAAATTTTTGAAGATCATAGTCAACTCGAAAGCATGAGTTCTGAAGAGACTTCCACAAGTTCAGTAGAAGATTCTATTAGGATAGAATGTTGCATTTAAATTTTTGAAGACCATAGTTAACTCGAAAGTGGGAGTTCTGAAGAGACTTCCACAAGTTCACAAGAAAAATCTATTAGGATGGAATGTTGCATTTAAATTTTTGAACATCATAGTCAACTCAAAAGCATGAGTTCTGAAGAGACTTCCATAAGTTCAATAGAAGAATCTATTAGGATGGAATGTTGCATTTAAATTTTTTAAGATCATCGTCAACTCGAAAGAGTGAGTTTTGAAGGGACTTCCACAAGTTCAACCGAAGATTCTATTAGGATGGAATGTTGCATTTAAATTTTTGAAGATCATAGTCAACTCGAAAGAGTGAGTTCTGAAGAGACTTCCACAAGTTCAATAGTAGATTCTATTAGGATGGAATGTTGCATTTAAATTTTTGAAGACCATAGTTAACTCAAATGAGTGAGTTCTGAAGAGACTTCCACAAGTTCAACAGAAGAATCTATTAGGATGGAATGTTGCATTTAAATTTTTGAACATCATAGTCAACTCGGACGAGTGACTTCTGATGAGCCTTCCACAAGTTCAACAGAAGAATCTATTAGGATGGAATGTTGGATTTAAATTTTTGAACATCATAGTTAACTCGAAAGCATGAGATCTGAAGAGACTTCCACAAGTTCAACAGAAGATTCTATTAGGATTGAATGTTGCATTTAAATTTTTGAACATCATTGTCAACTCAAAAGAGTGAGTTCTGAAGAGACTTCCATAAGTTCAACAGAAGAATCTATTAGGATGGAATGTTGCATTTAAATTTTTGAAGATCATAGTCAACTCGAAAGCATGAGTTCTGAAGGGACTTCCACAAGTTCAACAGAATATTCTATTAGGATGGAATGTTGCATTTAAATTTTTGAAGATCATCGTCAACTCGAAAGTGTGAGTTCTGAAGGGACTTCCTCAAGTTCAACAGAAGATTCTATTAGGATGGAATGTTGCATTTAAATTTTTGAAGATCATAGTCAACTCGAAAGAGTGAGTTCTGAAGAGACTTCCACAAGTTCAATAGAAGATTCTATTAGGATGGAATGTTGCATTTAAATTTTTGAAGATCATAGTCAACTCAAAAGAGTGAGTTGTGAAGAGACTTCCACAAGTTCAACAGAAGATTCTATTAGGATGGAATGTTGCATTCAAATTTTTGAAGATCAAAATCAACTGGAAAGCATGAGTTCTGAAGAGACTTCCACAAGTTCAACAGAAGAATCTATTAGGATGGAATGTTGCATTTAAATTTGTGAACATCATATTCACCTCGGCAGAGTTAGTTTTGAAGAGACTTCCACAAGTTCAACAGAAGAATCTATTAGGATGGAATGTTGCATTTAATTTTTTGAAGATCATAGTCAACTCGAAAGCATGAGTTCTGAAGAGACTTCCACAAGTTCAACAGAAGAAACTATTAGGATGGAATGTTGCATTTAAATTTTTGAAGATCATAGTCAACTCGAAAGAGTGAGTACTGAAGAGACTTCCGCAAGTTCAACAGAAAATTCTATTAGGATGGAATGTTGCATTTAAATTTTTGAAGATCATAGTCAACTCGGAAGAGTGAGTTCTGAAGAGACTTCCACAAGTTCAACAGAAGAATCTATTAGGATGCAATGTTGGATTTAAATTTTTGAATATCATAATCAACTTTAAAGCATGAGTTCTGAAGAGACTTCCACATGTTCAATAGAAGATTCTATTAGGATGGAATGTTGCATTTAAATTTTTGAAGATCATAGTCAACTCGAAAGAGTGAGTTCTGAAGAGACTTCCACAATTTCAACAGTAGAATCTATTAGGATGGAATGTTGCATTTAAATTTTTGAAGATCATAGTCAACTCGGACGAGTGACTTCTGAAGAGCCTTCCACAAGTTCAACAGAAGAATCTATTAGGATGGAATGTTGGATTTAAATTTTTGAAAATCATAGTCATCTTGAAAGCATGAGATCTGAAGAGACTTCCACAAGTTCAACAGAAGATTCTATTAGGCTGGAATGTTGCATTTAAATTTTTGAACATCATTGTCAACTCAAAATAGTGAGTTCTGAAGAGACTTCCACAACTTCAACCGAAGAAACACTTAGGATGGAATTTTGCATTTAATTTTTTGATGATCATAGTCAACTCGAAAGCATGAGTTCTGGAGAGACTTCCACAAGTTCAACTGAAGAAACTATTAGGATGGAATGTTGCATTTAAATTTTTGAAGATCATAGTCAACTCGGAAGAGTGATTTCAGAAGATACTTCCACAAGTTCAACAGAAGAATCTATTAGGATGGAATGTTGGATTTAAATTTTTGAATATCATAGTCAACTCTAATGCATGAGTTCTGAAGAGACTTCCACAAGTTCAATAGAAGATTCTATTAGGATGGAATGTTGCATTTAAATTTTTGAAGATCATAGTCAACTCGAAAGAGTGTGTTCTGAAGCGACTTCCACAAGTTCAATAGAAGATTCTATTAGGATGGAATGTTGCATTAAAATTTTTGAAGTTCAAAGTCAACTCGAAAAAGTTAGTTCTGAAGAGACTTCCACAAGTTCAACAGAAGAATCTATTAGGATGGAATGTTGCATTTAAATTTTTGAAGGTCATAGACAACTCGAAAGCATGAGTTCTGAAGAGACTTCCACAAGTTCAACAGAAGATTCTATTAGGATGGAATGTTGCATTTAAATTTTTGAAGGTCATAGTCAACTGGAAAGCATGAGTTCTGAAGAGACTTCCACAAGTTCAATAGAAGATTCTATTAGGATGGAATGTTGCATTTAAATTTTTGAAGATCATTGTCAACGCGGAAGTGTGAGTTCTGAAGAGACTTCCACAAGTTCAACAGAAGAATCTATTAGGATGGAATGTTGCATTTAACTTTTTGAATATCATAGTCAACTCGAATGCATGAGTTCTGAAGAGACTTTCACAAGTTCAATAGAAGATTCTATTAGGATGGAATGTTGCATTTAAATTTTTGAAGATCATAGTCAACACGAAAGAGTGAGTTGTGAAGAGACTTCCACAAGTTCAACAGAAGAATCTATTAGGATGGAATGTTGCATTAATATTTTTGAAGATCAAAGTCAACTGGAAAGGATGAGTTCTGATGAGACTTCCACAAGTTCAACAGAAGAATCTATTAGGATGGAATGTTGCATTTAAATTTTTGAAGGTCATAGTCAACTGGAAAGCATGAGTTCTGAAGAGACTTCCACAAGTTCAATAGAAGATTCTATTAGGATGGAATGTTGCATTTAAATTTTTGAAGATCATAGTCAACTCGAAAGAGTGAGTTCTGAAGAGACTTCCACAAGTTCAATAGAAGATTCTATTAGGATGGAATGTTGCATTAAAATTTTTGAAGATCAAAGTCAACTCGAAAAAGTGAGTTCTGAAGAGACTTCCACAAGTTCAACAGAAGAATCTATTAGGATGGAATGTTGCATTTAAATTTTTGAAGGTCATATTCAACTGGAAAGCATGTGTTCTGAAGAGACTTCCACAAGTTCAATAGAAGATTCTATTAGGATGGAATGTTGCATTTAAATTTTTGAAGGTCATAGTCAACTGGAAAGCATGAGTTCTGAAGAGACTTCCACAAGTTCAACATAAGAATCTATTAGGATGGAAGGTTGCATTGAAATTTTTGAACATCATAGTTAACTCGAAAAAGTGAGTTCTGAAGAGACTTTCACATGTTCAACAGAAGTATCTATTAGGATGGAATGTTGCATTTAAATTTTTGAAGGTCATAGTCAACTGGAAAGCATGAGTTCTGAAGTGACTTCCACAAGTTCAACAGAAGATTCTATTAGGATGGAATGTTGCATTTAAATTTTTGAAGATCATAGTCAACTCGGAAGAGTGAGTTCTGAAGAGACTTCCACAAGTTCAACAGAAGAATCTATTAGGATGGAATGTTGCATTAAAATTTTTGAAGATCAAAGTCAACTCGAAAAAGTGAGTTCTGAAGAGACTTCCACAAGTTCAACAGAAGAATCTATTAGGATGGAATGTTGCATTTAAATTTTTGAAGGTCATAGTCAACTGGAAAGCATGAGTTCTGAAGAGACTTTCACATGTTCAACAGAAGAATCTATTAGGATGGAATGTTGCATTTAAATTTTTGAAGGTCATAGTCAACTGGAAAGCATGAGTTCTGAAGAGACTTCCACAAGTTCAACAGAAGAATCTATTAGGATGGAATGTTGCATTAAAATTTTGAAGGTCATAGACAACTCGAAAGCATGAGTTCTGAAGAGACTTCCACAAGTTCAACAGAAGATTCTATTAGGATGGAATGTTGCATTTAAATTTTTAAAGATCATAGTCAACTCGAAATAGTGAGTTCTGAAGAGACTTCCACATGTTCAACAGAAGATTCTATTAGGATTGAATGTTGCATTTAAATTTTTGAAGATCATAGTCAACTCGGAAGTATGAGTTCTGAAGAGACTTTTACAAGTTCAACAGAAGATTCTATGAGAATGGAATTTATGGCAATTTCAACAGTAAAATGATTAGACCTAGCTGCCAATCTACTACTTTTTCTTCTTTATGTTCCATAGCCCCTTGGAACATTGGAAATCATGACTCTCCACAATTTCCTTTCCTTTGTACTAAATTTTGTCTTTTCAATATTTCTCCTAAAATCTGTTCCTCTATCCATTTACTTAAGCTGATCAAGTATGTTATGCACTGTTTTCTTCTGTCCCTCTTCCCTTCAGTCTGTCCTGCGAGTATCATATTTTTGAAGCCCTCTTTCCTCAATATGTTTCCCAGAAAAAAAGAAAAAAAAAATTTTTAAATATTGTCTCTGGGGTTCACTTTTACACTGTACTGTACATGTATTAGAGTCCCCTTTTTTATAGATGTACATACATGTAAGCTTATATATGCTCATTGATATATACTCATGTATACATACATGCACACACCCAGACATGTATATACATACCATAGAATCTTTTTTATATATGTATACTTGTACACATATATTCATACATACCACAATTTATATATACATGTACATACTTATATATGTTTGATGCATGAGCTGTTTTTCTTATACTATAGGTTGCATTTGGATGCTTCGTTAGTTTGCTTACATATACACTTATACAGACATGCACACACACATATACATATATGCAAATATGCACATGTACATATGCATATATATTAGAGCCTTTGGGGTCTGCAGATTTTTAAATCAGCCAACTCTAAGTAGGTTCCTGTCCTTCTCTCCATTGATTCATGTAACCAATTGTGCTATTATTGTTTTTACAATTATCGGTGAAATAAAATATGGCTCCATTCTTATATTTACTGTGAACCTGTGGAAATACTATAAAAATGTGGAATAGACAGACCTTGGCATTATTTAAGAAAACTGATATATATATATATATATATATATATATATATATATATATATATATATATATATATATATGAATATAAAATATTATACATTGAGTGCTGGTACTAATAAAATAGTGATCAATATATAATAACAGAGCTATATAATTTATATTAATAATGAATATTCATTCGTTTTCCTCACTGTTAGCGCAACTCTGAGGTTCATGAACAAAGCAATCATTGTGTATGTCTTTTATATATTTCTTTATAAATATGTAAAATTATATGATGCTATGTTTCTTGTGTATTGGCCATTTATTTCCCCCATTATCGGCATTATTATATTTGGACAGGATGGAATGAAATGACTGAAAGGAAAATGACAAAACATGTTTTTTCCTCAGAGATATTTTTGTACTAATAAGTCATACACAAAACGAAATATATATATATATATAAATATTTATGAAAGACATTTTTATGTTTAACGTTCTTTTTTATAGATACAAGTATTTAAATAAATGCTCTGTTTATAATAAACAGTATTAAATAACATTTACCGGTCTGAATGTCCAAGAAATTTTTATAGAAAATATTCGTCCTTTGACAGGATTCGAACCTGTTCAAAGGACAAATATTTTCTATGAAAATTTCTCGGACATTCAGGACTTTGTCCATTTCTTAATGTATATATATATATATATATATATATATATATATATATATATATATATATATATATATATATATATGATTGTTTGTTTGTTTGTTTGGGTTTTATGGCATATCAACCACTGTGGGTTATTTAATGCCAAATCCAGTTTATATGAATTTTAAATGCCTATTTTGTATAGAATGAAAAACGTATGGCTGGCAACATTATTGTTTCAAAAAAAAACAAAAAAAACGTAGAGCTGGCAACATTATTGTTTCAAAAACTTAGAGCTGGCAACATTATTTTCCTGAAAACATTATGTGAGACCTTGCTGTCGGATGCAGTTTATCGCCATACCTAGGACGCGGATGTAGTTTACCGTCATACCCAGAATGCGGATGTAGTTTACCGTCATACCCAGGACGTGAGCAAAACCTGGAAAACTAGCAGTTCACTATTTACCCATAGCTGGGACCCTAACAGGTGCTACCACCCCGGGTCAAGGTGGACCTGGGAACACCAGCAATTAAGAGGTGGTTCCACGCTCCTCAAAACCTCCAGATCAGAGGCCTTGCTGTTGGATGCAATTTAACGTCATACCCAGGACGCCTCATTTGGGGGGGGGGTCTTACCCCTCTACAGAGGTGCAGTCGGCGTATTCTAAAGCCCCAGCCGACAGGGCCGTATATATATGAATAAAAATGACAATAGGAAAACTAGTATTAGGTTGGTGCAAAAATAATGTCGGTTTCTAACGTTAAAAAATACGTCAAAAAACGACATTATTTTTGCACCGACCTAATAATTGCTGATGCGTTTCGTCCAATGTGGACTTTATCAAAGCAAAATACGAAATGAATAAAATTTAACAAGGTAACTAATAAAACAAAAACAGAATATTCCTAACAACTGGAATGTAGAGAAATGCTATTTTCATATTGTTAACTGAAAATAACGTCAGAATTTGTCACGTGTGGAGAATATTGTCATTATATCTGTGTTGATGTATTCATCCATTTTCTTTTTATTTTATGAATCTGTTGTGTACATTTGTTTGTCAGAGTAGTAATTTTGTTAGGAAAGGTGAAATGGAGAAAAAACTTGGGCACAGATTAATATTTGGGTAATATTCTTTGGCGGCACTCTCTAGAATTTTCCTTCTGAGTGAGTTATTTTCTTTTTTTATGAGTGTAGCATTTTTAAAATCAAAATTATTGTTGAATTTATTTCTATGTATGACTAGTGCATTAGCTAAAATAGCATTTCTCTACATTCCAGTTGCTAGGAATGTTTTGTTTTTGTTCAATTACCTTGTTCAATTAAATTCATCTCGTATTTTGCTTTGATATAGTCCACATTGCACGAAACATGTCAGCAATTACTAGTTTTCCTATTGTCATTTTTATTCATAAATATTGTCTTCTCTACTGGTTAAATCGGAGAAATTTTCATATATATATATATATATATATATATATATGTATGTATATATGTCCCACACAGAGAATAATATATCACATGTATCTACATAGAAATCAGAGTGTAAGGAGAAATAAAAAAGCAGGGTCTTATATGGAGATATTCCTGTGTTTGTAAAAGTCATGTTTAGGACTCCAGGTTCAAACAGGCTGGATTTATCTATGTGCTAGGCAAGGACATATTGCACAAATGGGAAATAGAGTGTCCTGGGTGTTCCCAAATTGAGGAAGGTGATCTGGAGTTCTATACCCAGGAAAGATATATTCACAAAGCAAAGTAGCACTATGGACTTGTAAGCTGCTGGCAGAGGCAGATTTAGCCATAGGGTGCCTGGGCTAAACAAAGCAACATCTCTGTTTGGTTGCAGTAAACAAACTGAATTTGGTTTACATCTTGGTCAGTGTATCATGTGATGTCACTAAGCAGCTGCCATGTGACACACATGAGTTATCTCTACCAAAGGGAGATAAACACCTTTTGCATCCTTAGGTTAAATATATACTTTGGATATACTGAAAGTTATATAGTGACATGCAAATCAATATGTATATGTATATATATATATATATATATATATATATATATATATATATATATATATATATATGAATATGTACATATAAAGTGCATATATATATATGTTTAGGTGTGTGAATGCATGTATGTGGTGGTATATTTAATAAATGTGTTTGAATGTTTATTTATCTGTGTGCATGTATTTATATCTTTGTATGAATTCTATAATGAGAATATTGATATAAATATTTTTTGTTTATATACCTCTGTATTTCTATGTAAATATGGATGTATTTATCTATTTGTATATATGGATATCTCATGATATTTGTGTGTGCATTTGTATTATATTTAAGATTACTTATTAGATGTGTATATATTTGCATTTCAATAATAATATTTTGTAATTACAGGTACATAAGTGTGTGTATATTTGTATATAGTATTTTTTATATAATTTTTTTAACTCACCCTAAATAAAATGAACACATCATTATAGTATGGTATATATATATATATATCAATATTTAAATTAGGCAATGGTCAGTTTTCAGTCAGCACCTGACAACTGTGTTGTGCCTGAAACTCACAGTTGTGTTACCAGTGGAGATAAAAAAGGTATATTTATAATAAATATAAAATAAATCTATATACATACATATATATATATGATATGACACTAAACAAAATCAACCAACCAACTCATTCAGGTGTCAAACTGTCAGTCACTATACAGTTCTGCTTTTTATAATCACCTTCTACATAATAATAATTATAGCTACAGCTTCATAGATTCTGAAATCAACACATCAGAAGACATATATATATATATATATATATATATATATATATATATATATATATATGTATGTATATATTTCTCCTCCCGATGATGGCCATTTCGGCCGAAACTAGTCAAGGAATCTAAATGGAATAATAATAAAAAAAAACAAAAGAATATTAATCTACAACCCAGTGTGTCTGAAGATTTTAATTTTTTTATCTTTTTATTGCTCAAAATATATATATATATATATATATATATATATATATATATAGATAGATAGATATAGATATATATATATATATATATTACAATGAACGATTCATACAAAAAGTAAATTAGTAAATTTGTATAAATGATTCATTGTAATATAAATTGAACTGCACCACATATTTGATATATATATATATATATATATATATATATATATATATATATATATATATATATGTTAAGAAATGGACAAAGTCCGACAATTTATTTATTAAAGACATTTTTTATGTTTAACGTTAAACAAATGGCAAGTTTTATAAGCAGTAAATTGTCGGACTTTGTCCATTTCTTAATGTATGACGTCATTTGTTTACATTTGATACGCCATGAGCAGTTATGAATGTATGAGATTCATGGAAGATTGAAGTTTATAAGCAGTAAATTCGACCTTGCCAACCGAACGTTCCTTTGTGGCCGAATTGGTTAGGCACGTCAGCGTAAATGACGGTTCCGTATAGGATGCTGGTTCAAATCCTGTCAAAGAACGAATATTTTCTATGAAAATTTTTCGGACATTCAGGCCAGTAAATGTTATTTAATACTGTTTATTATAAACAGAGCATTTACTTAAATACTTGTATCTATAAAAAGAACGTTAAACATAAAATATGTCTTTAATATACATATATATCGCTACACCATTGATCTGACGATACATGATATTATCGAAACTAAAATCGACAAACATGGTGGCAAATTCCATGAGTTCAATAAAAACATCTTCAGGTATGTTCAGAGGAGTCAAATCACTGCGATATTTTGGCCAGAGCACACTCATTATTTCATCTTAAGGTGTTGGAGACGTTGTACATCAGGGCCAGGCGACCTGCTCTTTGTAAACAAAGAGATTGTTCACTTGGACTTGCTGTGCTGCGTTTCTAGCATCCTAGTTGGCATAATTTTTATAATTATATTTTTTCTTCTCCCTGTCCATTTAATTCATGTCATCCATGACAGACTTTCTTCTTTTTTTTCCTCTTCATAATTTGTGTTCCCCATTAACAGTTCTGATGAGAGGGGATGAAACCGGTCGACTGGTGTGTGTTTTTATTTTAAAGCTATCATGGCCTATAATATAAAATTTCTGCCATAATATATATATATATATATATATATATATATATATATATATATATATATATATATTTTATCTAGCCTAATTCATTTACAGTGTTTTCTTTCCGTCACTTTTGTAAATAACTATTCCACACTGTGATATTAGAAGATCTGCCAGGAATGGTGAAATATTGTAAGAGACAGGCCAAAAATTTACTGTAGATGACCTTATGATCAAGTTCCTTTCAATTCATCTAAATAAGAAAAAATAAAAATAAAAAAACTCTAAATTTAGCCTGATGAAGTCCTGAAAGATGAAATACATCACAATTAAACTTTTTAGCCTTTATCATAGAATTTTCCCAGTACTGTTCTTGATATATATATATATATATATATATATATATATATATATATATATATATATATATATATATATATGAAGAAACAGTCTTAACATGTGTTATATTTATGGGATAAAGTGCTCAATATCAGAGACAGAGCATGTGTGAACATAGAAGTCAACACTTAGAGGCAACAGTCTGTTTCATGCTAGATGTAATTGTCAGGCCAACGATTGCATCTAGCGTGAAATATACTGCCACCTCTAAGTGTTGACTTTTATGTTCACTTTTATATATATATATATGTATATGTATTCAAACACTAAAATACAATTTACTTTACAACCCAGTTTTCAGCCATAAGGTCTCCTCAGGCCTCAGGCAAGAAGAATGAAAAATTCTGACCAGACTCAAAATTGCATAACAGGTAAATTGAAGATAAATATTTTTTGCTGCAAATAATACTTAAAAATATCTGCATAGTTTTCTTATAACATGCTTTTCCCACAAAACTTTTGAATGTTCCTCATACAATCAAAAATAAATTTACATTTATATATACACATGGAAAATGATATTATACGAGTTGGACTTATTCTGAGGTAACAGATTGAAGTTTATGGCAACTTTGAATAAACCTCTTTAGAGGTCTTTAAATCCTGTCAAAATTGATGCAAGAATTAACATCAAATTAATGATAAAGCTGAAAGATTCTGGATAATATTGGTGCTTTGAGAAGATCTTTTAGAGAAAATTTCCTGAGAAAAAATCAGTAGTTTGTAAATGGATAACTTGTTCAAAGAAAGTTGAGATTGAGTTATAGATGATGAATGGATTGGCAGACCATCAACATCAGTTTGTGAGGAAAAAATCAATGCTGTTCAAGATTTATATAAGGGAGAGGGCCAACCATTAACTGTAGAAATAATAGCTAACACCTTAGACATCTCAGTTCATTCAACCCATAGCATTTTATGTAAAGAGTTGAAAAAACTTTTTCCTCGTATGACCCACAACCATTTCATTCAGATCAACAACAGAAAAGGACAAAGCTCTTAATAAAAATTGGATCAAAATCCTGAAGGCTCTCTGACACAAATTGTAACTACATTTCATTTTAATCATTTTACCACAAGCAAGGTGATAATGTCACTAGGATGAGAAGACTAATGAAGAGAATTGAGGAAAAGGACAATAAAGGAACAGGACTGAGGGAGACATTTGGTGATTGACGTTGCATTTAAATTTTTGCAGATTGTAGTTTGCCAGGGAAGCAATAAATCAGAAGAGACCTCCACAGTTGAAAAATGCGAGAAATTAAACTGTTAGAATAGAACATACAGCTGCATCTAGCTTGTTCAACAGTAAAATTCCAATCTAGTAGCACATTTAAATTCATGCAGTCGAGGAACTAAGGAGAAAAGCTCATTAGAACAATTGCTATGAAAATATTTTTAGAAAAGACAGAGGGAAGCCATGTTATATCAGTGAGAAAGTGACTGATGTTGAGATACCAGGTCAGGATCATTTACATTACAGACCTGTCTTTGAACCTTGTCAAGAATCTCAAAATATAGAGCATGAGCAATAGACTAATATTCAATGCATGGATCAATGGTAGATTTATAAATAGGATGGATTTCGAGAAGAAGAATTCTTAATAGTAGAACTAACATTTGATTCAATATAATCACTCCATTTCATGTCAGTGGAATGTATGAACCCAAAAAAGAACAAAGTGTTGCTCTCCTAGAGGTTAGCATGTGCCATGCTGGTAGAAGTCAGAAAATAGTGCTTCAATGAAAGAAGTTTTGTTTTGGATGTTTTAAAATGTACAAGCTATTCCTTGCCTCACTTAACCACTAATTGGAGGTCCTTTTCAAGAGCAGATGCCAGTTTTACTATGGGATTTGCTACTAAGACAGGAGTAAATAGTTATGTCATCTGCATAGATACATATGTTACTGATTACATGAGGAAGGTTGCTGATGGAGATCTGAAACAGTGTAGCTTTAAGAATAGAATTCTGGGGCTGGTAACATGCAGATTTTTGATGACGTTTGGTGTTGCCCAGACTAACTACTTGATTATATTATAAGTTTCAAGTAGGTGGTGACTATAGGGCCTAGTACTGAGAAATGTGAGGAAAGAAGACATTTTAAATATATAAAAACAGATGAAACATGAAATAAAAACTTCATTCAAATTAAATATAAACTAAATTTTTATTTCACTATTTGATTGGATAACCTCTCATTATGGATGCCTGGGGTCAATGAACCCTCTGATGCTGCTACCTGCATTAACATGAAATGAACTGCAAACTTCTTCATTCAACACAAATTTCATTAACAGATTTGTTAGGAATGATTAGATTAAGCCAATTATTTGTCAAAAGACACTGTAGCCCTTAAGCTTATTTAAATGGCTAGTATATCAAACCCTGTTGAAATCTTTTGAGATATCTAGAACCACAGAAGAGAGAAAAAATCAATGATAGCTGTTAATATATCAGCAGTAGACCTGGAGAAATGGGAACCATATTGTTCCCCAAAAATAGCTTATATGAAGTAGGATGTAAGAGACTAACAGGACAATAATTTGAAGGGTCAGAAGATTCTCCAGAGTTCTTAAGGACAGAAACTACATAGAGGTATTTCCAAAAAGTTGGAAAGCAAGAAGTGTATAGTTGGCCACTCGTATTTGAGGATACCAATCTACTAAGATGGCTAGCCAATCCCTGTTGCAGATGCTTGCTCAGGCTCGTTTGTGTTTATTCAACACACACAGGGCCTACCTGTGTTTTATACTGCAAACTATGCTGAGCAGACCGTAATTACAGTTTTCAGGAAATAGCATGTTATCTAGCATGTTCAATAATTTGAACAAGGGCAGCATGCTCAAGCCCTTGACCACAGTGACTTGTGACTTTGTGCTAGCACAGCTATCAATGGGCCCAAGGATTCTGTGCCCCAATTTCACTCACAAGACTTGGGTTAACTCGTGGTATGGCTTTCAGGCACTTTCCAAAGGAGCCACATCCTGGGATTTAGCTTTCCAGTCCGATAATATCAGAAAGTCTCCTTCCTGACAAATCGACCATGGTGAGATTTGAACCCAGGTCTCATGGCCAGAAAGCAAACATTCTAACCACTCGGCCACATGCCCATAAAGCAAGAAGTAGCAAGGCATTTATAGTAGAGTTTTGGGAGAACAGGAGCCAGTTCAAGAGCTCATTTCTTTAGGGCAACTGCAGGGATACCATCGATTCTGAAAGCCTTGTGGGGACCTAGTTTAGAAATTATAAGAAAAACCATGCTCAAAGTTATGTGTATGTCACTCACTACAGACTGTTCTAGGGAAACAAATCAGGCACAGATACTCCAGATGAGTCAAGTAGCACACTCTGCTTTATCTGCAGTAAAAATCAATATTTCAAGAGAGGAAAAACTGAAGATTTTCTATTGTTCAGTACGCTCTTGCAGAGTTGCCTATGGTCTCTAGAATCAAACTTGAGAGAGGCTATACGATGTCTCATTCTATCAGGGAATAATGACTTTGCCCTCTTTGAGGACACACTTATATTCATTATGAGCCATGACAAAGAGCTGTCCGTTACAGTCATATCTGTCACTCTGATATAGCCGGAAGTAGTAATTCCTGCAAGTTATAATGATTAAACAGGCAGGAGAGAACCCAGGAGAAACTTGAGGCTTCATTTGGTATTTCCATGCTGACATGAAAGCTTCAATGTTGTTTTTCAACCCGGAAGTGATTTTAGTCGTACATTTCTCAACAGGTTGATTAAAAATATAATTCCAAGAGTATTGCAAAGAAAGTCAGAAAATGTGTTCAAGTCTGTATGTTGATAACAGAAAGATGTCCTGTAGACCATGATGTGAAAGCAGAACAACATTTCTATAGACACTGCCATATGGTAGGAGTTGCCAAGAGGACAAAGCTGCAAAGCACGATATGAGGCTGGGGAGGGGAGGTAAGGAAGAAATCAAATAAAGAAGCATATCCATCAGAATTACTAGGGAAATGCGTGAGGGAGGCTATTATTTCAATGAGAGATTGATTAATTGAGAAGTTCATAGTCTGGATGCCAGCATGGTCAGTGACATTAGGATAATTAAGCCACCTGATGTGGTTGGCATTTAAATCACTGAACACAAAGAAATTTGAAGGGGAAATGATAAAGGAAGAAGAAGTATCAACTGAGTTTATTAGTGAAAGATGGAAGCACTTGTAAGAACAATCCGATGACTGAAGAGACAGTTCCCTTTCCTGAGAGAGATGCTCACAAACATTGACATTAAAGCTATGTATGTGGACACTAGAATCCTTTCAAAAGAGAGGAAGATAGAGAATTCAGTTGAAGAGATTAAAGACTTCAGATTAGTTTCACAGAGAGCTTGGATGTCTGGAGAATGTTCCAACAGAAATGATTCTAGACTGCCAAATTTGGTATAAATGCCACAAATGTTGGATAAAAAACGTTTAGGGGATTTTTTTGTGCAAGTTGGTTTAGTTTTTTGTTTTGACTGTGATATGTTTTTAATGGTGGAAAACATCAAGAATAATTGTAATAAATATAAAGGCACTACAAGATGTTTGGTAATTGGCAGAGATTGCAGAATAGTTGCCCACTGGAAGCACTTGCAGGAATCCATGCATGACATAGCACTTCAAGAACCTTGATATTATATGACTATTGATCAGAGCAGTCTCTATAAGCACTACCTAAGAGATCATGTTCCTTACTACCAGTCAGTATGCAGCAACCAGACAAATGAAAACCTGTTACTCTCAGTATGAAGATTTGTAGCATTTGGCCAGTCATATCACTAAAAATTCATGAATGCTACACTTATTAAAGCATCAGAAGGAAATAGAAACCCAGTCTTAAACAGGAAACAAGGAATAAACCTCTACTCCTGTTCAAAATATGAGTGAGGGATATGGACTGATAGGGAGACTTATCTATACCTTTTAGATCAATTCTTGGTGTGTCGGCAGAGATATTTGAGATATACAGTTAACCAAATAATGTTTTCTCCTCAAAGGGGAATTCAGTTTCAAATCCTGCTGGAGAGTATAAATTTTCTTTAATAAGATTTCTTGAATATTCAGGTCAGCAGACAAAAATAAATATACTGTTTAAAAAATGAACAGACCATCTACTCAAAAATCAGTATCCACTAATGTGATAAACATGGATTAATAAATAAATGAAAATCCATTACTATTTTGGAAATAACATTTATATATATATATATATATATGTGTGTGTGTGTGTGTGTATAGGGTGCAATGGATGATCATTGATCAAATGAAAATAATACTGACATTTCATTTATCAGATATATTTATTAAAATTACACAAAAATATCTTGAAATAGTAATGAATAAATTTATTCAATAAAATCACCGTTGACTTTAATCATAGCTGCAACACTAATCTCATGCAAATCTTCTGGAAGGTCTCTTTGTTTAAGTTGTTCAATGCAGCTATAATCCTTGCCTTCAGTTCATCTTTGGTGTTACAAGGAGTTTTGTTGGTTTCTCGCTCAACTGCATCCCTCACATAATAATCAAGAGCATTGCAGTCTGGGGAGTTAAGTGGCTAGATGTAAGGTGTGATGTTGCTTCAGAAATTGTCTGATACCCATGACTGGGTTCTCCTGCTTGTGTAGCATGGTGCAGAGTCCTGTTGCCAGGCATAGGACATCTCAACAACAAGTGTCTTGACTCAGGGCAGCACTACCTCCTCAAGGCAATTGATGTAGGTCTCTGTGTTGAGTCTGAGGCACTCACCAACAAATTTGGAGTTCTCTTCTTATCAGAATGATTAGAGTGAGTTTTCCAAACTGATGTAACTTCATAATCACCATTAGACTCATCCATCTCTTTCCTAATCCTCTGCACTCTCCTCAGATTGACATCCAAACACTGTGAAATGTTTGTATTGGTGCTTCCAGTATGAATGCCAAGCAGAACAATATGCCATTTTCAAATTTCTGGCAGAGTGAATTGCATCATGGTGCTCTTTTTCTCACAGATGATACCCAACTGACCCTACTATACTGTGAAGTCAAGAAAAAAAACAAAAAAAAACAATGTACATGTGTGAAATTAAATTTATAAAATTGCAACAATTTACGCAATATACCCTGTAAAATGAGAATTCATCTATGGGTTGTGTTGCTTTAAAAAGTGCTGGTACCATCTTTAACTGACTTTTGATATGAAATTTAAATTGTATAATGCTTGATATTTATGATTAATGTTGAAGTGCATTATTAATCAAGTGCATTAACAAGGAAGATTAAATTGACAAAATAGTTATTTGCAGTGTAAAATAAATGTTTTTTAATCATTAGGCTAGTGGATTATTGCTATGCCCAAATATATAAAAATAATGACTTTAATTTATTTTTTTAAATGCGTTGTTTCCTTGTACTTTTCATCAGCCTCCTTGTGGTCATAAAATAAGTCTAACATTTTTATTTTATTCGCATAATAAAAAATCAAAAAATAAAAGGAAAAAAATGTGCAAATTTTCCAGGTTTGTTTTGAAGTCATTTGTTGAATTCATCTCTTAAGGTAAAGGCAACAATAAACAATATTTATGGAACACAGCCAAAAAATGGAAGAATATATTCCATTTTTAGGGTTATATGAAAAATTTAAAAAAAAAATATATATATATATATATATATATATGACGATTGATAAAAAAAATACAAAAAATAACTATTAGGTTGGTGCAAAAATAATGACGTAATAATGTCGTTTTTTGATGTATTTTTTAACGTCAAAAACCGACATTATTACGTCATTATTTTTGTACCAACCTAATAAAATAGTCAGAAAGAATAAATATGTATTTCTGTCAGTCACACTACAATTTTCCATTGATGCTTCACAGACCCTCCCGTAGGGCCAATGGCTTCTTAGAATATACAAATTACGAAGAAGCCACAAGAGATGGTCTGTTGTTTAGCCAACAACCGGTAAAACATCGAAGAACGATGTAAAATGAAAAAATACCAATTAGTATTCAATTTATTCTTTTCAACATCACTGAGAGAGAGAGCGAGAGAGAGAGTAAGAGAGAGTGAGAGAGAGTGAGATATGACCAAAAGAAAGATGTAACTAAAAGACAATGACAAAGAAAAAGAGAGACATCAGTAGAAAAAGAAAGAAATTAAATAGGCAATAGTAGAGAAAGAGAGGGTAATCGATAGAAAGAAAGATGTAAGAATTAGAAAGACAATAGCAGGGAAGTAGAGGGATAGTATAAAAAAAATTAAATAGACTATAAGAATGACAGATGATATTCTGACGCAAAGACTTTTTGTGAAGTTAGTCCACAACTTTAAAAAGCCTTTGGGATCTTTAACCTTCATGGTTTTAAGATAAATAATCAAAAAATTATGGTTTTTCCCTTGACACCACTATTATTTTAACTTCTACACTCCCTTGGCAATGTTTATCAATTTAAGAAGAAATGATTAGAATTTTAATAAAGCACAAATATATGAAAGTGAATTTATTCATTTTCTTTGTTCTTTGAGAATTTACAACAAAAATATTAAACACTATTTATTTATTAGATTGTTTATTTACAAGAATGTCTTTATATTTGCAACATTCTAAAATACAAATCTTAAAAATGTGAACCAGCTAATATAATGTAATGTTTATCATTTATCAATGTATGAAGAAATAAATATTTGTTTTATGATTCATTAATATTTTTATAAACCTATGAATAAGAAAACTTGTTTTCTAAGTTATCTATAAAATAGTGAATAATAAATGAAGAAGTCTCTTCAAGTCTCTTGAAGCAACACAAATGTTGTTCTACAGAAGGATGTTGAGAATACCATGAACTGAACATGTTAGCAATGACAAAGTTTTAAAGAAAATAGAATCAAAAAGAAAAGTTATACTTAACATCAGACAGAGACAGTTGAGTTTTTTGGGTACATAATGAGGAAGAATTGAGAATCTGATACACACAAGACAGATTGAGAGTAAGACACGGAGGAAAAGGACACATAACAAACTTAGTGAACTTGAATAAATGGATTGTAGAACAGAGTTGAAGAGAAATAACAGAAAAAAAATTATTAAGAGCTACAAGAGAGAGGAAGTTGTGAAGAGTCATGATCACCAACGTCCTGAAGAGATACAGCACATAAAGTGAGAGAGAAATAATAAATATTGCATTGTAGATGGTTCTGATATTTTAATAATTTTGTAATTTTTTTGTTTTAATTTTTAAATAAGATTTCTTTTGTATTTATTTTTTTTTTTAAATGGTAAATAATAAATATTCATAACAGATAAAAAATAAATATCGCATTGTACTTGATTCATATACTTTTATAATCTTATAAATAAAGACTGCCGAGGTAGCGAATTTAAAACAAAATAATAGCAGTGTCAAAGGAAATATTGTCCTTTTGACACACTGTTTTTTGTGGCACAGATGTTAAAGTTTGCCAAATGTTGTATTAGGTTGGTGCAAAAATAATGTCGTTTTCTCACAAAAAGTTGAACGTCAAAAAACCTAATATTATGCGTATTTATTCTGAATTTTTATCTTCAATAAATTTCATAAAAAAATTATGAGCTTTTGCCATTACATTGACAAAATACTGACAATACCTCATCTGAGGAATCCATACAGAAATCTACTGTATCATGTTGATGCAAGAATTTCCTGAATTTGTGACTAAATTTTTTATTTTTATAAATTCATAGTTTAGTCAGTCATCAAGGATTATTCTCTAGTTTCCAATAAAATTATTTCACGTTTCCATTTATTGTGTATTATATCATAAAAAAAGATTTTTTGTTCTGACTTCATTCATTTTTTAGAAATCTTTGAAAATAGCAAACTTATTGAAATTTTACCATTTTCTTCTTTTTCTTTGTGCTATGTCATTTCAGGATGATGCTGATCATGGCTCTTCACATCTTCCTATCCTTCATAGCTTTTTAATATCCTTCCCATTCACTGTTCTGCCATCCATGCACAAGCTCATTGCTTTCCTCTGCCCCTCTTGCCTTCAATGTCCTGTGAGTGTCAAAATCTTCAAGCTTTCTTTCCTCATTATGTATAGTAAAAATTTCAACGGCTTCTTTCAGATTCAAAGTGTGATTCCATTTTTTTCCATTTTCTTTAAAACTTCCTTATTGCTCACATGTTCAGCATTCTCAGCATCCTTCTGAAGAACAACATTTTTTCTCTTCATCTGTGAGGAAACTATCTAGTATTCATTGGCATAGCATTTCTGATAGAGTCTGTTGTTTGTTTTTTGCAATAGGACAACAAATATTTTTCTGCAACAGAATCACCAATAAACTTATTTCCCTAGACAATAAATCATTCAAATGAGATTTGTAAAGTACTGTAAATCTATAATAAATAATTCTATTTGAATCTCAACACTCACAAAGAAGAATATTTTCCTCATATAAACTGAAAATATATTAAAGTAATTGTCATACTTAGTCCATTTCATAATATACATGCATATATATATATATATATATTTATATATATATATATATATATATATGTATGTATGTATATACACACACACACAAGGTGCCATGGGTAAATATATATATATTTTTAATTTCACACATGTATGTTGTTTGTTTTTGCTTTTGTCAACTTACAGTATAGTAGGGACAATTGGACACCATCTGTGAGAAAAAGGGCACCATGACACATTTCACTCTGACAGAAATTTGGAAACGGCATGCTGTACTGCTTGGCATTCATGTCAGAAGCTCCAATACAAACATTTCAGAGTTTTTGGGTATCAGTCTGAGGACAGTGCACAGGATTTGGAAGGAGATCAATAAGTCTAATGGTGGATTACGAAGATATGGCAGCTCAGAAAACTCATTCTAATCATCCCGAATTTGATGATGAATGTCTCAGATCCAGCACAGATGCCAGCATCAAGTGCTTTGAGGATGTAGTGCTGCCATGGGTAAAGATGGTGGCTACTAGAAGTTTCTATGCCTGCCACACAAGCAGGATAACCCAGTCATGGCTATCAGACAATTTCTGCAGCAACATCACCCCTTCCATCTGCCCACCTAACTACATAGACTGCAACCCACTTGATTATTATGCGTGGGGTGCAGTTGAGCAAGAAACCAACAAAACTCCTTTTGACACCAAAGATGAACTGAAGGCAAGGATTATAGCAGCACTGAGCAAATTAAACAAAGAGACCTTCCAGAAGAATTGCACGAGATTCTGAAGTTGTTTTCAGGCCATGATTAAAATGAATGGTGATTTTATTGAATAAATCTATTCATTACTATTTCAAGATATTTTTGATAATTTTGTGTAAATATATCTGTTAAAATGAGATGTCAGTATTATTTTGATTTTTGCAAAATTTTGATGACAATTTATCCATTGCACCCTGTATAATATATGTAAAATAATGCTCATATGCTACTGCTTTCCACAATAAAATGTTTCATGACAAGTAGCTAACTATATATCTCAGCCTGCTCATATCTATCGATCTAGTTAGCTAGGTATCTATCTTTCTCAATTTGTTTATATCTATTTCTGTGTATATATATATATATATATATATATATATATATTAGGTTGGTGCAAAAATAATGTCGTTTTCTCACATAGTAACATATGTGAGAATACGACATTATTTTTGCACCAACCTAATATATATATATATATATATATATATATTGGGAGAGAGGGAGAGAGAAAGGGAGAGTTCATATTCATCTACCTATTCACAGCATTTCATATCTATCTATCTGCCTGTCGCTCTCAGATTATATATATATATATATATATATATATATATATATATATATATATATATATATATATATGTATATATATATATATATATATATATATATATATATATATTGGTGGCTTTTAAAAGAATCACTCCTAAATCCAGGGAATGAAGAGATGAAATTTAAAAAAAAAACTGAAGTTAAAAGAAAGCAAAACTTTCAGACAAGCTCAAAGCAAAATCTTCACATCTCCTAGTGTTTGATAAGAAAAGTGCAGTCATGCTTCTAAGACAAAAGAAAACGAAAGCAAGGCACTGCATTTGATGGACAAGTCGTACTGTTTACCAAAGCCAGCGATTTATCCAGTCATGTGGAATCCATTCTTGGAACTGGACAAGAAAAAGGAGGAAACGGATCCCATAGTAATCCTCTTGCATAACCTGTGGGTGACAGAAAAACCTAACTGCTTGTCAGATGGACAGCTTGCTTTGTATGTCTCTCTGCCTGTCCGATCGGTTGGCAAAACTAGCCAATCAGATGAAGTGAGTGGGTGGACAGGCCAAAGAGATTGTGCAACTGACTTCCGACACCAATGCCCAGTGAAGAGATTTTCACGCTGGTATTTTATGGGATTTGGTTCTGGGAAAAATTCTGCTTGCTGGAAATGTCTGTCAGCCTGCAACATTCTTTGGAAAAGTACACTCTATATATCTATAGTATATATATATATATATATATATATATATATATATAGGGAGAGAGAGAGAGTGAGTGAGTGAGTGAGTGAGTGAGTGAGTGAGAGACATATAAATATATATAATGAAATATATATATATATATATATATATCTAAATGATAGCTACTAATAATAGCAAATAATATTCATCAGAATACGCAATTTAATTCTTATCAGATTTTACAGAACATCTACCAATGTAGACTATTGGGATAATTATTATTAAAAGAATTAGTAAAAACATTCAATACTTATTGAATGTCAACACACCATATCATGATATTTGAATCACTTATTGGGACCTTTGAAAATAATTATTAATAAATTACTGTTGAATGCCCTGATAAGAGATTCAAATATTGTGAAATACTGTTGATATTTGATAAATATTGAAAGTGTTTACTCATATTTTAATAATAATAATTATATACTTATATTTAAATATATATTATTAAATAAAATAGACAATGAATGTCTATTATGTTTGATCATGAGGCTTTCTAAAGTTTGTATGTTTGCTTTAATTTTGAGTGAAAATAAAAACAAAAATTGTTTAACATTTGGATCATTTTTTCTTAAGTTGCTCCTTGATCGAAGCTTTCAATTCACATGAGCCATCTTCAGAGTGGTTATACTGACATTTAAACAAAGATATTCAGTATATTTTCATCCATAATTAAAGGAAAGATTCAAACTTTAGAAAGGCTCCTTATCAGACATAATGTTCTATGCATTTAGTTATTATGCATCTGTGTATAGTTAATTATATGACAAGTGTGTTTATTCATTAGTTAGAAATACAATAAATTTATTTTATATTTGTTTTCACCCACTGTACATATATATATATGTGTGTGTGTGTGTGCGTGCGTGTATGGGTGGGTATACTGGATGTCCCAAAATCTTTGACGTCATTTTAGATGCAATTATCTTGAAAATTACTAAGTCTAGCATATGCAACTGATTTCATAGGTGTTCAATATGTGCACCACCTATGACACAGCACACGTCAAGTTGGTAGTTAAGCTCTTGCCAAACACACTGTAGCATGTCTCCAATAACATTACCCAGTGCAGAAGGAATAGGGAGACATAGACCAGTACTTTGACATTTGTTTGCCAGTTGGTGAAGTTTTCTTTCCTAATTTTTCATTGAAGGTGCACGGCACAGTCTTGGGTGATTGTGTGCAAGCACATTCCAAGATGCAAAATGACTCAACCTGAAATCAGGACAAAAATAAAAAATTAAATATAAAATCTCGGACTATTTCTATACATTCTACAAAAATTTAAGGTTATTTGAACAAGAATTGCCAAGATTATTGGCCTGCGAAATGATGTCAATATTTTTAGCACACCCTGTATATCAGTGTCCACCAGAACATATATACATGAAAAAACTTCTATAGATATTGTAATACTAAATTTATTCAGACATCCCAAGATTAATACAAGTTACCTTTGAACCCTGCAATCAGGAGATATGTTCAAAATGATGTCCTTTACCTTCCAGACATTAGTACAGCGAACTACTGCTTGGACAATATTGGCCACAGTGTCTAGTGGGATTGATGAATATGCAGACATATATATATATGTTTTAAAAGTATGATATATGATCTTGACAAAATTTAAAATTATTGACAATTCGAAATTTATCCGATTATGAATTTTGCCGTTTAAAGCTTCATCAAATCTGAAAGTGAAAAAATGAAAATGGGTAGAAAGTAAAAGATTTGTTCTTTTTAATCCAATCATCTTCTGTATTGACAGTATGTTTTTAAAATTACAATATATGATTTCAACAAAGTTTTAAAATATTAACAATTGGGAAACTTTTATGAAAATAAACTTGTTCCGAAATGTATCCAATTATACATTAAACCATTTAAGGCTTCATCAGATCTTTTAAAACAGATTTTAAAACATACTGTCAATACATAAAAAATGTATGGATAAAAAAACTAAATGAAGCTCATGAAGGATTGAAATAAGTTAATATATATATATATATATATATATATATATATATATATGTATGTGTGTGTGTGTGTGTATATATATTATTCTAGGATCATTTTCTAACTTATTCAAGATAATTGCTCTCTAACCTTCTAACCTTCTGTCCTGGAGTAACAAGGTGCCTCAAAAGTTTCACATACAATTTAATTTTCATGTTTTTTTCACTGCTCTTTGGACTGTCATAGCTGAAACTCCTCTCTCACATTCCAAACATTTTATGAACTCAGTTGGATCTTTTCTAATTAATCTCTTTAGCTCTACTTTTCTCCATTTTTAGACTTATTCACTATTCTCTTGATGGTTCGTGAATGGACTTTGAAGAAGGAAGCCAGAGTATGTTGATACCATTACCGAAGTACTGAATGACCTTTTTTCCTCTCAAAATTGCTCATTTGGGATGACATGGTTGAGCTAACACAAAATGATTTTAACCTGTTGTCTGACTAGCTGAATAACTCAAAAAGGTTTTCAGATTCTTATGACAAATGGTGTCAAGATGGCTATACATCTTATCTGAAAACCTGGAAAAAAGATACTTAAATAGTTTAGTGGTTTTTTAGTTATTAAACATTTTGTGGGCTGGACAATTATACTGTAACATGATTTGGACAATTTTGCTGTTTCATTCAGTATATATATATATATATATATATATATATATATATATATATATATTTAAATTGTGTGTACTTAGGCAGCATCTTTTCATTCATACACGTTTCATTAAACAATATAGACAAGTGTTGTCTATTTATTTTATGTAAATTTTTTTCGTAACATCTGATAAGTTTAATAACATTATCATTGAACGAAGAAAGAAATTCACAATAGTGATCCATATTTTTTTTAATACAATCTAAGCTTTCGGCTTACATTATCAAAGATGTCAATTACAACATATTAAACAATATACGGACAAGACAGTGATGATAGTCTGTCAATGTTTACATAGAAGATTTCTAAGCAACGATAGACACGCACATATAAGACGCTAGAAGCGAAAATCGCACTGCATCTCATGACGTCACACATGACCACACGAGAGTGAATTGTAGAAGTATGAATCGAAAGCCGTTGGTATAAACCAATGGTTTCTGTTACCAATTATAGACATTTAAGAATATTTGTAGACATGCCATAATTGATTTTGTTTAGGTTGGGTTTCAACTGTTTGATGTATAATGCTTCAAGGATTTTTAGTTTTTGTCTATTGTTTTCATGTCGAAGTATAATTGTGTTTTCGACAAGTATTTTACGGAATTGTGTGTGCGGGCAGGCATGTTGTTTTAAATGCCGAAAAATGTTAGAGTTTTCATTCAGATGTAGTGTCAAGCGTCGTGAAAGCGAGTTTGTGGTGTGACCAACATAAATATTATTTAATTCGTTGGAGATACACTGTCCCAAAGGGCACTTGAATTTATAAACTATGTTGGTTTTTTGCAAATCGCTAACTGGGGGGAGAAGAATTATTGCAAAGAATTAAGTTGGATATACTAGATTGAGTGTAGTATATGATTAATTTAATTTTTTTGCTAGGATCTGTAGTTGATATATTAGAATATACTAAAATTTTAGTATATTTTCATCTTGTTTATAATTAGTATGTATTTGATTATGATATAGGAGATTAATATGTTTGAGATCAGTAGAAGCATATATATATATGTATAGCTGGCAACTCTCATTTTTCATGCATCTCCATCTGGTAGTGCAGCTAACCTCCTAAGGCACATTTGTATTTGTTCAGCACCCACAGAACCAAACTGCAGCTATAGTGAGCAGACCTTAGTTGCAGTTTCTGAGAGATCACCCTGTACAAGGCTCAAGGGCCACTTGAGGTAGAGGGTTGCATTAAGGAGTAGTTTTTATGAATAGGACAGGGTAGATAACGGTTTATTCTAGATGTGAACAGGTTAAGATTATAGTGCTCAGGGAAACATCCTCTAGGGAGTCTGTTTCTTAGGGAAGTGGTTTGGAGGAAGAAACTGTTTGAGTGAAATTTACTTCTCACTGATGGAATACAGAGGGAATTTGGGTGGTTTCTTGCAAAGTAAGTGGCCTGGCGGGTCCTAGACAATAATGTCAGACCTGGTGGAACCAGGCGATGCAGTTCATCCGAGCACTTCCATTGTAGTTGTGACAGAGAAGTGAGAGACTCACTACATCCCACTTATGAGAGAGAGAGAGAGAGTTTGCAATGTGCAAAATAATTCTTCTCCCGCAAAGACTCATTGACACTTTTGAACTCTAACACTGGAAACTATAGTACAAAACTTTCTATTTTCAAGTTAGAAAATACTTATGTATAACTATATCTACAATTAAATATCCTTTGAATATTATATTTGTAGTGAAGGACAGTAGCAATACAATGCTTCTAGCTTTTATCTACTTGCTGTAAATCTGAATTTGACTATGAGCATCAGCTTTTTTGGCCTTATCCTCATTCACAGCAACAGCAGGCCTGCCACAGCAAAGCCTATCACTAAGTTCATTTTATTCCTTTCTATCTAAGACTGCAATTAATTTTACTAACACATCAGGTGCAATCATCCCAGAAACAATCAATTGCCTCCTATAAATGCTTGCAGTAAATTCCTCTTCCAAATAGAGAATTTCTATGAAAGCTATTTTCTTTTTACATATGTCAAAAGGATCAGTCATCAGGATTTTGGTTAGGTAAATAGAAGGTAGTCCCATAAATGCTTCCCTTTACATTCTAGTCACTTTATGGTTTGCAGTAAAAAAAAAAAAAATACTTGATTAAAGCACTGGTTCATGAATTTGGTGATATAGTGGTTGTGAGTTCAATCCCTGGGTCGGCCTGTGTGTACTTGAACTCAGTTGAAACAGCTGAAGCAATATTTGGGCAGTACTATGAATAAGAAGCAGATGATATCCCAAGACATGGACAGTAGAATGAGAACAGTCCGCCCCTGTAGATTAAATAAAGGGTTCAGTTCTGAATTCTCTGTAGGTTACCCAGATTGATGTAGACCTGAGGATGGCTGGAGGGCCTAACAATGGTAATGTTATGATAACAACAACAAAGATTATGATAACAGTCCGAATTTAAATAGTATCAATAATAATATCTTCACATCCCAGAAATTCAGACAGAAAGAAAAAGTACTCTAGAAATTCTGAGAAATGCTTTTAAAAATTAAATCTGAACAGGCAATACATTTTTATCAATACTTGTAAGCCTAATTTAGAGTCCAAATTGAAGAAAAATGATGAGGAAGACTGTGTTACGCCAGGCTAACAACGGAGCTATCCCTGCTTTAGGAAACAATATTAAAATATGTATTTCTTAACTATTTTCATTGTGCCAACATTGACAATGGTTCTCATGATATTGTTTCTTTGGTGTAAATATTATTTTGATAAATCTCAAAGAAATCATTTTCCCATAATTCTATGTTTGTCGTTCCTTTTTATTTCAGATACCAATTTTCGCATCTGAAAGCTAGTCCAATCAAATATCACTTGGATTTACAAATTTGGAAATGCTGAATCCTTTCACGATGTTAGTTTGCTTAAAATAACCATCAAGCAAACAATTCTGTTTTTATCGGGATTCTGTCGTCTGATTGACGAATAATTAATTGCTAAAACTTTGACACTTAAAAATGAAGCAGATGGCTGTAAATCTGCTGATTGTACAACGAATATACTTTTCTCACTTCTTCGTTGGTTCGTTCAGGTGCAATGAGAGGCAGAAGACTTGGATTCTAGTCATATTTTGGATTGATTTTCCCTGAACATTACAATCTTAGCTTCATCAAGTCTTGTGTCATCTCTCCACCATATCCTTATCTCATTTCCAATTTCCCTTTCTTATGTTCCCATTACACACCTCTTTGACTAAACCTCTACCTTGAGTGGCACTCATGCTTTGTATTGAGTGAACTTTATATGTCCCAGAAAGGGATATATTTGAACAAAGTAGGTAAGTGGTTTTGGTTACTATAACCAAGTAGAATACAGTAGCAGTGATCGACTGGTACACGTCGTAGTCGCAGGTAAGAAGTGTAGATCAATGGCGTAGTCCAATCAGCATCGTTATAGACTTAGCTCTCAGACTAAAGCTCTGACTCTCCTACATGTCTGTTGGTATTTATGATGGACACCAGCCAATCATATTCCAGTGAGGGGGAACATAGGTGTATGCATATTCCATTATATCAGAACTTTAACCAAAGTGGTAGGCAAGGAAGCAATTCTTTTTAACAGAGCACAGACCTTAGTACACATAAAGACAAATATGAAAAAATGAGGATAGGTAGATTTTATTGTATTGAGTTCTTACTGTGAAAATATTTAACATATATATATATATATATATATATAATGTGTGTGAATATATATATATATATATTTTAATAAAAACAAGAACAGTAAGACGTATAATCTGGTGTTCTTATTAATAGTTTTATTTTTACAAAATAGTCCTCAATGCAAATTTACAGAGCATGAATATAAAATTTAAAAATATGGCTACATCGCTACACAGGAATTACCATGTTTCAAAAACAGAAACTAAAAACTTCAAATTCAATTATATAATTAAATTAAAGGCCCTAGTCCTGTTTCATTTTCAAGCAAATTTTGGAATAACTTATTTTGAAATTTACTGAGTTTTATAAGCACATACATTCATAATATTTTTTTCCAAGGATACTGAGAAATCCAATTGTTTTGACAAGGGGCGGTACCGTGTTCATTTATATTGCCGACTACTGTATCAAATATGAATTACTTTTGAAAAGAGGTTAAGTCTAGGTAGGGTAGGGGTGGCTTTTTCTACAAATTATGACATTGGTTTATCACATGTCGTATGGTTTTTATCAATGACAAAAAGTTTTCCGCATGTTAAATTTGTATTTGTATATATAAAGATTCTTTCTAAAAGGGGTGTTTGGATTAGAATACTTTGTATTGAACTACAATTTTAAAATATTTTTAATTTGAATTACTAATGAACTATAATATGAGAAAACGACATTATTTTTGCACCAACCTAATAATATGATTTAATAATAATAATAATAATAATAGCTGGCTGCTTGTATCTGAGGATACCCATATACTAGGGTGGTTAGCCAATCCCTATTTCATACTCTCACTCAGGCACATTTATGTTTGTTCAACACCCACAGAACCAACTTGTTGTTTATACTGCAACTATGCAGTGCAGACCTTAGTTACAGTTTCTGGGAGAGAGCATATTGTCTGGCATGATCAACAATGTGAACAAGCCCAGCACACTCGAATTACTTGTGACTTTGTGCTAGCACAGTTATCAACAGCTCCCAAGTGTTCTGTCAACCCAGTTTCACTCACAAGTCTTGGGTCAACCTGTGGTATGGTTTTCAGGCACTTTCCAAAGGTGTCACGTGTTGGAATCATCCCTCTCCAGACCGATAACATCAACTGTAGTAAGATTTGAACCAGGATCTCATGGTCAGAAAGCGAATAATCTATAACTCTATGCAATATGTCAACCATAAAATAGCAAGTTTCTAAATATTTTTGTTCTTCTCCCTATATTGATATTTGTAAAATAAATAAATTAAAAATTACATAGGCATTAAGAGCTAATTTTTCTTCCTTTGAATGTAGAATCTTGAAATTATTTATTTATTTATACATTTATATATCATAAAAGTGTATATATTATACAAAGAAGAAGAAGAAGAAAAGGAGGAGGAGGAAGTGTAGGAAATGGAAGAAAAAGTGGTAGATCCAGAATCATACTTATACTTTAGAGACAGGTTCTTGAATAAGGAAACCAGAACCATTATCTGCACCGTGTAAGAGCAGATTTAAAAACAAATTTCTTCAAGGATTCACTTTCCGTTGCAAATGATCAAATGCACTCCATTCTTTAGTCGCACAGGACAGAATTTTACTTGGACACACCATGCTTCCACACTTTCACCATATTCTAAATATAAGACAATATTTCCATTCATCATTTCACAAAGATCAGCTTTATTGTGGAAATGATGTCCAAATGGATGCTTTCCTGATCAATCTTAATGTTAACGATTAGTCATTTCTCTGTATCCTCATAATATTCACTTCCTATCAACTCTTCATTAACTCATATCACTCCTCATTCACCATAACCATTTTAACAGTCACCCTCTACCTTGAGTGGCTCTCAAGGATCAATACTTATCTTGTCTCTTCATCATTATCTTCACTTTTGACCAAATCTTTCAATCATATTACTCCTCATTCATCATAACTGCTTTAGCAGTAACCTTCTACCTTGAGTGGCTCTCAAGGATCAATACTGATCTTGTCTCCTTATCATTTTTTGCTTTCTACCAAATCTTCTTTCATTCATATCATTCCTCATTCATCATAATCATTTTAACAGTCATCCTCTACCTTGAGTGGCTCACAAGGATTAATACTTATCTTGTCTCTTCATCATTACCTTCACTTTCTACCAAATCTTCTTTCCCTCCTCATCCATCATAAACATTTTAACAGTAAACCTCTGTTTTGAGTGGCTCTCCAGCATTGTATTGGGTGAATTTCATTAGTGAAAAGTAAATTAGTATGAAGTGAACATAACTGGTCTCAGATAATATTCAAACTAAATACTTCAATATTGTTATCTATTCTTTTCACCATCATTTGTTTGAACATTTATATATCATCAATATTATCAGTCCTGTTCTGGCATCTCAGCTTCAGTCTCTTTCCACCATTGTAAGGTTACCTCCCTGTACCTTTTCCATAAATGCTTTTCATGGCAATTGTTTGAATGAGACCTTCAATGTGGTATCTAGACTTGCTGAATTTAAGCATAGTCTGAGACTGGTATTGGGATCTCATCAAGTCACAGTTGAGCTGGCTAGATGCTACCAAAAATTCTATGCTAACATTTTTTTTTCCTTAAACTTACCCGTTATAAACTCCATGCTTCCAGCCAACTTTAATCTGTGAAAATTTAAATGCAATATCAATTGCTATCTTCCTGCTCATCTTATTATAAAACGCAGATTGTGTGTGTGTGTGTGTGTCTGTACGTTTATATATTGGATCGGATTTCCTACATTTTTCAACCAATTTCAACAAAACTTCACAGGACTACATAAAATTACCTTGCGGTGGTTCTGACAGCACCAAAAATTGGAAAAACACAATTGTTTTTGCATAAAATCAATTTGAAAACACGATTAAGAGGCATTAATGAAAGGGGGACAACTCATATTGAGTTATACTTAGTAATATCGAGTTATTGAGTTATACTTATTATAAAACCCAGGTTAGTTGTTTGTGTGTGTGTGTGTGTGTGTGTGTTCGTTTATATATGGGATCGGATTTCCTACATTTTTCAACCGATTTCAACAAAACTTCACTTTTTTTTGGCAGGTAGTGTTTCTTATTGTCTTGCACACTTTTTTCTTTATTTTTACATTCAGAATGCTTTAAAAATTCCATTTACAAGACAATTGTTTATAATAAAATTCTATTCAATCGGTAGACTCATAATGATTGAAAACAATGTTTTTGTTAGTGTTTGGGTTTGACCAGTTCATATAAAAAAAAAAATAAAACAAAACAAAAAACTAATTAAGACATGTGTGTCCGTCAACCTTAAACAATAATCTTTGTCAATTTTATTTCTCAGTCTTTATGATGGTCGATACTTGATCTACCTCTTACTGTTACATCCCCGGGCAACGCCGGGCTCTACTGCTAGTTATCAATATTTCTGCTCCTAATTTTTCCACACTCCTAGGGACTTTACTGCCTTGTTTGGTGTGAATCCCATTAAAAAACCTCTGCATTTAATCTTGTGGGGGCTGTACAGGAAAGCTACTAAAAATGTGCAACACTTTGTCAGAGGCTGCACTCAGTTGTGCAGCTGACACCATGACAAGGTACCTGTTAGAATACATCAGAAATTTTGCAGGAAGTATGACTTTGAGTATGTAGAGTAATGGTACAAGCACTCCCCACCATCAGAAGCCAAGAATGAGCAAGTAAACCTCATGCAGCATACAATCGTCTTAACAAGCACTTAGAGGGCAATCACCCTGATATTATACTTGTGCATAAAGGCAGTAATGAATGAATCCCGATAGACATTGCAGTATCAATTCACTATTTCAAACCAGTTAACTATCCCTAGATCTATGTTACAGTCCGTTATAGAGAAGCTTAAATAGTTTGGCACAACAGAGAATTTGTCTGGGCATGGAAGAAAACACAAATTGTCACCAAGAACTGTACAAAAACTGTTGCGGGGTTAATATAAACTCAGGAGTTGTTTTGAAAGACATTGCTAAAAGTCTGAATATGATGGATATCAGCATAAGTACAACATAACATTGTTTTATTAGAAATGAGTTGCATGGAAACTGACTATGACAAACCCCTCTTGACAAACTGTTACATTGTTGCTTGGTTTAATTTTGCCAAAACATTCTTGGACAAAAAACGTTCTTGCATTTATGAACAAGTACTATGGAGTGATGAAACAAAAATTGAGCTTTTCAGACATAATGATGCAAAGAAGATTTGGCACAAGAAAGGTGAGACTTTCCTGCCAAAGAACACAATGGCAACATTAAAACATGAAGGTGGTTCAATGATGTTTTAAGGTTGTTTTAGCTCAAGGGGAACGAGACAATTAATTGCAATAAGTTGAATAATGAAATTTGCAGACTATAACAAAATTCCGAGTGAAAATCTACAGCTATCAATGCAAAATCTTCATCTAGGTTGGCAATTTAATTTACAGCAAGATAATGACCCCAGACATACTTCTAAATCAGTGATTGTACAGCTTCAGAAAAAGAAGATTACAGTTCTGCCATGGCTTTCAATGAGTCCTGACTTGAATCCTATTGAAAATATGTGGGAAGAATTGAAAGTTGGAATACATCATCGGTCACCAAAAACCTTCAGGAATTAGAATGTATAACCATTGAAGAATAGAAGAAAATCACAGAAAAGACTTGTTCAAATCTCATCAAAAACTTTAGAAAAAGATTGCAACAAGTTATAAAGATGAGAGGCCATGCTATTGATGATTAATATTGTGAACATTTTTCAATTTTTTCTATTTTTCATAATGTACAAATAATTTTGTCTTTTCCTATTTTATATAATTCGCCAGTCAAATTTGTAGTATTAAACTATTGTTCTGAAAATTGAGTTTTATATTCCTTTTTTTGTGTTTATTTACATATAAAAAGGCTGGCATCATACAGGCATTAGATTCTGAGAAATGGATAAAAATATTCAAAATTAATGGGTGTAGGTATAATTTTGTCTTTGACTGTACCTTTTTACCAACTCTCATCCTCAGAATAGTTGAGTTGCAGATTTTAACCAAATAGTTGAGAAGATTGATGACTTGTGTCTGATTATTCCTCATCTAGACATCATATATCTGTCAGTTTCAATGGTCATCATGATGAGTGGTTCATTCATTAGAGAAAAAATGGTGAAGAAGGTCATTGCTATTTAGACATTTCCAAAAATGAGAGAAAAAGAATGAATTTTTAGTGAAGACAAAGATACAAAGAAAAGAAAGAAGAAAAAGATGAATGCAAATTCAACAAGAAAAACAGAAAAAAAAACACTGCAATGTGATGTCGTTACTGAAATAACAGTTTGGTCTTAAATAAAGACTACATGAGTTGGCCCATCTATTTGTCAAAATTTCATCCCAATTTTCCTATAGCAATTTCTAAATAGTACGCAATTGATTTATTGATTATAGTTAAAAACAGATTGCATATATTCTGACAATTTTAACTTTCCTGCTAAGAATTATACAAACAAAATTTGTTCTGAAAAATGATAAGTATGGACATTCTTGCAAAAAATATGTCACAGAGATTTTCCGACAAAAAATGTTACACATAGTCATTCTGAGAAATGGATGAAAATATTTAAAATTGATGTGTGTATGAATAATTTTGTAATTGGCTGTAATAAGTAGAAGTTAGGAATATAGTTCATCGGAACGCATTCCATGGAAAGATAGAGGCTTGCAATTTTTTGTCAGTGGGAAAGGTGTTGGACGGTGGAAAATAATTTGTTACCCACAAGGACGCAGAGACACTTTTGGACTTTATCAAGACTTGGGACTATTTCCAGGAACCTTTCTGCTAAGCCAAATATCTTGAAGATATCTAACATCATTGGGAGTGCACTAGTGGTAGCACTGCTTGGAACACCTCATATGTGGAACAAAATGTTATATCTTTAAGGTGCAGCTAAGATATGAAATATGACCCTCATCGTCCTGCCAAACCATCTAAAAGACAGGATATCAAAACAAATAATCATAATCTGTTTGTATATAAAATACTGTGACTTCTGTTAGTCCATTTGTCATGCCCTCTAAAATAGTCACACATTGACCTATCAAAACCAAATTTTAGTGAGAAGTGCAAGCAGGTAAGTGGGTAAAAATTACAGTTGGTTTTATTACAGTGCATTGCCTTGTACAATAAATTTTCATTAATATTTTTGGAAAAGTTAAAAGTTTTATTATTTAGCATACAATATACTTTTGCATATCTTTAAGTTTATATACAATAATCCAGTTTCCAGTTCACCCTGCATTTGCAAGAACTATAGACAGATTACAAGGCAAAACATTTCAAAAAGTTGGAATTTGATTCCAGAAAGAAATATTTATGTATGGCCAGTTGTATGTTGCATGCTCAAGAGTAAAAAATCTGATAATTTCATTCTTTGCTGTTAAAAAGGGAAAAAAGAAATTTTCTTAAAAATATTTTTTACCATGAAGTCCTATAAAATTAAATTAAATTAAAGAAATTATTAAACAGCAAAGTAGAATTTTTGTTAAAGTATTTTTCCAAACTTTGCCAAGGGTATTTTAGTAATGATTGTGCTTGGAATTTGAACTTTGTATGAGGATCCCACTTTTCTCACTGGTAATAACTATGCACATGCACACACATGCACACATGTGCACACACATAAACACACACACATGCATATGCTTGTTAAGTAAACATTATTTTTAATGGATACTCATATTTGAATATTCAAGAATTTTTATCAGAGAAAAATATGTACAATATCAGGGATAGAGCATATGTAAATACAAAAGTGGACATTAGGGTCAACACTCAGTGAATACAGTCCATTACATCCTGAGACACGATTTTCAGGTTACCTGGATACATACATATATATATATATATATATATATATATATATATATATATATATATATATTGATGGCAGCATGGCCAAATGGTTAGAAAGAACATCCGCTTTCTGAACATGAGACCCAGGTTTGAATCTCACGATGGTTGATTTGTCATGAAGGGGACTTCCTGATGTTATTGAACTCGATCAGGGTCAATCCCAGCATGTGGCGACTTTCGAAAATGCCTGAAAATCACACCACAGGCTGACCCAAGCTTAGTGAAATTGGGTAGATGGAACCCTTGGGGACTCTCAATAGCTGTGCTAGTACAAAGCCACAAGGTATCATAGCCAAGGGCTTGTGCACGCTGGACTTTTTCAAATTGTTAACCACACTAGATAACATGCTTTCTCCCAGAAACTGTAACTACGGTCTGCTCAGCATAGTTGCAGTTTAAACCACAGGTAGGCTCTGTGGATCTTAAGCAATCGCAAATGTGCCTGAGCGATTGTCTGCAATAGGGATTGGCTAGCTACCAATTTTAGGGAAATTTTGTAGAACCATCTTCAATGTCACTTTCATAAAAAAATATTCACTAGAATATCAGAATTAAATATACACAACATTTCACACATCACACACAGACATATATATATATATATATATATATATATATATATATATTATGCACCTAAATGATTCTGCCTCCAGCAGGAATCTTCTGTCTGCCTCACATGCCCACTTGGTAATACTTTTCCTGAAAATCGCATACATCGATTTCTCACCAAACTCTTTTATGTCAATATGCCTTTCTATTACTGACACATTTATTCCCATGCAAATTTAGTGTTGCCGTGGAAACAGAAATCCGAATGAGGCCAAGAGATGTTTAACCTGGGCTCAAAATACTACTTGGGTTCCCTGAATGGCGACAACTATTATTATTCTCTTCCAGACCCCACACCCGGAAGACACAGTGGTCGACAGAACGTTATTGAGATGCAATTAACTCTCCTCTCTAATTTTCTAATATGCAACGTTTGTTTGGGGAGACGTCGTATCGGGAAATCTCTGATCCAGCCGACTAATACATACCAAGTGATATTGACTGGCTTCCCCGGAGCATGCAAAGATAACATTTATTGATACCATGATTGGAGCTCTGGGCACCTGTTGGGGAACAGTCTCTTTTATTGTTTTGGCCTCGTCTGTAGAAACTGATATTACAGAATTCACTCAGTTCCTCATGTTTGCTTTCTCTGTCTTTGCTTACATTTTAGGTGCTTAGGGGTCAAAAGCATTTCTTCATGGTTCTTAATAATCATCCAAGTTAAGCAAAACTGAAAATGGTCAATATTAGAATGAGTGACAGTTTAGAAACTCAGTTCTATCTCTAGAGGTAAGCCATTGTCCTTTTTTTTTCTTTCTGCTGCAATTTCTACTTTGGAATTGGATTAAGGCTGCCATTTTAATCTGATGTGTCAAACTCTCAACAGTTAGGTTAAAAGAAAGATAAGAGAGTGAAAAAGAGAAAGAAATGAAAGCTTAGTAAAAGAAGGGTATAAGAGAGAAAGAGGAAGAGAAGAAAATCAAGATTTATTAAAATCGTGTGTAAGTGAGAAAGAGGATGAGAAGAAAAAGGAAAGTTTATAAAAGGGGGTGTATGAGAGAAAGAGAAAAAGAAGAAAATGAAGGCTTATTAAAAGATGCAAAGATAATATTTATTGATACCATGATTGAGCAAACACAAATGTGCCTGAGCAAGTGTCTACAATAGGGATTGGCTAGACACCCTATATATATATATATATATATATAGGGAAATTTTGTGGAACTATCTTCAATACCACTTTCATAAAAATATATTCACTGGAATATCAGAATTAAATATAGATAACATTTCGCACATCACATACACATATACATATATATATATATATATATATATATATATATATATATATTGTGCATATTTAGGCAGCAATTTTTCATTGATGCAGGTTTCATTAAATAATATAGACAATTTTTTTCTATTTATTTTAAGTAAGTTCCTTTCATATTGTTTGATAAGCTTAATAACACAAGCGATGTGATTTTCGCTTCCATGTCTCATATACACAAGTTTGTCATTGCAACAAAAACACACTGTTATTATTGTTTCGTCTGTGTATTGTTTGATATATTGAAATGTAATTGTCATCTTTGATAATGGCTTATGTAAGCCAAAAGCTTAGATAGGTTTTAAACATGTATCAATATGGTGATTTTCTTTCGTCTTTCAATGATAATGTTATTAAGCTTATCAGACGATATGAAAGGAACTTACTTAAAATAAATAGACAAAACTTGTCTATATTATTTAATGAAACATGCATCAATGAATATATATATATATATATATATATATATATATATATATATATATATATATATATATTATACAGTGGTATACAAGAGAAAGAGGAAGAGAAAAAAGAAGAATTCATGAGAGGAGGTGAATGCAAAAACTATTGAGAGAGTAAAGAAGAAAATGTGGTATGCCATATGAGGTTATTCCCCTTGTTTGCCAATAAACTTCTATTAACTACCACTAGATGGCATTGCCAAATTGCAGTATAAAACACATAAATGCAAAAGTCTTTTTTTTCTCTTTTCTTGCAGCCACAAAATGCCTTATAGACTGGACATGTCTCGTTTCTCAACTGGTGGCCTCTTGATTACCAGGAAACCTAACATTGCATTGAAAACAACACAGAAAGTACACAGAATATAAAATGCCTTCAGCTTATTTGACTACACATATAATAATCTATATCCATAATCTCAAAATGTGTGTGTGTATGTATATGTGTTCATGTGTGATTGAATGTTGTTTATGCATTTCAACAGTTAACATCCAACTTTGATGAAATTTTTTGTTTTATAGATAATTCTTCAGTGCTAGTTTTGAGTCCAAATTGTTGGCGACAATAACTCTCCACTACTTCCTGCCCATTATAACTCTCAGTAACATTTTACTGTTTACTATCTGTTCTTGGATATATATCTTTCATAAAACCTTTAATAAAAAATAAATAGTTTAAATTATTGCAATAACATTATTTATTATTATACAGTTAAATTTATATAATTAATTATATCTATATCTATAATTCTCAAAATGTGTGTATGTATGCATGTGTGTATGCATGTGTGTGTGTGATTGGATGTTGTTTATGCATTTTCACAGTTTTCACCCAATTTTGATGAAATTTTTTTTGCTTGTTAGATCATTCTTCAGTACCAGTTTTGAGTCCAATTTAATAAAAATAAATAGTTTAAATTATTACAATAATATTATTTATTATCATACAGTTCCGTTTTCAAGGCTGCCCCCATTCAAATTGTTAACCTCCCATCTGGAGATGTGCCTTAGTTTCACCCAAATGGTGTTACTAATATTGATTTTTGGGTAGGCTGACTTTAAACTTAAACTGCTCCACTTGAACGGCAAAAATTCCCAGTTATGAAAGACCCAGTCAAAGATGGGTTATACTGCTAGTACTGAATAATCCCAAGGAACTGTAGATTTTCACCATTTTTAATAAAATTATGTAGGTATGAAAATGGACATCCATTTTGAGACACCCCATACAAAAACCTATATTACTCCATATATTTTTATTAAGATGAAATTTGTTGCTACTGCTTCTAAAACAATAAAAGATTTAACTAATAGAACCAATAATTTCACCTATAATAAATTATCTAAAAAATATTGTACTTATTAAAAGAGATTAAAAAGGTTCTTGAAAGTGCATTTATTGATTTTTGCCAAATTAATAACTTACGCTCTTGATTTTTTCAAATATTTTCCTTTTACTGTGAAATTTTCCTTTATCAAGCCAATAAAAAAATAAAAATAAAAATTTTACAGATTAAAATTACAGTTAATAAATAAACAGTTAACTTTTTAACTGTAAACAGGATCATTGAGTCAATGCAAATGATCCTTTCATTAGCTGCATATTATGTGCTTCACTAGGGTTACATACACTTCTGTATTTTGAAGTTTTCCTTTTCTGAGACTTGTTGCCATCCAAGGCTATAGAACCCATTCTGTCCTGTTATTTCACCATAGCTGGGTTTTTAAAAAATTAAAAATAAAGAAAGAAAGAAAAGATAAATAAATTGTAATTACAAAAAATTAATTAAAAAAATCAATAGCAACAATTTACTTTCATTTAATAGGCCATTACTTAGTGTCATTCATAGTTTACCTTTCCTTACACAGTAAGTTTTTAGAAAATTTTAGAATGATCTCTAATTAATAATTTGAAAATTTTTCTTATTTATTTTCTCTCCATGACGTCTGCGTAGAAATATGGGTAACTAAATAAAATTTCCTCTCTTGCCTCAATAAAGTTCCTTAAGGTATGAAACACACAGGCATGAAAGGTCTTCCTCTTGTTTTTTCTTTTAGTTATACTGTCTTTACAGATATATTTTATTTATATCTGGATTTTTATACACACATACACAGTAGTTTGGTAAGGTTGTTATATCTTTTGAAGATAATATTTGTGAATACTGATCTACAGACTAGGTATTGAGTTACAGGAATTGGTTGATATCAGAGTAGATGTTATCCTGTTGCTGATTTATATAAGAGAAAATATTACACACACACATACACACACAAACAGACACAGACACACACGCATGATTTTATGTACAAATACAAGTGTTGCCAAAAGTCACACAGGCTTTGAAAAATTGTGCCAACTTTATATTTAAATAAAGTAAATAATGTCAATGTCTATATATGACAATAGATCATTTCAAAATTGTATTGCTTTAATTATGGAAGATGATATCACAAAAATTTCTCCCAGGTTCACATTTTTTTCTGATTCAGCCTAATTTTGGGTCATTGCATATATATATATATATATATATATATATATATATATATTTATTAAAGACATTTTTATGTTTAACATTCTTTTTTATAGATACAAGTATTTAAGTAAATGCTCTGTTTTTTAATAAACAGTATTAAATAACATTTACCGGCCTGAATGTTTGAGAAATTTTCATAGAAAATATTCGTCCTTTGACAGGATTCGAATCTGCATCCTATACGGAACCATCATTTACGCTGACGTGCCTAACCGATTCGGCCACCAAGGATCGTTCGGTAGGCAAGGTCGAATTTACTGCTTATAAACTTCAAGGACGAATATTTTCTATGAAAATTTCTCGGACATTCAGGGCGGTAAATGTTATTTAATACTGTTTATTATAAACAGAGCATTTACTTAAATACTTGTATCTATAAAAAAGAACGTTAAACATAAAAATGTCTTTAATAAATAAATTGTCGGACTTTGTCCATTTCGTAATATATATATATATATATATATATATATATATATATATATATATATATATATATATATATACATATATATATATATATACACACACACACACACACACACACACACACATATATATATATATATATATATATATATATATATATATATATATATATATATATATATATAAAAGTTTACTGAATCAGAGAAATGAAATAGCTATTTTTTGCTGTCATTGTCAAAAATTTTCCTTAAATAATATTTAAAAATAAAATTTAAAAAAAATGTGACCTGGTAATATACATACTTATACTTGATATGAAAAAACAATTTTATATACTGTAAATAATTCTAGTACATTTACTTGTTTTAAAAGAAATATAGTCTATTAAAAATTGAAAGTGAAAATATTTTAAAATTGTAGTTAAATAAAATGTATTCTAGCCTAAGCATCCCCCAAAAATCTATATAATCTAAAAGTATAAAATAGAAAAAATGACGTAACAATTTTTTGCTGTTAACAATAAAATTTAAAAAAAAAACCCAGACGATGTGCATTTAATGGATGTCAGAATTCATTGAAAATATATCCCTACCATACCTAAACATAACCCCTTTTTCAAACGTAACTAATAACTGATACAACAAAAGTTAATAAAAATAAACACGATACCACCCCTTGTCTGGATGATTGGATCTCTCTGTATCCTTGGAAACAGTGAATCAGGAATTTTTCTGTGCCTTTAAAACTCAGTAAATTTAAAAAATAAATTACTCCAAAATTCGCTTGAGGATGAAATGGAACTAATGTTTTTAATTTAATTACTAAATTAAATTCAAAACTTTTAGCTTCCATTTTTGAAACATGGTTATTACTGTGTAGCAAAAAAAACATATTTTAAATTAGTTAATTTGTAATATTAATGCTCTGTAAATTTACATTGAGCACTATTTTGTAAAAATAAAAATATCATTAAGGACACAGGATTATATATCTTACTGTTCTTTCTTTTTATTTATATATATATATATATATATATATATATATATATATTGTGGTAGTCTCTCTCATCATGGATGCTCTGTAAAAGAAAGAAGTTCTCAAATTTTATGGGCATGCATGTGTTTCCTGAGGCCTGCAGGTATTTGGCAAACTTTTAGACAAATGAAACATGTGGTTCAGCCATTTTGCTATTGTTGTTGAGGATCAATTGCCACATGTTACTGCTATTGGACAGCAAAGCCTGATTGACTGTGTGCAACAAAGCCAGATTGACGAATATGGGTATCATTGAGAGGAGCAGCGTACTGCCAACTTCATTTAATATTTGCGTGCACTGGATTCTGATCTTCAAGCCAGCCTCATTCAAACCTTTGTATAAATGAGAAGCAGGACAGTCACCAGCTCTTAGGCTTTATTTTCCCAGGAAGAAAGGGCATACTGCATCACTTCAGATTGTCATTGAGTTTGTCTTTGAAATGCAAGAATGGCCTTCCAACTGACCTGCTTGTTAATATATATATATATATATATATATATATATATATATATATATATATATATATATATTAATTGCCATCACAATAATGGATAATATGCAATAAAGGTGAATAATTCAACTTAAAAAGTTCAAAATAAATACAATGTATCTAAATACAAATTAGAGACCTGTCATAGTAGATCATCTCATCTTAAATAAATCTACAATGTTTTGGAGCAATTTTTAACATCAACTAGAGATTTAAATACTTGAATAGTTTTAGCATGTTCAACATTATGGATAAAAAATAGTGAATTCTATATGGTGTTTTTTTGAGCCTTAGCATTCATGGATTTGGATAAAAAAAAGACCCCAGAATGTCTTGGAAATCTGCAAAAAATTTTCATCCTTTAATAGTCAGTTGTGGTTAGTTTAATTTGTAACATATATGAATGGAGGTAGAAAAAAGCAAATTTTGATAATATACCAAGAGTCACAAAGAACTGTCCAGGGCCCCCAAACAGGCACCTCCCAACCAGTTGAAGAGTTCAGCGTTAGTGTGCACCTGCCCTACTTATATATATATATATATATATATATATATATATATATATATATTTTTTTTTTTAAGCCTTTCACCCCAAGGAAGGCGGGAAGCCACTAGGACGCAAGGAGTTACAGAAAATTTGGAGCAGGATCAGATAGGAGTGACAGAAGAAAGGATGAAGAGAAGGGTAGTGGATAGATCAAGGCAAATGGAGATGTTGATTGACATTACATTTGAATAGCTTGAGATTATAGCTCTCAGGGAAACTGGAATAGGGAAGGGAGTTCCACAGGCGAGAGGTGTGAGACATGAAGCTATTGGAGTAGAAGAGATGGCTATATTTAGGAGTTTCAACAGTGAAGGGGCGAGAGCGGGATGCCAGCTTCGTAGGGCACTTGAACTCATGAAGTCTGGGAACCAGCAAATGCAGCTCCTCAGAGAAATTGCCATGAAAGTATTTGTAAAACAGACAGAGAGAGGTGACGGCATAACTGTGAGAAAGTGACTGTAGACGAGATGCCAGATCAGGGCCAATTATATTGCATATCTGCCTCTGGAGCCTATCAAGAACCCTTAGGCAAACATAAGGGGCTCCAGACCATATATGGCAGCAATACTCCATGCAAGGGCGAATTGATGATTTCCTGGCACGGCACAGGGAGCCAACTTCCCTTGTGGTGGACGAAGCAATTGACTGAATGTATTTGGTTCATCTCAGGTCAGCCGTCAACGTGAGACCGAGCAGTTGCAAAGAGTTACTCTTGAGATGTTGAGCATCAGACATTCTAATGGAGGGCAGGGAAGGATCTCTGTGGTAATTAATATATGCATGCATATATATATATATATATATATATATATATATATATATATATATATATACATGTATGTATATATGTATATCTATATCTATTAATATATGCATGCATATATATATATATATATATATATATATATATATATATATATATATATACATGTATGTATATATGTATATCTATATCTACATCTGTAGATGTATATATATATATATATATATATATATATATATATATATATATATGTATGTATATATATATATATATATATATATATATATATATATACATATAAATATGGTGCAATGTGTTCTTCCTACTATTAGAACCTTTCTGTAGAATCTTGCATATATATATATATATATATATATATATATATATATATATATATATATATATATATTATATATATATATACTGAAGAAATTGTATGACAAAGTTAAAAAGCTTACTTGTAATGTATTCCATTCTTCAGGACTTCATTGGACTGAATTTGTATGTTGGTATGACTACACGTAAACACAAATGAGGTGTCTGGGGATTTAAAATACTTATTTTTCTATTAGGTTGGTGCAAAATAATGACGTAATAATGTCGTTTTTTGACGTATTTTTAACGTCAAAAAACGACATTATTACGTCATTATTTTTGCACCAACCTAATATATCTAACTGAATTCATTTAGAGTCTTTTTCTTTCCATCACTTTTTTATTGTGTATCCTACACTGTGATATTAGAAGATCTGTCAGAAATGCTGAAATGTTGTAAGTGCCAGGGTACAAATTTACTGTAGATGACCTTGGAATCAGTAAATTAGGCTCTTATAATATTTCACCATTCCTGGCAGATCTTCTATTATCACAGTGTGGGATACCTATTAAAAAAAAGTGATGGAAAGAAAAAGAAAAAAAAAAACTCTAAATGAATTCAGTTCGATATAAAAAAAATTAAAAAAAATAATAAAATACCCAGCATTCTTCATTCATGCACATGTGTAGTCATACCAATATAATAAATTTAGTCTGATATAGTTCTGAAGGATGAAACATGTCACAAATAAACTTTTTCAGTTTATCATAAATTTCTCCAATATTGTTCTTGATATATAACAAATATACATCATTATTTCATAAGTATATATATATAGATAATATTCAATACACAATTCATATATATATATATATATATATATATATATATATATATATATATATATATATATATATTGCAAAAAGACAATATGAATAAAGAGCCAAGGAAAACTTATCTTAGCCACCACATTTCGTTTCTGATGTAAATGTCAAGATTTATTTTGCAACAAGTATTTATAAACAGAATTAAAAGAGTAATTTTTTTAAAAGTTTTTTTTTTTTAATTCAGGAACACCCACAAATATACACCAGGCTAATTGAATATCAAGATAGATTACTGTGAATACTAACTGATGTAAGTTAATCTCTAATAAACTAATAATGTAATTATTATTTATATTATTTTAGTCTGACATTAATTCATATATTTTATATATTTTAAAAGCCAACATACAGGAATATAAAAAACTAGCAGTAGAGCCCGGTGTTGCCCGGGGATGTAACAGTAAGAGGTAGATCAAGTATCGACCATCATAAAGACTGAGAAATAAAATTGACAGATTATTGTTTAAGGTTGGCGGACACGCATGTCTTAATTAGTTTTTTTTTGTTTTGTTATTTTTTTTACGAATTGGTCAAACCCAAACAAAAACATTGTTTTCAATCGTTATGAGTCTACTGATTGAATAGAATTTTATTATAAACAATTGTCTTGTAAATGGAATTTTTAAAGCATTCTGAATGTAAAAATAAAGAAAAAAGTGTGCAAGACAATATGAAACACTACCTGCCAAAAAATAGTGAAGTTTTGTTAAAATTGGTTGAAAAATGTAGGAAATCCGATCCCATATATAAACGAACACACACACATACAACCAACCAACCAACCAACCAACCAACCAACCAACCAGGGTTTTATAATAAGTATAACTCGAAGTGAGTTGTCCCCCTTTCATTAATGCCTCTTAATCGTGTTTTCAAATTGATTTTGTGCAAAAACAATTGTGTTTTTCCAATTTTTGGTGCTGTCAGAACCACCGCAAGGTAATTTCACGTAGTCCTGTGAAGTTTTGTTGAAATCGGTTGAAAAATGTAGGAAATCCGATCCAATATATAATCGTACAGGCACACACACGCACACACACACAACCTGGGTTTTATAATAAGTAAGATTTAAATGTTAAAAGAAAACAGTTAAAAAAATTCAAAACCTATTATCTAAAATATAGAATTAATCTCATACTAAAATAATATAAATTATAATTACATTACAAAAAAAATGCAACAACAATAACATTTACTCTCAGATGAGATATTATGATTATTTACATTATTTACATTATTAGAACAGTTATTCTCATCTTCATTGCCATATTTGCAACATGAATAATAGTGGATAAAGGTTAGATCCAGTGACTAGACCCAAAGAGTTGTGAGTTCAATACTAGGCTACAGCAGCAGTGAACCAAAACACTTGGAAGGTTGAGTTAAAGGAAAATAAAGGAAGAGGCATGGCACATGGAACTGGAATGATCTACCCCAGTGGATGAAATAAAGGGATCAGTTCAGAATTCCAATCACCTGAAAAAGGCTGAAATATTGTGATTATGGCAATGAAGATGAGGATAACAGTCTAAATAATTTAAATAATAGTTTTTACTCACTTTTGCTTCTGAGGCATAAAATTATTCTACTTAGCATCCTCCATATCTTGACTTTAAGTTAGCTTAATATATATTTAAATTTAAAAACTCTGTGAAACCAAGGACATTTTTTCTTCTGTTGATGAATACTTGTTGCAAAATAAAATCCTTAGATTTGCCTTGATAAAGTCCATCAGAGGACTAAATCTGCTAACTATAAGTTATACTTTTGTCTGTACTTCATTCATATATATATATATATATATATATATATATATATATATATATGCATGTATGTGTGTATATGCAATTTTCCAGGCTCACATATGGATATATATTACTGCATGTCTGTGTGTGTATGTGTAACTTTCAACTTGTTTTGGTCCGTATAATGTCAATTATACAAACATGTCTCAAGGAATATTTCCTGCCAAAACTCCAATCGATTGGCCATATCATAAGAATCGCACCATTTTCTGGAATTACATACAAAGGCTGTCTGACTTTATTTGTGTCCAAGTATTGCACTCACACACACCTTGATTTTATGGAACCGTCCAAGAGGTAATAGGTTTGCCTCGGGGTCCGCCAAATTATTGCAGACGAGTTACTCCCTTTCCTTGACGTTTGACGCATCTCTGATCACCCATGGTTGGGGATAGGTTGGCAGGTTGTGTTGTAAACCGAGGAGGAAGAGGGGAGTGTGAAAGGATGGATATAGGTGGATGAATTGTCGGGAGCCGAGAAAAAATAAGAGAAATAAAAATGGCATGGCGCTGATAATCTTTATGGGAAAGAAAGGCCAAATGAATGGAATCACTGCTTGATAACAAAAAAAAAAAATGTTAGAGAAATGCAAAAAATCACAGTTCCACTTTAGCATTTCTTTATTTTTATTTATTTATTCATTTATTTTACTTATTTATTTTTTATTTTATTTATTTATTTTTTGAGAAGGGGAATCTTTTTTTCTTTGATTGCCAAGGGCAAAGTGCGAAAGAATTGCAATCAGAGAGTATCCTGTCTGTGACGTTTTTGGCTTCTCTCATCCCACCAATATTTTTGGGATCAGCCACTGCTTCTCTCGTTTGCCCTTCAGGGCAGAAGACAGATGTGGTGTTGCTGGCAAATGAGCAAAGAAAGAACAGAATAAAAAATAAAATAAAATAAAATAAATGAACAAGAGGCAGAAAGAAAGATTACTAGGTTGGTAGAGCACTTTGGAAGGCTTGAAGATGGTGATTCAGTTTTGGGCAGGAGACGAACAAAAATAGTGTCGTTGGGGATCATTTGAAGCTTATAATATGATGAGGCAAGTTTCAAGCTACAAAAACTGGACCCAGGGAATTTTGAGAGGGAGCATTGGCGGTCATTGGAGATATAAATGACCAGATAAGTGTTGGTGTGGGAGCAGACTGGACCATTTTACACATGATGGCAAAGGATTGCAGAATATGGACAATTGGTTGAATTGCTGGAGTTTCAAATTAATGACTAAGGCTGGCAAAGAACATGGAAGATTTGAATGTTCACTGTGAATGCATTTAAGTGAGGCTTACAAGAGATTTAAAACTATGAGCATTGGTGAACTGAACGGAAAATTTTCCTGAATATTTTCTGGAAATAAAAAATCAAGGATTGGTGATATGACTGGAAAATTTGATGCAAAAGTTTGCATAGTATGTTATAAAAGTTTGCATAGTATGTTATTCATATGAAATCATATAATTCTTATTTAGTCATCAAAGTATTTATTCCAGTTTTCTGCAACCATATGCCCCCTTTCATGTAAACTGTTTATTTTATGATAAAATAGGAATTTGTTATCCACAGTAGATAGGTTTCATGACTTCTCACCACAATAGTGAAAGCCATGGATAATAAGAAATTCTGTTCAACAGGAAATCGACCCATATGCTGTTAGCAAAAAGGTTATTGTCACCGAAAGTGAAACCGGTGAGGCGAGTTCAAATTCTAGTCAAGTCTGTTGCACTCACTTTCATAATAATGCCCTCACAAAAGGGACAAATCTATTTCTTTTCCCCAACTGCTATGGGTTAAATAGCAGTATAGTCTAGGAGGCACATTGAATTAATGGATAGTGGGTCAGACTGACGAATCGGGGAGCTGAATTTGAATTTCAATTGGGTTCATTGTTGTTACTTATGCGCTAATACTCTTGGGAAAAATACAAATCCATCTCCTCCCCCTCCACCAGTTATGGCTGAATAGCAGGACAAACTAGGTCCTATATCCTTGGGTGGCAACAGGTCTAGGAGATGAACAAATTCTGAATTCAAAACCAGCATTGAAAGGGTTGGACTCTGTCAGGTTATCTTGCTCAGGAAACACCACTGCTACCAAGGTTACAGTTATATGTCTTAGTGGCTTTACTGTCTAGCATGGGGTAAAACCTTTTAAAAAATGTATAATATGGCAGATACCTGTAGAAGGGTGGACGGTACAATAGCCAAAACATTGTTGTTGGTCTGAATAAAAAGCCAAGTAATAAGGCAGACACCTGAAGAAGGGTAAAATGGCTGAAACAACCAAGACAATTCATTTGTTTTTTTATGGCTTATCAAACCTTTGCAGGTTATTTAAAGCCAGAAAATATTTTTTTTTAGATTGTAAGATTTTTGGGAGATACCAATGATTTTATTGAATAAGTCCTACTAATTAAACCATATCTGGTGAAGAGAAATGGATTAATACTTTTCCCAAGTGTATTTGCACACAAGTGAATATAACAAACCTGACTGTAATATGAATGTTCAGGCTTGATGTTGCTAAACTTCAACAATCAAGATGTGTAAGCTGGTTCAAATAGAATAGTAGACAAACTCCTGATGAAGGCCATAGAGTACAATGGTCAAAATATTGTGCACATAACAACAAAGATGAGCATGCTGATCTAATGAGAATGTCATTTGCATAAACAGACACCTGACATTCTTTTTCAGAATTGCTAACAGAACAATGAAGGAAGGAAAGAAAGAAGGAAAATAAAAGTGGATAGAAAGGAAAGTTAAAATGGAGTGGTGACAGAAAATGGAACAAAGTGGATGTTGTGAAAGTTTTGGAAAAATTAGCAGTCTTCGGGTGGGTTGGGAGAAATCGAAACAGCATCGGAATTTTGAATGAAATCATTTATTCTTCATTACTAACAGTGATGAAATGGCACAATCCCTATCCAGATAATAAAAAAAGAGAAATATTCATTTATTCTCTTGCTATGCAGGAATTTGAACCAGAATGGGAAAAACAAAGGAGATGTTTAAGTATTTACGAGCCTGGTGTTCTTGAATGGGAATTAATGGATTTTACGGTTCTTCTATTCAAATTATCTATGTAACTTATTATTTCCATTTATTTAATTATGTCTCTGTGACCTGTGATAATATGTGTAGAATCTATAAAAGAAATATGAAAATTTTCATTCACTCTAATGGTAATGTTAATATTATTCATTTCCTTATAAAGAAGCATTTGGTATTCATTGGCTGAACAGATATTGCTACTCACATTATGTTTTTTATCACTCCCTGTTCATTGGTCCTGGATAAAATGTCCTGGATAGATATGTAGCATCCTGTCTCCTTATCCATTTTATGGTAATATAAACCATTTCCTTATGTGGCAAAATTCAGCATTTATTGACTGAGCAGTCAGTCCTACTTAAATTGTGCTTTTCTTCACTCCCTTCTCATCGGGCATGGATAAAAGTACAGTATCGGTTTTCTTCATCTCTAATGGTAATGGTAATAGAAGCCATTTCCTTATATGGAAACATCCAACATTCATTGATTGGGCAACAAGTGTTATTTGTTCTCCTCATCACTAATAGGGGTAATATTATTTGCTTCCTTATAAGGAAACATTTGGAATCCGCTATTTTTCTTTTAAAAATGTTTATCACTCTTTCCAGTATTGATGTATGTTTCTTTCCTAGCCATTTTTTTGAAGTAGCATGAAATGTCAACATCTTGATTATGTCACTATTTTTTTTTTTAAGCATTTCCCCCCAAGCAAAGCGGCAATGCCACTAATATGCAAGAGGCTATAGAGCGTTTAAGTAAGGGAAAAGACTGGGTATATGGGTGGGAAAAGGATAAAAACAAGAAAAGAGGAAGATAAAAAGAAGAATGGGGATCAAGGCAACAGAAGATGTCGGCTGACAGTACATTTAAATTTTTGAAGCAAAGATGAGGAAAGAGGTTCCACAGTCGAGAAGTGTGAGAGAAGAAGCTTTTGAAGTAGAAGAGTTGTCTTTGAGCTACATTTCCTATCTATTTTAGTTGTTTCTGTTGTTGAAATTCCTCAAGTGATACAGGGTCTATCTTGGAAATAATCTAGCCTAACTATGGCAACATATCTAGTCACCTTACAAATACCCACCACCACCAAAAAAAAAAAAAAACTTAATGATGTGAGCCACAAAATTGGAGATGTCAAAATGAAACATGTACAAAAAATAGTTTATACATTGTTATTAATAATCTTGGGAGACAGAGAATGTTTGTATATCTATACATGTTGTGTTCCTTCAGGACTTGGGTGATCATGGCTCTCCCCAACCTCAAATCTATCTATCTATCTATCTATCTATCTATCTATCTATCTATCTATCTATCTCTCTCCCTCTCTATCTATCTATCTATCTATCTATCTATCTATCTGTCTGTCTGTCTCTCTATCTATCTATATATCTATCTATCTATCTATCTATCTATCTGTCTGTCTGTCTGTCTATCTCTCTCTCTCTCTATCTATCTATCTATATATCTATATATCTATCTATTTATCTGTCTGTCTGTATCTATCTATCTATCTATCTATCTATCTATCTATCTGTCTGTCTGTCTGTCTGTCTACCTATCTATCTATCTATCTATCTATCTATCTATCTCAGTCTGTTAGGATCTATATGCTGTGTTCCTTCAGGATGTGTTTCACCATGGCTCTCCCCAACATTAGACCTATCTATCTATCTGTTCATGTCTATCTATCTGTTCATGTCTGTCTATCTATCTATCTATCTATCTATCTATCTATCTATCTATCTATCTCATTCTGTTAGGATCTATATGCTGTGTTCCTTCAGGATGTGTTTGACCATGGCTCTCCCCAGCATTAGACCTATCTATCTATCTGTTCATATCTATCTATCTATCTATCTATCTATCTATCTATCTATCTATCTATCTATCTATCTATCTATCTATCTATCTGTTCATATGTATCTATCTATCTCAATATATTCATATATATCCATGTGTCTATCTATTGCAGCCTGTTCAAACAAATATTTGTATTTACTCTCTTCATGTCTATGAATTTTTGAAGCCTATTTATCACTTTTTGTTTGTTTCTTTTCTTTTTTATCTTCTTCTTCTGTCCTCATTTTGCTCTTTCTTTACATTTTTTAAATTCTTTTTTCTTTCCCAATTTTTTTTGTTTTCCTTTTTATCTTTCTTTCCAACCGTTTTTTCTTTGTCTCTTTTTCTCAAATAATCACTTTTCTATTCTTTTTTCTTTTCCTCATTCTTTTGCCATCATTTTCCATGGTTGTGTTCTTTTAAGTACAAGTCACTTGAGACTTCAGCACCTTCTGGGACTTGTCCTTGGGGCAATCTAACTAGTACTGCAAAGAAACGCTAGCCATGACAAAACCATTGTTATAAATGTCCCTCTACCCTAAACAAATGCATTGTTTACAAACAATCATTGTACTGCTTTTGAAAAATCCAGTCTGGAAATAAAAACAAAAATAAAAATAATTCACACTTCAGGCCTGCCAAAACAAATAAGATTCCTTTCCACATATTTTAGTGGTTTTAACAGCTTTAGGGTCCTTGAGGGGTCATCTGGTCAAGCCTAATTCTAGAGGCTGATTGGGATAATTGATGATGTTGCTAAACAATCCCACCTTGTAACAATAGTTGGATTTATTGCTCTAATGATATATTGGTTGAAAATCCTTAACTGCTGAAATTTCCATGGTAAGGGAAGTAAGGATCTCTACATTTGGAGAAAGTTAAGTGAACTTAAGGTAAGGGTTGCTAAAGTGAACATAGCAATTGAATAAAATGAAAACGAATGAACTAATTTTAGCTTAAATTTAATAGCGGAAAGTATATAATTAATATATATAATGGTGGAAAATTTCTACTGTGGGGAAAAAAATTTCTACTGCGGGTGGTGGGGAGGTTTGGGAATCTGCCTCGTCAGTCATGTATCAAAAGATACATGATCACCTAAGTGTGAATCATGCAAGGCACATAGCTGATTAAATAGTGGAGATTAGTACATATAATTGTGGAAGGTATATAATTAGAATTTTGGGGATTTAATAAGAATTTGTGGAAACAATTTAGGGATCTCATCCTTCAAAACTTGCAGATTAAGATTATATGTGGCTAAATACAAGATAGATGTTGAATTTAAGATAAGACCCCAAAGAAAGAAGATGATTGGGGTCTCTTTTCACCTTCCAACCACTGATTTCAGATGTGTTTGGTAGCCATGCCAATGAGGGGAGATTCAGCCACGCTCACTCTACATCAGACTGACCATTCTCTATACATTTGCATATTTGTACTTACATTGGTGATTCATTTTCTACTCAAGTCTTCATTTTGTTTATTGCAGTCCACCAATACTCAAAATCTCTTAGTGCTACTAAGTCAAATACCCCCTCCCCAACTTACGTATATTAGGTTTCATGTAGAGGTTTCTACTGCATATTTACTGTTTAATTTTGAAAAAAAGAATATTCTAGTAATTTTTACAAACATATCAGGTCATATTTGACAGTTAGACATATTGGTGCAAATGAATACTAAAATAATGCATGCATAAATACTAATTTTTTTAATTTTTAGATTTTAAAAATTAAAATAAAGATTTTTAAATTTAAAAATGAAGATTTTTCTAAAAAAAAATTCAATGAAAAATTTTAAATTTAAATCTAAAAACTTTAAATTTAAAAAAATAAAGATTATAAAAATTTTAATGAAGATTTTTAAATTTCCAATTTCAGATTTGAACCTAAGGTTGTAAACATGAAGAAGATATGAGTGGATTATTGGATATGAAATGTTTACAGTTGGGCTTGAGTGATAGCATTATGATTTGCTATCAGGTGAGATCTGAGAGCAAAAAGGAATGTTTTAGTAGAAAATATGGTACTTAAAATGAACAAAATAGAAGCCAAAAGAAGAAAAAGATAAAAGTGAAAAAAAAGACAAAAGGAAAAGATAAAAGGAAAAAGAAGGAAAAAAAAGGAAAAGATAAAAGTAAAAAGAAGGAAAAAAGAAAAAGGTAAAAGTGAAAAGAAGAAAAAGATAAAAGTGAAAAGAAGGAAAAAATAAAAGTGAAAAGAAGGAAAAAATAAAAGGAAAAAGAAGGAAAAAAAGGAAAAGATAAAAGTAAAAAGAAGGAAAAAAGAAAAAGGTAAAAATGAAAAGAAGAAAAAGATAAAAGTGAAAAGAAGAAAAAGATAAAAAGGAAAAAAAGGAAATGATAAAAGGAAAAGAAAAGATAAAAGTTAAAAGAAGGAAAAAAGAGTTGGTAAATTCAGAAAAGAATAAAAAAAAGAAGGAAACAAAAGAATGAAAATTTTGCTAAAAGAAAAAGTACAAAGGAATCTTTCTATAATAAATGGCATCTTTTTTTTTGTATATTATAAATACATTCAAGAATAAGTGAAGCTGATAAATTTCTGTATTTTCTGGCTTTGAAAATTCCATTTCTCCATTAAATAAGTTTTGAAAATTCACACTGTGTCATACAATCTTAATTTATGTTTACTCTCTATATATTCTTTTTCTTTTTCATGTTAGGGATAGGGCGTTCATTTTTGAGGCTAGAGTGGCCACCACGAAATACACTGGTTTCCCCTCTACCTATAAATTGAAATAATGACCATTTTGTCGTAAGTCTTTTGTCTTCCCTTATGGTTCCTTGCATAGTTTATTTAACACTGAGCCATCATTTAATGGTCAATAGCTGAAAATAAACACAATTAACAGATAAAAATAACAAGTTTATTAAATGAGAAATATGGTGTGAGTAATTAACTTGTCTGTCAAGAGAGAGAGAGAGAGTTAATGAGGCTGACGTCAATTAAATTCATAACAACAGAGCTATGAGAAAGATAATTAAAAAAAAAAAATGTGTTGTGGCTAAATGGTTATATCTTTGGATAGATTCTGTTATTCAATCGCTATGTATCTGTAAATAATATATTTGAAGAACAGAATAAAAATGTAATTTGCAAAATTATTCATTTTCAGCCATTAATAGTAAAATTAAGAAAATCATTGCTAGGAATTGCAAAAAAAATATGTTATATCATCTTCGTTATCATTTAATCACAACAGAGAACTTTTTCTGTCTGTCATAAGCATGGCTGATGCAAAACTCCAGGATAGAAATGCTCTATCCCTTATTGACCACATATTTTCCACTGACATGAAGTGTAGTGACAACATCGAATTAATTGCAACATCTACTGCAATGAAAGTTGGTTCACTGTGTTATGTCAGTACATTTTTCTCTTTAGAATTGCATCTTGCACATTTATTACTCTACATTCTTCTATGCATTCAGTACTGTTACCATATTTGGTCTGAACACCTACTGTGCATCTTAAGATTCTTGACAAAATCCAAAGAAGAGTTTATAATGTAATCGATCCTGACTAGGCATCTTAACTTCAGTCACTTTCTCACCACCATGACATGGCATCGCTCTGTCTTTTCTACAAATATTTTCATGGTAACTGCTCTGATGATATTTTCATACTACTTGATGTTGTATACATATGTTATAATTTCTCTGAGTGGGACAAATTAGTGATAACTATTGATATAGTGATGTGAAAAATCTCTTTGAGAACAATGCATGTTTATCATTCATTTTCTTTCAGCTATTCTGTTCTGTCCATAGTATTAAGGTATTGATATATCATGAATAATAATTTTTGTAATATGCACCATTAAGCTGATTGTCCAATGAGGTTCACATTCATCTGGCTAGCCATATAACAAAACCTATTGAGGAAATAGTTCTTTGATGAATTCTCTGTATCTTTGGAGTCATTTTTTCTTTTTCTATTATCAGTGACCGTTTCTTCACTTTCATATAACCTGTTGATGAGAACACTTTTTGACTGCTTAAGTAATGAGAACAGAACCTTAACTCTCCAAGGGAAAACCAATAACTTATAACACAAATTAACACTGCATAGGGATTGCAAGTTTCTACCTTCAAGTGTATGAATGTCTATTATGTCTGATCATGAGCCATTCCAAAGTTCGTATATTTGCCTTAATTTTGGGTGAAAATAATGAAAAACTGCATAACATTTGGAAACTTTTTATTAAGCTGTTCCTTGAGCTAAGCTTTTGGCTCACATGAGCCATTTTCAGAATATATATATATATATATATATATATATATATATGTATGTATGTATGCAGCTATAAATGTGCCTAGTTTTATGCACAACCAAATGAATGCAAATATAATGATTATCCTCCAGGTCAGGAGTATCTGTCATTATGCACAATCCCAAGTTTTGAATACAAGCGATTGACATGAGAGTCAAATACATAAGTATCTTAGCCATTCAACAGATTCCTGTAGCATATTTGCTTTGCTATATATGCAATATCCAGAAGAAAGAGACTTTCATGTTTATACCTGTTGGGCAAGTCCTGAATTTACAGTGGGCTATGATAAGTTTTTAGCCCCTCTTAATTACAGCAATTTTGGTTTGTGTAATAATGTGTCTTATTTTTTTAAGAATATACCGTGTTAGTATCAAGCTACTCTTATCTATGAATAATAGTTGACTTACATTTTGCAATGAAAGTTCACGGAAGTAAGAAAAATGGTGAATTTCAACAAGTGCAAATAATAGGATGGCATCAATGTGGCAAGTCAAATAGAGAAATTGCTAGTTTTTTTTCCAGGTTAATCATCAAACGGTTAATAATATTGTCAAGAAATTTAATGAAGAAGGCCATTGCCATGTGGAACAATGTTCAGGAAGACCAAGCATCATGTCTGAGTTAACTAAAAGGGCACTGAATAGTGAACTCATCAGAAACCATCATCAGAGTGTCAAAGATGTCACTAACAGCATAGAAATGTCACCATATGCAGTGAGAAGGACTCTTAAAGAGTTAGGCTATCAAAGAAGAGGTGCAAGAAAGAAGCCCTTGATTTGAGTGCTTAACAGGAACAGGCATATGGACTGGGTGAGAGAGATTGAGAGCAAAGACTATGAATTTTGGCAGTCTGTAATTTGGACAGATGAAAGTAAATTCTGCCAGTATTCAAATTTGAGAGAGGTTTATGTTGGGAGAAATCAGAATAAGACTTGGAACACTGAATATCTGCAGGTGATTGTAAAACATGGGCGGATTGGAGTAATAGTGTGGGTGCTGTCTGGTTTCTATGGAAACCTGACCTGATTCTTGTTGATGAGTGGTTTAATGGTTTAAAACATTGTCAAATATTAGAGAAAGAACTACTCCCACTATTTGAAAGCAATCAGATTGACAAGAATGTCTAACATTTTTAAGAAAATGGAGCACCATGTCATGTGGGTAAAGTAGCAAAAGCCTGGAATGAATTGCAAGGAATCATGTCACTGCCATGGGTAGCCCAAAATCCTGACATGAATCTAATAGAGCAAGTTTAGAAGCATCTTGACCAAAATCCTTGAGTGCCTGCAACAAAAATCAAGTCAGTGACAACTCTTAAAGAAACATTGCTAAAGGAGTGGCAAAATAAGGATCAGACAATTGTTGATAACTTGATCAAATCCATGAAAAATCAAATACAAGCACTGAAACTAGCAAATAGAAGACATATTCCATACTAGTTTCAAATACTGTTTATTTATGTTGAGTTGGGATTATATAATTAAATTTTGAAATTGAATGTAGTTTATTTCATCTGGCTAAAATCTTTTCTTAGGCCACTGTATATGTCTTAGAGTATCTCTAAACAAAATTTTCTTTTCAATATTGCATTTACGGCAAAGCAAATATCTTACAGAGAGTGAGAGTAAGACTAAAGAGGAGTGTTTGTGAAAATGATAGAGAGAAGGACAGGGATCAAGATCAAGGCATTGATTGACATTACATTTTAATATTTGAAGATTATAGTTATCAGGAAAGCAAGTGATAGGGAGTTCCTCTGACAGGAGGTGCAAGATAAGCTGTTGGAGTAGAAGAGATGGTTATATTTAGCCGTTTTGACAGTGAAAGGGTGGGACTGAGATACCAACCTAGTAGCACGCTTAAATTCATGCAGTTTGGGAACCAGTGAAAGTAGCGAGTCGGAGCAGTTGCTATGAAAGTACTTGTAGAAAAGACAGAGAGAAGCCACAGCATGTCTGTGAGATAGCAACTGCAGACAGGATGCCAGATCAGAACCAACCACATTGCATATCTGTCTCTGGAATTTCTTGAGGACTTCGGGGTGAACAGTGAGAGCAGCAGACCATATATGGCAGCAGTAAATGTATTTGTCTCTCATGTCAATGGCTTCATTCAGAACTTGGGACACTACTTAACTGGAGGATAACTATGATGCTTGCATTCATTTGACTGTACAAAAAACTAGTCACATATATAGCTGCACACACACACACACACACACATATATATATATATATATATATATATTCTGAAGATGACTGATGTGAGCCGAAAGCTTAGATCAAGGAATAGTTTAATAAAAAATATGGAAATGTTGAATAATTTTTGTCTTTAGAGACCTTCATGTTTATACCTGTTGGGTGTGTCCTGATTTTATGTCTTAGAGTATCTCTAAACAAAATTGTTCAGGCTTCTAATATTTTTCTGTGCTTGCATGCAAAAGAGTTTCAACATCCATTAAGAAATGCACAAGTGAACAGAAATATGAATTCACAAAAACAGAGCAGGTGTTTTAACATTAAGCTGGCGTTTAGAGAAGGTTTCGGAAGATGTTTAGTTAAAAACATAATTAATTAAACAGAAAGATTTCTTTAATTATAACAAACCAATTTTACAGAAATCATTTGGAATCATAGCTAATAATCCAAAGAATTTTCTCTTTCACAAGTGAAGATTTGTTTTGTGAAATTTGTTAATGTGAAGCAGTCAAGAGGCAAGAAAACAAACAATTTGTCTATCGATGCAGAAAGAAATATGTTCTTTGCTTTTTTTTTGTCAGCCGTCATTTTTACTAATTTTCAGTTTTGGTTTGGCAGCAGCAGCATGTATGCCAATAAAATGTTTAAAGCTTAACAGCTGGTGCCAAACTGGCGAGGCTCATTTCACAATATAACATCTTTTGTTTTTATGTATTTAAGCTAAAAATTGAAATTTTAAGCACAAATTACTGAAACCTTTTTCAACATACTGTGTTTGTGGAATTCAAGGTACTGATTTTGTAAAACTCAAGACAAGAATCACAGGCTAAATAATAATAAGTACATCTTCAAATGACACTCTGAAAGAATAATTTAATTTTCAGCTTATATATATATATATATATATATATATATATATATACTTTTATGTTTAACATTCTTTTTATAGATGGTATTTATCAATTCACCCACGGGGATCGAATGTGGCACAAGGCCTTTTTAATGTGGGTATCTCCGAGCCCGTAGGCCCAGCCAAAAATAAATAACCATCCAAACCCCCCCGAGGTGGGCCTGTTCCGTCAACCTCCCCCAACGAAACCCTACCCTTCGGCGGAGCTTTGTCCGGGTTCCTCCCTGCAAGCAGAGAGTTTGACAGACACCCGACCCGGCAGCTCACAAAGCATAGATACTACACTTTGATCCTAGCCACCGGGCCGAGTGGGTATGATTTTTTATATATAAAAAATATATGTATATATATATATATATATATATATATATATATATATATAATAAGGCTTAAACACTAATATTCCATGGTCATAATTTATTCCATTGGAATCGTAAATACAATCCAATTCATCAGACCTACAAATTCAAACAGAAATTTTTTTTCTTTTTGAATTTGTAGGTCTGATGAATTGGATGAACATGGAATATTAGTGTTTAAGCCTTTTTATTATATATATATATATACATATATATATATATATATATATATATATATATATATATATATATATATATATGTGTGTGTGTGTGTGTGTGTGTGTAAAATAGAAAGCTTGGTTAATAAAACAAAAGCAAATATAAATGTATTCTGTGCATATCTATCTATCTATCTATCTATTTCCATATATATATATATATATATGTATATATATATAATTAGAAGAAAAGGGGCTACATGTGCTTATGTGCTTCTGACAGTATGTAAAATAGATAGGTTAGTTAATAAAACAAGGACAAATAAAAGGTTACCAATATAATCAGTACGATAAACATTTATTAAATATTAACTATTAACCATATGACAGAAATGAAGCATGGAAATAAAGGTGTCCTTCACCAACTGTGTGAGAGAAATGGGGATTATTGACAGATGTTTTTGTGGAAGGTGTATATTCTTGTGAAGATCATAGCAAAAACCTGATCTCTGTCTGACTTCTTGCTGTACAAAACTTATGAAAATAAACTCAAATTTAAACTTTGGATCAGTGTAAAAAAGTCAAAAATGTTGGGAGAGTGTGATTGTAATCATAGAGGAAAAGAATCATAGATTGCAGGGTGGGTCTCATGTGATGTGTGTGTGTCTGTGTTTGTGTGTGTGGTCAGTGTAGCTGATATTTGTTTGTCTAACTTATATATTTCAGAATGATGGGGTCTGGTTAGTATAACTTGTCAATCTCAGAAAAAACGGGCTGTGAGATGAGATAAAAATGTTTGTAGGGACACAGGGAAAAAGTAATAAAGTAAATAAATAGTATGTATGTTTATGTGTATGTGCCTGTGTCTGCGTGTGTAAAATTTCTCTCATATAAATCAACCGCAGAATAGTGGCTACTCCTGATATCAACTAATTCCTGTAGCTCAATACCTAGTCTGTAGAACAATATTTGTAAATATATATATATATATATAATTTATATATATATATAATTTATATATATATATATATATATATATATATATATATATATATATATATGTAAGATTTCTTTCTTCATCCTGAAATCTATATTTGTTTTTTTAAGAGATGCTCACTGTTCTTATTCAGCAACATCTTTCCTTGTTTCTTTCTTGAAAATATTTTCTCAAAAAATAGAATTACCTCAGAATAAATATATATGTCGACAGACACACAAATCTGGAAATTTGTGTTTGTGTGTTCTGGTCTGGATAATCCTAACCCTAACATTGTTTAAGTTAATACACTTGAATGATAACTATTTACTTAAGGAATTTCTCTTGGGTAAAGATAAGCTTGTTAAAAATCAGGGTCTTGTCTGAAAAAAATTGTATTCGGCTCAAAAGGCCTGAATTACATTTCTCTCCACCCCCAATCTCTACTTTCAAATAATTCTAAATATTATCATTATATATATTTCAACTGTAAGAAGACAGAATGCATTGTTTTTAGGAAAAGGAACAGCCTAAACATGCAAATTGCAAATCAGTGAGACAAGAAATAAAGTAGAAAAATTTAAATATCTGGAAAGTGTTTTAACAGAGAACGAAAAGTGTGATGTCAAAATCTAAAGTCGCTTTGGGACAGCCCAAGATCTATTCCAACAGCTAAGCCAAATATTAAGAAACAAAAATTTAATTAGAATCAAAGAAATAAGTGCTAAACTGTTATATACCAGTCCTCCTATATGGCAGTGGATTCTAGACAATCTCCACAAAGATGAAGAAGAGGTTTAAAGCAAGAGAAATGTAACTCTACAGAAGAATTTTGAGGATACCATGGACCCTGTATATGAGCAGAGAAAATGGAAACAAAAAGGACACTTATAGTTTACATTAAGAAGAGACAATGGAAATTTCTAAGGGACATAATGAGGAAAGAGGACTTGGAAAATCTGATACTCCCAGGACAGATTGAAGGCAAGAAGGGCAGAGAGAACCCCTGCCTAAGCTACTTAGTTGGCTTGGATGGTGAAACAGGGTTTGGAAGAGATAACATAAAACAAAATTTATTAAGAGCTATGAAGGACAGGAAATTGTGGAGAGTCATGATCACCTGTGTCTTGAAGGGATATGGCACATAGAAGAAGAAAACTGACAAATAGAAAAAATTTCTATTTGTGTTCTTTTTTTTCGTGTCTTGTTTGGGATTTTTTAAATCAGTGTCACCCCAATCAGGGAAATACAGCCCCTAACACAAAAGGGGTTACAAAATGTGGAGGAATTAGAAACAGAATGAGTTGAAAGAGAAAAGAGCAATCAGTAGGACAATAAATAACAATTGACATTGCATTTAAATTTTTGTAGATTAAAATTAGCTGGAAAGTATAGAGCAAATATAGAGATCAACAAGCAAGAAGTGTGGGAAAAGAAACTGTTAGCATAGAACTTATGGCTACATCTAGCCAGCTCAACAGTGAATTGATGAGATCTCACTGCCAGCCTAGTATTGCTCTTAAATTCATACAGTCTAGGTACCATGGGGAAGAGCTCATTCGAATAATTACCATGAAAGTATTTATAAAAAAAAAACACAGGGTGGCAACTTTACAACATTTAATCTTAACATATAAGACTGACTGATCCAGAAATTACTATTTTCAAATTTTTCAGTTATCGTCTCTCTAAATTTAAATATGTTTTAAACTCATTATCCTTTTATGCCTTGGGAATGATATGGATCTACTTTATCAACACCTCCCCCAGCTAAATAAATGGATCTGTAGATGAGATCATTAATCTTGGATAGCAGCCAGTTCAGAAAGTCTATTCTGAATTGAAAACTGTGTACAAAACAAATGGAAATTCTACTGTCATTCTTAAGAAATCATGGTGATATTATTCTGTATATAACATTAATGCCATCTTTGTTTGAAAACCCTGTCTAATAATGATAAGTATGTCTTACAAGTCTGTATTTCAGAATTTCACATAAAAAATAAACACGCAAGAGCAAACACATTGCTTAAAATCTAATGATGAAGATATTAGTCCTAACAACCTTTGAAAGTTAATTTTTTAAATCTCATTCTATGTCTCTCATTTTCTCTCTCTCAATTTCTTTTGTTCTTGCCTTTCTTTCTCTCCTCCTTTTTCGCTTTCTCTCTTACTTTCCAAGAGTGAAAGGGAGAGGAAAAGAAATAGAGAGAGAAAAGTGAGAAAGAAAGAGAGAAAAAGAGGTCCCACCCTTTCTCCATCTCTCGCTTTCTGTCTCTTTCTTTATCTCTCTCACTCTCAATCTTTATCATGTTCTTTCTCTCTCTCTTTCTCTTTATTCTCCTACTTTCTCTCTCTCCCTTTTTAACACCCTCAATTTCTTTCTCACTTTCTTTCTCACTCTCTTTCTCACTCTCTTTATCATTCTCTTTCTTTCTTACTTTCTCTTTTTTCTCTCTTTCATTTTCGCTCACTTTTATTATTTGCTCTTTCTCTTTTCTCTCTCTCTCTCTCTCTTTCAATGTCTAGATTTAACTGTTATCTCCCACACATCCATATAAGCTGTGTCTCTTACTCCCTAACCCTCTAGCTGGAGTAGCTTTCAGACTTTGTACAAGATGCACATCATTGTAAAAAAATGTCAATATATACTGCTTTTTCTTTTTTAATCAAATTCACACATATAAGGTAGTAAAGCCACTAAGACACAAGGGCTTACTGAGTGTGAGAGAATTAGAAAACAAAACCTTACTGAGGAGCAAGAATAATAGAAGAATAATCAGGAAGACAGTAGATAACA
>OZ010605.1:33733113-33820613 GCA_963932145.1 Acanthosepion lycidas
GTTTGAAGAGCCACCTTCAAAGTCATTTGAGAGGAAACTATGATCTAGATTGGATGTAGGTGTTGATGGGCAAGATGGCAGTCATCTGCGAAGATGGGGCAATTAAAATATGTATGAGGTCTGATGAAAACGTTAATACAAGTGCTAAAAAAGAAAAATGCAACACATATCAATAAGGTATTTAATCTCCTTCAAAGTAGTCCCCTTCTGAAGCCAGTCACTTTATCCTGGATTGTTTTTGATAGCATTCCTATAATAACATCAAGCCCTAACAGACATTCCCCCTGTTTACAGAGGGAGGGCTGTCTGGATCTGACATAGATCATTTCTAATGTCTTCAAATGTAATGAAGAATGAGCATGATTAAGGATGGAGAAAAAGTCTATGCTGAAATTGGTGCCAACAGTGAAAATGTTCATTCAAACAATTACCATGAAAGTATTTATAGAAAAGGCACAAGAATGCAAATTTATGGTGGTGGGAAAGTGACTGAGGACAAGATGGCAGGTCAAGACCTATAACATTGCAGATTCAAGAACTTCTGAATAGATAGCAAGAGCACCAGACCATATGTAGCAGGAATATTCAATGCATGTTTGAATGGTAGACATATGATTATGTAAGATAGATTTTGGAGGGAATAATTGTCTTGCAATACATAGTGTACTAACTTTTCTAGCAACAAACCTAGCAACTGATTCGATATAAGGTTTCCACTTCATGTCAGCAGAAAACATTAGCCTGAGAAGGTATAAAGAGTCACTCTACTAGAGGTTAGCATCAACCATGCTTATGGAAAGCAGAAAGGGTTTTTTCAGATAGTTAATCTCTATCTATAAAAGGCAGGATGTGTGTGTGTGTGTGTATAACAAATGCACGGCCACAATTTTCAACAGATTTGCACCAAAATTTACATGCACATGCTCCAAGTTAGTGGGAAGGCCAAGACCAACTTTACATTTCTCAACTCCCATCAATAGTGGAAATAATCGATATTTTCATGCTTCTACAGCAGTTTTCATGTATTGCGGCCATTTTCTACTGGCCAGAGTGAGAGCCTATAGCTGGCTGCCATGAATAAGCAGGAAGATTCTATTGGCCAGTCTGAGAGCCAACATCTGACTGACATGAATGTTAACTAGCATGCAAAAAAAATCGATAGCTGCATTCATCACAAGTGGGAAATATTTAAATCTGCATGGCAATTTACTCCAATTGGCTCATTCGCTTGCTTAAATTCAATGTTGAATTTGATTCCGCAGAACTGTGTTGGGTGTGAAAAAGTATTTGTTGTTAACATTCTTTTTTCATTCAGTTTTTCCAGTTACGAGTCGTTTTTTAAAGCTGATCATTTTGTGTTCATTTTGTTTAGTTCTTTTTTCATAACAGATTTAATGTTTAGTATAGAGCTTAGAAAAAATTTGCAGTGTGAGATAGGCAAGACGTAAGGCATGTAGCAACATCAGCACAGCAAAAGGCACTCCTTTAAAGGCAAGTAAGGGCAAAAATATTTGAAGTCAAGTGATAGTGATTGCTGCATGAGTCGTACGAGGTAAAGGGTTAATGAGTTGGATTATTGAAAGGGAGGAGGGAGGAGGAAGGAGGAAGCAAGCAGTACATATTATGAGGATATGTAGGATAGACTTTGAATTTGAAGAGGTTAAGTTTTTAGTGGTAATGGAAGCATCCTCTTTGGAGTCTATTTCAAAGAGTAACAGTTCTGTGAAAGCTGTCTGATGGAACTTACTCTTTACCTAAAAAAGACAAAAAGGGAATCTGGATGATTTGCCATCATGAACATGAAGGTCTAACTCATTAGAACACTTTCCAACCATTTAAATGATTTTTCAAAAGCATTTTATCCAAATCATTCCATTTATAGATATGGCACATTTTTACTTTAGTTTGCACAATACAAGGCCCAAGTGCCAATCAAGGTAGAGAGGTTATTGTCAGGGAAGAGGAAGGAGGAAACAGGAAGTACCTATTATGAGGATATGTAGGATAGATACTGGGTGACCCTGTATTTGAAGAGGTTAAGCTTGTAGTGGTTAGAGCCTATGTCCTTGTTTTGCCACTCATTTATTCAAGCTTCTTTGGAAGGTTATTTGTTGTTTCTCTATGTTCTTATCTTCATTATGTCTTGTGAATGACAAAGTCTCCAAGCCCTCTTTCCTCATTATGTGTCCTAGAAATTTCAAACATCTTTTTCTGATTCTAACTCTGAGCATCCTTTTTGTCTTCAAAACTTCACCATTGCTCACATGTTAAATCCCTAATATTATATAAAAGTTCAGCATTTTATTTTGTTTCAAATAAACATTTTCTGATTTCTTAATACTTTGCTTAACTTTTAGAAAGCATCAACTGCTATACCATATTTCATTAATGAAGTTATTAATTGTTTTTTTTTAATTTATTTTTCATCAGATAAAACTTTATCAAGCTTTATTAGTAGTCATTATAATAGTAATAAAATAATAACATTGTTGCTGCTAATTTGTATATAAAAAAAGGTTGCTAATGGAAGACAAAAAAAGATTCTTTCAGACTTAGCAATTGATTCAATCTCAAGTACTTTATGTTTTGTTATTGTATTTATGCTTTTTAAATCAAAAAACTATTAAAATCATTTTAGTGCATATTAAGTAAAGTACTCAATGTGCTCTAATATAATGTGCTCTATTAGAAATTCAGATCTAGCAATCCTGGTTTCAATGAATAAAATTAAATGCAACATACAAATTAGTGTTTCATTCAAAATTGCTGTTAATACTATGAATTAAGTCTTCTAGTCTGTGACATAGAAATTCTACCTCTGTACTGAGTGACGACTGACTTATAAGTACTTGCTCAACTATATGCAAAATAAGGCAAGTCCATTTTGTCTATGTCACTACGCCTCCAGGAACTGAAGAGGTTTTATGCTTTTTGTTGATCTGTGACTTCTCTGAACAATAATACAAGATTTTATCTCTTTCTCTCTTGAGCTGAGTACCTGGTTCTTTTTTATTAGTGATCTAAGTCTGGATTAATCTTCATTTTGATCTTCCCTGTCAAATTCAAATGAACTATCCTCCAAAGATTCTTTGCTACTATGTTCATTCTCTCCATCAGAAGCACTCGTCTGCTTTTGTCCTTTTCAGGTTCCTCCTCCTCCTCTTCTATCTTGATTTCCTTGTCATCAATTTTAAGTCTTATTTGATCAGAATTCTGTCTACTTGTTGCTATTATAGCAGTATTATGTCCCTTTGGTGCAATAAAGTTAGCTTTTTCCGGACTTGATTATCCATCTTTTTTGTACCATTTATTGAATAGGGCACTGTTAAAAGCAATCTAATTTGTTTTCCCATCAATGCAAAGAAATATTGCATTCTACCAGCATGTGGAATAGTTCTATAATTCAGTAATTGTCTTGGCATGTAACTATCTATGGTGTCTCTGGATGGGGAAAATGCCTTCAAATCTCTCGTTGGTAGCACCTGTTAGGGGCAAAATTATGGCCAAATCTTGATTCTTTGGCGTCAATTTTAGGTTGTATTTGATCAGAAGTATATATATATATATATATATAACATTAAATAAGGTATCTTTCAGCATAGAGGAAGGACTGTGTATTGAATGTCTTTAAACAAAAAATTAAAATACAGGTAAAAATTTAGTTTGACCATTATACATGACATCACCTTGAGTGATTTCAAACTTACAAAGGAACATGGGATTTAGCCAAACATATAAATGCACTGTTGCGATGTTTTCCTGTTTGCAACATAAATGTTCTGCCTCCATACTGAGTGATGACTGACTTATTAGTATTTGCTTGACCCTATGCAAAATAGTTCATTTTGCCTATGTCACTATGCTTCCCAGAAATGAAGGGGTTTTATGATCTTTGTTAATCTGTGACTTCACAGAATAATAGTACAAGATATTATCTCTATTTAGGTGTGTACCTGGTTCATTTATTTGGAATCTAGGTCTGGACTCATCTTCATTCTGAACTTCCAACTCCTTGTCAGATTACTATCCTCCATAGTTTCTTAACTACTAATTTTGCTTTTCTTCCTTTCATGTTCCACCATCATTTCTATCTCAACATTTTGGACAAATTTCTTTTCCAATTTTATTTGCCCTCCAGAAACATTGTGATTTCAATATGGCTAACAGTGTACTCTGATTAAAAAAAAACTCAAGCCCTGTTATTTCACCATTCAGTAATTCAGATCTCACAAGCCTGGCATAGTCATAAACAAACATATATACTTCTGAATTGCCAATGTACACATAAGCCAGTCTACACACAAGCAGTTACTCAAACAAGCATATTACTAAGTGTGAAGACCACAGACATAAGTACAAAAAAATAAATATCAAACAGGCACACATGCATATATATATATATAAACATATTCCAGTGTATACACACAAACATACACAAAAATGCACAAACATGTGCCTATACAGATAAATACATGCATACACAAACAAATTTACTTATGTATATGTGCAGCAACGTACACTCACATTCACATGCATGCATACAAAGTTGCATTTACAGATACACATCGGCATGCCTGCATTAATATAAATGCATACACACATACATGTACATGTATATGTTCATGCTTGAATCCCTAATTTGTAACAAACTTCAAAGAGAAAATGGTGAGCTCTTTGCTCCAAGCAAAATAGTCCGTGCACATGCATTGCAAGCAGGTCCTGGGGGATAGGGAGACTCACTTTTATTAGAGTTGTTTATTTGACTCAGCCATATCTTGCTTTAGGCCATGTTTATTTGTTCTGGACTTTCTTCCAGAAGTTGGTATGGAATTCATGCAACTCTCCAATTCTGGCTTTTACAAGAACTATATAGATTACTTGTTTGCTGTGCTTACCAAAGTGTGTTCTTTTCCGAAAATTAAATGTCGACAGATTGATGTTTGTTTTACGTATAGTTAGGAGTGTCCTAAGTTTAATTTAGTCTGGTGAAAGGCCACAATAGTTGAACACTGAATGAAATGCAAACTCATTCTCTGAGATTGTTAATTCATCCCTCAGCTGCAGTGGCAGGTAAACTCTTTCTTGCTGCTGCTTCCAGCATCCCCTTTTCATTTATGATGAACCCTACTTTTTTGGTGTTAGCCAAACTACAGAATTAAAACAACATCTAATATATACACTGTAAACAAGCACATGTATTTCACAAACAAAAATAGTCAACCAATTAAACAAATTTATTCAATGGCTTACTAATACAGCAACAATTTATATATCTGGAAATTAAGGCAAAGAATGGTTTGTTAATTTTAACACCTCCAAAACAAAACTCCTCTCTTTTAATGATTTGAGAGAAACCATTCTGCTTTCCATCAGCATGTCAGGAGAATGACTTGTTTGTGCCTGCTCAGGCTAAAATTCTCAGCTGACATCTACAGAATTTATCTTTCATATCTATGTCTACCATTCATCTATGCCTCAAATATTCCTGCCACATATGGTCTGATATTCCAGCTATTTACCTAGAGCTCCTCAATAAAATCCAAAGAAGAGCCAGAAATATTATTGGTCATAACTTAACATCTCAGTTTCAGTCTCTTTCCCACTGCCTTAAAGTTACTTCCATGTACCTTTTCTATAAATACTTTCGTGATAATTGTCTGGATGGGCTCTTTGCTATGTTGCCTAGACTTTACGAATTTAAGTGCACTATTAGATTGGCAATCAGATCTCATCTAGTTACAGTTGATTTGGCTAGATGTGACCATTAGTTCTATTCTAATTGTTTCTTTGCACTTTCTGCTTGTGGAATTCTTTTCTGGCTCCATGCATTCAAGTCAAGTTTGATCTTGAAAAACGCAATATCAATCACTTTCTGCTGTCTTCCTGATTACTTTTCTATTGTTCCCTCTCCTTAATAATGTTTTTGCTTTCTACTTCTTCCACACCCAGTAACACCTTATGCCTTAGGGACTTTACTGCCTTGTTTGTGGTGAATTCAATTACAATAAAAAAAGAAGAGTTTTCCAGCTAACAAGTGGGTGTTTCCTTGATGACTACATTCTTAAATTTTTTAAGTCTCTGATTAACCATTATCTTCCACATATTTGGAATGTCGTTCTACAGAAGGATGCTGGGAATATCATGGAATGAACATATGAACAATGACAATATTTTTATTGAAAATGGAAACAAAATGGGCACTTATACTTAACATCAGAAAGATTTGATTGACATTTCTTGGACATATAATGAGGAAATAGGTTTTGAAAAATCTGACCCCCAAAGGACAAATTGATGGCAAAAGGAACAGAGGAAAACATTGCATAATCTACTTAGCAAGCTTGAGTAAATAGATTAAAGAATAATAATAAGAAGAAACAAGATGGGTAAATTTGGATTTTTAATGGGGTACGGAAGGATGCTGAAAATACCATTGGCTGAACAGGTGAGCTACAAAGGACAGGAAATTGCAGAGTGCCATGATCACTGACATCCCAAAAGAATATAACACATAGAAGAAAAAATATGAAGGATAAATTCACTCTGTTAATGAGGTGTGGAAGAATGCTGAAAATACCATTGGCTGAACAGGTGACCAATGATGAATTTTAGAGAAAACATAAATAAAAAAGAACACTTATACTTAACATTAGAAAGAGGTAATTAACATTTCCAGGGCACATAATGAGGAAAGAGGGCTTGGAAAATTTAATACTCACAAGGCAGATTAAAGGCAAGAGGAATAGAAGCAAACAATATATAACCTACCTAGTGAGAGTGAATAAATGGATGGCAGAACAGGGTTTAGGAGAGATAACAAAAATACAAAATTTATTAGGAGCTACAAAGGACAGGAAATTGTGGAGAGCCATGATCACCCACGACTTGAAGAGACACAGCATATCGATAAAGAAGAAGGAGGAGCTTGTATTAATTGATGGTAGAACAGTGATTAAAAGATATAACAAAAAGACAAAATTTGTTAAGAGATACAAAGGACAGGAAATTGTGGAGAGCCATGATCACTAACGTCCTAAAAGAAGACAACACATCGAAGAAGAAGCATGAAGGATAAATTCACTCTTTTAATGGTGCATGGAAGAATGCTGAAAATACAATGGACTGAAAATGATAGCAATGATGAAGTTTTAGATAAAATGGAAATGAAAAGGACATGTATATTTAACATCAGAATGAGATAATTGACATTTCTAGGGAACATAATAAGGAAAGAGGGTTTGGAAAATTTGACACTCACAGGACAGATTGAAGACAAGAGGGACATAGGAAAACAATACATAACCTACCTAATGAGCTTGTGTAAATAGATGGCATAGCAGGGCTTAGGAGGAATACACAATTTATTTAGAGCTACAAATGGTAGGAAATTGTGGAGAGCCATGATCACCAACATCCTGAAGGACAAGGCACACAGAAGAAGAAGTACAAGAACAAGAACAAGAAACATGAAGAGTAAATTTAATGGGATACATGTGCTTGATGCAGACATATCATCTTCTCAAAATCAGACCAATCTTAAATTCTACAATTGTGTTTTCCTTTCCTTGGAAGGAAGCTGGGTTACTGCACAGAAATCTGGATCTATTAAATATCATGTAAAATAAAGAATTATTACTTGATTTTAATGCCACCATACTGCCCCATATCACCCCTTTTTTCTAACTGCTATACCAGGGACAAAAGTCTGCTATTTACTAAGTCTAGCTTTGTATGATGCAGGGACATGAATTTCTAAGGGATCTGGTGTTTTTCATTGCTAACCCAGTTGATCAGTAATGGCACTTAGCAAGTAAGCAAGAGGGAGTAATTTTACTAATCAAGATTCGTATGACACAAGGACATGAGCTTTTAAGGTATCTAGTGTTTTTTATTGCTCACACAGTCAATCAGCAATGGTACTTAGCTAACAGGTGAAACAGAGAGAGAGAGAGAGAGAGTAAGAGTTTATTCATTAAGTCTGGCTTCATATGACACAAGAGCATGAATTTCCAAGGTATCCAGTGTTTTTCATTACTCACCCAGTCAATTAGTAATGGCACTTAGTAAATAGAGAGAGAAAGAGAGAGAAAGGTTTGACAGAGGGGGAGTTATAAAGTCAAGCTTTGTGTGACACAAGGGCATGAGGTTTTAAGCTATCTAATGTTTTAATTGCTCACCCAATTGATCAGTAATGTTACTTAGCAAACAGTCAGGAACAAGAGAAAAAGAGAGAAAGAGTGAGATAGATAGATAGATAGATAGATAGATAGAGTGAGAAGGGACAAGAGAGACAGAGAGTGACAGAGAGAGAGCATGTAGCTTTGCATCTTGGAAGGCATTATTAACAACTGTTATTTCTAGTGTATAAATTTCTCTTCGTACTGTTAAAAAGAAGTTCTTTGAAAGACTTTGTACATATTTAAATATTTTCAAATTATTGAATTCAATTTAAATTATTGATTTCATTTATTTAGTAATTTAATTAATTTATTTATTAATTACTCAAATTAATGAAACTGATTAATTGAATTGAATTAACATTAATTTAATTATTTAAAATCATTTTAATATATTAAGATATCAGATAAAGATTCAATATTGCTATCATGTATCATGCAAAGTTCTGAATCAATACAGAGTTTTGCTTTTTAATTATGAATTCCTCTTGAGACTGATTTTGTTCACTTCACATTTATGGAAAGTCATGAATCCATTATCCCTGCACTCTGTCTCTTTATATCATGAAAACTAATCATTATATATATATATATATATATATATATATATATATAAGGTTCAGAGCAGATAACATTAGAAAGATTTTAGAGTCCCATGAAAATAAGTGGATACAATGTCTAAAAACACAATATCCAGCCAGGCTAAACCATACATTTAACAATATAGATAGTAGTAATATATTACTCAACAAATCAAAACCTATCCACATTTGTCACCCACACAAGACAGACATGCTTACGGAGGTGTGGAGGCCTCACACTTATACACACATCCACATGAATATACACACTTACACACATCATACTCACTCACTCCCTAATGAGCCAAATGATAACACACACCCACAGCAATACACATGTTTACACATATCATACTCACTCACTCCCTAAGCACCAAATAACACACACACAAACACTAAACAGAGACACATCCCCTCTCCAGGACCAATAAAACTGTCAAACTGACCACAGGAATTCAGAGAAGCATAGATCCATCCATCTATCTCAAATAACAACTTAAAAGAGACTGTTTGATCAACACAAGGAATGTTAAAAGATTCATGTTAAAAAGATAAAAAAATAAAAAAACAAATGAAAACTACAGACAAAAGTTCATTTTCCCCAGCAAGACATTCATTTCTGTAGTTTAGTGCTAGCAGCAAGCAGAAATATTTCTCCTCCCGATGATGGCCATATTGGTCGAAACTAGTCAAGGAATCTAAATGAAATAATAATAAAAAAACAAAAGAATATTAATCTACAACCCCGTGTGTCTGAAGATTTTAATTTTTAAATATTTTTTTATTGTTCAATATATATATATATATATATATATGAAGAAATATAGTCTTAAGATGTACTATATTTATCGGATAAAGTGCTGAATATCAGAGACAGAGCGTGCGTAAATATAAAAGTGAACATAGAAGTCAACACTTACAGGCACACACACACACACAAATATATATTTTTTAAACAAAAGGTGGTCTATGTGTAGATATGTAATAGATGTGTAATATGTAGATTTAATAGGCCTGTTAACAAAATTTGAAGTATAAAAAGCCAACAAAATGTACAGTATTTACATTATGCGGACTATTGTCCTCATCTTTGTCACAACGTTTCAGCCGTTGTAAGCTTCGGCCTCCTTCAGGTGGTTGGAATTTCAAACTGAACCCTTTATTTCGATCCCTGGGGTAGACTGTTCTAGTTCCACATGCCATGTTTGATAGATGTCAGTTATCAGTTATCTCCTGCTAATTTTCTCTCTGAAAGTTCTCCACTGCCTTAACCGGGTATTGAACTAACACTCTTTGGGTCTGTCACTGGATCTAACCAACGCCTTTATCCACTGTGCCATGTGTCCTTGAGGATTTGAATTTCTGGTTATTATAAACCTAATGTTTTCAGCAACCATTTTTACCCATGCTCATATTGCAATTTTGCTGTTATCATTGCAAGTTTTTACCAGAGCTCATATTGCAACTTTGTTATCATTGCTTTTCTCTGGCACTCCTTATTACTGGTTCCCATATTGTATTTATTTCTATGCTTGGTCGGCTCAGGAGATTTTTGTGGCCTAGCATATGTGCTGATTCCTTAAGTTTACGAATTTTCCAATGGTGTTCCCTGTCTATGATCTCAACATGATCCCACAGGGAACGGTGATCTCCCTTCTCTCTCCATATGTGGTCAGCCACGCCTGATTTTTCTACTTCCCCTCACGTTACAGCTTTCTGGTGTTCTTGAAGCCTTACGTTGAGGGGGCGGCCTGAATATAAAGGAGAGACAGTGTAAATACTGTACATAATACCTCATCTCAGAAATATAGACAGACGTCAACAAAATGATACTAATATTTTCAATAAAATTGATATTTATTATAATTTATCCTTTTGACTGAATTGAAGCACGAAGAAATAGATTTTAATGCTGGAATTTTTTAACAAGTCTGTGTTCTTTTTCAATGATATGAGACAAAAACTAAGAAGTAGGACTTACTCTTCTGTGGAATGCTGTTGCTTAGAGGTATCCTGCGGGAATTATACTCTCTGTAAACCAAAATCCTTGTTTAATCCCTCAATGTTTGAATTCATTTTGAAAATGAATTTCAACTCTGATCTGCGTCTTTCTTCTCAGCTGTTGAATGAAGATGCTACAAGCACATATCTGATGTCATTGGTGCTATGAAATGGTTGGTTGAAGTATACAGCAACATGGAAAAATTGTTGTTATTGAACTGAAGATGAAATTCTGTTCCAGTTTCTCCAAGATAATTTCTTTTTTTGCATTTCTTAGAAAAAAGCAAATATATATGATTTAAAATGTCACAATTCAGAACCAGGCACTTACATAGTATTCAAAACACTGGCTGATAAAAACATAGATATCTTCTTCACCCTTTCTCAAACAGTCTTAATTGTTTTATTACTCTTCATGCAGAATTCTTTCACTGCCAGTTCAAGAAAGACATATGGGTCACTAACACACAAGAGAATGTCTAATATCAATAATATTTAACATTGAAAAACATAAGAAAAATTAATTCCTATTAATAATATGTGGAAATATCCACTATTTGACTTCTATTTCTCCTTTCTTTTATTATATATATATATATATATATATATATATATATATATATGCAGCATATCTTCATTCAAGCATGTTTGGGTGAATAATCTGGACATATTATGACTATTTATTTTTATTTTAATCTGCTCAAATTCCCAAATAAGTATCTTGGTGTTGTTAAAAAACTCATTTTTAAAACATTTACAAGAAAAATTTAAACAAAGTTATCTCCCTTACATATTCTTAATCTAAATTTATTATAACAGAGTGCATTTCATGTGCATTTGCAAAGAAATTCGCAACTATCAATTACATTAATTTTGTGTCTTAGCAATTCACTCCAGAAGAGATGATCTTGGATGAGATTGAATATACTTTGGGGAAAAAAAAAGAAATAACCAAACTATGGTGTCTTTCTTAATGAGTTTTGTAACAGCACTAAGAAACTGATCCCTGAACTTGAGAGTATTAAAATAAATATGTCAAGATTACTTAACCAAAAATGCTTAAATGAATTTATATACATATATATATATATATATATATATATATATATATATACACACACACACACACACACCCACACCATAGTTCAAATGTTTGTGACCACTTCTGGTAATTTTTTAAATTGGTCTAAAAAGTAGTTGTTTTGTACTTTTATATATATTTTTTTAATCAATTTAGCCCCATGCAAGGCAGTAAATCCATTGAAGTGCAAGGGGTTACTGGGTGTGAAGTGTTAGAAACAGAAACATTAGTAAAGAGTGAGAACAAAGGAAGTGTAATCAGAGGACAGACGATAGTGACTGACCTTTCATTTAAAATTTTGCAGATTAAAGTAGGCTAGAGAGCATTCAGCCAGAAGGGAGATTTCCACAAGTGAGAAAAGAAACTGTTAGCATAGAATTTATGGTTACATATAGCTAATTCAACTGTAAATTGATGAGGCACAAGGAAGCAACCTTATGGCAGTGGGAAACAGACTGAAGCCGAGATGCCAGAACAGGACCAGTAATATTGCTGATTCTTCTTTGGATTTTATCAAGGCAAATAGTAGGAGCACCAGAGTGAATGTGGCAGCAATATTCTAAGTATACAATATATAGATATATTGTCCTATATATATATATATATATATATATATATATATATATATATATATATATATATATATATATATATATTACTTTTTAATATTTATCTTTTATTATTATTTTTTTTAATTTTAATTTTTATTGATAATTATGGTCTATTTTTAATATTTACTATTAATTATATATCCATGTTTTTGTTTTGTTTAAATAAGTAACCTGCCTTTGATTATATAATTAAAAAAAATATTAAAGTATGAATATTCACCACTCAAATGTATAATTTTGAAGATTGTGTCGTGCATTAAACTCAGAGTCATGCTAGCGGTAAGTGATACTCTGTCTCTTTATATTGTCAAATTTTCTCATTATATATCTATATCTATCTATGTAATATATATATATATATATATATATATATATATATATATATATATATATATATTATTTTAAATGCACAGTACTGATTGTAAAGTGCTCAGTATCAGTGATAGAGCTAACATATTCAATTGTATGGATATGAGTCTGTGGAATCTTCCACAACAAGCCAGTTAACGCCTACTAGGAAATGCACTATTCCTGTTGTAATTTTCACCATCACAATCTTACAAAGTATATAACAAGCATTCATTGGTTATTCACCTTCAATCTAGCTCAATGATTGGTCAGTTCTAACCAATCAAACCGCCTGCATGCAACAAATCTATTTTCCCGCTTTCTCCATTTGAGCCCTGCGACAACACAATTGTAAAAACAAAACACATGTAAACTCTTTCTCTCTGTTTCTCACGTCTCACTCCTTGCTACCAAGTACTAAGATGTAATCTACAAGAACTCCTGTCTTAAACTTTGCTGTCAGATGTTAAAGACCATTACCAACATTCATGCAAGTACGAATTCTGAAATCTCTTCTGAACTTTTACCAACTTGTACAATACACAATTCCAAACATGCTAAAGAAACTTTATTCTTCTAAACTACAGTTTAATAATTACTTTCACTTTATGAACTTAGGTACAAATATTACCTAATCTAAGAGACACAACTCTGTCTAACCTTTTCACTCAGTATTCATGGATGTATATCAAACACTAATAAATTCAATTGTTACGTTTTGAAACAAGATGTTTATGAATCTTTATTCTCTGTCTTGTATTAATTGTTGTGGATGGAAGTTTATTGAACACACAGAATTTTAAGCCTTCTGATAATTCAAACCTTCTATTCCTCTCCAACACACTTCACACATCTGCAACAAGTTCGTCTGATGATCACAAATTGAATATATATATATATATATATATATATATATATATATATATATATATATACACAGATATATATATATATACAGATATATATATATATACAGATATATATATATAGAGAAAGATAATATTTTTTATTTATTTTTTTTTTTTAAGTATTTCACTGCTAGCAAGGCGGGAAGCCACTAGCACGCAAGGGTTTATAGAGGATTTGGAGCAAGAGCAGGTAGGAATGATAGAGGAAAGGATGAGGAGAAGGATAGTGGATAGATCAAGGCAACTGGAGATGTTGATTGACATTACATTTGAATAGTTGGAGATTATAGCTATCAGGGAAACAGCAATAGGGAAGGGAGTTCCACAGGGGAGAGGTGCGAGATATGAAGCTATTGGAGTAGAAGAGGTGGCTACATTTAAGTGAAAGGGTGAGAGCAGGATGCCAGACTCATAGGATGCTTGAATTCATGAAGTCGGGGAACCAGCGAAAGCAGCTCATCGGAGCAATTACTATGAAAGTATTTGCAAAAAAGACAGAGAGAGGCACATCTGTGTGAGAGCGACTGCAGACGAGATGCCAGATTGGGACCAATCTCTGGATCTTATCAAGAACCCTGAGGCAAACAATAGGGGCTTCAGACCATATATGGCAGCAATACTCCATATATATATATATATATATAAACTCTGGTATTTTCAATGTAAAAGCATTTATGTTAGAGAGACATCAAAACATCTAAAAGTTTGTATCTATGACATAAAAGAGATTTATGTTTAGACAATCTTTCTAACTCTCTCATAATACACAAGAACCAAACTAACCATAACTTTGATCTTACAAATACCACCCTAATTAAAAAAAACATAATTCTTTATATTGGAAGTACTTGTGGGCCTACTAATAACAATATTATCAACTATAGACACACGTTTAAAATATTATATTACATCACCAACGTTAAATCTTACATCACCAACCATTATGAATAAATCTAACATATGTTTATCAAAAACAAACAGCATGTACATAAAAATTTTCTCAAAACTTCATGCAAAAAACCAAGAAACATTATGTCTACTTGACACATACATGAATACTTACGAACACTTATCTGAATCCTACGGAGACAAACTGAAATTTTTTATACAATTACATGCATAAAGCAATGTTAGCAATTTTTCAGTTGGGCATGGAATCTGTTAATTTCTTGAAACCTTGAATTCCAAACTCCACAAATTTTCCTAATGTTAGTTTAAGAGAATTGAATGCATGTGAAACATGACTGACCAATGAAAATCAAACCCGACTAAAGTAAAAAAAACTAGAAATATATATATAATTTTTATAAATGTAAAAGACAAAGGGAAAACCATAAAAGTTGCCGACACATTTCGTCCAATGTGGACTTTTTCAAGGCAAAAAACGAAATGAGTTTATTAAACAAAGTAACTAATAATAACAAAAACAAAATGTCCTTAGTAACTAGAAGAATTTATAGAACACTATTTTTCATTTTGTTAGTTTTCCTATTGTCTTTTTCTACAGGTTAACTCTGAGAAATTTTTCATATATATATATATATATATATATATATATATATATATATATATATATATATATACTTTAAGAAATGAACAAAGTCCGACAATTTATTTATTAAAGACATTTTTTATGTTTAACGTTCTTTTTATAGATACACGTATTTAAGTAAATGCTCTGTTTATAATAAACAGTATTAAATAACATTTACCGGCCTGAATGTCCGAGAAATTTTCATAGAAAATATTCGTCCTTTGACAGGATTCGAACCTGCATCCTATATGGAAACGCCATTTAGCCGGGCGTGCCTAACCGATATAGGATGCAGGTTCGAATCCTGTCAAAGGACGAATATTTTCTATGAAAATTTCACGGACATTCAGGCCAGTAAATGTTATTTAATACTGTTTATTGTAAACAGAGCATTTACTTAAATACTTGCATCTATAAAAAGAATGTTAAACATAAAAAATGTCTTTAATAAATATATATATATATATGTATGTATTTATGTATATATATATATATATATTATGAAATGGTCAAAGTCCAACAATTATTCTTTTTAAGACATTTTTATGTTTATACGTTCTTTTTGTCTATATTTCTGAGATGAGATATTATGTACACTATTTACATTATTCGGACTATTGTCCTCATCTTTGTTGCCATATTTATCACAACATTTCAGCCATTGTATGCTACAGACTTCTTCGGGTAGTTGGAATATCAAACTGAACCCTTTATTTCACTGGGGTAAACAGTTCTAGTTCCATGTGCCATATCTAATGGATGTCAATTGTCATTTATCTCCTGTTAATTCCCCTCTCCAAGTTCTCCACTGCCTTAACCAGATATTGAACTCACACTCTTTGAGTCCTGTCACTGGATCTAACTAATGCCTTTATACACTGTGCCATGTGTCCTTCGATAAAGGAATTTTGAAGTGGATCCTTTATTTCATCCACAAGGGTAGATTGTTCTAGTTCTACATGCCATACCTCTTCTGGATGTCACAGTTATCTCAATTTAACACAACTCTCCAAATTTTTTGTTCACCACTGCAGTAGTCTGGTATTGAACTCAAGACACTTTGGTTCAAGTCACTGGATCCAACCAATGCTTTTATCCTCAAGGAGACATGGCTCAGTGGATAAAAGCATTGGTGATTTGACCCAATGAATTCTGAGTTCAATATCTGGCTGCAGCAGTGGTGAAAAAAAATTTGGAGGGGCATAACTGAGACATCTGGAAGAGGCATGGCACATGGAACTAGAATTTTCTGGTTCATATGCTGATTACAAAATAGAAATAAAATATTTTCAATCATTTAAATTTTATTCATTTGTTTCTAAGATTGTTGTTTTTTGTTTTTTTTTACTCAAAACTCGAAAAAAAGTAAGTAAAATATAAGATAAACCCTCATTCTGAAAAAGTTTAAAAAATTGCTCACTTCTGGGTCATGGGTCCAATATGATGCGATTTCATGGAATCATCATTCTGTGATTGACAACTGTTATAGCGGAACATCATTCTTCTTCATCATGTGCCATGTTCCTTCAGGGTGGAGGCAATCATGGCTCTCCACAATTTCCTGTCTTTGTAGCACTTAATAAATTTTGTCTTTTCATTATTTCTCCTAAACTTTGTCCTTTTTCTATTTACTCAAGCTCATTAAGTATGCTATACATTGTTTTCCTCTGTCCCTCTTTCCCTCAATCTGTCTTGTGTGTATCAGGATTTCCAAGCCCTCCTTCCTCATTATGTGTCTCAGAAATTTCAACATTCTCTTCCAGTTGTTAAATATAAGTTTCCTTTTTGTTTCTATTTTCTCCAAAACATCATTTCTCACATGTTTGGTCCATGGTATTCTCAGCATCCTTCTGTAGAACAACATTTCTGTTACTTCAAGTCTCTTTTTCGTCTGAGAAGATTGTCTAGCATTCACTGCCACAGAAGAGGACAGATATCATGTAACTCTTTTTCTTTGTTTCTCGTGAAATTTTCCTGTCTCTTAATACTTTGCTTAGCTTTTGGAATGCATCTTTGTTTATCCCAGTTGCATCTTCACTTCTCAATGTTGCACTTTTCAGCCTCTGTTAGAAAACTTCCCAGATATTTAAATTTTTGTACTTGTTTCATTTTGGTATCCCTGTTATGTAATTTGAATTTTGGGCTCAACCTTTTTTGCTAGCGTCCTGGGTATGACGATAAACTGCATCCGCGTCCTGGGTATGACGATAAACTACATCCAACAACAAGGCTTCAGATAATGTTTTCGGAAAAATAATGTTGCCAGCTATACGTTTTTGAAACAATAATGTTGCCAGCTTTCCGTTTTTGGGAAAAATAATTATTGCCAGCTATATGTTTAATAGTACTGTATATATATATATATATATATATATATACACCTTAATTTGGCATTAAATGACCCACAGTGGTTGATATGCCATAAAACCCAACCAACCAAACCAAACCTTTTTTGCCAACAACCATGCATTGTATATTCTTTTAATTTGAGGAGTAAATTCCCAAAAAATGTCTTTCAAGATAATCTTGCTAACCAGTACTCTACACCACATCTAATGTGTGTATGCATTGGTAAATGTTTATTATATATATATATATATATATATATATATATATATATATATATAGATAGATAGATAGATAGATAGATAGAGAGACAGACAGACAGACAGACAGACACACAGACAAAGAGAGAAAGAGAGAGAGAGAGATCCGTGTGCCTGCAGGTGTGCATTTTATCTTGAGACGAAAATGTTAAGTCTATCTCCCCCTTAACAAGTACCTGGAAGCGGATACAAAAAGGTGTTAAATTTCACAAATCACTTCACTTCCTTGTTTTTTATATATATATATGATTTTTAAGATTTTTTTTAATTTCTTTTATTTTCACTGTATCAATGATGGTGGGGGAGTTGTATGGGTTGGCAGGGGGTTGGACAGGGAGATCATATCTGTAAATTCAATCAATCTGTCTTCATTAAAACCCCACCCAATATGCTGCTAAAAAAAAAATGTAATAAAATAAAATAAATTCTTGTCGCTCTTTAAGATCCTTACAAGAGATAAATCCTTGTAATATATCCCGAAAGCTTTCTGAAAACTATTTAATTGAATGACGTCATTAAAAGACGTGTTATAAGGGCGAACGATTCGTCAATATATCAAACGTTTTATTTCTTCTCTATCGCGAAAAATAATCTACTGAGAAAGAATCGGTTCAAGAAAGACTTCAACTGGGAAAAGATTTAGGCTAGCTGAACATTCTTTGCTTTATTACAGGCAGCTTCTGTGACAAAACGTTTTGAATTCCTTCCGATTAAGGAATGGATTTCAAGTTTTTGTTTTCATCTTGCATTTTATTTTTCTTCTTTTTTTTCAATTTGCTTGATAAATTTCTCTTCATCATTGAGAATCGTCTTGCAGGAATTGATAGTTATCGTCTAAGAATCAGATCCCTTCAATGCCATTTCAAGTGTCATTTTTATCAGCCACATCCCACTATCATCATAAATATTATCTAATTTATTCCTCTTCCCTTTTCTCTGTGTTATTTGTCATCATTACTATTATCATTGTTGCATCTTCACAATGGATTTCCATGACCAGAGATCAAGTGACAGCAAGCCGATTAAAATATCTTGCGCCCGGCAGTATCTTGTAGCTATTGCTATGGATCAAATAACAGGTGTTTGATCATTTTTCTTAAATTACTTGTTAATATAAGCTTCAATCTACATCTTTATATCAGTGATATTTGACATAAGATGACAACTTACCCCCAAATCCTGTCACCTTGAGGCTATATCTTGGCTGGAGCTACCCATTCTTCCGTTGACTGTTTGAATAGAATTCAAAAGCATATATATGGCCTCCCTCGTAGGTAATAAATTATTTTCCTCCTTCCAGACCTTTTCCCAATAGATGAAATGCCACAACTCTCTTATTACTTTATTATTATTTCTATTGCAAATGTTCTGACAAGTTAAATTCGTTAGGTTATTCTTACAACTAAATAAAAATTGCTTTTGCTTTAAATAAACCTCAAATGATTGGGAAGACATAAAAAAAGAAATCAATCAATAAATCAATTCTTATCTATGTACAAATTTGCTCTTTCATTCAGGGCTGATGCCAGGGTCACATGCCACCCCTTGAATCTATGTTCATGGAAAACAGTGTTCAGTTCACAATGAGAATCATTCCTCACCCACCAGGTTTTGGACTGGTACCAGTCTGTGGATCATTTGCTATCAGGTCACAAAGAAATAATTGACTTTAATTTCCAACATCATACTTTTGGGAAGCAGGGTTTTCTGCAATGACAAACACCAACACAAAACTATGAAGTAGATTAGATATAAGAAACATACTCTGTGAGTCATTGTCTCCCATCGCTCCCAGATGGAACCGTCTAGTTGCAGGGAAACAAGCTCAGGACTCCCACTGGTTCTACATTATGGTGAGTTGATATTGATGTAATAATAGTGTAATAAGGATAGATTCAGGGAAACTAAGGGTGTGGTTGGGCTGGAACCTAGACATATGAGTCAAAAGATTATACACTTTTTCTTCCCTTTAATGAATTACTCTTTTTATTATTACTTTTTTTTTTATTGAAATGCACTTAAATTACAAGTATGTACCACTGCCAATTTGCAGAAAGGTTGTCCGGCATGAAGTTGGTCTGTGATATAAAAAGGTTGGAGATCATTGCTTTACAACCTTCTCCACATATATAACAACTACGAAACCGTAACCTTTGAAAAAGTTTTACTATTGCATTACTTGCAGCAAATGGAACTACTGTCCTAGGTATGATGATAAACTACATCCAGCAGCATACTGGCATAAGGTTTTGAGGAGTGTGGAACCACTTCTTAATTGCTGTTGTTCCCAGGTCCAACCTGACCTGGGGTGGTAGCATCTGTTAGGGTTCCAGCTATGGGCAAATAGTGACCACCCACCCACCAAACTGAGGTTAAAACACTATAATATATTTTTATAGTAAAAATTTCCAGCAATTGACTTTAATAGTAAAAAAGATTACCAAAGCTCCCAAGGAAATTAAATTTTGGCATTAAGTGACACATAAGGAGTTCATATGCGGTTAAATAAACCAAACCAAACCAAACAAAAGGAACTAAAGAACTATATGTAGAATTTTAGAAATCTTACGTATGCATCCACACAACCACACACAAATGCACATATATGTGCGTGAGCAGAGCCAGTGCAAGGGTCTCATACCACTGCCCCTAATCTATAATATGGAGCCCCACTGTAATACATGTCTAATTTCATAAGGTAGTATTCATATAAAATGCAAATTTTATTGTAACCTAATTATGTACAATAACGGATCATATGCAATATAGGTGAACAATTCAACTAGAAAAATTGAAAATAAATACAATGTATCTAAATACAAATTAGAGACATGTCGATAGATAATTATTAGGTTGGCGCAAAAATAATGACGGTTTTTGACGTATTTTTTTAACGTCAAAAACCGTCATTATTTTTGCACCAACCTAATACATCTATATAAATAAATGTGAATGTCAATGTGTCAGTGTGTCACACTTTTTCAACTTTACTCCTAGAGGCCGTAGCTTAACTGTTGTAACCTAGGGAAGTTTACTGAGTAGAATAATCAAAGGTTGGTAATGAATGATAATACTTAGGACAAGAACAATACATATAAGATTTGCTAGCAGCACATAGAAGTAGTCAACTGCTAGAAGTGAGTCAAGTGAATTCCACAATGAATCTCCAACTGCAGACCAACATACAGTATTTACTACTGTATTTATATGAATGGGGATATACCCATTATTGTCCGTAGGTATGATACAACACTAACATATTGGAATCCGGCCAAGTCCATGAACAAATTCCAGCTCCAGGCCAACTCCAGACCCTACAATACTGAAATTTTGGATTCCCAAGTTTTCATTACTATGACTGTTTCCAGCAATTCTTTTACATGATGTTTGTGTATGATAACAATTATAATTTGGAAATAAATTTGGGAATAATCGAAATTAATTGAAAAATCCAATGAAAATCACACATGAAATAAAAACAAATGCTTGTGCAAAAGTAAAGACCTACATACATCAAATTGTCTTTAAATTAAGTGTTAGCAGAAGAATTATTATTGAACTTTTAAAAGGTAAGCATAAATATTAATGCAGTACTCAATTGCAGTAATCAATTTTGAGTTTTTCTGTAATCTATTGTTGCCTATTACATATGGCAGCATTATACATTGCAAAAAGAAATCTCTGCCAAAAGAGGACCAGATTGCAATCAAAAGAGCGAAGGCTACAGCGAACAAAAGGAAGTCATGTGCAAATGAAAACCCTGATCAAATGACAGCCAAGAGAGCTTCTGTTATAGTGAACACACCTATTCTATAGTTAATAGACTCTCCCACCTATAATAAGTAGGAGTAGTAAGAGTAACAAGTCAGTCGCTCAGTGAGTTGGTCAGTCAGTCGATGTAGGACAACCGTTAGTCGGATATTAAAGTATCAGTCACCACAACTAGATTACTGCGTCATTACCTATTATATCAAGTTCCTAACATTTTGTATGTTGAACCTATTTTTAGGACCGACTTAGTGCAAATACAAGCCTCCACTGTGAAACCATTACATAACAGCTTCCAATCCTGAGAATATGCAAAGGCTTAGGGACTCTCAAACTCTTGATCAAGCCAAGGGCCAAATCATGGATTTCGAGGGGAAAAAAAAAACAGAATGATGTTAAAATCTGCAAAATTTTCATTCTTTAATAGTTCTTTGTGGGTAGCTTAATTTATTAGGTTGGTGCAAAAATAATGTCGGTTTTTGACGTTAAAAAATACGTCAAAAAACGACATTATTTTTGCACCAACCTAATAAAAAGTAGGTAGAAAAAAGAAAATGTGGATAAGATAGCAAGGGTCACAAATCATTGCCCAGGGCCCCCAATTAGATTGCCTCAGCCCAGGCAATGGGTAATACAAGCCAGCCATGCTTTCATTTTATCATCATCAGAAAGCTGCTGTTTTCTCAGAAATTTTTGTGCCAAGTCATAACTAATGGCCATGGTGAGATTTAAACATTTCTGCACAGGAAAATACTCAGCATTTATTGAAGAACAGTCAGCATCATTGTTAGTTGAAATTTATAAAATATTTTTCTTAAAAACATTTTCAGGAATGTAGTCTCTTCATATCCACTGTTATCATTCTTCCTAATACTGACAGAAGTTTCCTTCCTAACATTTTGTTTAAGGTAATGTGGAACATCAGAATATTGATTATATCATTCTTTACACTGCTAGGTACATGTGCTATCCCTTGTTATTGTAGGAAGTCTTGGTTTGGTTGTTTTTGTTTAGTGGCATGTCAACACCTCTATGGGTTATATAATGCCAGGATCTAAATATTTTATATACAGTTTTATGGCTTCAACTACAGATATTTTGTACATAAATGTAAGTTTTTAGATATATAGTTTGTAGATGGTAAAAATTATCCGAACTGCTATCCATTACTCCACCATCCATTTACACAATTTTTGTAGGTAGTTTCCTTGCTGTTTCCCTCTATCTATCTTGCCTTTGATATGACTTAAGAGTGTCAAATTTCTCACACCTTCTTTTTCCATTATGTATTCCAGAAATTTCAGCTGTTTCTTTCTGATTCTAAATATAAGTGTAGCTTTTGTTTCTGTTTTCCTTAACATTTCCCCATTGATTACATGGTCTGTCAATGGTATTCTTAGCATCCTTCTTTGGAAATACATCTCCGTTACCTCAAATCTTCCCTTCATCTATGAGAGATGCTTTCACTGACATATAAGAAGATGGATATTGCATGGCCTTTCAGCACTCTTTTTGTTATTTCTAATGAAATTTTCTTAGTTTTATCGATGTACATAATGAGCATCCAGATAATTTAGTTAGAAAATACCTTGTCTGGGATCTTCTTACCTCAAATTTTTTTCAGAGCTAAAATGTAAATGTTGCTCTTATGGCTTAAAAAAAAGGAAAAGATGAAATTTTCATTGATGCATGTGTTGACTACCCGTCCATGTCAACTGCTTGTCTGACAGAGACAATGTCACGTGTTTGTGTGTTTGGAAAAAAGTGGGCTTGATTCTCATTGTTTTAGAATGAGTAAATTAATGATAATTTTAATTGTTATAATTATTTTTCTGATTAGTCCAGTCAGCTATGTGCTATGTGTGATGCATGCTTAGGTGATCATGTATCTTTTGTTACATGACTGACAAGCCAGACTTTTTCCTGCAGTATGTTGTCATTTCTTTCTGCAGTAGACCAGTTGCCATCCTAGGCTATGGAACGTGGTCTTTCCTGCTATTTACCCATAGCTGGGGGAGAAGAAGAGGATTCATATCTTTCCCAAGGGTATTAGCACATAAGTAAATGTAATGGATTTGACTGGAATTTGAACTCGGCTCTCCAATTCCTCAATCTGAGCCACTATCAATTACTCCATCATGCCTCCCTATTTTTTGATACTATAATTAATTTTTATTTATTTATTTTTGATGGACATGACAAACTACTATATGCTTCTTCCTGGAGTTTGCTATTTTAATTGGAATCCAAGCTGAACAATTTCACTAGTGTAAGTTGAAATGAGAGCATTCACAGCAGTAACTGATTTGCCACTGTGGGGGTCTTATCTCCTTTTGCTCTAGGACTGTGACTAATTCTGCTGGCTATTCTGATTAGTGTGCTTATGTGGTGTGAAGACAGGAATAAACAGCAAGGCAATCAAACACCAAATGACAAAAAATGGTTTCTGAGTTGGTGGATTCATGCATTCTTCTGGTTAATAAATTAATGATTTGAAAATAACTATTTAACATTTTTCATACAATGGGTTGCATCCCTGCCAACAATAAAATACATGCTTTGTGATCTCTTTGAAGGGTATATAAGTAAAGTTTCTAGATAAGACAAAGATCAGACAATGCAGTAAATCAATACAGACAGCAACATTTCACAATGGTGTGGCTTAAAAGAAATCCCCTTTACTCATTCACCCCCTCTCCCTCAACAAGCTACATGACACTTACACAGTCTTCCTCACTTTTCCCCTTAATCTTTCTAACACATACACATGAAGAAATCACATTTCTTTTCATCTTAACAAACAACTGAAAACCAGGACTGTATATATCTGGTCACTCGTATTTGAGGATACCTGTCTACTAGGGAAGCTAGCCAATCCCTATTGCAGATGCTTGCTCAGGTGCATTTGTGTTTATTCAACACCCACAGAGCCCACCTCTGGTTTATAATGCAACTATGCTGAGCAGATCATAGTTACAGTTTCTGGGAAAGAGTGTGTTATTTAGCATGATCAACACTTTGGACAAGTCCAGCACACTCAAGGCCTCAGTCATGCTGATTTGTGACTTTGTTCTGTCTACCCAATGGTATAGTTTTCAGGCAGTTTTCAAATGTGCCACATGCTGTGATCAACCCCTCCAGTCCAATAACAGGCCTCTTTCCTGGCAGATCAACCATGGTGAAATTCGAACCTGGGTCTCATGGTCAGAATGCAAACATTCTAACCACTCAGTCACATGCAAACAAGGTCTATAAGAACATTAACACTCATACACGCTAAGAAAAATTTAATTGTAATATTTTATATTTTTATATTTAACAACCTTCTTCCCCTTTTTCTTTGTTGTGCATTGATTCAAATCTGCAGCACTTACATCAAGTGCAACTTTTCCGTAAACATTCATGAATCTTCTGGGAATGTTTGCATTCCTTTCTTATTTTTAAAACATTCTATGATAGTTAATTCCTTTGTTTTTTTTTTTTACAGGCAATTTCTGTCTGTAATAAACAAAAGAACTGTCTGTTTCTTGAATGGTAACCATTTTGAAAAAGAATTATGAGAAGGAAAAAACAGTTCATTCTACTAATTTAGACTTTGCTCTTTGAGAAACATGGCTTATAGCTAAAAAAACAAAAAAACAAGAAAGGAATTCTAAAACATTTAAAATTCAAATTTTGAGTGACCTTTGTATTATTGTACTAATTGTCTGCAAAGTAAAATATTCTTTGATACTTTTTAATACTAATGTTCACCATGCACAAGGCTCTATAATCACTCAAGGTAGATGGTTAGTGTTAAAATGGTTATGAAGAATAAGGTGTGATATGAGTGAAAGAGGTTGTGGTAGGAAGGTAGGGTTATGAGGATAGGGAATATAAATATTGATTGACCCTTAACCTGAAGATTATAGTTTTCAGGGAGATTTCCTCCACGTTTTCTCATTATTTTTAGAATACAGATGAAATGAGGCTGATTCAACTCTGTGAAAGTGGCATAGCATGCCTTAGTAAGATAGACACAAGATCAAATAATGAGGAAAAGGAAAGAAAAGCAAGGAATTTGTTTTCTTCCAGCTGCAATCGGGGAGTATACCTACCTTCCTCGAAAATTAGCATTCAAAATTTCAACTTTTATCTAGCTGAGAACATTGATCTCTCAGAAAGTTGGGCAATATCCAACTTTTCATAATCTGCATAATTTTATACTGAAAATGGATCAAATAATTTTTCAAATAAGAGTAGGGATTTGCCTGTTACCCAGTTTATATTCCTTGCTGTTTTTTTTTTTTTTAAATAGGAGTAGAGGTTTATTCCTTGTTTCCTGTTTAGGATTGGGTACCTTCTAATGTTTTCTCAATGTCTTTCACTCACAGTAACCCCTTCTATCTTAGTGGCATTATCACCTTTCTTGGGGTTAATTGAGTAAAGAAAAAAATTTGGTATTAATACTAGTTTACTGGTGCTTTCAAATATAAAAACATATTTTTTAAGCCTTACTATTATTAGAAATGGCGATGCATATATATTTATTATTTTAGTACATTGATCTCTCATGGAGTCAGTCTCCTCACCTTCTGGCATCAGAGACTTCTTGGAATAGTGTATTATTCTTATAACAAATACAATGTCATCAGGCATTGACAATACAATGTAGAAAGCTATAGTACAGCAAGTTTCAGATAAAATATACAAATACTCGTGCTGTATGAGATAATAAAGATAATATTTTTACACCTGTGTGTTTTTTAATATTACCATAAGTATTGTTTATATTAGTAGTATTCATCAGTTTAATAATTGTCACTCTATGAGTAATTATTATAATCTCAATTAATTTTTTTATCTCATTGTCACTTTTTTTATTGTAATTAAAAAAATGACTGCAAGAATAACAATTTTGTTATATTCTTTAATATCTGACATTTTTCTGCTAGCAAGATCATCATTAGCTTAATAACATTGTTCTTGACAATAATAATAATAATTCAGTGAAAGAATTTGATAAAGCTGAAATTACATGAATGTGGTACAGTATTTACATTATGCAGACCATTGTCCTCATCTTTGTCACAACGTTTTGGGCTGTTGTACGCTCCAGCCTTCTTGGTTGGAATTTCGAACTGAGCCATTTATTTCAATCCCTGGGGTAGACTGTTCTAGTTCCACGTGCTATGTTTGATGGATGTCAGTTATCTCCTGCTAATTTTCCCTCTAAAAGTTCTCCACTGTATTGAACTCACACTCTTTAGGTTTGTCACTGGATCTAACCAACGCCTTTATCCGCTGTGCCATGTGTCCTTGAGGACATCTGTGTATGAATTTCTGGGTATTATAAACCTAATGTTTTCAGCAACCATCTTTACCAGTGCTCATATTGCAATTTTTGCTGTTATCATTCCATGTTTTTACCAGAGCTCATATTGCAACTTTGTTATCATTGCTTTTCTCTGGCACTCCTTATTACTGGTTCCCATATTGTATTTATTTCTATGCTTGGTCGGCTCAGGAGATTTTTGTGGCCTAGCAAACATAGAAACTATGACTATGAATGTGGTATTTAAACACAACACTTATTCCAATAATAACAAGAGGAAGGGAACACAATAACAGATTAAAATGAATACCGATAGACTTTTCAAGGAACTCTCAGGGAATCCATCATTATCTGAAATACAAAATACCGTGTCTATATTTCTGAGATTAGGTATCATAACTATTTATACTATTTACATTGCTGTCCTCATTTTTATTGTCACATTCACAACCGTTCAGCTGTGGTATGCTCCGGCCTTCTTCAGGAGATATTTTCTTTTGATTTCAAACTAAACCCAGAAAAGTCATTCTGTATGTTGGTGTTTCTGAAAATTGGTTTGATGATGCTTGTGTAGATGGTCTTCCCATGTTTATTTCCTGAAATGGGCTGGTATATAACTTTTATATTCCTGAGTTGTTCAATAAAGTCACTGAGAATCTGTTCCATTTTCTCCACCAAATATGTTGACAGTGATTGGTAAAAGAGTTTTCCAAGAGTTTTTTTGTTGCCTTGTCATTCATAGATGAGAATTACATTTCCAATAAACTTTATTTTGTTCTTTTGTGTTTTGGTGTACAATACATATGCTGCTATAAGTTCTTTTGAAGTTAACATAGCTATTGCGAAGAATGTAGTCTGTACTACTTGATTTGTTGTGATTTAGGACTTGGTGCCAAAAATTGGATTTTCTTCGAATGGGTCTGTCTTCTGCAGCTTTTATTCCCACTTGAGTTCAGCTAATTCTTTTGTTGGCTTACTGCTGATGTACTTGTGAGCATGACTCCAGTGAACATCTCATTCTTTCTTGTAATCAGCATCTTCATACAATTTAAGGAATGGTATCCTCTTCATTACCAATACTATAAATAGCCATATTGACTTATCGAATGTGTTCCATATTTGTCAGAATCTCATATGTTCCCATAACGCAATCTTCTACATACCATGTTTCTTCAGAAAGTGGGAGAGTATGGCTCTCTACAACTTCCTTTTCATTGGAATAGTAAGTTTGATTGATTCAATATGGTCAAATTGGTAGCTGATCTAAAAAAAAAGTCTACAGTCTGTTGTTAAGTAGGGCAAGGAATGGCTTGTTAATTTTAATGCCTCCAAAATGAAACTGTCTTCTATTAATCCTCTGAGAGAATCCGTTGTTCCTTCCATCAGCATGGCTGATGCTAACCTCCAGGAAAGTGACTCATTACACCTTCCTGGGTTAATGTTTTTTGCTGACATGAAATGCAATGAGTAATTGCTAGGTCAGCTGCTAGAAAAGTTGTTTCACTGTGTCATACTAGTTAAATTTTCTCACCAGAATCTAACTTACATATTTATAGATCTACCATTTACCTATGCCTTGAATATTGCTGTTACATTTACTCTGATGCTCCTGTTATATATTTAGGGATTCTTGATGAAATCCAAAGAAGACTCTTCAATATCATTGGTTCTGACCTGCCATAGTGTAGCTTCCCTTTTCTATAAGTACTTTCATGGTAATTGTTCGGATGAACCTTCCTCTATGGTACCTAGATTCTATGAATTTAACCACAGAATGAGAGTCATAGCAAGATCTCATTATTTTACAGTTGAAAAAGCTAGATGTAACCTTAAGTTCTATGCTAACCATTTTTTCTATCACACATCTCAGTTGTTTTGGTTTCTTGCCATCCAGTCATCTTTGATCTTGAAAAATTTAAATATAATATCAATAATTATATTCTGTCTTCTTAATTCCAGTTTTTTTTAATAGTTCTTACTCTTTAATAATGTATTTTTTTATATTCTGTCACACTCTGGAACCCTCTGCATCTCAGTGGATTTATTGCCTTGCTTAGAGTGAAATGATTAAAAAAAAAATAAGCACTGATGTTTTGTTTATAAAAAATGCTTAACTGCTCAGTGAAAATCGAAAATGAATGGTTTATTTTCTTAAGTCATGAGTAATGACCTAAAAATAATCTTTTTCTTCAGGCAAGCAATGTGTCCTGGGTATGATGATAAACTATATCTGGCAGCAAGGTGTCTGACTGGGAGGTTTTGAGTAGCATGGAACCACCCTTAATTGCTGTTGTTCCCAGGTCTAAGAAAGCACTTATTTTATTACTAATTTTACAGAGCAATTATCTTTCAACATAATCCTTGGTCAATGAACTTAATTCAGTGATGTGTATTAATCATATATATATAGAAAGAAATAGATCGAACATTATATAATTGTCCTGGATATGAGGCAAGGCCTCTGATCAGGAAATTGCAGGTTTTGAGAAGCATGGAACTAGTGCTTAATTTTTGTTGTTCCCAGGTCTACCCTGATCTGGGGTGGTAGCACCAGTTAAAGTCCCAGCTATGTGTAAGTAGTTAACCCCACCAAAAAAAAAAAAAACTGAGGTCAAAATACTATGAAAGTATAAAAATAGATTTTTATCATAAAAAAAACAGCAATACATTTTTGACAAAATAAATATCATCAGCAATAAAAGTCGGTAAAAAAACCTCTTTACAAAAACACGTCAATGAAACCTGATCTACAAACTGATATCTTACAAATGCTTATTTTATTCATATGAACTGGTCAAAAACATGAATGAATCCGGGTTTTAAGAAAGGGCTACGAATACTCTCCATGGATTAAAAATTTTTAAATGTCAATAACACAAAGAAATTTTGATGTGGCACTAAAATCGTCAGATGTTCCATATAGATTCTTCAAAAGTGAATAATACAAATTTTTCATCTGGATCTGTCTGGCTATAAGTCCTTTGTACAAGCAAGTCTTTGATTTCAGTCACACGCAACAAAATCATCATTAATTCAGTAGAAAGTGCCTCCTGGCTTTATACATCTGGATTAAATAACCCATTAAGGTGTTGATATGCCATAAAACAAATACATTAAACAAATGAAACCAGCAAGCATTGGGAATAATAATAATAATAATAATAATAATAACAATAATAATAATAATGGCTCTGTAGTGCACGGTTAAAAGCTGAAGCCAAAGGTTTTATTTTTGCTACACTGGACCAATGCTTATTAACTAGAAATTATCAAGCACATATACTGAAAATTTGTGTTAGCCCAAAATGCAAATTCTGTGATAAATATCCAGAAACAATTGACCATCTTGTATCAGGTTGCACGGTACTGGCACCCACTGAATAAAAAACATGACATAACAGAATGGGCTAATATCTGCAGTGGAAAATCTGCAACATCTACAGAAAGGAGATTGAAGTAAATTGGTATGAACACCACCCAGACCTGGTTACAGAGATTGGACCTGTAACAATTTTATGGGACTGAACAATACACACAGACAGAACAATCGAAGCTAATCACACTGACATCATTATTAATGACCGCAAACAAAAAAATTGACTTCTTATTGATATGGTAATCCCTGCAGACTGCAATGATTCTTTAAAGATCTACAAAAATTTATCAAAATACAAGGACCTTGGAATCGAAATCCCAAAAATGTGGCACAGGAGAATATCAACAGTTCCTGTTGTAGTTGGAGCCATTGGATTGATAGAAAAGATTCCAAGACACTCATTGAAGGAATTCCTGGTAGCCAATTCCTTAAAGAAATACAAAAAATTGTTCTCATGAGTACAGTCCACAACTTATGAAGGGCTTTATCTATGTAAAATATGAGTGTGCTTCTTATTTTTTTTTTTTTGCTCAGTGGAAAATGTCTTAATGCCATTTCTTACCTTAGGTCTGTGGTCAGGACCCAGAAAGATCAGAGAAAATAAAATAATGATAATAAGGATTAGGACTTTTTGTAATATTTAATGAACCAGTGAATCTCATTGAGAGTTCCATGATTATACATTGTACACTCTGGCCTTCTTCAGGTGGTTGGAATGTTGAACTGAACCCTTAATTTCGCTCACTGGGTTAAACTGTTCTACTTCCACGTGCCATGTCTAATGGATATCAGTTATCAGTTATCTTCTGTTAATTCCCCTCTCCAAGTTCTGCACCGCCTTAATCAGGTATTGAACTCACACTCTTTGGATCCTGTCACTGGATCTAACTAATGCCTTTATCCACTGTGTTCAAAAGCTGGACGACACTTCGCAGATACCTCTCCCGGGTAAGAACCCTCATAGAGGAGAACATGACTAAAAACTGTGTGTACGCTGTCCCGTTTAGCTGTGGAAAGAATTATAAAGGGGAGACAGGGTGCCCCTTTAAGGTAAGGCTCCAAGAACACTTAAAAGCTGTAACATGAGGGGAAGTGGAAAAATCAGGCGTGGCTCATCACATATGGAGAGAAAAGGGAAATCACCACCTTCTGTGGGATCAGGGTGAAATCATAGACAAAGAATATCATTGAGAAATTCATAAACTTAACGAATCAGCACATATGCTAGGCCACAAAAATCTTCTGTGCCAGCCAAGCATAGAAATGAATACACTATGGGAACCAGTAATAAGGAGTGCCAGAGAAAAGCAATAATAACAACGAAAATTGCAATATGAGATTTGGTAAAAAAACATGCAATGATAACAGGAAAAATTGCAATACAAGTACTGGTAAAATATGGTTGCTGATGACATTATGTTTATAATACCCAGAAATTCATGCACAGATGTCCTCAAGGACACAGGGCACAGTGGATAAAGGCATTACATCTAGTGACAGGACCCAAAGAGTTGTGAGTTCAATACCTGATTAAGGTGATGAAGAACTTGGAGAGGGGAATTAATCGGAAATAACTGATAACTGACATCCATTAGACATGGCATGTGGAAGTAGAACAGTCTACCCTAGTGAGTGAAATAAAGGGTACAGTTCAACATTCCAACCAGCTGAAGAAGGCCAGAGCGTACAACGGCCGAAATGTTGTGATAAATATGGCAACAAAGATAAGGATGATAGTCTGAACAATGTAAATATTGAAGAAGACATTAAATACATGAGAGTGTTTTCTCCTCCTCTATTTTCTTTTAAGTCTTCTTTAATATATCTTTCACCTTCATGATCAAAACTGAATTGTCCATTATTTATGAGGTATTGTCTGTGGGTATAACATACATGCTAACTAACAAAATAAATAATCAATGAAGGTATATGCATAATAATAATAATAATAATAATAAACAAGGAAACCTGAGACTGCAATAGAAAATGATAAAACTATTATTTACTGGTATTGTGGCAACAGAAAAGAAAGAAAAAAATTGTCCTCTTATGAACATGTCAGTCAGCACTTAATCAAACATGTTCCTGAAAACTACAGAAAAAACTCTCTAAATATAAAGATCTAAGTATAGAATATTAGAGAATATGAGGCACAGAGGCCACCACAATAACAAAATCCCTGGCAGCATCAAGAATTCCAGAAAACCCCCCTCCTTACTACTTTCAGTATGGGAGCATTTATTAGATGGGTAGAGAATCCTAATATTTGAATAATAACAATGATTCTAGCAAGGATCCCAAACTGAGCACTCTTCCCTTCTGAATACAGTAAAATTATATATATATATATATATATATATATATATATATATATATATATATATATATATATATATATATATATTCCTTCTAGAAGGAATATTTCATGATATTAATGAAAATTTTGCAATATTAATGAATGTATATATATATATATATTGCATGATATTAATGAATATATATATATATATATATATATATATATATATTAATTATATATATATATATATATATATATTAATGATATTAATGAATATATATATATATATATAATATAGATATTAATGAATATATATGTATATATATATATAATATATAGATATTAATGAATATATATATATTTCTATAATATATAGATATTAATGAATATATATATATATGTAATTTCATGATATTAATGAATATATATATATATATATATATATATATATATATATATATATTCCTTCTAGAAGGAATAAAAACAAATATATATATATATATATATATATATATATATATATGTATGTATGTATGTATGCATGTATGTGTGTGTGTGCGTATGCGTGAATTACAATAGTGAAAACCAAATGAAATACAAATTTACCCATTCAGATGAGCATTTCATCCCCAGGTGACATTTGTATTTGGCACAAATGTATTTACATTGACAAGTCCCATGGATGATCTCCCGGGGACAAAATGATCATCTGAATGGGGTAATTTGAGTTTCATTTTTGTAATTCACTTATATGCTCTATAATAAACATAACAGGAATACAACTTTCTGAAGCCAACATATATGCCCATAACATTAATTAAAAGAAAACAGTTAACTCAAAACCTTTAAATATCTAAAATAAATAAACACATAAAAAATTAAACAAAATAAGATAAAATATATAGAAATAAATAATAATTACATAAAAACATAAATAAAAAAGAATTCAACAACAGCATTTATTCACTTCATTTGGCTGTATTCATGAACAAAACAGAAACTTTTAATAATAGTAATATACTTTTTTGAGTTTGGCCTGCTCAGGAATGTTTCCAGTAACCTTTCTGCCATGCAAGACATCTTCAGAATACCTGTGATCATTGGGAGTACACGGGTGCCATCACTGCTTGGAACATCTCATCTTCTGTAGAAGGTATTGTGTCTCTAATCTGCAGGAAAGAGCAGAGAGATGAGGATAATCACCCACCTCTAGGAGTCGGAAAGGATATCAAGTAATGATAACATCTATTTACATGAAACATCAACTGTAACAGAAAATGATGCCTGGATATCATGATCATTATATTGGATTGCAACATTATATACTGTTTTATCAAAATCTGTCACCATATCATAGACATTTGGCTGTGATGCATGTGCCTGTTATACCCTTCTCCGATTAGGGTCATGGTGGATATATTGGGCTTTGTATATCTGTTTGCTACTGTCACTTTGATTGTGTACTGCTCTCTTACTCACTCAATCATTAATAATAATAATAATAATAATAATAATAATAATAATAATAATAATAATAATAATAAAGATTGCAGTAGACTAATTGCAGGGATTCCTGGAAGCCCATGCCCCAAGGAGATACAAAAAATTGTTCTGACAAGTACAGCCCACACTTTACGAAGGGCTTTATCTATGTAATTATTTTATTTTATTTATTTTTTTTTTTTTTTGTCAGTGAAAAGTGTCATGATGCCATTTCTAACCTTAGGTCCCTGGGTGGGACCTGGAAAGAAATGTGTAAACGCCAGAAAGCAAAGAAAATAAAAATGATAACAATAATTAATTTAAATAATTTGATAAATTCTTCAAATATAAGGATAAGAACAGAAATTGCATTTAGACGCAACCAGTAATAGTAGGAACACTGGGAATTATTAAATAATAATAATAATAATAACATACATGCATTAAGAAAATCCCAGGAAATCCATTTTTAACTAAATTAATGATTGCGTACTATTTAAATCTAATATGCTCCATAAATTCTGATAAGAACATTATTTAACTTAGGTTGCAGAAGAATCACTTGCTAAATAGTTGTATCAAACAGCAAATAAAAAGAAATAATAATAATAATAATAATAATAATAATAATAATAATAATAATGATAATAATAATAATAATTAATTGAAATAATTTGATAAATTCTGCAAATATATGTGATATTTAAACACAACCATTATTCCAGTAGTAGTATGAACACTCGGAACAAGTAAATAATATTAATAATAATAATAATAATAATAATAATAATAATAATAACAATATGCACACATTAAGAAAATCCCAGGAAATCCATTTTCTTCCAAATTAATGATTGCGTACTCTTTAAATCTAATATGCTCAATAAATTCCTATGAAAAACCTTCATTTAACTTAGGTCTCAGGAGAATAACTTGGTAAATGGTTGTATCAAACAACAAATCAAAAGAAATAATAATAATAATAATAATAATAATAATAATAATAATAAATCTTCCTTCCTTTCTTTCTTTACCAACTATCTCCCATTAAACACATTTGATAGCGTCAGGGAAGTTCAATTTATTATTTTTTCCTTTCACTTATTTTATTTCTATTTTATTTTTTTATTGATGTTTATTTTTTTATTAATACTTTTACCTTTTATTTTATTCTGGCAAAATTCTACCGAACCGATTTATCTAATCTCCAAATAATGTCTCCCGTTTTTCCGGAACCATTAACGAACAATATTCCTGAAAATCAGCTGTGCAATCCAATTTGCAATTAGAATTAATGCTGATACGTAATGGGATAAAAATCATCGGACTCCCACCTCCCACCCCCAACATTTTCTTATCGTCTAATATCCTATCGTTCCTCCACCCCTAACCAAACAGTGTCAACGCTCTCTGTTTCTCTCCCCTACCCATCCTACCTACTATTCCTCCACACTCTACCGGCCATGTGTGGGTATGAAATTCCGATTGGAAAATCTTACTCAATTTTCACATCAAATTCATTGGTGTTTTCTGTTTGGATTTTCTTGTCTCTTCTTTAGTGTTTGTGTCTCTGTGTGCACATATTTTTCCTTCCAAAATGAGGCTTTGAAGCCACATCTAAAATTGCAAAACAAAACAAAAAATAATTGAGCTCACACAAACATCTACAGAGAGATGTATGCACATACATATGTGCACATACAAGTACACATATACAGAAAAATATATACTTATGCCTAGGTAAGCACACAAAGTTATGAGCATGAATGCATACATATTCACAAACACACAATAGACAAAAATATACACACATTAACACACCCACACATACATATGCAAATAATGATGACAAATATCACTTTAATTGTTTTTCATATTTTATGACATGTTGGACTTAGATTGTGGTACCCAATGACGATTTCCCTCACTATTAAATACTAATAGTAAACATTTATTGTCCTCCCTAAGAATTTTCATGTGCTGAGGTACCATATACTGGAATTAATCTAATAAATATATATCTTGTAATGACAACTTCAGAAAAGATTTGCAGCATTACAGAACTTATTTATCTCCCCTTGACTCAGCTTTAATTTACCCACATGTCAAAGTGTAAGAAATGCATCACATCACAGTCTGGTTAGAGGAACCAAATGTCAGCCTCTTCTCAATTTGGGGCAAATTCCTGACGATAACATTGTGTTTACTTCAGAGCATCATTTTTTCTCATCATTCATAACCTAGCCACATCATTGATGCAATGTATAATCAATTCATCAATCAAGTAAGACCTTAATTCTCTTCTAGTTTTTTATATATGCATCTGGTTCACTGCCTATGGTCTCATTTAAGAGTTGTAAATATATAGATAAAAGTGTTTCTATCAAGCTTAGACAAAATAACAATCTTTCATTCATATACGAGGTCTGTCTGAAAAGCATATGGTCTGGTGTCACAAACAATTTATTTCAATTCCAAACAACAAACTACATGGTTTTCCCTTCAAAGTAATCCCCCTAGAGTCATATGCAGTTTTTCATCCTTCTCTTCCACACTTCTAAGCTATGCTGGAAGGATTCTTCTTCAATGCCCCTCAGCTCTGTCTTACGACCCTCTTGATGGCATCCATGCCTTCAAAAAGGGGCCTCTTGATGATCCCCTTGAGCTTAGAGAAAAGAAATAAGTATCCACTTATCTTTCTTTTGCCCATAGCTCACACTGCTCATTCAGACTCATTACTTTTCAGACAGATTTTGTACATTTCTATCTCATTGGAATAGTAATGCTATATATGGATGATAAGATATATTTATTACCATCAGTTATTTCAATAGACTATTTTTTGTTCTAGGAATTATTACAACTAACACAAAGCATTGAAATTCCAGAATTATTCTGTAAACTATAAGACAGAAGTTTCTAACGAACTGTGAAATCATAGGCAGTCCTGAAGAAGCAGTCTTAGGAGAATATCTTGTTGAGTTAACTTCTCTTCCTCTTCTCTAATTTGTATACACCATCCTGGGTGTCACGTGACTGTTAACAGCCAATCAGATATGAGTCAGTCTCTACAGAGAAATTTGGAGGTAGATGCCCTTCTGCCATGTAGAAAAAGCACAGCCTTTTACAAAATAACATGCTTGAATTGTGAGTAAAGACAGACTTTTATAATATTTTCTAGGATTGTTTTTTCATGAACTAAGAAAATGCATAAAAATAGGTACTTCCAAACATTTGTTAAAATATGAGCAAACATGATGGAGAATGTTCAAAGCACTTAAGAAAAATAATATTTTATTGTAAAAATCTTTAAGAGAAAAAATCAAAGGATTTTTTGATGTAAGAATTATTATTTTTTATCCTTTTTGGCATCTTAGAAATTTTGGTTAAAAATCTTGTTTTTCAAGTGTCAACAAGGGACCATAAATTTTTATGGTAAATTTGAGCATCTTTTTTGTGGTGAAAAACAAATTAATTTGGAATTTTTTTTCAAAAATCAGATAATTATTGAATTTTAACATAGAATAAGCTGCACAAAAATAAATTTTACTCAATACCACAAATCACTACAGTACCAAAACATCAACCTAAAAATTTGAGTCATGTTCTTAAATAACTTCATCAGAAATATCTAAATTGACAGATGTATACAAATGTTTTCTAAGATCAAGGGTTAAAAAAGGTTTGAGTGAGTGAAGACTGAGGGTTCTTGGCAAAGGTCCTCCTTCTTTGAACCTTGTGGGCTGATGCTACAGAATCACAAAGAACTGTACCAAATAAGAGAAACCACATCACTTGAGGACTACCAACAGTAGCAACAATTAAAATGGATAGCACATGTAACTCAAAGAGAAAATAATGACATAATCAAGATATTAACATTCTGCACTACTTCAAATAAAGAACTGTACCAAATAACAGAAACCACATCACTTGATGACTACCAACAGCAGCAACAATTAAAATGGATAGCACATGTGACTCAAAGAGAAAATAATGACATAATCAAGATATCAATGTTCTGCACTACTTCAAATAAAGAACTGTACCAAATAACAGGAATCACATCACTTGAGGACTACCAACAGCAGCAACAATTAAAATGGATTGCACATGTAACTGAAAGAGAAAATAATGACATAATCAAGATATCAATGTTTTGCACTACTTCAAATAAAGAACTGTACCAAATAACAGAAACCACATCACTTGAGGACTACCAACAGCAGCAACAATTAAAATGGATAGCACATGAAACTCGAAGATGTTGATTTTCTACACTACTTCAAATAAATGGTCAGGAATGATAAACCCATCGATACTGGAAAGAGTAATAACAACTACTGCACTGTTTTAATTGTTTTAAGAGAAAGATTTTATAGAATTCAACCGAAAGCAGGACTGGCTGCTTGTTCATTGAATGCTAAATGTTTCCTCAATGGGGAAGCACTTAATATTACCATTACTAATATTTGTCAGCATTACTTTTTCAGTGATATGCATAACATATTTCTAAACTTTAATTTATGTCCTTCTGACTTCTGTCTAGCTATTCTTTATTTCTGCTTTTAATGTTTGAGTAAATAGCTGTAGATATGGCAGATATTACTGAGGCCAATCTATATATACAAGGTACGACCAAACAACCTCTTTGAAAACAGTCTTCTTTCACTTCTCACTTCTTCTCCCTTCCAATCTCTTATGATTCTCTTGGTAATTTTTGGTCTTTGCATCTTTATAAGTTTTCTAAAGTGTATTAATTAACTGAAGAGAATTAAATATTTTAATCTCCTCTTTCTCCAACCTGACGCCAATCTAAGTCATCCATAAATACAGAGAGTACATTTTCCCCTAACCCCTTCCCACCCACTTATTAAATAACTAAACCCTTTACTTTGTTCAAGTGTTACGTTTCACAAAAGCATCGATAAAAAAAGAAATGAAGAAATGAAAAGGAAACAACTTATGCATATTTGTTGTTTGAAAACATACTTCATCTTGCAAAGTAATTAAATTTAATATATTGATTTCTTAGATTAAAAATTAAAATTTTATTTCATTTAAAATTTTGATTGTATTAAAAGGGTGAAATCTGAGAGAAAAAAAATGATATACTGTAATGATATTTTTCTTGAGGTTCACACTGCACAAGACCTGGAACCACTCAAGGTAGAGTGCTACAGAGTAAGAGGCACAGTTTATATGGATAAGTAGGGTTTATCTAAGGGTTAATCTTAGATTTGAACAGGATAAGATTGTAGTGATCAGGAAAACATCCTTTTGGGAGTCAGTTCCACAGAGCAGTGGTTCACATGAAGAAGCTGCTGAGTGGAACTTATTTTTCATTAGTGTAATATAAAGGGAATGAGGCTGGTTCACTACAATAGGCAATAGCAAGACAGTTCCTAGTCATGAAGGTTAGAACTGGTGAAATCAAGGAATGTATTTCATCTGAATAGTGAGTAGTGAGAGGCTTGTGATTGCTTGTATATCAGAGAAGGGTTTCAGGGTGGAAAATAACTTGTCACCCACAAGGACGTGGAGACGCTTTTGTACTCACTTGAGACTGGAAAGTGAGTACTGTGTATAGATGGATAGATATTCAGAAAATGATCAATAAATCTGTGACGAAATTGTCCATCATTCACTGCCTTGATCGGATGTTAAATTACATTGCAATCCTGAATTCTGTTTTTTATTTCTAAGAACATTTTCTGATTAATTAATACCTTACTTAGTTTCTTATTTTTTATCATTTCACCCCAATCAAGGTGGGAATACCATTAGTAACCAGGGGATTACAGAGAGTGAAGATGAGACAAAAGCCAGGGTCTTGTGAGGGGACTGAGGAAGGATTTCAGTTCATAACAACATTGCTGAACACAGTTAATCCAAACGGAATGGTTACTGAGTCAATCTCTGTGTTGTATACATTCATGTGTTGTGGCATTCTTTCTTTTCCAATTTTATTGTCCTGTGACTTTTTTTCTCTAGATTGATTCCGATTGGAAAAATAGTTGCAGTTTACAAACATTTATGGTTACGAACAGTGTTCAGGAATGAATTAAATTTGTGAACTGAGTTCTTTCTGTTTCATGCATGGCAAGTTTTCAAGATGTGTATTTTTTTTGTCTTGGATACTCCCAGAATCAATCATTTTTATTATGTTTTTCAAAAGGACTGAGTCAGAGAGCCAATGGTTCAGAATAATGTTATTCGTTTTTGTTTTTTAAACCTTTTATGTTTTTGAATGCTATGATTTTAAATTTCTACTATAATTGCAATTTCTTCCTCTTGGGAAAATTACCAATAACAAAACTAACAATAAAGGTTTAACTCAATAAAAATGTTATATTTTATGTGTACTAAATATCTTTTTAAAAATATTTCCAATTGAGCTCTCTTCTTTATATGAGAAAATTTATAATAATGATAATTTTGTTAGCCCAAAATGCAGATTCTGTGATAAATATCCCAAAAGAATTGACCATCTTGTATCGGGTTGCACATTATTGGCACCACTGAATATAAAACATGGCATGTCAGAGTAAGCCAATAACTAAAATGGAAAATCTGCAACTTCTACAGAAAGGAAACTGAAAAAAATTGCTATGAACACCACCCAGATCCAGTTACAGAGGTAAGACCTGTAACAGTTTTATGGGACTACAAAATACACACAGACAGAACAATCAAAGCTAATCACCCAGATATTGTTATTAGAAGCCACAAACAAAAACTTACCTCCTTATTGACATGGCAGTCCCTGCAGACTGCAATATGTCTTTGAAGATCTTTAAAAAGCTCTCAAAATACAAGGACCTTCAAATCAAAATCTCAGAAATGTGGCACATGAGAACATCAACAATTCCTGTTGTAGTTGGAGCCCTCAGATTGATTGGAAGGAATTCCTAGTAGGCCATGCCTTAAAAAAAATACAAAAAATTGTTCTCATCAGTACAGTCCACTACTTATGAATGGCTTTATCTATGTAAAATATGTTTTTTTTTTGCTTAGTGGTAAATGTCATTAAATCAAATCAAATCAAAGAAAATAATAATAATAATAATAATAATAATAATAATAATACCTTGAAATAGAAATCTTGAAAATGTGGCATATGGGAACATCAACAATCCCTGTTGTAGTTGGAGCCCTAGGACTGGTTGGAAAAGATTGTAGTAGACTAATTGAAGGGATTCCTGGAAGTCCATGCCTCAAGGAGATACAAAAAATTGTTATGACAAGTACAGCCCACACTTTACGAAGGGCTTTATCTATGTAATTTCTTTCTTTCTTTTTTTTTTTTTTTTTTTTGTCAGTGGAAAGTGTCATGATGCCATTTCTAACCTTAGGTCCCTGGGCGGGACCCAGAAATGTGTAAACGCCAGAAATCAAAGAAAATAAAAAATAATAATAATAATGTCCAAAGAAAACTGCTAATATTGATCAATTTGTCACCTACCACAGACTAATTATAAACTACATCCGGTAGCAAAGACTCTATTTGGGAGATTGGAGGTTTTTTTGAGGAGTGTTGAACCAGCTCTTACTTGCAGATGTTCTCAGGTCCACCCTGACCTGGGGTGATAGCACCTGTTAAGGTCCCAGTTATGGGCAAATAGTAAACCCCAATAAAAATACAATGAAAGTATAAAAGTATATTTTTATAGTAATATGACCACTACATATTTATCATAAAATGACCAGCAAAGCATTTTATTGTAGAATTACTAACAATACATTCCATTTGTAGTTGAAAGTATACAATTGGTTCAAAATATATTTTATTGAAGGCATACTTTTGATTTTAAAACATATTTAGTTGAAGGCATACAATTGGCTCAAAATATATTTAGTTGAAGGCATACAATTGGTTCAAAATATATTTAGTTGAAGGCATACAACTGGTTCAAAATATATTTAGTTGAAGGCATACAATTGGTTCAAAATATATTTAGTTGAAGGCATACGATTGGTTCAGAATATTTAGATTTCAGCATTAAGTAACCCATAGAGGTGTTGCTATGCCACTAAACAAGATCAAATAAACAACTGATGAATGAATTCAGGACTTTGGGTGAAACTGAAGAGATTATTCTTGCTGCACATAACCACAGCCCTGCTTTTATGCAACTACCAAGGCATCTTCGACATGTAGTTCTCAAATTAGACTATCCTATTTGCTTATGAGACTGCACTGTGAAATATGATATATCATTGTTAGTGATGAGCGCAATAGTTTTAAATGAGAGTAATTAGGATACTGCAATTTTCTCAATGTATCACCTTTACTAGTTCTTATACACAAGTTACTAATTATATAAATCTCTGTGCTTTTCATACATCTAAATAATAATAATAATAATAAACTAAAAGAAGAAGAAGAAGAAGAAGAAGAAGAAGAAGAAGAAGAAGAATATTCAGTGACTAAGGAGGTCAGGACTTAAGAATGAGAGTCATGGGTTTATTCTTGCTGCACAAGTCATGAAACTACTAAGCTACTATCTTGTATAATAATACAGACCCAAAATATAGGTTTTGTGACCAATACATTGCAACTATTGATCACTTTCTCAGGATGCTCCATACTCACACCCAATGAGTACAAAAATAGTCATGACAGAATAGGTCAATATCTGCACTGGATGATCTGACATCAACATGGGGTAAAAAAACAGCTGCACACTGGTACGAATATTATTCAGAATCTGCAGTTGAGGAAACATGTAACAATCCTATGAGATTTTCTATCAACACAGATTGAACAATATAAGTAAATTGCCCAGGCATTATTATCAAAGACAGTGAATAAAAAGTTACCAAATTGATTGACATGACAGTCCAGTTACAAAACATTCCTGCTAAGATGGAAATAGAAAAATATGGCATTTAAAAGCTAAAACAGTTTCTGTTGTGGGTGGTTTTGCATCATCTCTCCAAAAAATAGTTCAAAGAAACACAGTCCATATCCTGTGAAGACCTTTGTCCATTTAAGTTTTTTTTTTTTTGTTTTTGTTAATAGCTGCTTTTTGTTTAATGAAGTAGAAACAACAAAAAATCACATCATTCACTTGCCCTAGGTCCAGGGTTGGCTCAAGGTCCTTGCGACTTGGACAGTCACCTGGGGCAAAGACAAGGGTGCCATCATGCCGCCATGTCACGTGTTTGAGATCTTCTAAAAGGAAAGCTTATAAAAACATACTTGCAGGTCATCCACGACTCAAGACAAATTAAATTATTTGGCCCTTTTTTTTATTAGAAAATGATCTTGTAAAATGATAGGTGTAGAAAATACCATGAAAAGATTTGCAGATCTAAAGGTTAGAAAAAATGTAGGATAATGAATGTCTTCTTTAGTTTGTATTAAATTGTATATTGCAATAAACTCATTATTCTACATCTTCAGTTTCTCTCCTTGTAAAAGTTTAAAAAGATTATACTTGTAAGGGTGCTGAAGTTCAGCTTGTTCATGGTGCCAGCCACCTTAAGGCTATTACTACTATAGGTCATTGGTTATGAACTGGCATATGATTATAAAACCAATGCTAGGCAAATAAAATTATAGATTATTTTTAGAGGTGTACATAAAAATATATTTTGAATATAAGTCATTACAAAGAATTCTTACCATTAGAACTAAAAATCAAAATCATCAACGCACAATAACTCACACCAATTCAACTGGATAGTTCCAATCAATAGTCACTCAATAATCACTGCAGTCAGTAGCCTGACACCACTATTTAAAGACCTGTTGGAAAACATATATTCATAAGTCCAGAGTGTCATGCTTGAATTTTGGCATCAGTAGTTAACCATCTTCTTCCTACAGTGTAAACCGGATATAAGAGACCCGGATATAAGAGAAACCCGGATATAAGAGATATTTTCTCTGGTCCCAAATTAGAGCCATACTTACCTAAACAAAATAGACCAAACCCAGATATAAGAGAAACTTCTTGACCGGTCCCAACAACTCTCTTATATCCGGGTTACACTGTATATAATAATAAAGAAAATGTGTCCTCAATCTTGCTCAAAAGTTATCTATCTATCTATCTATCTATATATATATATATATATATATAGAGAGAGAGAGAGAGAAAATATATATATATATATATATAGAGAGAGAGAGAGAGAGTGAGAGAAAGAGATAGATAGATAGATAGATAGATAGATAGATAGATAGATATTATTCTTCTTCATTGAAAATTATAAACAATGTTAGACTTTATGTAAAGCAAATTTTTCACAATTAATTTAGTTTTCACCAACATCGTTAAAATTTTCAGGATATACATATATATCTTTATACCATTAATATACTACATTAATTTCAACCTATACCTGTTTGTATCAGAAAATATAGGGTTAAATGTTATCTTCCACTTCCACTTATATCCCCATAAACAATGCCTCTTATTCTGTAACCCTCTACCTTGAGTGGCTCTTGGGCTTTGTACAGCATGAATTCTATTGTAAAAAAAAAATAAGAAAAAAGCATTCTGCATTGCGATAACAGAATAATAAAATATATAACAAAAAAAATGTATGCAGCAAATATTTGTATTTCTGAAATTCAGAACTTTATTTTTTACTTTAGTATAGAGTATATACTTTATCTATTTCTTTCTTGGTATATAAGACACGTAATTTAGAAGTGTACATGTGTTACTACTTTTCACTCTAATTTACTTACGCACTGCCGCTGTCAATTTCAAAATCTGGTCACCGGCCTTCTTTTGATAATACCAGTTAATTGGATTTACATATTTTTTTTTTTATTTAGATGTGCGACTTATATGCCAGTAATTACGGTATATATACGTATGCACACATATATGTATAAATATACATATATTATAGACTCTTTAAATAAAGTGCTTTAATTTCATAGCTTTCTTGTATTTTTTTTTCTTTTCCCCATCAATCACTCTTCAAATCTTTATAACCTTGTCCCATATTTCAACTGTCAGGGCTTCTATTTGCCCTCGCTTACCCTTTGATGATTATCAATAAAAAGAAAAGTGATTAATTCCTATGTAAGAACGAAAGGTAATTTATTCAATACTTACGCAGCTGCCAAGTTCAATAGATTTTCCCATAAGTCAATCTGGCTCTGAACCAAATTTTCTCAAGAGCAGCCATCTTGTTTTTAACGGGAGGCCTCTGGCTGTAAGGTGTTAGTAACAACATTTGAGGCTTGAACGACAGATTTAAGCCATTTTTGAACCAAAAATAAAAACATATTTATCAATCTCATCAGAATAATAACTCTTGAATATATTTGTGAGTTCATAAATGAGTTCTTGGAGAATAATATCGAAAGGTGAATACGTTATATCAGATGAAAGTGTTGAAAGTTTTTTTCAGATTTGTTTGTGACTAAAATTCTCAATGACAAAAATGGAAAATACATAAAACATGAACTTATTCTTTTCTTCTTTTTCTTCTTTTTTTGTTTTTCTTCTTCTCTTTTTTTCTTCTTGCCTGCTTTTCCTTTTACTTTTCTTCTTTTTTCTCTCTTCTTTTCTTTTTCTTCTTTTCTTCTTCTTCTTCACATTTCTTCTTTTTTCTCTTCTTCTTTTCTTTTTCTTCTCTCTTCTTCTTCTACTTCTTCTTCTATGTTCCATGTCATTTCAAAATGTCGGCTCTCCATAACTACCACTTTTTAGTTGCTCTCTAAGTGACTTTTAACCCTGTTTTACCACCCATTCACACAAAAGTCTCAACTATATTACTTGCTGTTTCCTATCACCTTCAGTATGCCTTACAAGTATTAAATTCTCCAAACCTTCTTTCCTCATTAGATATTCCAACTATGTCTTTCTATGTTTAATCATCAATTTCCTTGCGTTTTCCTTCAAACTTCCTCATTTCTCACATCTTCTGTCCATATTTTTCTCATCATATATAGGTAAAACCACATCATTATCATTTCCAGAAATTTTCATTTCTGATCAGATTGTCCATAAGTCAGTGCTATACAGGAAGTTAGATATTGCATAATTGTTCACATCTCATTTCTTTATTTCTAAGTACATTTTCTTGTCTCTTAATATTTTGCATATTCTCTAGAAAGCACTTCCACTATTCTTATCCACCATTTTCTGTCATCTGAGATTACTTGATTTCGACATCCCCAATATATAGTTCACACATTGAGTTGTCCCTTCTGCTAGCAACCATACATTCTATTTTCTTACAGTATTCATTCAAATGTGATCATTGAATTATTATCCAAGCAGTCTATACAAACAATTTGATGATTGGTTTCTGGATGTTAATATTGTCATAGTCTGAGTAGAAGTACAACTTGTTTTTATTGTTCTATTATAACTACAGAAACTTGGAAGTACTACAGTATTCTTGTAATCATCAAACTACAGAATGACATGGACTAATATATGAGGAACAGCCCAAAATAAAAAATATGGAGATACGAGATTCAAGCAATATCTTGGAAAAGATGGACATTGTGACACAGAAATCTGAAGGCATGTTGGAGTAGCAAAAGATGCTTTACAAAAGCTAAGCAAAGTATTAAGAAACAGACAAATTTAATTAGAAACAAAGAAAAGGGTGATAAAATGCTATGCAATATCTAATCTCATATATGAGTGAATGCTGGACAATCTCCTCACAGATGAAGAAGAAACAAGCTACCAGAAATGTTCTACAGAAGGATGCTGAGAATACCATGCACCTAAAATGTATGTAACAAGGAAGTTTCATGGAAAATAAATACAAAAAGAACACTTATACTTAGAATCCAGAAAGAGACAGTTGAAATGATTAAGACACATAATGTGGAAGGCAAACTTGGTGAATTTGAGATGCATGGGGCATACTGAAGGGCAAGATGGACAGAAGGAAAAAATGAGTAAACTACCCAATGAAGTTGTGTGAATGGATGGCAGAACAGTGTGTGGGATGGATGGTGAAGGGACAAAGCTTCGTAGGATCTATAAAGGAGAGTAAGGTATGGAGAGCCATGATCATTTAAACCCTGAAGGAACATGTTACACAGAAGAAGAAAAATAAAAATGTAATGCAATTTTGGTCAAATATAATTATTTTTTGTAGGTGGAATATTCCAAAATTTTAGGCTATAGACTGAAATAGATTTGATGCTTGAATATGAATTAAAAAAAGTTTTTAAAGCTTTCCATGTAAGGAAATGTGAAGAAAGAAAGAAAGAAAGAAAGAAAGAAAGAAAGAAGAGTATGAATATTGGGAGAGAATGAATGAATGGAAGAGAAAAAGAAAGAATAGAGCACAAATACTGAGAAACAGAGAAAAAATGAAGAAATCTAAATAAATAAATAAAGTCGGAATCTCAAGAAAGAAAGACTGCAGAAATATTAAGAAGAAAGAAAGAATGGACCAAGGAAATACTAAGAAGAAAGAAAGACTGTGGAAATATTAAGAAGAAAGAAAGAAAGACCAAGGAAATACAAAGAAGAAAGAAAGACTGTGGAAATATTAAGAAGAAAGAAAGACTGTGGAAATACTAAGAAGAAAGAAAGACTGTGGAAATATTAAGAAGAAAGAAAGAAAGACCAAGGAAATACTAAGAAGAAAGAAAGACTGTGGAAATATTAAGAAGAAAGAAAGACCAAGGAAATACTAAGAAGAAAGAAAGACTGTGGAAATATTAAGAAGAAAGAAAGAAAGACCAAGGAAATACTAAGAAGAAAGAAAGACTGTGGAAATATTAAGCAGAAATAAAGAAAGAAAGACCACATAAATATTTAGAAAAAGAAAAGAAAGAAAAACAAGATTATGAATATCAATACATAAATAAAAAGTAATGAAAGAAAGAAAGAAAGAAAGAAAGAAAGAAAGAAAGAAAAGAGTAAATATTAAGAAAGAATTAAAGAAAATAACATTTTCTTCAGATACAAAATAATATTTTTAAACCTTTCCATATTTTATGCAGTCATCTAAAAAATTCAATGTAAAGTTATGTAAGGATAAAAATGAAAGTCAATGACAAACTCAACAATAATTTATTCAAAGAAATGAGAAACAAAATGACCCTTAACAAACTGGATGCAGTAACAAAACAGAAAAAGCAATATTATTCACTAATATAATTACCATTCTCTGAAGGAGTTTATTCTGTGCAGAAGTTAATTCAAAAATCTCTTTAGAGGTAATCACTTAGAAAAATATTAATGTTGCTTTCCAAAATTCAATTTTGGATAAAAATAGCTTACAGCTTTCATGAACTTACCTTTTGACAATGTGGCAAAAGTTCTTGATGGGGTTTTGATCCATGGAACATAGTGACCACACCATGATCCTGTTATTTTCAACTACTAATTTTCATCAGTGTTCAAAAGCTTCACTAATAACATGAGCTGGAATGTTGCGCATGATAATCATTTTTTGTTTGCATGTCACAGTATTCTTAGGCAGAAGGGGTCATTTTAACACTATCGTTTTCCTTTCAAGGCCTAACCAACACATTACTTATGGTTTGCATGAAAGAAACATAACTCTTCCACATCATGGCCAATGCCTCCACTGAACAGACCAAGCAACACTAAATAACACTTTGTCTCCCACTATATGTGCGTGAATATGGTTATTATAGTGTTATTATATATAAAAATTACAAATATGATAATAAACATAAAAACAGAAAATAAATAATAAAGATATAAAGTAAAATTAAGGAAATAATTAAGGGAAAGAAAGAAAGAAAGAAAGAAAGAAAGAAAGAAAGAGAAGAAAGAAAGGAAGAAAGAAAGACTGCAGAAATATTAAAAAGAAAGAAAGAATGAAAGAAAAAAGAAAGAAAGAATGAAAGAAAAATGAAAGAAAGAAGACTGCAGAAATATTAAGAAGAAAGAAAGAAAGACCACAGAAATATTAAGAAGAAAAAAGAAAGACTGCAGAAATATTAAAAAGAAAGAAAGAATGAAAGAAAAAAGAAAGAAAGAAGATTGCAGAAATATTAAGAAGAAAGAAAGAAAGACTGCAGAAATATTAAAAAGAAAGAAAGAATGAAAGGAAAAAGAAAGAAAGAAGACTGCAGAAATATTAAGAAGAAAGAAAGAAAGAAAGACCACAGAAATATTAAGAAGAAAAAAGAAAGACAGCAGAAATATTAAAAAGAAAGAAAGAATGAAAGAAAAAAGAAAGAAAGAAGACTGCAGAAATATTAAGAAGAAAGAAAGAAAGACAGCAGAAATATTAAAAAGAAAGAAAGAATGAAAGGAAAAAGAAAGAAAGAAGACTGCAGAAATATTAAGAAGAAAGAAAGAAAGACCACAGAAATATTAAGAAGAAAAAAGAAAGACTGCAGAAATATTAAAAAGAAAGAAAGAATGAAAGGAAAAAGAAAGAAAGAAGACTGCAGAAATATTAAGAAGAAAGGAAGAAAGAAAGACCACAGAAATATTAAGAAAAAAGAAAGAAAGACCACAGAAATATTAAGAAGAAAAAAGAAAGACTGCAGAAATATTAAGAAGAAAGAAAGAAAGAAAGAAAGAAAGACTGCAGAAATATTAAAAAGAAAGAAAGAAAGACTGCAGAAATATTAAAAAGGAAGAAAGAAAGACTGCAGAAATATTAAGAAGAAAGAAAGAAAGACTGTGGAAATACTAAGAAGAAAGAAAGACTGTGGAAATATTAAGAAGAAAGAAAGAAAGACCAAGGAAATACTAAGAAGAAAGAAAGACTGTGGAAATATTAAGAAGAAAGAAAGAAAGACCAAGGAAATACTAAGAAGAAAGAAAGACTGTGGAAATATTAAGAAGAAAGAAAGAAAGACCAAGGAAATACTAAGAAGAAAGAAAGACTGTGGAAATATTAAGCAGAAATAAAGAAAGAAAGACCACATAAATATTTAGAAAAAGAAAAGAAAGAAAAACAAGATTATGAATATCAATACATAAATAAAAAGTAATGAAAGAAAGAAAGAAAGAAAGAAAGAAAGAAAGAAAAGAGTAAATATTAAGAAAGAATTAAAGAAAATAACATTTTCTTCAGATACAAAATAATATTTTTAAACCTTTCCATATTTTATGCAGTCATCTAAAAAATTCAATGTAAAGCTATGTAAGGATAAAAATGAAAGTCAATGACAAACTCAACAATAATTTATTCAAAGAAATGGCAAACAAAATGACTCATGACAAACTGGATGCAATAACAAAATAGAAAACATAATATTATTTACTTATTTAAAAAACAAAAGATGCCATGTTCCTTTATGACATAGGGGGCCATAATTCTCCAAAGATTCCAGTATTTTATTAACTATGAATTACAATACATTATTGGGAAAGAGAGAGAGAACAGTATCCCCTTTACTTTCTACACAGTTTCAATTCAATATTTTTCTTCTGTTAGACTGATTGCTACCAAAAGCTAAAGATTATTCAGCTATTTAACCCATAGCTGGCAATGGGGAAAAGAAATGAATTCACACCTTTTTCCAAAGGCATTAATATGAAAGTAAATGCAACTGAAAATTTGAACTCGATTCTCAGATTACACTTTCCTGAGCCAATAACATTTATTAAAATAATTTCATTCGATCTAATCACTTGAAGCTGCCTACTGTCTATAGAAGAAATTAATTTGAGAATTTCTTCAGACGTTATACTTTGTAAAAAGCTAATTATTTCTTCTTAGAATTCAATTTGGGATAAAAATTGTCTGTTGTAAACATGCCTTTTGACAATGTTCCAAAAATGAGGTTTCAATCCAGGAACATGACAGTTTTAAAACCCTAATTTAGGTAAGTATTCATTAGATGCACTTGTGCATGAAAATATATTTAGTGTTTGAATGCCCCTGTCATCTTAAGCTATGTTGAAAGGCTTGTCTTTGGGATTCAATCTATTTAGAAGAAATCATTTTAAAGTCATCAATTAACTTCTAAAGAATAACCAACTCATCACTGAGGGTTCATGTCCAAAACAAAAGCCCTCCTTTTCTTCACTGACACTTAAATCATATATATATTTTTCAACCAATAAAATCCCATCAGTAAGATTGTTTTATAAACAGTAATTACTTGGGCAAATACCACCAAAATACATGCAGATGTAGTTGTAGACATACTGCAGATTATTTTTGGATCATTTAAAAAGTAACCTCTTCACCACTCCTGCAAATTTGTGAAAAAGATTTTTTTAAGTCAGAGTTAAATTATTTTCTAACTAATGAAATCCTTGTATTCAAAAAGTTCACACCTCTATGTGACATTAAATTTTGTATCCCCTTACGGATATAAAAATGGAAGTGTACTGCTTCTTGAGACTCAAAACAATTTCAGCAGACTTTTTGATCTACACGTGCATACACACATGTACCCACAAACAATGGAAGAGATGACAGCCAGTCGCAGTTGACTATGACCTTACCCACATATTATAGAAGGGATTAACCAGTAGATGCCAACTAAGTCTTTTGTCTATGAACTCACAAACACATTAGGTTGACCATCATAAAGTCCACACATTTCACACCACGCTAAGAACACTTAATTACTTTATAGCATAAACTTCACTGTAGGGAAAATTGAACATTTTATTACTATTCTATATTTCTGAAAACAATATATAAATGTTATTTCAACTGACATTCTGCTACTACTTTTCTTTCAGCGAATAACCTCTTTTATGTTTTGTTTAAAAGATATGTTGTTGTTACTGTTGTTAATATTGTTGTTAAATGTTTGGAATCGTGACACTCATATGGTGGCTAAAACCTGAGTGTATGGATCCCAAGCCGATCAGGTTCTTCCATCAAGCATTACTCATTTTGCCAGCAGTCGGTGCCATCCATTGTAGTCTATGAAAAAGACTAGTTTATAGAGTAATGCAAGAAAGATAAAGGTAAACCTTAGATTTGAAGAGGTCAAGATTGTAGTGATTGGAAAAACATCCCGATGGAAGTTTGTCCGACAAAGCAGATATTCTTGAGAAGAATATGTCTGAGTAGAACTTTCTCTTTACTAAGGGAATAAGAAGAGAATGGGAGTGATTCACACTTGTATCCCTGACATGACAGGTCCTCATTGTAAATGTCAGGGGTAAAAAGATTAAGGAATGTAGCACGTTGATACAGTAGTGAAAGGTTTGTGATGATTCATCTGTGGGAAAGGGGTTGTAGAGTGGAAATATCTCATCACCCACAAGTGCGCAAAGATGCTTTTGGACTCTGTCAAGACAGGCAAGTGAGGATTATGCAGCTTCAGCTCAAATATGGCAACAATTCTTCATTTTTCATTTGATCTGGCTCTTGTGAAGATAGAATATATCAGGAAGAATCAGATACTTGCTGGAATGGTACAATGAACCTATTCTAGTACAACCATCGATACACACTCACATATACGCACATGTACACACATGGACACACACACAAACAGACACACACACAAACAGACACACACACAAAAAAACATATATATATATATGTATGCAGGTTTTTTATATGATGTAACGGAATAACCTGTCACCTGTGACTACACTATAAGTATCTGTGAGTCAACGGACTACAGAGACTAGCCGGGATCTGTTGAGTACAACTCAGGCTTACGCAAGAACTAGTAAACTCCAAATAGTAGCACTCACAACTGGATTGACTTGCGACAACCTTTTGCATAACTGTTACCTTTATTCTTATTGTACTGTTTTTTACAATAAACCTTTACTTATTTTATCCACCTTGCTTTTCAAGGATATATTCCTATTAGCACAGAATACAACATTATATAAAAATCTATATTTGAAAATAGTCATTATTTCCAGCTATAGTTGCGTATAGCAATTTGCTAAGCATAACTTAGATGTTGCACAAGATCAAAAGTATGGAGCACCCAGTGAGGATCAACTCACTATTCAGTCAAGATAAGCTTGCTAACCATTAGACCATGCTGAAGTGCCCATGGCTCTGTAATATACCAAGTTACTAAGCATGGCTTAAATATGGCACAAGGTGGAAAGTGTGGAGCACTCAGTCATAATTGATTTAGCATTGAAGTGCCAATGCCTGTGGAATATATCAATTTAAAAAACATAACTTAGAAGTGGTACAAGGCCGAAAGAATGGAGCACTCAATTTTTCAATAATTTTAAAAAGTTGCAGCCTATTTCATTTTATTAAATTTAAATTTTGATTTGACCTGAATCTAAATTTTGATTCGACCTGATTCTTGTTGAATCTAAATTTTTGGCAAACTTTTCATCAGCTTTCATCATATTGTCCTAACCAATTATGTACTATCATGATATATTAGAAAAAAAATATCTACAAATCTGGTTGATATTCAAAGAATCATTAGACTAATCATTTCTTATATAGTTCCTGATAGTGATTACTGTTTTGGGATAGAGCCAAGCAGAAAATGGGGGCCTACCTGACAGAGAAACAGCGGGATATTCATCTGAGAAAAAGTGTGGCTTGAACAAAATGAAGTGCTACTATGAAAAAGCAACAAAGAGAATGAGATCAATAGCCCAAAAGTTCTTGGACTGCTAATGACTCATCTCAATATCTGCTGGCCACCTGTTTTCAAATACAGTAACTCCCAAGGTTATGACAGTCACAGTCTACAACGATTCATAGTTATGACGTAATCGCTATTAAACTTGTTTCAACTTATTTTGTTTGCCTTGTACATATGATGCAAACAGCGTAACAGAAGAATAAGTTTCTCTTTCTTTCTTGTCCTGATTTGCTGATGCTTTTGAGTACTGAAAGTGAGAAAGGATCTTATGCTTAGTCATCTCATCTACCAAGAGCTAATGAGATCACAAGCAATAAATATACATGCAGCTTAAAACAATGTTATTTCATTATATGTATTATATTTATGTTCCTCACATATTTTTTTAGTTCAAATTATGTTAACATATATCATAGAAATGTATTGTCATGTCCTAGATTATTATAGGTGAGCAACATAGTAATTATGCTTTTGTTTTTCATCCACTGAAAGGTTTTGACTGAAGAGTGATTTATCAAGCCAGCTGTTTATTTTCTGAGATGAGGTATTTTCACTGTTACACCATTCAGACTGTTGTTCTCATCTTTATTACCATATTCTCAATGTTTTGGATGCCTTTATTCACTGAGCCATGTGTTCTTAGTTAAGTAATCCAAAAAGTAACTTGACCTAAAAAATTGTGAATTCAATATCTGGCCACAGCAGAGGGAACAAAAAGTTGTCATGTCGTTCGTAGATTATTACTTTGCTATTGCATTATCATAGGTGAGCAACATAAGTGATTAATCACTCCCATTCTCTTCTTATTCCATTAGTAAAGAGGAAGTTCCACTCAAACAGATTCTTCTCAAGAACAGCTGCTTTGTGGGACAGCAGGATGTTTTGCCAATCACTACATTCTTGACCTCTTCAAATCTAAAGTTAACCTATATCTTTGTTGCATAACTTAATAAACTTGTCTTTTCCTTACACTCATACAGTACTAGATAGTAATCCTCTACCTTGGGCAGTTCTTGGGTATTGTATTGGATGGACATTAGTATTTACGCTATTCACATTATTTAGACTGTTGTCCTCATCTTTATTGCCATATTCACAACATTTCGGCCATGGCATGTTCCGGACTTCTTCAGGTGATTGGAATTTCAATTTTCAGGATGTTTCAGCATCAGTTAACTCCTTTAAACTCAAATCTCCAAGTTCACCCCAGATGTAGCCGGGTATTGAACTCACAACCTATTAGGTCAAGTCAAGATTCAATCAAGGTTTTATCCACTGGGTCAAGGAGATAACCGAGACATCCGGGAGAGGCATGGCATGTTGAACTAGAACAATATTTAATCTATGGATGAAATAAAGGGTTCAGTTCAAAATTCCAGTCACCTGAAGAAGGCTGGAGTGTACAATGGCAGAAATGTTGTGAATATAGCAACAAAAATGAGGACAACAGTCTGGGCAATGTAAATAGTGTAAATAATTACAATATCTCCTCTTAGAAATATAGACAGTGAATATTAATATTTTAAAAAATCTAACACTTACAGGATACATCGAAGGCAATATGAACAAAGAAAAGTTGTCGGTAATCTACTTTACAATTTTTGATGAAGGTCAAATTGATGGCTGATTTAAAAAAAAACTACAGTCTGTTAACTTTTGCAAAAGATGTCTTTTACACCTCCAAAACAAAATTGCTCTCAATTAATAATCACTTGAGAGACCCTTTCTGTCTTCATTCTATTAATAACCTCCAAGAGAGTGACTCCTTATGTCTTCTTGAGCTAACGTTCTCAGCTGACATGATGTGGAAAGACTATATTGAATCCATTGCTAGGTTGGCTGCTAAGAAAGTTGGTTCACTGTGTCATGCTAGAATCTATCTTACATATCTATATCAGCCATTCACCCATGGCCCAGATATTGCTGCCATATATGGTCCAGTGTTTCTGCTTTATATTTAGAGATTCTTGATAAAATCCAAAGGAGAATCAGCAATATTATTGATCCTGACATAGAATCTCAGCTTCACTCAGTTTTTCATTGCTGTAAAGTTGTTTCCCTATTCCTTTTCTAGAAATACTTTCATGTTAATTATTCAGGCAAACTCTTTGTTATGATACCTAAACTTTATGAATTAAGCATAGTTCTAGGTCCTGTCAGTTTACAGATGTGTTGGCTAGATGCAATTGTAAGTTCTACGTTTCTTTTCTCACACTTATTGCTTGTGGAACACTCTTCTGGCTCCATGCTTTCCAATCAACTTTGACCTGAAATTTAAATGCAATGTCAATTCTTATTTACTGATTACTCTTCTATTTTTCTCGCTCCTCAACAATGCTTCTGCTTTCTAATTCTTTCACACCCTGTATCCCCTTGTGTCTTTGTGGCTTTATTGCCTTACATGGGGTATTTTTTTTTTCCTAATATTATTTAATCAGTCTCTTGTTACTTTGCTCATATTCTGATCTTTTTTGCTATGTGTATTAGGTTGGTGCAAAAATAATGTCGTTTTCTCACATATGTTACTATGCGAGAAAACGACATTATTTTTGCACCAACCTAATATCTGCCACAAGATTTCTATATCACACATTCTGTCCTGTGGGTTACGGCTGAATATCTGTACATAGTTGAATATCTGCACTTACTTGATTTTGACACCCCTGTTAGCTACAACTAATAAAATTAGCATCATATTGGGTGACCATCTCTTTTGTTACAGTGTGTAAACGCTTTTCAGTAAATATTTAATGGCTCCTGGAAAATTTATCCCACAAACAATATTTGGTGGACTCATGTGAGTCTGGGCAAAGATAAGTAACAATGGATTTTTAAACAAACAATTAATGCATGTATTAACAAAAAAGAAATTACATTAACGTGTACACAGCTGAAAGGAAAGAAGAAGGCATTAAAAACTATTAAGAATGTGCTTGTTTGTGTGCATGATACACATGTGTGTCCATGTGTGTGTAACAGTTCAGTCATCAGTCAACCAGGGGAACCAAATGAGCCCCAGTTTAGATCCCTGTTGATATCTTGAAGCAAGAGAGAGAAAGAGGAAGGAAATGTTTGTCCTTTTATAGACTTAAACAGCGCCACCTAATGGACATTTGGTGAAGCTAAATGTGGTAGCCATCAGTTATACTTTTTAAAACTAAATTCTTAAATATTAATAACAGAAAAAAAGGTTCAAAATCTACTCATTTCTTGTTATATGTGGCAGAGAATGTGGAGAAGAATGAAGTTCAATATACTTGTTAAATGTTCGTTTTAAATAAACGAAAAATGAGTTATTAAAAAGTCAATCCTAATCTATTTCATGAAAGAGTACAAAAATCCAGTGGCAGACATGCAATGTCATTGGCCCTGATCTGATATCTCATTTATAGTCGCTCTTTCAGATATACTGTTTCTTCTCTCTGCCTTTTCTTCAAATACTTTCATAGTAACTGCTCTGACAAGCTACTTTCACTGGTTCCCAGCAGGAATTTAAACATGCTACTAGTTTTGGCATATCCCACCCTTTCATTGTTGAAATGGTTAAATGTAGCCATCTCTTCTACTCCAATAGCTTCATGTCTTGCACTTCCTATCTGTGTAATTCCCTTCCTCTTACTTGCTTCCTTGATAGCTATAATCTCCAAATATTCAAATGCAATGTCAATTGACATCTCCAAATGCCTTGATCTATTCCCCATCCTTCTTTTCATACTCTTCTCTATTCTGCCTCTTTACTCTTGCTCCCACTCTCTGTAACCACTTGCATGCTAGTGGGACACTCCCACCTTGCTTGGGGTGAAATTTAATTTTTTGGGATGTATAGATTAAGTATGAGAAGATAGCAAAATATAAATAAATCAGAATTTCATCATAATACAAAAAAGGCTTGAAAATTCAAAAACTGATTTCTAATTTAAAGAGAAAGACAGAGTGAGAATGTATGAGAGAGCAATGGTGATAGAGAGGAGACAGTAACATTAAGAGAGAGAGAGAGAGAGAGAGAGAGAGAGAGAGAGAGAGAAACTGGCTCTTTTCCTCTAATAGAATTTTCATCTTTATAGTGTACCTGAACTTCTTAGTTTATGACCTCATCATGTTACAACACCATGTGATCACTGAAGTTAAGCAACATCGAGCCTGGTCAGTACCTAGATGGGTGGCCACTTTGGAATACTAGGTGCTATAAGCTTGGATATGTGAGTTGTGTAATGGATAATGTCAGAATTGTTAATCCAAGAGCTGAGTACCAATTCCAATCAGGTTCATTATATTCAAATATGCAGAAATATATTTGGGAAAGGTAAGAATTCAACTCTTCTCCTCCAGCTATGGTTTAATTAGTAATAATTTCATTACTAAACTATTATTATCTCCAAAACTTAATTTCATATAAATATTTAGATTAAATAACCCATAGAGGTTGATATGCCACTAAACAAAAACAACCAACCAAAAAGATTTCCTTAACTAAGTTCACCTGCTTCTAACTCTGAATCTACAAAGTTCCATTTAATTTTCTCAGGAACTACATTTCCTTTGCTGATACTCTGAGACAAAGTTGCTTATATTTTTAACAAATTCTTCAGACAATTATCTTCATCTTTCTTGTTTTGATCATAATTTCTGACAATGCTCAGCTAAATATATTTTGGTGGATGGTAACTTTGGTCCCCATTATACCTAAAATTCTGATGTTAAGTTTGTTATTAATGAATTGTGGACACCATTAATCATTAGATCATCTTTAACAGGTAAGTGAAACCAGCAATGTTGAGTACATCACAGATCAATGGTCCTTTGATCTCCATATTCAATGGAGTGGTAGAATGAAGGCTGGGAGAAATGTTCACTTCCAGAAGCCAAGGTTTAAGACTCTCATCCAATAGGTTATCAAATCCAAACAACTCATCTTGTCAAACTGTAAACTGTGGCTTCTCTACTGGTTATAGTTTTGATTACAATATCTTTGATCCCAAATATTATTCCTTACTTTTTCAAGCAATTCCACAATGTCTTCTGACTCCATTTACATCCTTGATATCACCTGTGATCTTCTTATACATGTAAGATAGCCATTACAAACCTCCACACAGATACAACCTTATTTGCACTGTTTACATCATTCAGACTGTTGTCCTCATCTTAGTGCCATATTTACAATGTTTTGGCCATTGTACACCACAACCTTCTTCAGGTAATATATGTTGGAATTTTGAACTGAACCCTTTATTTAGTCCATATGCCATGCTGTCTTTGGATATCTCAGTTTCAATTAATTCTCTTTAATAACTCCATAAATTCCAATCACCTGAAGAAGTCTGGAACATACCATGGCCGAAATGTTGTGAATATGGCAATAAATATGAGGACAACAGTCTAAATAATGTGAATAGTGTAAATACTAATGTCCATCCAATACAATACCCAAGAACCGTCTAAGGTAGAGGATTGCTATCTAGTACTGTATGAGTGTAGGGAAAAGACAAGTTTATTGAGTTATGCAACAAAGATACAGGTTAACTTTAGATTTGAAGAGGTCAAGAATGTAGTGATTGGCAAAACATCTTGCTGTCCCACAAAGCACCTGTTCTTGAGAAGAATCTGTTTGAGTGTAACTTCCTCTTTACTAATGGAATAAGAAGAGAATGGGAGTGATTAATCACTTATGTTGCTCACCTATGATAATGCAATAGCAAAGTAATAATCTACGAACGACATGACAACTTTTTGTTCCCTCTGCTGTGGCCAGATATTGAATTCACAATTTTTTAGGTCAAGTTACTTTTTGGATTACTTAACTAAGAACACATGGCTCAGTGAATAAAGGCATCCAAAACATTGAGAATATGGTAATAAAGATGAGAACAACAGTCTGAATGGTGTAACAGTGAAAATACCTCATCTCAGAAAATAAACAGCTGGCTTGATAAATCACTCTTCAGTCAAAACCTTTCAGTGGATGAAAAACAAAAGCATAAGTACTACGGTTATTACAACCTTGACATGCAAACACAACAAACCATTTTGGATATATTAATTCCATATGACATTCATGTTTTACTGCTGACTCTTGGTGAAGGGAGGTGCTTTGACAATAATATTTTGGGAATTACTCATACTCTTATATGCATTTTTTGCTTGGGCCAATATGGGCACAATTTGAAATGAATCTTGGCTTATGACCTGCAAGGAAATGTGTAATTATGAAATAATAGAATTTAATTGATAAAGTCAAATTGGCAGTTGACCTCAAAACTGACCGTAAATCTATTGTTAACTAGGGCAAGAAATGACTTTTAAATTTTAACAATTCCAAAATGAAACCTTTTAATCAACATAAATGACCATTTTTGCCTTCCATAAGCAAACTTGTTAGGCAGGTTATGCATTGCTTTCTTTCTGTCCCTCTTGCATTTTCTAAGCATAGCTTAAATGTAGAACAAGTCTGAAAGTGTGGAGCACCCAGTGAGGATCAAACTACTTAGTTTTAGTTGTTCTAGCAAGACAAGCTCTTAATGAGTACACCACATCAAAATGCTTCCTCTTGCATAAAATATTTCCTGTGATTGTCAAGTTTTCTAAGCCTTCTTTCTTCTGCACCTTTTGTTTAAATTACTTTCAACCTATTGAATTTGTCAGTTAGAAAAACTAAAAAATGGTAAAATCCTGTTCATAGGTGACCAGATATTATGCCTGCCTAATATGGATAACAGAATTCCCTTTTGTTGGCTTTCACAAACATTCAACTCAAACTGGGTTTAATGTTCAGAAGTGCATTTGACCTCAGTTTGCAAGCAAGGAGAGGATGAATCTTGATTTATGGTTCCAGGTTCTTGATGCAAGTCTGACTCTAAAAATACATTTGAGCTCAATCCACACTACTTGAAGACATAATGGATGGGACATTCTTATCAGGTAATCCAGCAAATGGTGGTCAATGTCCAGATTAAAACATCCACGTTTCTTTTGACTGACAATGCTGGAGAATAATTTTAAACAGATTTAAACTAAATAACCACCTGGATTACTGAAATCATTCCATTAATATTCATAATGAAATGGATCAAAATCATCATGCAATTGAGGTCATCTTTATTCATGAGACAACAATCAATGGACTGCAAGATTCTTAGTCATTTTGTTGGTTGAACAGGAAAAACAAACCAAAAATTTAAAAGACAACTATGAAACAAAAGAGAATAATTTTAACAGTTGCTTTTTAAAACCAGTGGCAAAAATGTACATATTTTTTTTTAATTACCCAAGTAAGGTGATAAAGCCACTAAGATGCAAGATGTTACTGAGTGTGAGAAAATGTTATTGAAGAGAGTGGAAAATAACAGAACAGTATTCAAGGAAACAGAAAATGATGATGCATTTAAACTTTTGAAGGTTGTAGTCTACAGGAAAGTAAGATGCTGGAAGAGAGTTCCATGGGCAAGATGTAAGAACAAATAAACTATCAGAATAAAACTTACAGTTTCATCTTGCAAAAAGAAAAGAAAAGGCAAAAAGAAGTTATGTTATGGCAGTGGCAAAGAGACTGAAGACAATATGCCAGGTTAACACTGATAATATTGCATTATATTTTTAAAGATAATTCTGTCAGAAGAAAATATATCTATTGAGATATATATATATATATATATATATATATATATATATATATATATATTTTTATTTTAAGACATTTTTATGTTTATACACTCTTTTTATAGATACAAATATTTAAGTAAATGCTCTGTTTATGATAAACAGTATTAAACAACATTTACCGGCCTGAATGACCGAGAAATTTTCACGGAAAATATTTGTCCCCTCGACAGGATTCAAACCTGTATCCTATATGGAACCGTCACTTAGCTTGATGTGCCTTTACCGATTTGGCCACGAAGGAGCTTTCAGTTTGCAAGGTCGAATTTACTGTATTTGAACTTTAATCTTCCATGAATCTCTCACATGCATTCATATCTGCTCATGGCATATCAAATGTAAAACAAATGACGACACACATTATGAAATGGACAAAATCCGACAATTATTTTAAAACAAAAATATATATATAGGCACCTCGAGGCAGTGTAATGGTTAGCAAGCTTGTCTCACTAGAACAATTAAAACTGAGTAGTGAGTTCGATCCTCACTGGGTGCCCAATACTTTCGGCCTTGTGCCACATCTAAGCTACACTTGTAAAATCAATATATATATATATATATATATATATATATATATATATATATATATATAAATGCCTGGAATAAATCTGGTCATTTTTAATATCTTGATAACCATTTGCACAGGTTTATTGTAATTTGGTAATCAATTAGAGAAGACCTTAAGTGTGAACAGGCAATTTCTTGTTGGGTTTCTCAGTTAAATGTGCATCGTGCATTGTGCATCGTGGCGTTCGCGTTCACCATGACAGCTCATACTAAGTTTTTTGACACCAATCATCCCAGGTTCGTAGAACCTGCTTGCGTACCTTTGTATTCTGGCTTTTCTAAATGCCAAAATTTCCATTGGTTGAGATTAAGGATTAATAAGATTGAAATGAGGCAACTGAGGGTGATGCCAAAAGAAGACTTTCCAGATTGTTTGGAAAGATAAAAGTGAGACTAAAGCTCAGTTGCCATAGGTAATAAATAAAATAGCTTTATATAGAATTTTCAAATGAATGAAGAGAAAAGAATCTGATATAGATTCAATGTCATTCAGAATATATTCTGTAATATTCAAAATAAAGATTTGGTATACAGTGTCTGTCCTTACCTGGCATATGCAATAAATTTGAACACTTATTGGAAAAGAAAAGCATTAAGAAGCAAAATGATGGCATAGCAAATAGCATCTGAATGGGAAAGAAGCCATCACATTCCATTGGTTACAGGTAAATAAGAGGCAGTCATTTCAGGAGAAAACGGTTTTAAAATTTTAGCTGGTGAAAGTAGCTAAATGATTATCTACATGGAAAAAAGAATCACTGAGCCAAGTTCAAAATTCAGCATTTTTGTGTGTCTTAATCTCTTCTCTTCCCAGCATTAGTGGTAAACTGGGTTCTCTAGCTCTGGATAGAGAAAGAGAACTCTGAATCCCAAATTGTGAAAGCAACAGGAAAAAAATGACCATATCTTTCCCAAGATTCATGACAATTCACAAATAATAAATGATTAAAAAAAAAACACCTTCTTCTAGTTTCTGTGAAAATTAGAGAATTTTCGTCTTTTGAATGTAGATACCACAGATAAAGAAAAAGGTTTTGCAGAAGGATTCTGAGAATACCAAAGCACATAATGAAGAAATCTTAAGGAAATGAAAATGAAAAGGACACTTCATAAAGAGAATTAGAAAGAGACATCTGAAATTTATTGGACACATAATAAGAAAGAAGGGCTTGGGTAATATGATACTTGCAGAACATATTGGGCTATCTACCTGACCAGTTTTTAAGAATGGATGGCAGAACTTTCTAATTAACAATTTTGAGCCATCATCCATTAGACCAATGGCACATACAAGCTTACAGCACCTGGTATTACTAAGTGGTCCCCCATATAGGTAGTAACCAGGTTTGACAGTGCTTAACTTCGGTGATCGTATGAGATTCAGTGTTTCAACATGATGTGGTTGTAACCTAAGGAGAGGAATGGAAAAAAAACAATAGTAAGGTATTTTAAACTTTTATTTGTCTATTGCTGATAATTAAAAGTTCTTTTTACATTAAACATTTTCTGCTAAAGGAATGAACTATTGTTTGACATATATGGTAATTAAGCATAGCTTAGATATGGCACAAGTCCAAACATATGGAGAACCCAGTTGTAATTGTTCTAGCGAGACAAGCTTGTTAACCATTACACCACGTTGAATTGTCTCTGTTTGACGTACCAGGTGTAAGAGCAAACTGTCCAAATCGTGTAACATCAAAATTATCAAATTGTTAGATTAAGTTTGATTCTTTCTATATTAGAAATGATTAAAGATATCTTACTGGAATTCTTCCAGATTTTTATAACACTATTAGAGTCTTCTTTGAACAATAAGAATGTATTTAGCTCTAAGTTGAAATGATGATCCTGCCTCCTGTTGTGACCTCCTGATCCAGTTTTCCTCTCTACTGTTTCCTCTTTTTTAAACTTATTCACTGTTCTCTTGATGTGTGTGTGTGTGTGAATAAAAATTGATGATTCAATATAGGGGTTGCATAGGGCCAGATGAAACATATTGCTTTATTTCTGAAGAGTTAATTTTATCAGCATAGTAGCATTTATCTACCACCACAGACTTCAGTTGAAGGATCATGTCATGTAAATGGAGGACAACAGGACATGCAAGCAAATCTTATATTGTGAAATTTACCAAGACAAACGTCCTCTGGACTAAAGAAGGAAATGCTTTTTTGACTGTTTGTAGGACTCATTTAAGGTATCCATGATGGATGATCCAGATTGTTAGGTCAATGCTCTTAATAGTAAAAATGGAGAGCTATCATCCAGGAAATGGTGAACATTTTTCAACAATTTGTAATTTTATGGACAAACAACAAGTGGATATCCAGAACTTAACAATCAGTTGATGAAAAGATCCCATAATCATCATTTTCAGAATAAAATAGAATCTGTTTATCTCAAGCAGGCCTTGTCACTCCCATGAAACAACCTACAGACCCCAGCCATAACTACCAAGCTTGTGTGGTGAACAACAATCTCACCTGCAAATAATTGAAATCAATATTCAGTGAACCCAACAATTATTACTTACATATGCTATCTGTGTAATTGAGCCAATTGCTTGCTGGCCTCAAGAGTTGTTGTCATTCTCATGGCTGTTATTGCTTCTCAGTGATAGTCTTACTCATTTAATGATTTGACAGCTCACATGTAATAATAATAATAATAATAATAATAATAATAATAATAATACATATTAATGGTGGTTGCATAGGGCCAGAAGAATCATATTACTTGAATAATAACAATAATAATAATAATAATAGCAATAATAATAATAATAATAATAATAATAATAATAATAAACACTACACACAGACAGAACAACTGAAGCTAATCCCCCAGACATTGTGATCAAAGACCACAAGAACAGAATGTGCTTTCTTGTTGACATGGCAGTACCTGCAGATTGTAACGTATCTTTGAAGATCATCGAATAAAACTATCAAAATACAAGGATCTTGAATTGGAAATCTAAAAAATGTGGCATATGAAGACATGGAACCTTCAATTTGAGTGGAAAAGGTTTCGATAGACTCATTGAAGGGGGTCTCTGGTAGCCCATGCCTTAAAGAAATAGAAGACATTGTTCTTACAAGTACAGCTCACACCTTATGAAGGGCTTTATCTAGGCAAAATGTGAATGATCTTGGGTTGTTTTATTTTTATTTTTTTTACAAAAATGTTCAGTGGAAAATGTCATGTTGCCATTTCTGACCTTAGGTCTTTGGTTGGGATCCAGAAAGAAATGAGTATGCAACATAAATCAAATGAAATAATAATAATAATAATAATAATAATAATAATAATAATAACAGGACCAATACTTGTTAACTAGGAATTATCAAGCACATATACTAAAATACTGTGTTAGCCCAAAATGCAGATTCTGTGATAAATATCCAGAAACGATTGATCATCTTGTATCAGTTTGCACGATATTGGCACCCACTGAATATAAAACCCGGTATGACAGAATGGGCCAATATCTGCACTGGAAAATCTGCCACTTCTATAGGAAGAAAACTGAAAGAAACTGGTATGAACACCACCCAGACCCGGTTACGGAGATAGGACCTGTTACAATTCTATGGGACTACACAATGCACACTGACAGAACAATCAAAGCCAATCGCCCAGACTAAAGACGACAAACAAAAACGCTGCCTCCTTATTGATATAGCAGTCCCTGCTGACTGCAATGTATCTTTGAAGATATTCAAAAAGCTGTCAAAATACAAGGACCTTGAAATAGAAATCTCAAAAATGGGGCATATGGGAACATCAACAATCCCTGTTGTAGTTGGAGCCCTAGGATTAGTTGGAAAAGATTCCAGTAGACTAATTGAAGGGATTACTGGAAGTCCATGCCTCAAAGAGATACAAAAAATAGTTCTCACAAGTACAGCCCACACTTTACGAAAGGCTTTATGTATGTAATTTTTTTTTTTTTTCAGTGGAACGTGTCATGATGCCATTTCTAACCTTAGGTCCCTGGGCAGACCCGGAAAGAAATGTGTAAACACCAGATATCAAAAGAAATAAAAATGATACCAATAATAGTAATGATGAAACTAAAAAAAATACGTAAAAATTACTAGAATTTAATGTATTTTTAGGTCTGCAAAGTTCTTCAAAGGAGCACACAATAAATGTCTCACACTAGAGTTTTGTTCTGAAATACACTCTATGTTTGATAAATCTATTCTAAATAAGTGTAAATTTAACTCCTTTTAAGTTTTGGAAATCTTGGATCTTCCTGCCAAAAATGGTGTGTCAAAAGAACAGCTTTTCTCTTGATATCGTTATAATTTATCTGCCTTCAACTCCTTGGCAATGTTTATTGCTTTAAAAAGCAATGATTAGAATTGTAATAAAACCGAGACATATGAAAGAGTTTTTTTTGTTTTTGAGACAACAAAATATTAAATACTATTTATTTATCAGATTCTTAATTTACAAGAATAATTTTATATTCGCAACATTCTAAAAAGTATTGCAGTTAAAACTGATATAATGCAGTCTGTCTATATTTCTGAGATGAGGTATTATATACAGTATTTACATTAGTCAGACTATTGTCCTCATCTTTGTCGCCATATTTGTCACAACGTTTCGGCCGTTGTATGCTCCGGCCTTCTTCAGGTGGTTGGAATTTTGAACTGAACCCTTTATTTCGATCACTGGGGTAGACTTTTCTAGTTCCACGTGCCATGTTTGATGGATGTCAGTTATCAGTTATCTCCTGCTAATTTTCCCTCTGCCTTAACCGGGTATCGAACTCACATTATTTGGGCCCTGTCACTGGATCTAACCAATGCCTTTATCCACTGTGCCATGTGTCCTTGAGGACATCTGGGTATGAATTTCTGGGTATTATAAACCTAATGTTTTCAGCAACCATTTTTTTACCAGTGCTCATATTGCAATTTTGCTGTTATTGCATGTTTTTACCAGAGCTCATATTGCAACTTTGTTATCATTGCTTTTTAATAAATAAAGGGTTCAGTTCGAAATTCCAACCACCTGAAGAAGGCTGGAGCGTACAACGGCCGAAACATTGTGACAAATATGGCGACAAAGATGAGGACAATAGTCCAACTAATGTAAATACTGATATAATGCAATATTTATAATTTACAATTTATAAAGAAATAAATGTGAAAACAATTTTTCATTCATAAAATTAGAAACATTTAGCAAATTATTAAAATATGTGAACCAACTATAAAGAAATTCTTTACTATTTACCATTTTATAAAGTTCAAATCAGTTAGTTAATTAAATAATTGCCAACGTTTCCAGTAAGCAATCTAATAAATAAATAGTGTTTATTATTTTTGTTGTAAATTCTCAAACTAAGTGTCCATTCCCTTAAGGCTGATAATTATACTTAATATCTCTTGGAGAAGACAACATCTTACTAAATATGTTCTATAGACTTATACCTGATATTTCTACAATCTTATGCAAATACAGAATGCATTGTCGGACACATCTGGTAAACAAAACAAGAACTTGCGAGGACACCTAGTCATGGCGCAAGATGGGTTAGTCATTCAGCAGCCATCTCCATCAACCAACTATGTTATGACACAGAATGCCTCCCTGATGACCTTGATGCAAGACTGTGATAAACTTAAGAATGTCCAAGCTAGCTAAAATAGCTAAAATTTATAAAATAAATTCACAAAAACAAAGAAAATATACAAATTCACTTTCATATGTATATGTCTTATTGCCAATTCTAATCATCACCTTTTAAACCAATAAACATTGCTGAGGAGTGAAGGTAGTTAAAATAATATTGGTGTTAAGGGAAAAACTCTCCCTTTCACACACTGATCTTTTGTGGACATGAAGATCTAATTGTGCTTAAGCTTTTAATCAAATTCTATTTTCAGTCTTTTATAAGAACAGTCTTAGTGTATAATCAATTAAGATGATCTAACAGATTATTTGCATCACAAGACATAAAATGTTAAATATACCCTCACCTATCAAGCAGCCTGTCAGGGAAAGGATTTGATAATTTCAACTCCCTTCACCCATAGAATTTAAAAAAAATAATCTTTCTCTTCTGGGGTTTGGCTTAAGTTGCAAACAGAATATTGGAAGGTCAAACTTAAATAACTCTCAAAGATTTGTTGATTTGTTTTCTTTTTTTCAGGGTAGGGGCAACCTCCTTTATCATTAAATCTGCAAGTAAAACTAAAATGGAACAGAAAAGAAAAAGAGATGGATTCCAAGTATGGTTTAATGTCAGTGTATTACAGAAAACTATCGTTGAAGTGTCAAGGCTTAGGACGTAAAGAGATCAAATCACTTCAGGTTTTAGAGTGACGGGAACAGAATGAGTTGCAGAAGAAGGAAAAGTAGTGGGGGGGCGAAAAAACGTATTAATAAAGACTGAGAAGGGTTAGGGAAAAATAAGAACATTGTGGAATCGAAAGAAAGTGAAAATAAGATCGGCTTAGGCAAAGTTATAGGTTTTTTTTTTATTCTTTTCTTTTCCTTTTTTGCTTGAGGTGTAGTCGTAATGCATTTTGTTTAATGTACTTGTGACCTTTCACAGAAACCCAGGCAAGATTTCTGAAGCAAAGCATTGGCCATTGTCTGATTTTATCATGGCAACCTAGAATTATTTCTTAACTGCAGTTTCAAGTGTTAATATATTAGCATAGTACCTGTCAAAAATGATGGATTATTTGTGGAGAGAATGTCACTTCTATGAGAGAAAGTACCTGTGCTCTTGACCAAGAAGGAAAAAAACATCACCCCCCTGAAACCACTTATATTGAGCCTTTTCTTAAGCAAGGAGTGAAATGTAGTATTTTTTCTGTTTCCAAACTGAGGAAATCTTTGTCCTTGGGATTCAAAACATTTAGCAGTAACTCTTTTGATGTTGCATTGAAGTTTATAGTTTTCAGGGTAGCAAGTAAACAGAAGAGAGTTCCACAGGTGGGAAGTGCGAGAAAAGAAACTTTTGGAGTAGAAGTGGCAGTTGCATTTAGCTATTTCAAATGGGTGAGACCTAGGTGCCAATCTAGTAGCATGCTTAAATTAATGTAACTCGAGTAGTTTCCATGAAAATATTTATAAAAAAAGACAGAAGGAAGCCCCATCACATCTGCGAGGAAGTGACTGAAGTCGAGATGACAAGGACTGATTCCATTGCAGATTATTCTTTGGATTTTGTCAAGACCCTCAAGATGAATAGCAAGAGCGCCAGACCAAATTTCTTTACTTATTTGATGTTATTTGATGTTGCAAAGAACTACACATTCTCTGTTCTTACAATTCAGACACAATTTTACATGCATACACAGACTTCCTTACATATGCATACTCTTTTTTTTTACTCTCTTGCATAAATATATACATACTCATAAACATACTGATATGTACACTGGCACACATATAGCTGTGTACATACACAATGTGTATCTTAAATCTGTGTGGATTAAAGTAGTTTATTTCGTTTAAGCGGAGGTAATCAGATCAGAACAAACTGGCAAGTACTTTGACATAAGATGATATGAAGAACAATTCTATGCATAAAAAGAGCATATGAAGATGTTGCACCATCATTCACCTTAATCACTGACCATGCCGATGGATTGGTTGTGAAATATGGGTCTAGCATAATGGGAAGAAATCTATCTAGATATGGTACAGTTATATTAATACTGTTTTTGTTCAACAATGATGTTCACCCTGTACAAGACCCTAAAGACACTCAAGGTACAGGATTACAGAGTAAGAGTCACAATTTATGGGGATATGAAGGGAAGGTAACAGTTAACCCTAAATTTGAACTGGCTGAGATTGTAGTGATCAGGGAAGCATCCTCATGCGTTGTTTCCACAAAGCTGCTGCTTGTGGGAAGAAGGTGATTGAGTGGAACTTACATCTCACCAATGGAATATGAAATGAAGTAAGATGGTTCACTGTAATGTACATAGCACAGCTAGTCATAGCTGTTAAGCTGAGAACTGTTAGAACAAAGGAATATAATTTAAACACTTTATCAAAATTAGAAAATAAAGACTGTGCAGTTCTTGCCCCTATGTGGCAACAGTACCGTTTCCGCCCACACTAAACCTACCTTGTTTGCTAAATGGACTTAACCGGACTAGACCATTCTAACTATAAAACTGAAATGTATTTGTTGGTTTGTTCGGGTGGGATGACTGGACTGATATTCATTAACTAGTATACAATTAGTTAAGTACCATGCGTAGTATGCTAGTATGGTAAAAGTATGCCATGTTCTCGCATTACAAGAGCCAGAACCTGGTATCTTGGTTTCAGTCATTTTACCATTCCCTGTGACTTTTCAATAAATATTTTCATGATAATTCTTCTGAAGAACTTTCCATTTTGGTACCTCAACTTGACAAATTTAAGTACAGTACTAGATTGGCAACTAGGTTTCATAATTCCACTGTTGAAAATGCTAGATGTAACCATAAACTCAAAAGAAGAATCAGCAATATTATTAGTCCTGACATGGTGTCGCACTGTAAAGCTGTTTCACTTTGACTTTTCTATGAATACTTTCATGGTAATTGTTCAAGTGAGCTCTTTGCTATGGTACCTAGACTTTAAGCACAGTACTAGATTAACATCAAGGTCCCATCAATTTACAGTTGAATTGGCTAAATGTAACCATAAATTCCAGCCTAACAATTTCTTTTCTCGCACTTCTCTCTTGTGGAACTCTCTTTTGGCTTATTTCTTTCCTGTCAACTACGATCTTCCAAAAATTTAAATGCAACATCAATCATCATCTTCTGGCTCCTTGAATTCTGTTCTTTTACTATCCTTTCTCCTCGATAACACTTTCTCAGTTTTCTTTTACATTCATTAACGACTTACATTTTAGTGGATTCATCACTGTCTTTAGAATAAAATGATTAAAAGAAAATATCGGACCAAAAATCAAGTATTGCTGTCACAACTTCAATTCCCAGTTCCAGCATAATTCAAAAGTTCAGTTTTTCAGGTAATTAATTATTTTTCATTCTTCAACCCTTTTCTGAAAATGAAATATTTGTTGTCTCTTCTTAATCTATAGCTATATTTATGGCAGATGTTCAGGCAAACACCATTCTTAATACCATCAGCCCAGACCTTCACAGCTAGGAGTCACTAATTTCCATCATATATTGAAGATGAAATTTCACTGTCAGTTTCCCCTCTAGAACTGTTGAATCGTGGAACAAGTTCCCTAAAGGTCACTTTCCCGATTACTAAAATCTTAAACTTATCCAGATGATAGTCAACTGTTATCTATGTTAGATATCAAATATGCACATTTTGCTCCATCCCTGCAAGGCCCTTGCAAAAACCTCATTTAATAACCTTCTATTAGGTTGGTGCAAAAATAATGACGTAATAATGTCGTTTTTTGACGTATTTTTAACGTCAAAAAACAACATTATTACGTCATTATTTTTGCACCAACCTTATATCTTGAGTGTCTCTTTTATGAATTCACACAGGCATTTCATTATCATATCATTCCTGTGCATGAAGACGATTTTAGCAAATTTACGTTTGATTCTGACAAAGTTTTCATATATTCATGACCTTGTACTAATGTAAGCTACATTTATTAAATATTAAAACATTGTGTAAACCATATGTAACCTTTTGTTAAATAGACAGTTTTTAGTTTGCTTGTTTAATGAGTCAGATCTGCATGGAATGCTCTACTTGTAGTCTTGTCAGACTAAGCTTATATTTTTTACACAATCATTGTTGTCGGGTGTTTTGGGAGGAAGTAAAAAAACTGTTGCACTAGAAAAAAACGTCAGAAAATTTGTTCACTGTGTCATGCGAGACAATTTTTCTCTCCAGAATCTTTCTTACATATCTATAAGTTTACTATTCACCCATACTTAGAATATTGCTGTCAAATCTGATCTAGTGCTCCCACTATATATCTAGAGTTCTTTAATGAAATCCAAAGAAGAATCATCAATATTATTGGTTCTCATCTGGCATCTTGGCTTCACTCACTTTACCATCACCATAAAGTTTCTGCCTTGTATCTTTTTGATAAATACTAATAGTAATTATTCAGATGAGTTCTTCACTATAGTGCCTAGACTTTATGAAATTAAGTGCAGTACTAGATTGGCAATTTGGTCTCATCAGTTTACAGTTGAGGTTGCTAGATGTTCTATGCTAACACTTACTTTTCTCACACTTCTTGCTTGTGGAACTCTTTTCCAGCTCCATGGTTTTCAGTCAACTTTGATCTTCAAATATTTAAATGCAATATCATTCGTTATCTACTGCCATCTTTATTATTTTTTTTATTGTTCTCACTCCTTTGTAATGCTTGTTTTCTAATTCTTTCATACCAAATGACCCCTTGTGTCTTAGTGGCTTTGTTGCCTTGTTTGGAGTAATTTCAATTAATAAAAAAAAAAAAAAATATAAAACTTTTGATACACACTAATAATAAAGTTAATAATAATGACATGGTAAATCACTGTCTTGAGTTAAGTTTTAATAGTTTTTAGTTATGTTTATGAAATAAGGTTTGGAGTAAAAAAAAAAATAAATGTAAAAACGAAAATACTTTTGAAAATAATAATAATAATAACAACAATTCGTTTTTAGATTTGTTCTGAATTAATATTTCTCATTTTGTAAAAAATGAATTTTGTAATAATAACAATAATAATAACTGATACATAATAAAAACAATAATAGTAATAATAATAACAATAAGAATAATAAACAAAATGATTGACGTCATTCTTCTAATGTTTTGCAACATTTAGAGAATAGTGTGATTTAAGAAAGAGAAAAAAAAAGAAAAACAGTACAGTATGCTTGTTTTCTTTCAGATGTGTTTAAAAATTGCATGCATGAATAGAAATATATAAAATGCAATTTTTTTCTATGAATTTTCTTGAGGAAAAACGCTTGTACTGATAAACAATGCAACATAGCAAATAAAATACAGCCAGAGTGAAATGAATGCAACTAAATGTGAGTAACATGATGGGAACATGCTAATCTTGAAATCATATGTAATCAATTTCTTTTTTATTCTTTTCACCTCAAAACAGGCAACAAAGCAACTAACATGAAGAGGTTACTAAGTGTGAAAGAAAATAAGAAAAAAAAAAATTATTAAGGAGCAAAAACAACAAAAGAAACAGAAATTAAGACAGAAGATAACGATTGATGTCTCCATGAAAAAAGTTTTAGCATAAAGGCCTTTAAAAAGAACAAAAATACTTTTAATTGGTTAGTCAGTAATGTGTCATGCGTGATTCATGCTCAGGCAATCGTGAATCTTTCAATACATGACTGACGAGGCAGGTTTTTTCCTGCAGTAGGTTGCCATTTCTTTCTGTGGCAGACTAGTTTCCATGAAAGCCTATAGAACCTGGTCTGTCCTGCTATTTACCCATAGCTGCTGGGAGAAGTAAAGGAGTCATACCTTTCCCAAGGGTATTAGCACGTAAGTGAATGTAATGGATTTGAGTGGAATTCAACCTTGGCGATCCGATTCCTCAATCCGAGCCGATATCCATTGCTCCACAATGCCTCCTACTTTTAATACATCCTAATAGTAATAATGAACACCTCTAATGATTAACTTCTTCTGTATCAAAAGTATTTTCGTTTTTTTGCACACCATTATCTCAAAGATTATTTCCTTAAAACTATTAAGACTATTATTTATCTATATCATTACTTTTAATACATCCTAATAATAATAATCATATAGATAAATGATAGTATTTAGATACATTAATGAAATAATCTTTGAGATAATGGTTTTCAAAAACGAAAATACTTTTGATACAGAAGAAGAAGAAGAAGAAGAAGCTAATTATTAGAGGTGTTCATGAAATAAGCTTCAGAGTAAATGTTGGTAAAAAACGAAAATATTTTGATGCAGTCTTAAAAAAATAAGGGCTGAGTGTAAACTGAATAAGAGAATATAGCTTTCTAAATGAAAACTCCCCTGAGAAGGATAAATTAATATTACGATTATGGTACAATCCCAGTGGGTGAAACATGTGAGATAATGTTTTTCAAAAAATGAAAATACTTTTGATACAGAAGAAGAAGAAGAAGCAGCTAATCATTAGCGATGTTCATGAAATAAGCTTTAGAGTAAAGGTTTGTAAAAAAACAAAAATACTTTTGATATAGTTTTAAAAATAATAAGGGCTGAGTGTAAACTGAATAACAAAATATAGTTTTCTAAATGAAAACTCCCCTTAGAAGGATAAATTAATATTATAATCATGGTTTAATCCCAGTGGGCAAAATATGTGATAAGTAAGCATGTTGAGTCTTGAAAGTTGTTGTTGCAGTGTGAATCAGTTGGAGGTCTTTAATCAACATAAAAGTCGCCATCACCCTCATATCAGCTTGTCACTCCTTACCAAAGTCTTTCTGGTCTGACAGATCATTCTGTTGTGCTGTCAGTCAACAAGGTCTTGTTTCATGATTCTCCTTTGACTCTAAAAGCTCACAGTTCACAGCCCTTATTCTGATAAATACATTTTTTGACATGCTGTCTTAAAGGCTACAATTACAAGAAATCAAGCTTTTACATGCTGTGCAGGCTGGTACAGCTCTTGCGAAATAGATGGTAATTCTAACTCCCTTTGGTGACATATTTTTAAATCTACTAAGCCTCCTACAGAAACTGAAACTTTTAAATATATAAGTTCAGAGCAATAAAACATTTATGGACAAAATTTGCATGAAAAGGTATAGCGTGTAAGTAACTCTGAAAAATATCTGTCTATCTTTCTTTTTATATATTTTACATAATGACATTCAACCTATACAAGGCCCAAGATCCACTCAAGGTAGAGTTCTACTGTGTGATGCTGTATGAGCAAAAGAAAAGGCAATAAGTGAAGTTCATGGAGTTGTGCAAGAAAGATAATGGTTAACCCTAGAAGAGGTTAAGATTGTAGTGATTGGGAAAACATCCTGTTGCATGTCTGTTCTACAAAGCAGAATTTCTTGAAATGAAGATGGCAAGTGGAAATTGCATCTTACTAATGGAATACAAAAGGAATACAATAGTCATTCTATAGTTAATGTTTCCTGTTTATTACATGAAAACTGAAGTCCTTACTAATAGGTTGGACCCAGAATGTAGTTGCTAATGTTCAGTCCTCTGAGGATCAAGTGATCAACCCTGGAGTCCCCCAAGTATCTCTTCTTGTTTCAACACTCTTTCTATTTTACATAAAAGTCCTGCTTAAGAATACACTGTGTTCATTTGCAAATATATATGCTGATGATACAATGGTATATAGGTGCACCTTCAGAACTCTAGATAAAACAAAGATTGGTAGCTGATCTCTCCTCTGACTGAGCTCTAACAGATCAGTCAGGGAAAAATGGCTGATTACATTCAGTGCCTCAAAAACAAAAACTAGTGACATCCCATCACCAAACCCAGAACTTTCACCAATCATGATGAACAGGTGTTCTCTCAGATATGACTTAATCTCAACTCACCCCTCGTATGTACAATCCATCACTAAAGATACTGGAAAAATGATCAGTTCTCTGTACCTCTGCAGTAAATACCTGGCTCCTCTTACCATACTCAACTTTACAAGAGTCAGATCAGGCCTAAAATGAAATACTGCTGCCATATATAGGCAAGAACTACGTAGCCTGCACTTTTAACTCTTGATAAAGTCCAAAAGCATCTCCACATCTTTAATTATTTCCACAAAGTGGGGAGAGTTCTGGGCATATGATGGTGACTTTCATATTAACAGGTCGACTATATCTACTAGGAAGTGACTCAGAGGGTAGCACACAGCCAAAACGTGAATATGGTAATAAAGATGAGGATAATAGTTCAAATACTGTAAATAATGTAAGCAATGTCAATCCTTATGTTATGTCTTCTTAATTACAGTTATTATATTCATTATTTACATTATTCGGACTATTGCCGCCATATTTATTACAACGTTTTGGCCGACTGTTTGGTAGACTGTTCTAGATGGGACAAGAACATGGCACAGTGGATAAAGGCGTTGGTTAGATTCAGTGACAAGACCCAAAGAGTGTGAGTTCAATACCTGGTTAAGGCAGTGAAAAATGGCTGATTGCATTCAGTGCCTGGTTAAGGCAGTGGAGAACTTTCAGAGGGAAATTAACAGGAGATAACTGATAACTGATATCCATCAAACATGGCACGTGGAACTAGAACAGTCTACTCCAGTGAGCGAAATAAAGGGTTCAGTTTGACATTCCAATCACCTAAAGAAGGCCGGAGCATACAAAGGCCGAAACATTGTAATAAATATGACGACAAAGATGAGGACAATAGTCCAAATACTGTAAATAATGTAAGCAATGTCAATCCTTATGTTATGTCTTCTTAATTACAGTTATTATATTCATTATTTACATTATTCGGACTATTGCCGCCATATTTATTACAACGTTTTGGCCGACTGTTTGGTAGACTGTTCTAGATGGGACAAGAACATGGCACAGTGGATAAAGGCGTTGGTTAGATTCAGTGACAGGACCCAAAGAGTTGAGAGTTCAATACCTGATTAAGGTGATGAAGAACTTGGAGAGGGGAATTAACAGGAAATAACTGATAACTGACATCCATTAGACATGGCACGTGGAACTAGAATAGTCTACTCCAGTGAGCGAAATAAAGGGTTCAGTTTGACATTCCAACCACCTAAAGAAGGCCGGAGCATACAAAGGCCGAAACATTGTAATAAATATCAAGTGATGACGTTGAATGTAAAATAATCTTATTTTACATTCAACGTCATCACTTGATAAGACACCGAGGGTGTTGAAACAAAATGGCTATTTTTGTAGTGATTTTATAACATATTTATGTTATAAATTTTTTTTTTTTTCTTTAAAAATAAATAATTATATCTGCTCTACTTTGTATTGAGAACTCTTTTAAGAATAGTAATTGTTGGTTATTGGAATTCATTCCATATACACCAATCATATACTTGGATATATATATATATATATATATATATATGTATAAATATAAATAAATGTATATATATATATATATATATATATATATATATATATATATATATATATAATAGATGTACACATGTGTGAGTATAAATATACTAGTATGAGGCATGTTTGAATACTGAAATTTTTTTTTTTTTTTTTTTTTTTTTAACGTGTATTCTGCATGGGTGTGGATGTATATGTATAAATGTTTTTATGTTTGTTTTGTATGTATATTATATGTACAGATATATGTGTGTGTACATGTACTTAAATATGTGTATTTTTTATAGATTTAACTACTTGTAATCTATATATGTATATAGATGTAATTACCTTAGAATTAATATTTGGAAAATATACATATGTATATGTATGTAAATGGGTGTATAACAATGTAATATAAATACATATAAATGCATGTGTGAATAATTGTAGAAAATATTCTTTATATATATATAATTGTGTGTATATATGGTGGTATGTGTATATATATATATATATATATATATATATATATAGATATATGCTCTTTTTATATATTTTTCATGTATGTAGGTGTTTTGTGCTTATATATGAATGTATATGTATTTAAGGGTGTGTATGTGTATATGAGTATGTCTATATATATGTATATATATATAGATGATTAAATAGTTAGATAAATTTTTTGATATATAGATTTGTATATGGATATATGAATTATATGTATGTATATGTGTATATATATATATGTATATATATATATATAGATGTATATGTGTGTGTATGTGTATGTATATATGTATATATATGTGTATGTGTGTGTGTGTGTCTATATATATGTGCATACATGCATGAATTGATTTTAAATGAAATATTGGGTCTTTCTAATGACATTTTAAATTTACTATTCTTAATTTGTAATATCCTTCTCTTGTAATATTCTATAATTTAAATTTTGTTATCTTCTGAAGGGAGTTTCATTTCAAAATTGATAATTTAAATTTAAATATACCATTCTTTAACTCTTAATAATAGTAATAATATTAGCTAAATTCCTTTAAAATGAGACACTTCCGATATCACCTAAAATTAAATTTTAACTATGGAATCAAACTAAAATCTATATATATTTCAAATATTAAAATATAGATAAAGATTGTAAAATGTATATATAGTTTATGTACGAGGATAAATGAATTTTTGTGTAAATTATCTCATGTGTTTCTATGTGTTTTTTGGACTTGTTAATGATCGTATGTATGTAGGGATTCACATGAATACATTTGTGAGACATATATGAATAAATGAAAATTAATATTACCCTCAAATACTATTAAATAATGAAACCCATTCTTTAATTTAGTTTACCAATATAATAAATAAAAATTACATTCATAAATTAATTTTAAATATTAAAATAGATGTTATTGTTACTGTTTTTTCTTTATATATTGTGGAAATACAATTAGTCGGGTGAATAAACTATTAAAATTTTAAATATTTCTTTATGTCCTAGATAAATATGTTTATTACAATAATAGTTATATTTAGTCCTGAAACTATTTACTTAAAAAATTAAAGATTTAAGTTAATAACAAAATTTTTTTCAGACATTGAATTTTCTATCAAACATTGTAAGCTATCTTTTACATAATTTTGTTAAAACAAAATTATAACAACTCCATCTCTCTTTCACCCCTATCTCTCTCTTTACCATAAGACTCACTTGTATACATTTTCTACATTTCACTTCCGTTTTGTTAACCATCTAAAGAGGTCATGGTTCTGTCACTCCTCCTACTCCAATATAAAACATACTTAAGAGAGATATAAAATTAACCCCTCCCTATACTTTATATTGTCTGTTTAACTGCCACTCTCAACCCCCTCTATTAAATTACAAAAATTACACTACCCACCAATTTCTAATCCCATTTTTCCTCTCAATTCATTGTTGGAAGTTTTAACTGATGATCCTCAATCCTTAAAAAAGGATTTTGGGTGAAATAAATTATCGTAATGGTATCTTAAAGTGGTTTGTTTTTCATTACATATTAGCTGTGTTACCAATTCGGTTTACCAAGTTCCTTATAACTTAATTATATATATATATATATATATATATATATATATATATATATATATATATATATATATATATATAGGAGGCATGGTGGAGTAATGGATAGCGGCTTGGATTGAGGAATCGCATAGTTGAGTTCGAATTCCAGTCAAATCCATTACATTCACTTACGTGCTAATACTCTCTCCCTCCAGCTATGGTTAAAATAGCAGGACAAACTGGGTTCTATAGCCTTGGATGGCAACTGGTCTAGGAGAAGGACAACTCTGAATTCAAAACCTGCGGAACCTTGTGGCACTCTGTATTCATCCCTTCGAAAAGTGTCGATGGTCATGCACGAAGCCTTCACCACTATAATCAAATCTCATGTGTTGGGCTGTCGGTTTCCTGGAAACTGATCTGCTTGACCCTCATATGTTGAATTTCGATGGGAGAGTCGACTATATATATATATATATATATCTTACATATTTATAAGTCTCCCATTCCTTCATCATGTCTTGAATATTGTTGACAGATCCAGTATGCTGCTTCTGCTCTATGTTCGGAGATTCTTATTAAAATCCAAAGAAGAATCAGCAATATTACATACCCTGTCTCGACATCATATTCCTACCACCATAATGTAGCTTCCCTGTAACTTTTCTATAAATACTTTCATGGTACCTATTTTGATGAATTCTTTGCTAGGATACCTAGACATTATGAATTTAAGTGAAGTACTAAATTGGTGGCAAGGTCTCATGAATTCACATTTTACTCACCATAAGTTCGATGCTAATAGTTTCTTTTCCAGTACTTCACATTTGTGGGATTCTTTTCTGGTTCCATGCTTTCTGGTCAACTTTGATCTTCAAAGATTTAATGTGAAATCATTATCTCCTGTCTCGATTTTAATTTTTCTTCTTGACCCGTAGTGTTTAGCTTTTTTCTTGTTCTTCCACATTCAGTAACTACTTATGTCTTTGTAGTTCTACTATATATAATAGCTCTGTCTCTCTGTCTGCCTATCTCTGTCTGTCTGTCTGTCTGTCTGTCTGTCTCTCTCTCTCTCTCTCTCTATATATATATATATATATATATATATATATATATATATATATATATATATGTAGTTAGTTAATGAAGTTATTTGGTAATCTGTATTGATAATTCCAAGGAGGATGAAATCTAAAGAGCTCAATGTAAAAAAAGAGCAAATATTAATTATATTATGAAACAGACAACTTTAAGGGTTCATGGGATTATAATTTATTTCCTTAGAACTGGAATTTTGGTCCTAATTCTTCAGATCTCCATTTTAAGGAAATAAAATATAATCCCATGAACCCTTAAAGTTGTCTGTTTCTTAATATAATTAATATTTGCTCTTTTTTTACATTGAGCTCTCTAGATTTCATCCTCCTTGGAATTATCAATTATTTGTTGGACCTGGGAAATGTAGTTCTTGGTCAAAAATGGCACAAACCATAGTCACTAATGGAAACTCTGCCATGTGGTGAGAACAACATACTCTATGACCCCACTTTCCTTCTAAGCACTTCTATAAACAATGGAAATGAGTGAAAACCATATTACTTAGTGTTTATGCATGATTTTTCAAGGTCATTCTGTGCCAAACAGTGTCACTCTGTGAACTTTAACTTCATTACCATAACAACAGGCTTGATACTTTTTGATGAAATTCAGAAAAATGAATTAATTCAGTTGAGCACTGTGAGGAAGTGTGTATTTGTAAACAGTGACTATTACTGCTAATAATGCAATCTTCTCCCAATGAATTGAGTCCTGACATGTTTATGAAAAAATAAATACACAAAAATTTGCCTTTCACTTTGTCAAGCATTGATAACCTCGAAGTTAGAATGTTCAACGGGCATGAAATCAATTAGGTTTCAGTCTTGGCTTGATGTGATCAGATATCTCACCACACTGAGGAGGTGTGATACAGTAAAACAGTCTGTGGATGACAAGATATATATATATATATATATATATATATATATATATATATCATTATATTTATATTCATATTATGAGAGAAAGAAAGAATTTGTGAATATGAAAGGATGTATTTCGTGACTTTTTTTAGTTTAATAAATTTGTTATTCTTTGTGATTGCACAATTTTTACTCTTCAACAACCATTTTCAGAAATAGTACATTCAAAAAATTTAAGTGACTAATCAACGCCCATGCAGTGGGACCCCACAAGCAGAAACTCTATTTCTTTGCCATGGAAACAGCTCAGCTCAGCTCAAGGTAAACCTGCCTTTTCCTGTGGTTTCTTTAAAGAATAGATTACTCAGCTTAATTAGTTAATCAAATCAGTCATAATTAAGTCATTCTTGCTTCTGCTTGATGGGGACTTCAAGAAACAAACACGCTAAGATAAAAATATCACTGATATTACATTACCATTTGTTTATAAAACAGGGAGAATAACCTTATGTCAGCTGATTCAGCTGCTGGGCGAAATCAATCTGCTACCTGTGCATGTTTGGGTCAGAATTGACTGGGTACCGCTTATTAAATTTTGGCAACGAATGTTGGGTAAGCCGAGGAAACATTCCAAAACTCAGTAGCCATGCTAATCACATTAGATGTAAACTCAGATACGGAGCCAATTTTAGTGTTGGCATTCTCTTAGTCTTGTCTCCATTTTCACTGTTTTTCAAAGTGCAAGTGGAGAAGACAGTGTGGGGTGGTGATATGGCTATCAGTATGAAAAATGGAATTGGTGGACCAAGTTCGAATTTCAACCAAGCAAGATGGCTTGTGCTCACGTTACACTATGCACACCCTTGGGAAAGGAAGGAATTAACTTCTTCACCTTCAAGATATGGATAAATAGCAGCTCAAGCAGTGTATCTAGACTTGAATGGTAGTCAGTTTAGGAGACGGACAAATCCGATTTTGAATCAAGTGGAGGACAGATAGTATGTAAACTTCAAGCTTCTTTCTGGGAACTCTGGCACTAAAATAGGAAACCCATTGTGTTATTGTATTAGTGTGAGGCGTCAAAATCATGATTATGTCATTATTTTCTCTTTGACTTACATGTGCTATCCATTTTAATTGTTGCTGCTGTTGGTAGTCCTCAAGTGATGTGGTTTCTGTTATTTGGTACAGTTCTTTATTTGAAGTAGTGCAGAACATTGATATCTTGATTATGTCATTATTTTCTCTTTCAGTTACATGTGCTATCCATTTTAATTGTTGCTGCTTTTGGTAGTCCTCAAGTGATGTGGTTTCTGTTATTTGGTACAGTTCTTTATTTGAAGTAGTGCAGAACATTGATATCTTGATTATGTCATTATTTTCTCTTTCAGTTACATGTGCTATCCATTTTAATTGTTGCTGCTGTTGGTAGTCCTCAAGTGATGTGGTTTCTGTTATTTGGTACAGTTCTTTATTTGAAGTAGTGCAGAACATTGATATCTTGATTATGTCATTATTTTCTCTTTGAACTACATGTGCTATCCATTTTAATTGTTGCTGCTGTTGGTAGTCCTCAAGTGATGTGGTTTCTGTTATTTGGTACAGTTCTTTATTTGAAGTAGTGCAGAACATTGATATCTTGATTATGTCATTATTTTGTCTTTCAGTTACATGTGCTATCCATTTTAATTGTTGCTGCTGTTGGTAGTCCTCAAGTGATGTGGTTTCTGTTATTTGGTACAGTTCTTTATTTGAAGTAGTGCAGAACATTGATATCTTGATTACGTCATTATTTTGTCTTTCAGTTACATGTGCTATCCATTTTAATCGTTGCTGCTGTTGGTAGTCCTCAAGTGATGTGGTTTCTGTTATTTGGTACAGTTCTTTATTTGAAGTAGTGCAGAACATTGATATCTTGATTATGTCATTATTTTCTCTTTCAGTTACATGTGCTATCCATTTTAATTGTTGCTGCTGTTGGTAGTCCTCAAGTGATGTGGTTTCTGTTATTTGCTACAGTTCTTTATTTGAAGTAGTTCAGAACATTGATATCTTGATTATGTCATTATTTTCTCTTTCAGTTACATGTGCTATCCATTTTAATTGTTGCTGCTGTTGGTAGTCCTCAAGTGATGTGGTTTCTGTTATTTGGTACAGTTCTTTATTCGAAGTAGTGCAGAACATTGATATCTTGATTATGTCATTATTTTCTCTTTCAGTTACATGTGCTATCCATTTTAATTGTTGCTGCTGTTGGTAGTCCTCAAGTGATGTGGTTTCTGTTATTTGGTACAGTTCTTTATTTGAAGTAGTGCAGAACATTGATATCTTGATTATGTCATTATTTTCTCTTTCAGTTACATGTGCTATCCATTTTAATTGTTGCTGCTGTTGGTAGTCCTCAGTGATGTAGTTTCTGTTATTTGGTACAGTTCTTTATTTGAAGTAGTGCAGAACATTGATATCTTGATTATGTCATTATTTTTTCTTTCAGTTACATGTGCTATCCATTTTAATTGTTGCTGCTGTTGGTAGTCCTCAAGTGATGTAGTTTCTGTTATTTGGTACAGTTCTTTATTTGAAGTAGTGCAGAACATTGATATCTTGATTATGTCATTATTTTCTCTTTCAGTTACATGTGCTATCCATTTTAATTGTTGCTGCTGTTGGTAGTCCTCAAGTGATGTGGTTTCTGTTATTTGGTACAGTTCTTTATTTGAAGTAGTGCAGAACATTGATATCTTGATTATGTCATTATTTTCTCTTTCAGTTACATGTGCTATCCATTTTAATTGTTGCTGCTGTTGGTAGTCCTCAAGTGATGTGGTTTCTGTTATTTGGTACAGTTCTTGATTTGAAGTAGTGCAGAACATTGATATCTTGATTATGTCATTATTTTCTCTTTGAGTTACATGTGCTATCCATTTTAATTGTTGCTGCTGTTGGTAGTCCTCAAGTGATGTGGTTTCTGTTATTTGGTACAGTTCTTTATTTGAAGTAGTGCAGAACATTGATATCTTGATTACGTCATTATTTTGTCTTTCAGTTACATGTGCTATCCATTTTAATTGTTGCTGCTGTTGGTAGTCCTCACGTGATGTGATTTCTGTAATTTAGTACAGTTCTTTATTTGAAGTAGTGCAGAACATTGATATCTTGATTATATCATTATTTTCTCTTTGAGTTACATGTGCTATCCATTTTAATTGTTGCTGCTGTTGGTAGTCCTCAAGTGATGTGGTTTCTGTTATTTGGTACAGTTCTTTATTTGAAGTAGTGCAGAACATTGATATCTTGATTATGTCATTATTTTCTCTTTGAGTCACATGTGCTATCCATTTTAACTGTTGCTACTGTTGGTAGTCCTCAAATGATGTGGTTTCTGTTATTTGGTACAGTTCTTTATTTGAAGTAGTGCAGAACATTGATATCTTGATTATGTCATTATTTTCTCTTTGAACTACATGTGCTATCCATTTTAATTGTTGCTGCTGTTGGTAGTCCTCAAGTGATGTGGTTTCTGTTATTTGGTACAGTTCTTTATTTGAAGTAGTGCAGAACATTGATATTTTGATTATGTCATTATTTTCTCTTTCAATTACATGTGCTATCCATTTTAATTGTTGCTGCTGTTGGTAGTCTTCAAGTGATGTGGTTTCTGTTATTTGGTACAGTTCTTTATTTGAAGTAGTGCAGAACATTGATATCTTGATTATGTCATTATTTTCTCTTTCAGTTACATGTGCTATCCATTTTAATTGTTGCTGCTGTTGGTTGTTCTCAAGTGATATGGTTTCTGTTATTTGGTACAGTTCTTTATTTGAAGTAGTGCAGAACATTGATATCTTGATTATGTCATTATTTTCTTTCTCAGTTACATGTGCTATCCATTTTAATTGTTGCTGCTGTTGGTAGTCCTCAAGTGATGTGGTTTCTATTATTTGGTACAGTTCTTTATTTGTAGTTGTCTGGAACGTTTGTATCTTGATTATATCATTATTTTCTCTTTGTGTTACATGTGCTATCCATTTTAGCTGTTGCAACTGTTGAAAGTCCTCATGCAATGTGTTTTCTATCATATGGTAAAGTTCTTTCTTTGTGATTCTGTAGTGTCAGTCAATGAAGTCCCAAAAAATATGGTTCTCAGTAAGACCTTCATGCTTAACTCACTCAAAGTCATTTTTAATGATTTATCTGAAAAAGTGAATGTTTATATCTAAGAGTTTAGATATTTATGAATGAGTTTGGTATCATGTATGACATCCACATGAAAGTCTCAATATGATGAACATATTTAAGAATATGACATGTGATTTTAGTTTAATGGTTTGGTCTTGTATCAATCTGTTATAACTGCATATATCTATATATTTATATATATATATATATATATATATATATATATATATATATATATATATGCTCAATTGCACACTTTTGAGCACCAAGAAAGAAGATTGTACCCATTTTCATTACTTTTACTCTTTCATTGTTAAAACTCTAGTCAACAAATATTAAGTGTGTGTAAAAGTTTTTAAAAAATCCTGTTTTTAAATGTGTATTTACATTTATCTACAGAATCTACAGAATGCATGGTTACCAGAAAAAAAGACATTCCTAGATCGGAGTTGTTTTACATGTCAAAATGAAACAGGTACACAATTTGAACTATCTTTATAGTAAGGAGTTAAAGGAAACAATCAGTAATGCCACTAATGGATTTATGTGAAGTGACATGATGCATAAAAGAAAAAAAAACACAAAAAAGGAAAATAAAACTGAAGGAAATTAAGTACCTGTTGTATTTAGTAACGTCATAATTTTAAACCTAACATTTTATTCAATCTATGGAGGCAGATTGCTCTCTTTCCACTTTTCATGTTTGGAGAAGATACTTCTTACCAATTAATTCTTTCCAGTTCACTCATATCCACCCCTACTGACAAGTATATATGAATCTGTTGGAAGTAGAGCCATACATGAATTCTACAGAACTAACCAATTGTCTCTACATAATCCTGATGATGACTTAAGAAAGTCAAAAGCTTGGATTATATTTCTGGTATTTTTGTTCTGAAATAAACTTTGGATAATTTCTGACAGAATTTCCTTCTCATCTGAGAAGGATTATTCATAATTTGGAAAAGTTGACAACTAATATAGAAATATTTCTCCTCCCGATGATGGCCATTTCGTCCGAAACTAGTCGAGGAATCTAAATGAAATAATAATAAAAAAAACAAAAGAATATTAATCTACAACCTAGTGTGTCTGATTTTTATTTTTTTATTGTTCAATATATATATATATATATATATATATATATATATATATATAAGTTGTATGGATCTGAATTTGGGACCCGGGTTTTCATGCTTTTGTTATCATCAAACAAACTGGTTTATTTTTTAAAATTAGATCTATTTATGCTTGTTTGACTATATTTGATGGCAGGAGGAGGAAAATACTTCTCTGTTTTTTGGGGGTGGTACTATCATATGCATAGACACATATACATACACTGTAACTGACAAAAGATGTTCACTACTCAATCCAACATTGAATACAGCAAACAATTGCATATGTATGTACACAATGACACATGTATGTGCATATGTACCCAGTCCAACACTGTCCATATATGCTTATGTTTGTGTAAGCTTCAGTGAGTGAATGTGCGTGTATGCATGTTTGCATACGTATGAGTTGTGTTCTGGCGAAAAGTTTTCCTCCCACTACCATAAAAACACCGATATACACAACCATATGTAAATCCAAAATTTGAAAATGAATCAGTTTGTCTGATGATCACAAATAGCATGAAACACAGGATCACAAACTCACTTCAATCCAACTAAATATGTTAGCTCTAACTAATGTTAACTCTAGCTCTGAGATACCAGGTCAGGACCAATAATGTTGCTGGTTCTTCTTTGGATTCTCTATAGCAAAGCACTGTGCCATATGTAGCTGCAATATTCTAAGCATGGATGAATGGAAGACATAGACATTTAAGATGAATTCTAGAGAGAAAAATTGCCTAACACGACACAATGAACCAACTTTCTTGGCAGCTGAGCTAGTAATGCATTTCAAAAGAATCATTCAACTTCATGTCAGCAGACAATATTAGCTCAAGAAGGTACAATGAGACACTCTCCTAGAATCAGCAAAACTGGCTCTTGGCTAGTGGGGATCCATGATTGTGTCAGAAATGTTTCAGTAGCTCTGTCCTTCCAATAAATACCACATATATATAATACATAAATAATATATATAAAAAATTGCATATATATATATACTCGATTTTCCCCAAAGCAGGGTCAAATAGGTTACTTCCTAGGAAACCGACAGCCTGACATCAGCACATGAGATTTGATTATAGTGGTGAAGGTTTCATGCAGGACCATCCTCACTTTTTGAAGGGTCAAATACAGAGATTTGGTGCACTCTGTGACACAGGGTCCCTAAACGACCCACCGCAGGTTTTGAATTCAGAGTTGTCCTTCTCCTAGACCTGTTACCATCCAAGGCTATAGAAGCCAGTCTCTCCTGCTATTTACCCATAGAGGGAGAAGAAGAGGATTCACACCTTTCCCAAGGGTATTAGCATTTAAGTGAATGTAATGAACTTGACTGGAATATATATATATATATATATATATAT